>CADCXT010004187.1:617500-1225327 GCA_902806775.1 Microtus agrestis | reverse complement strand
GTCTTTTTCAAACATGTTTAATGCTATTCATCCTATACCTTTCTACTACTCTGATTTTTAACCCCTGATCCACCACAGCAGCACTGACAACTAATTTTTTTGTTTGTGTTTTATGTTTTACTTTTCCCTTTCATTAAAATTAAAAGCAATTCTTTCCCTGTTTTATCTCCATGCTTCTTCCACAGTTACAGGCTTTGTGCAAGGTTAGAAACCTGTCTTCCTTTTACAGAGATGCCAGATCTCTACTGCCGAGGTGTCAGTACTTGATGAAAGCACAAGACACACAGCAGCAATTTCCACCTAAGGACTAGCATCTTTTAGTTGTTATTTAATTTGACTATTAAACTCCTTATTCTGAAACAGTGGTTGGTGTTAAAACTGGGAAGATTTCCTGCTCTATTCTCTGATGTGTAATTTTATTGGTATTCTGGATTTTAGGAAACACTACATTAGCCAGAATTGGCTTTGTAGTTAAGATAATGAAATCTGGAAAGACTGAGGCTAATTCAGAGCACAAGTCTCTCTAGGTGATGCCCAGGGTGATGTTTTTCTCATTCCACTGATTTGACATCTTCCTAAGTTTTTACAGTATTTCTACTGGTGCCTACCTTCTTGAATCCTCTAGAGTGTTTATTTCATGGCTTTGTTCTTGAGTCACAACCCAATGTAACCCATTTAAACTCTGTACTCTTTCTTATCAAGTACAGTTTATTGTAACTCCTTTAGACGCAACGTCACAATGTGTTTCTTATGAGTGACTCCACATGTGGAATTCTTCCCCTGCCCCTTGCCTCATCACTCTGATTCTTAGCACGTTCTTTGAATGGTCTGCCTCTCTGCAAGTCGTGGTAGACGAGCTCTTGAGCCACTTGACTTCTTGATCCACTTGACTTGATCCACTTGCCTCCAGGGCATTTGTCATTTGTTGAATTTTCAGGAGAAAAATCAAGAGATTTTGGAAAGTGCTAGACTGTGCTAATGAATTATGTATAAAGACAAGAGTTGCCAAATAAAGTATAGAATGCCAAGCTGAATTTGCATTTCAGACAAATATACTTATAGCAAAATTATTTTTCGTTTATTTGAAATTCAAATTTGTTTGGGTATCCTTTGTTTTTGTTTACTGAATGTCTTCTACAAAGAGCACAAAGATTAATTATTAAGATTTTCTTTACCTTAATTATGTGCTTTCTATTAGTTTTATTCCATTCTTTCTTAAAAATCATTATTTTCAATTCTGAGAGATTCGATTCTATCATATTTAATTCTCATAAGTTTTCTATATGCCATTTGTGTGATTACTATTTCACAAGCTAACAAAACTTGACTACTGAATTCTTAGTAAATTTCCACTGACAATCTGGTTAGGTCATTAGTTAACTTATTGCCATTTACTTCACTCTGGTATTTATTAGGGCTATAACATACAAAAAAAGTTAAATCAAGAGAGCTTTAATAGGAAGAGGATCCTACAGAACTGTGCATAGGTCCAAGAGTCTCAGCAGTCAGCTGTCACAGCAGTTCTCAACATCCTGACCTCAGCTCTTTGGAGTTCCCGAAGAACAGAACTCATGTTGGAAGAGCCTACCACTCCCATGGTGGCCCCATAGCTAGTACAGGGAAGGATCATCCCTATCCCTCACCAGATCATAGAACAATGGAAGAACAGCCTCCATCAGTTTATCTACAGGGAGGGAAGACTGGATGAGGAAACACCCTAGATATGCAGACAACATGCAAATTTATCCAAAGTATAAATGATTCCAAACAGTATAGGCATTTTTTTAAAATTAAAAATTAAAATCATCTACAAAATGATGTTAAAAAAACTTTGTGGTGAAATGTCAAACTTCTACTTCCAGGTGTGAAATGAGTTGTAGGATGTATGAATCAGTTTTTGGTACATAAATATCCAAGAACAGAAAAACTTCAAGCAGCATGTATTTAAATTTTCTCCTTGATTAAAATGGTTAGGTCTGTGGTGTGCTGACTCAAAGTTTCTGAGCCTGACTGAAAAGCATTGTGGAAGAAAACTGTTCATGACAAGCTAGTCAGAAAGCAGAAAATGAGGGGTACAACCTAGAGTCCCCAAAGATATACCCACAATGATCTATTCCTGCGAATAAACACTGCCATCTTCAGTTTTTGGAACTTCCCAGGTTACCACCCCATCACCAATTAGAATGAAGAAAAACTTGGGATTTTAAGATAGTCCTTGTCCATAGTCCAGCAAAACTCTGCTTCATGTTTAGCTTCAGAAAACTGAGGAACATGCTACCTTTCTAGAATTATTTTAATGGTTATATTTAGAATTAATTAATGCTCTAAATCAAATATAGAAATGAAAAGCACTTGATGTTTTTGCTAGATGTTGTAATAGGAATGGCAGGGCTGCGTTCTGGCCGCCCCGGCTCCCACATGGCTAGCTTATGCCCCGAAATAATTACATGGAAACTGTATTCTTTTGAACACTGCCTGGCCCATTAGTTCCAGCCTCTTATTGGCTAGCTCTTACATATTGATCTAACCCATTTCTAATAATCTGTGTAGCCCATGAGGTGGCTTACCAGGGAAGATCTTAACCTGCATCTGTGTTGGGTGAGAGAATCATGGCGACTCCTTGACTCAGCTTCTTTCTCCCAGCATTCTGTTCTGTTTACTCTGCCTACCTAAGGGTTGGCCTATCAAATGGGCCTAGGCAGTTTCTTTATTAATAAGAAATCACTCCCACATCAGCTAGATCTGTAATTTCATAAGTTCATATATTTTTAAGCCTGAATTCTGAAAGTTAATGGATAGGTACATAATCTAAGAAAACCACCACCCAAGTCCATATAGATATATAAATATTTAGGTAAGCATAGATGGAAATATTCATCTATAATTAAATACTTAGAAGGAACATAAATATAATACTAGATTATTAGCACAAGTAAAGAATATAATTACTGACAAATATGCTGCTAAAGGCCTTCATTAAAAATCATGATTGCTTATAATACATACTTTATTGAAAACAATTTCGAAGCAGTTCATAAATTAGGATCCCATCCTGTTTCTTTAGAAAATTATATGTTGATGTACATCTAATCCTAGAATTACTACAAGAAGGAAAACCTTGATAGCTGATATTTCTGAGGGATAAGGTAATAGATAGTTTTCACTTTCTTTTTTGTGTCATGCCTTTAACAATCCAGACATTATACAAAATTATTATTAGGATGTTCATGTATAAATTTCCTCTTAGATGTAGGTGAGAACAAGTTCAGACAACTTTCTGTGCTGTGTGGCATGTTTCCATCTCCTCAGCAGAGGAGTATAGCATCTCATCTAACAAAACTGTCACATATCTTTGATACCAAACCATTCCCCATTCCCACCCATGGAACCCTCTGGTCAGAGTTCTATCCTTAGAGTTTGCCTTTTCCTGGGTCACATATAAATGAAACCATAGAGTGTAATATTTTTAAGTTCCTGAAATACTTGTGAAGTACTTGTACTATTTTGCAACCCTATAAGATAATGCAATAAAGCATTTCTTATGAAAAAAGTCTTTAGTGCCTCTGGTTGGTAATATAGATAGTATATATACAAAACACATTAACACCATGATATCTACATGCTACAGTGTAATAACAGATGATTCAGCTACTGAAGACATCAGGGTGCTTTTTCATCATACTAATGATCAATGTTCTACTAATTTACTTTCAGTTAATCAATCAGTTTCTATGGCAAAGATACTTAAAACATATGAAAGATAGTAAGTCTGGCAAGAAGTGTTCACACTCAGTGATTGGAGGACTCCTCCACGAGATTTCTGTTTCTGAGTTGTTTCCTTTGGCATTAAGCACTGCCAATGCTTGGAAATGCCCTTGGTTGGCCAGTTCTTTCAAATATCCCTAAGTTTTTATTTCAAAGTTTTTTATTGTATTCCTGCCATCAAGTGTGGGTCTAGTTTTGATTCCAAATTATCATTTATCCTGTTAATCAGGATTTACAAAAATGATTCAAAATTCTCAGTCTAAAACCATAATTCTCAACCTATGGGTTGTGACCCCTTTGGGGGTTTCATATCAGATATCCTGGATATCAGATATGTTCATTACTGTTCATAACAGTAGGAAAATTATAGTTATAAAGGAGCAAAAAATAATTTTATGTTGTGGATCATCACAACACGAGGAACTATATTAGAGGGTCACAGCATTAGAAAGGTTGAGAATCACTGATTGAAAAGTTAATTTTGTATACTAGACTGCTACATGGATATAACTTGTGGTGAGCCACTCTACTAACCATGATACATACTGCTTTCAAAGGGGAAATAAATAAGTAAGTAATTGCATAAGAATATTGTTCCATTCTTTCTATTTTATTTATTTGATAATTTTGCCTCTATTTAATGTTATCACTAAATTAACTGTTGATCTGTTTGCTTTACATTCCATGAACACAGAATCAGAGTAAACACAGGGCTTATTTCTCCTGTCAGATTCATGGGTTACTATACTGTGAACTAAATGTTACTTTGAAATTAAGCATGGTCCTTTCAAGAAGGTCACACACTGGAAGGTCACACTTCCTATGGCTCTGGTCAGATTATCAATCTTAATTATTATATATATATATATATATATATATATATATAGAGAGAGAGAGAGAGAGAGTTATATAGAGTAAAAATGAATTTTAGGAACAAATAAAACCACCTCATGTAACCGTAAGTTGCCCTCAAATCACTAGCTAAGCTCCTCTTGTATAAATTACTTTTACTGAGCTCAGTATTCATTTTATTAGCAGTGCTCCCCTTCTGTTGGATGGAACCTACATTGCTAACGTATTAAATAAAATCGCTTATAGATGTAGATTTTTTATGCCTTTTAAAATGCTAATGTATGGCTTGTTAAATGTTAAAGTGGTAAATAGTTTCCAGGCACTCATATGTACTAAATTTCATTTTGTAACCCTCAGCATTTGCAGAAAGAATTCATAAGATATTTGTCAAGTTGGAGCCTTCATAAGCTTAGCGCTCTCAATATATTATTTTACAAAGGAAATTAAGGTAATTAGATGATAATGTCAGTGTCATATTAAACTGCCATCGTTACAGAACAGCAAGCACCCTATTGCTAAGAGATCATGAAACATACTGTTATAAAATATAAGAACTGAGAGTTTTAGCTATTGCTACAAACTGGAAATAACTTTCTGGGTCATTCCAACTGTTCTATGTTCCTCTCTACCAGACTGTTTACAACTCTTTTTATATTAAATATTTATTGTAGTAAGTGCAATATATTTTTCCTGAGCCATTCTTGCTCTTACACTACTGATGTCCTTTATGTCACAAGAGTGTAATCACAGAGTGAATGAAATTGGATCTGAGAATATTTTATAATATTGTATCTCATCATTACCATGGGAATCTCATCTTTAGATTTAGTTTTAGAGTCTGAAAATATATAGATAAACTCAGACACTTGTTTATATTGCTGAGAGAAATATCCCAACTTTGTATTTTTTTTAAAAATGATGCAGACATTTCTGATATCCTTTTTCTAATACGACCCCCTAAACCCTTAATAATTTGAGTCAGAATACCAATACTTTGAATTTGAAATGACTTATTCACACAGAAGAAAGTAGAGAGAGTAAAGATACAATAAAAATGTGTTAGACTCCTATTTACCTAAGAGGTAAGGTGTAGGTAGACCTACCTAGTCATTCTTGGTAGAGGCATCAGTGACTAGGTAGGCAAGACCGCACTGACCTGCAAACCCATGGCTTTCACTACTTGCCTTACACAATGGAAATTATTGACTCACAGTTACAGAAGCCAGAAGTCTACGATTTGGCACTAACAGTGTTGTTTTCTTCTGGCAACTGGAAAATAGAATCTGACACCTACCCTAAGCAACTTGTGCTGATTTACTAGCAATCTTTGGTGTTCTCTCTGACATCAGGACCTGATTTCTACCTTCACATCCAACTCTTGATTCTTCCTGTGCATGTCTGCTTCTGCATCTATGTTTCCCTTTATTAGGAGAATGAGTTGTATTTTATATTGAATATTGCAGGACCAACCTTAACAACCTCACATCAGCTTCCTTTTCCAGGATTATCATTTGTGATTCTGGGGTTGAAGTTTCAATGTATTTTTGCAGGGGGTATAATTCAATCCAAACCTACATGCATGCTGCCTAATCTAGATTCTGTTTCTTAAACAGATTCACCTTTAACAGTGAATTCTTATTGTGTATCTTCAGAATGGTGTCCTGTCTCTCCACCCTAAATTTCCTCAAAGAAAGAGGAGTTTGGAACCTCACAAATCGACTCTAACTGATAGTTTTATTGTGGGTTTATTACCTTATACATCATTGGGACTCTATCATTAGAATTTTTACTATGTTACTTTAAGGTTCATGGAAAATTGTGGAATGCACATAAGGTAAAAAATAACTATCAAAGTTAAGTTAATTAACATGTGTATTGTTTCAGTTACCAGTTCTCTGTGTTTCCAAAACAGTTACCATCTAGGTGCACTTTTCTTGCCCTAATCTTTGTATTGTATGTTAAACCTGGAGTCATTCTGTACTCCTGATACTTTGTGTTCCTTGACCTACAACTCAATAGTTCCGTTCCCATTCTTTTTCCAAGTAAAAATGTTGATATCTATGTATATTTGGATTTCTGCAGACTTTATATCCCAGAAGATAATAGAGGTTTTCTTTTTTCAGTTAACAAAATGTCTATTCTCATTTATGTGTGGCATGTGGCAGAAGCTTGTATTTTTTTTTAGGGTTGAATAATATTCTAGAGTGCCATAGTTTATTTTCATTCCCCTCTTTCAGTAGACAGAATGTTTGAGAATGACTACAAATGATCATTCAGTGGATATGAGACTAAACATAGTTTTTCAAAGCAATTTGTTTTTGAAACCATTTGTTTTGGTTTCTGACCAGAAGAGGGGTTACTAAGTTACAAGTTTGTTATGTGAAATTTTCCTGTGTACGCTGTGTTTACCATTAATGAATAAAGGAACTGCTTTGGGACTATAACAAGCTATAGGGGACACTGGGAACTTTAGTCAGTAAGCCACTGCCACATAACAATACACAGATTAATTGAGATGGGTTAAATTAATGTGCAAGAGTTAGCCAATAAAAAATTAGAGCTAATGGGCCAAGCTTTGATTTAAATAATATGTTTTTTGTGTGATTATTTCGGGGCTGAGCATCCGGGAACAAATAAGTGGCTTACTGCTACAAGTTTGGTCTCATATTAATTTCTTGAACACTTTATTCTGTTTTTTGGAAGAGCTGTATCAACCCATATTCCTGCCAATATCCTTACCAACATCTGTTATCTATTAAAATTATCACTTAAGAAAAACAATAACATTAGCATAAAGTGAAAGTCTAATTGCTAGGGTAATGAGCAATCCAACATGAAAAAGCCTTTCAAACATTATTTATATGAAATCTAATCAGATTGTCCTCCCCTTATTAGTATGGTTGTTTTCTGACTAATTTTCTCAGTATTTTTCAAAATGCTTTGTTTTCTTCCAAAGGTAACTTATTTGGCTTCTGCCACTTTTGTAAATTAGAGCCTGTGAGTTTCTGCTATCCAATAAACTTGCTTTCTAAATATTCACCTCTTCCTAGGCACTATTCCTTATGTTTTTAATCTTGTGGTTACATTTCCCACTCTTCTGGAGCTATCTCTCTTCTCAGAATTGCTTTTTCCTGGTACTCGGTGGCCAAGGCAGAAAAATAACACTTTCAATTTCAGTCTGGGCAAAAGAGAGAAACGTGGTCTCAAAATTTTTGTTTCATTCATTTTTATTTCACCCAAACTTGATGAAGAAAGCACAGAAGACTGGGCCATACTTTTTACTCAGTTTTTTTTTTCTCTTTAAATTAAAATTCTGGGTTTCATTATGATATGCTCACATTCACAGCATGGAATGTGGTCTTATTCACACATACTCTTTACCCTCTCTTGAACTCCATCCAATCTTCCTTTATCTAAATAGCCCCCACTCTTCTCTCAAGTCTTATTATTAAATTTTAAGTCTAGAGTGCGTAGGAAAGAAAAGATGATGTTTGTCTTCCTGGACCTGGCATCTCCCACTTAGCATAATGATTTCCAGTTCCAACCATTTCCTTCTCCTGAAAATTACAGTTCATTCTTCTTAGCAATGGAATAACCCTGAATTAAGCATACACACATCATTTTGTTGTTCTCTAATCTAATGGTGAATACCTAGACCAATTCCATACATCATCTATTGTGAAAAAGTACTACAATTACCATGAGTGTGCAGGAAGCCCTGGACTGTGCTAAATGGGTTTCCCGTATGTAACTACCCAGACAAGGAGCAGCTGCCTCATATGGGGGTTCTGTTTTTATAATCTAAGAAGCCTTCCTACTGATCCCCATAGTGGCTGCACTAATTTATATTTGCCTCCTGTATGGTCATTTGGTTTCTTGTAGGCAGCTATTCCGATTAAAGTGAGATAAGATTTCAGTATAGCTTTCATTTGTTGCCCAGATGGTCACCATTTTGTCACAGTTTTCTGTTCTATTTAAATTTCTTGTTTTAAGAATTGTCTGGGCAACTCTTCTCTGTGCACTAACTGATTAGGTGGTGTGGGTATTTAACGTTTTGGATTCTTTCCATGGTGTGTATTATTCTAGAGACAGTGGGTAGCTAATAAAGATTTTCCTCAGCTTTGCAGCTATTCCCTCCTTCTCTTGCCACCTTCACCATAGAGACGTTTTTATCTTAGACAATCCTAGTAATCAATTTTTTTATCATTTCCGGGGCCTAGGATATGTCACCTGGATTATTTGAAGCCTTCCCCTTGGAATTCTAAACTTGAGATAAAATACCATGTCATCTAATCTTTCACCAGTAACAAAAGCTATATTCTAAGGTTTTGAAGACAATGTGCACTGATACTATTGAATAAGCATTCAGTGGATAACAACATGAAAATTAAATTAAAATAAACTAAATAGACAGAACCTATTATTGCACAAAGCAGAAATTCAAACTAGTATGGCTTTACAGAAAATTGATAATGCAATTCAGTGTTTTTATAGGTCTGCCATTATTTCAATCTGTATTTGTAAGGCTAGCTTCATCTCTGGACTTGCAATAAAACAACTGCACCAATTCAGAATATCTTAGAGAAGCAATGAGATTAAGAATCAGGAATCAATCATTTCCTGCAGTTTGCATAATGTCAAAGGCAAGAAGCTCTTCTTTTGATCCACCAGCCAATTTTTCATCACAATAGATACAGTACGACCCTAATAAAATCACTAAACTGATACCAATATATTGCCTTTAGACTGACTTGTGGCTGAAAAGGAGATAGTGTCTTACATTCATGCAAATGGGACTACATACATGATTAAATCCAAGAACTGTTGAAATGGGAGAAAAATAACAAGTATGGGGTATGTTGATAAACTCTTTGTTACCCCTTCAACATGAAGGAAGATACGCTGAACAAGTGCTCCAACCGTTTTTCTGAGAGAAGTGGGACAAGACAGAGAATGGCCTACCAGTTTAGAAAGCCCAGATTCAACTCATCTGCCTGCCAGATGCATTGGTTTTTAGAAGCTAATAAATGCTTTGCAATTTTGCTTAAAATTGAGTTTCAATGTATTACCTACCCTATTAACCCTTTACCACAATGAGTGTGCGTGACATGTTCTGTTTTTTCCATGAGTAAAAATTTCTCTTCTCTTTTAAAAAATATAACTTTATATTCTTAGGCAGTTATATTATAATGAAAGAACTCCAGAAAAACATATGTTTTCTAATACTTAATATAAGACAATTTATGAGCAGTTTTCTATTTCTAGTCTCCAACTAACATGTGAATTTATTAGCATTTATAAATATGATAATTATGTCAATTCTGATATTCTTTTTGGGGTGTTTTAAAAATCTGTTAGTAATTCATTTCAAAATTACCATCTTTGACTTAGAGGAAAGCTTGGTTCCAGTAATTATACCTGTCATTTAATTTGCTTTTATTCTTCACTTACCATATAATATGTACATTGCATAAATTCTTTAGACAGAATATATACCTACTTTTTCCTCCGAGAAATTAATTTGAACATTAAATTATAAGTATTCAATGGTCTCCTTGTGGTTTCCCTTCTTACTGTGAATCTTTAGTGATTTCTTTGGGGTTCGAGTGAAATCAATTTTGCAATTTTTTGTTAATGCATACAAGCATTTTCTTGTAGTCATAAGTCAATCTATACTATAGCATGTATTGTAAGGCAGAGAAACTCAGGAGAATAATCATTTGCATCTATGTCAGTGCTTTGGTGATCACTTCCTTGATTGATTTGACTTCTGAGTGCACCGTACATTGTTTACAGAGAAGATCACAGCAAACACAAACTGACCTCTAGGTCTGTGCTGCACTTCCCCTGGTACTCAGGGGATGCTCACATGTTTCTTCTGAACACTGTCAAAGACACATAGCAAATTACTTAAGTTGCAAGGCGCCTGCTTAGAGTATTAAATTGGAGAGTTCAACTAAAATGTTGTCACACTGAAACCAAAGCAGAGGTCTAAGGTGAGCTAATGATATTTAATGGTTTTAAGAATTGAACATTAGAGGAATTCAAGTTGATTGATTTGGAGTATTAAAAATTTCCTAGAAAAGCTGAAAGGTTGAAACAGTGCTTAGTAGCTGAGTGAACATCTCTTTCCAGTAAATATTCCATTACTTATTAGGGGGTAAAATTAAAAAAAAATACACTAGCAGTCAGGGCATGAACTTTTCATTAATTGAACTAAAGACACACCAGGCTACGGAATTAGCATTTTCTGTACCAGCATTACATGCCCCACTCACAGTTAAATATGACTACTCTCTAGATACATAAGAGATTGTACTAATATGGTTTGTTCACTTATTTTCTAAGTATTTAATGACCTTGACCCACCAGACACAACCATATCACAAACAAAAAACATCAGACTATATCACTTATGTATAGGAAGTGTAAGGGGGAGTGGATATAATGGATGAATGAAGCTCCATCTACCATCATGAAGAAAATACTTGGTGCTGGTTCTACAGTTCTAAAAAAGTAATAAAATTGTAAGCCTCTTGGCATTTCCCTTTGAAGCTTCATCAAACAGGCTGTATCAGAATATACAGGTGAAGGAAGTTAAGGTTGAAAATAAATGCCTTGTATAATCTAAGGCATCAGAGAACCCAAAGAGAGTACTTTCTAGAAAACAATTGAAATGAAGCCTTAAAAACCAAAACAGACCAGGATTGATTTTTGTAGTAGCAAACCCAAAAGCTATGGGATTACTATTTCGTGTTCAGTAATGTGTGAAAAAAGAGAAGCCTGAAGATTGGGAAAGAAATAGGCCAACAGAAATTCTGGGATAAGGGAGAATGTAATACCTTTTTCTACAGAGAATGCTTTGTCGGCTAAACATTTCAGGGTCACCACTAAAATGGCACACAAGGAGTGGTAGTTGCCTGGGAATATAGAGTGTTAATAAGAGGGATAAAGTTAAGAGACCAGAGGGTTGAATAGCAAATTCTTCAAGTACAAAGGAGGAGTAACAGGCCTCTCTGGTTATTTCAGAGAAAAGTTTTAATGAAAGGATAGAACTCACTGGGAGAGTTGGCACTCCCTTTATTGTACCTGTAATCACCTCATGTATGATGTGAAGCCAACAAAATCTATAGTTTGAATGTTTTAACAAGAGGAATTTAAAAAAAATGGATCTAACCTCCACAAAGGTTAAAAGTCAGCACATAACCTTTATTGTATTCCTTATAAAGAGGGATTTTCAATTCCTGCAGTGAGGAGCTGAGTGAGAATCTCCCATTAGTAGGAGCTGAATGCACGACATTCTCCAAGGATGATCTGCAGAAGACTGTGCTGCCCAACTGCCCAGTGATCATGGTTTTTTTTTTTTTTTTTTTTTTAGCTAAAAAGGAACAAAATTAAAAGCTTATAAGTTGAAAGCTTAAAAATTAAAAACTTGAAATTAAGAAGGATTTGGAATCAGTTTCTTTTGATTTGAGCTGCACTTTTTCAGAAATTTCCAAATAATAGTGTCAGCCACCTATTGCCTTCTCCAGCAGTAAACAGGTTGGTTTAGACTATATTCATTACATCAGCTTGCATAAAGAGAAAATATGTGCATGTAAACACAAATGGACTAGAGCTACACAATTATTTTTCTTTTGAAAATGAACCAGGTTGGCAGGCTCACTAACAAACAGCGCTGAATGCTATCTTAGTCATATGTTTGAGGTTTGGAAAACTGGATCTTGTAATAATTGCATATTGCATACATACTTCAAAGGAGGTTGTAATAGCTATTATCATCAGAATGAATAGGAAAACAATTAACCGTGATTAGCCTTTTTATGTGAAGAATTACCTCCTTATTTTGGTATTCAGTTTGCAATCATTTTGAAATTAGCAAGGAGTTTGAATAATTTTATTTATTTATTTTTGCATTTCAATAGCACAAAAACAAATGAGTTTCTTAACCTTAAGCATTTCCCTGAAAAGGTAGAAAATGTGGCAAGATTTATTAGTGTACAAAGCTTATTTTCCCCTAACTACAGAGCAAAGGACCAAAAAAAAAATTCTTTCTGATATTTATTTGACTTTAGCTTGAAACAGAGCCATCTTGAAATAACTACTATTAAATCCATTATTGTACTTTATATTCTACCTAGAATGACTAATTTCAATATCGCAGGTCACTGTCAAAGGTAAATTGTTCCCAATAAAAGAACAACATGATTTGGCAAACATGCATTTGACGAGGCAGCTGTGATTTCCAAATATCCATCCCTCTGAAATTCGGAAAAACATCTCTCATGCTTGCCATCTACTCTCCCTATAGCATGCAGTCCATTAGGTCACAGGTTCTCACACGCTATGTCTTAGCAAAATGATGCTTTAAAACTAATTCTTTGTAAATCAAGGCCATAAACTCCCTGGGTTACTGAATTGCAGTCTTATGTCCTTGCCTTGCAGGGATGTGTTGGGGTCCTGTGAGGACTGAATAGGACTGAAATCCCGTGGACTTCAGTGGCACAGTCTTAGCCTTCAAATAGTGGAAGCCAACACATCCAGTTCTCAGGGAGTTTCAGCTCCTTGGAGAGGTTGCTTTCTGCACTGTTCTTACCCAAAAGGCTTGGTGACTACCCAGGAGCTGCAAACAGAGTAACCATCCAGCAGACGGGATTGTAGCTTTGAGTTCTTTGAATTGGTTGCAAATTACAGGGAGTTTCTCTGTAGGTCTGTGTTGTATTAGAAAAACGGTACCAACTTTTGTTTCCTCAAGGAAGAGAGAGAAATGTAACACAGAAGTTGAATTTAAAAACTTAATGTAGGGTAGGAAAATGTCAGCTGAGACTTGCATTACATGTTGCTAAATGCAGTAAACGGTGTGTGAATAAAACATTTACCTCTATGGCATTCAGTCTGTTGGGTCTTCACCATTCCCATAGTTGCCCATTTGCCTGCTCATAATTATTCCATATTGAAGAATTTCAGGAGCAGATTTCTTACAATGTGCTTTACCATAAATATTCAAAGATTGAATGTCACTGTCATTATTTTCTGGAAGTCGAAGTCTTCCGCATAATGTATTCTCGCAACCTTTTTGACTTAATGATATAATGAAAAATGATATATTTTTCAAAGCTAGGGCAAGGCATTCCTCCATTACAGTTCAATAGAAGCAAAAAAACCCCTTATTTTAGAATTGTAGGATAAATATATAGGTTTATTTAAAAGTCTGCCTTATTTTACCATTCATATGACAATTGAAATCTGTACCTTTTGATATATTTGACTTCAGTATGATTTTTTTCAAACCTTTTACAAATAATTCCCCTACAGAGAAGGCCATGTTATGATCAGAATCTGAATTATTCCTCCTAATCTTATGATTTAAAAGCTAGGTCCCAAACTGCTGCTGCTATTTCAAAGGCTATGGATCCATGCTAGCAGAACTAGGCCATGAGGGAATGGAAAATTGAACTCTATGCCAATTTCTGATTCTAACCTGTTTTATTATGCTTACTAGGCTACAGCAATGCAAATATCTCCACCACCCTCTCACAGCCCCACATGGGCCAATCCCATGGCTGCACCGTCCCTCAGGTTGAAACATACCTGAAACTAGAGACAAGAACACTTTTCTTTTTCAGTTGTATCTGGTAAGGATTTCATCTCAGTAATAAGGAATTCAGGACTGTGTTAATTCTTTAAGAGAAATGACTGCCCCCATTTAATGTGTAGCTCTAGTTTTAAAATATCAATTCACAGCATCATTTATAAACCATGAAAATCATAAATTATATGCATAAATTAAATGATATTAGTAGATTACTAGAATTTTCTAATACCACCGTAGTCCTTTTCTAAAATCTACCTGTAACTCCCAAGTGTCTTTTTTATGCCCACTTGTGATGAATTTAAGCTAAAAATATAGAAAACTTAGGCATGTTTTCTGTTTGACCAGTAGTTACTACCATGTGTATTAGTGTGAAGGGAAACATATAATAATAATCTTTTCCATAAGACTTCTTTCCATTAACAGGATACAATTGATGTACTGCCATGGGTAGCATGTGTGCTTGGGGGCAAAGCAAGTGCTTCCTAAAGGTATCTTGATTGAGGGAGCCGTTATGGTGCTAGTGTGAAACCAGGTACCAGGGAGATTCCCAGGAATCCTGTACAAGGATAACTAGTGAGCTAGTGAGAACTCACTGACTCTGGATTGACAATGGGGGAACCTGGGCATTGTCCCAAACTAGGTTTGGGACACCTCTGAAAATGGGTGACAGTTGTGTGAGTTGAACAGTCTGTGGGGTCACTAGCAGTGGGACCAGGATTTATCCTTAGTGTTTGAACTGGCAATTAGGAGCCCATTCTCTTTGGAGGGATACGTTGCTCCACCTAGATATAAAGGGGAGGGCCTTGGTCCTGCCTCAAAATGATGTCTCAGATTTTGTTGACTCTCCATGGAAGCCTTACACTCTCTAATAAGTTGATGGGTGGTGGCATGGTGTAGGGGGGAGAGGTAGAGGGGACTGGGATTGATATGTAAAATGAGAAAAGATTTTTTTAAAAAAATAAAGAAGGTATCACATACCCTACTTTCCAGAACCTAAGCATTTTATGTTATAGAGAAAACAGAAAACAAAAGAATAACTGACACTGGGTCTATTTTTTAGCTATTCATAAGCTGATGGGATGTGCTAACTAGTTTTATGTCAATTTGACACAAGCAAGAGTCATCAGATAGGAGGAATCCTTAATTGAGAAAATGTCTCTATAAGATTGGGTTTAGGTGAGCCTGTAGGGCATTTTCTTGAATAGTGATTAATGGGGGAGGGCCCAGGCCATTGTGGTGGTGCCGCCTCTGGGCTGGTGGTCCTGAGTTTTATAATAAAGCAGCCTGAGTAAACCTTGGGGAGCAAAGCCAGTAAACAGTCCCTCTCCATGTCTTCTGCATCATCTCCTGCCTCCAGGTTCCTGGCCTGTTCGAGTTCCTGTCCTTCACTGATCAATAGTGACATGGAAGTTGACATCAAATAAACCCGTTCCTTCCTAAGTTGCTTTGATCATAGTGTCTCATCACAGCAATGATAACCCTCACTAGGGCAGAGGAATACCCAGAAATATTCAGTCTTCATAGTATAGCCATACATGTTTTCAGTTACAAATACATGAGGCAAAAGCGTCAAATGAAGAAGCATGGAAAGTCTTTACTGGCCATTTCTGGCTTTGAAAGTAAGAATCTACAATAAAATTAGGAATAATGGCAGGATCTACGATAATCCATCATAACAAACTATTTCTCCAGCACCTCCACAATAATACATCAAGTTTGTTGCAGGTTTTGATCAGTGATACTGCCTCAGATACAAGTTCACATTGTCATATTGCTATTTTAGGTATCACTAATAATTACATTTTCAGTTGTGCTAAAGCACCAGTAGAAAGGTAATGTCAGCACGTGTAACCTGTAGTCCACTAAAATTGCTAAACAGTATTTCATTTTTGTTGAGATAATATTTGGTTATGTTTACCAGTGATGGATGCCAAGATTGTTATTAACTTTATCCTGTCAGTCACAGTCATTCAGCAAACATGTTTCACATTTCCTGTGCACATTTTGCATATTATGCTGTGGTTCAATACAAGTGTATGTATTGTGAGTTAAGAAACCATCCAGCTTCCTTCCACAGTGTTGGTTTCAGTTTCTGTTTCCATCAGCCTTGCCTGAGAATTATACTTTCTGCACATTCTCACTAACAATTCATATTATCTTTTTAATTACCATGATGCTATTGGGTATACAACAAATCTTCTTGTGATTGACATCCTCTAACAAACAACACAGAGCATATTATCATGTACATATTCAACATCTTAATATCCTTTTTACTGAAACTGCTATTCAAAGAATTTACCCATTGTGGAAATTAGTTTTAAGCATTCTTTTTCATATTCTAGAGGCAAAACCTATTTCAAATATGTAATTAATCACTATGTTTGAAAGTGTATACCTTGCATTTCTATCATTTTAATGTCTTTTTATTCTCCCCCCCCTCTCTCTCTCTCTCTCTCTTCATCTTCTCTCATACATTACATCTGGACTACAATTCTCCCCCAAGACTCCCAGTCTCTTCCACCCCTCTTTCCCCCGAGATCACTCTTCCTCCATTTCTCTTGAGAAAAGAGCAGGCCTCTCGGGGATATCAAATGAACATAGTATAACAAGTTATAGTAAGAATAAGCTTAAACACTCATATTAAGGCTGGATGAGGCAATATAACCCAATAGGAGGAAAAGTGTCCCAGGAGAGGTGAAAGGTCAAAGACACCTCCCAACTAACACTGTTAGGCATCCCACAAGAACACTAAACTCTACAACCATAACATATATCCAGAAGATCTATCTCAGACCCATACAGGCTCCCTGACTGTCATTTCTGTCTCTGTGAGCCCCTATGAGCCCTGATAAATTGATCCTGTGGCCTGTGTTCTGATATCCTTAACCCCTCTGGCTCCTACGAACCTTCATTCCAGTCTTTTGTTAGGTTTCCCAAGCTCCACTCAATGTTTGTCCATGGGTCTCTGCATCTACTGTCATCAGTTGCTAGATGAAGCCTCTCTAATGGCAATTGGGCTAGGTATTGATCTATGAGTACAGCAGAGTATCATTAGAAATCATTTTATTACTTTTGGGGTGGGGTTAGTCATATTTGGTTTTTATCTTATGTCTCTGGTTTATCCAGCCTCTGGTTCCTGACCATACAGGTAGTACCAGGCATGGGCTCCCTCTTATTTGAGTGGGCCTCATGTTGGATCTGTCATTGGATGGCCACTCCCACCACCTTTACCCCAGCACCTTCTGGAGGCAGAACAAATTGTAGGTCAAGGGTTTTGTGACTGGTTTGGTGTCCCAATCCCATCACTGGAAACCAACCAATATTGTAACTGTTGAGGTCTAATTGACCAAGTTTTTTGGTGCTTTATCTCTGCCCTCCATCCTTTCCATTGTAGTAAGTATGTTGATCTACACTTAAGGCTATGATCCATTTTAAATTAACATTTAATGTATCTTGAGTTAGACTAGAAATTCTTTATCTCTACCTAGATCTATCCAGTTGTCTCTTATTCACATAGATAATGTATATTGAGGATTTTTCAAATTGGTTGGTTAATCTACCACTGTAAACAAGCCACTGAACACATATACAAAGTTATTGTTCTAATGTTAGAAAACTCATTTAAATATAATATATATTTATGTATATAAATGAAAAATATTTATAACGTGTTTATCAACATTCATTTTTCTAGTATTGAAATTAGTTCTACATGTATGACTTCATTTGTTTCTTGGAATATATTTTATATAAAGGGATCTGCCTTTCCATTTGCTAAATCTAAATCTAGAAAATGCTTGAGTATTTTGCTTTTTAATGAGGATGGGTGTGCTTTGCATTTCAAAATTTAAATTGAAAACTCTCTAAAATCATGGATTTTTTGAATCAGAATTGGCTTTAAAGATTTAAGGTCACGTAATATTCATAGGAATTTTGGAAGAATTATCTCTTGTTTCAAAATCGTACTGAATAGTAGTACTAAAGTTTTTGTTTTAATTTAAAAGCACACTCATGAAATATTGGTCACACTTGTCTTTCTAATGAAAACTAGTACATTATCAAGATATAGAAACTTTCAAAAGATATTCTGTAGACTTAACTAAATACTTGGATCCATTCAATAACCACATGAAAAGCAAAGGCCATGATATTCTGTTCTCTCTCTCTCCTTCTCTCTCTCTCTTCTCTTTCTGTCTCTCTCTCTCTCTCTCTCTCTCTCTCTCTATATATATATATATATATATATATATATATATATATATAGATGTTCAACATGACTGTCATATTTAGCTCTGTAATTAGGCCTCTGGATAATAGTGAGGTTGGAAGAAGTACAGTAGTGGGGGAGAAAGAAATCAAAACATCCTGCACTCTTTTCCATATTACTTTTCATGGTTTGAAAACTGTGTAGTTAATTTTGATTGGAAACTTAACTGGTTAGAGAAATGCCACAAAGACTATACTATACTTCTGGGTATGTCTGTGTAAACGAGCTATTCCATTGTAACAACCCTGACCATCAATTAATTGCTTCTAAATTTGCATAGATTATTTGACTGTCATAGAAATGCAGAAGTTTCCTGTTTAGAACCAGTGGGTAGTGGGTGGAGACTTCCCGAGGACTATCTTTTGTTGTGGCCCATTGCAGTATGTCTCAGTCTCCTGTGTGCCATGCAGTGAGCTCTGCTTCCTATCTCTCCAGGGTGGGGCTCCTCTGGAGTGCGCACTGCACCATGGTGCCTGCCTGAGTATATAGGGACCCACTAACCTACCAAACTGAGTCATCTGAAATCATGGGAACTTTTTTTGTGCTTCTTTCAGATTTTTTACACGACATACATGAAACAGTGACGAATACATGCATAACACAAGGAAACATGGACTTTTAAAAGAACACATTTTAGATAGAAGCATATATCTCTTAGTCATTTAGTGTTTTAAAAATAGATCACCATAATTTTACTAAGTCAGTGCTCCCACAATGATGTTCTCTCCTAGGAAGTGGAAGAGAACCAGAGAACCTCTGCTCCTTTACCTACCAACATCTTTGTGACAGTACCATAACCACATGTGGCAACCATGCACAGAAGTTGTTATGTGCAAAACTCCTGAGAATATACTTTCTTCATTCACTCTTTGGAGTAGTTTACTTTCCTTCCTGTTAGATACTTAATCTGCTACTGATATCTAAAAAATCACCATTGTGTTAGTTTTTCTAATTATAATCTATCTTCCATGTTTTTCTGCACTAACTGCTACTTTGTTTGACCAATTAAAAATGTGGGTTTCTCAGCAGTAGACTGCTTATGAGGTTGATTGTTCAATTGTACTGTCATCTCATTTTATAAATCAACTTTTTAATTTTAGGCTATCAGATATAGTAACTGAGAGTGTGGACATATGAATAGTCTAATCAGCTTTCATTATGCGATTAGGTATACAAAGGAAATCAAGAAATGATATAATTTAGCTAGAATTCTTTCATTTTGTGTCACAAGTTCTTTTTGATGGCTTTTGTGAAGCATTGCTTTGATTCTGTTTCCAAAAACCATAAAGCAGAAGCTGTTTGTTCAAAGTATATAGAAAATTGATTCACTGGTTCTGGGAATTTTCCAAGTGTCACCAGTATTTCCAGTCTGTACCATATGTAATAATGGCATGGGTATTTAAGTAAGCATTGCATTAGATGAGCTGACTTCAGTGCTAAATCAAAGGTTGGCATGAGTAAACAGTCAAGTGCTCAGATAGTATTAGAAATATACTTTCCTGTTCAAAAACAACCACTGCTCAGGTGAAGGTGAGCACACAGATCCATTTTTATTACAAACACAAGGATGATTTAAGTATTGTTCTCCTATAAGAGTGTTAGTAAAAATAATTAATTCTAATGTAATTTTTAATTATCTATGAAAGAAAACTTACCATAAATCCTATTTTATCCGTCATATTTTCAGTTTCAAACACACTTGCTCCCATTAAAACTTCAGGATCTATACCTATACGATATCTCAGTAGGCACAATTTCCTGCTGCGAAACTTGACAACCTGAGCAGATGCCTATGGCCCATCTTGGTGAAAAAGAGCACTAAATACCTTCATCTGTGCTCTGACCTCACCCAAGACCCACACATGCACACACATAAAATTCACACACATAAAAACAATGACAACGAAATATTTAACAATTGAAAACATTTCAGAGCATCTCTGAGAACTCATCGATGTTTCTAAAGCAGGCAGAATAGAGTGAATGATCCTTCTCTGCATTCATTTCCTGTTACCTGTTCTTTAACATAAGTGTAATCTGCACTCTTTTCAATATTACAAATCATTTATTAGAAATACTGACTAAAACTACAATTATTTCCAATTGTCTGACCACTGGCTCATACTAAAGCTGTTCATTGACTTTTTTATAATTGTTTTTTTGTTTTTTTGAGCTGTGTATTTTTCTTTCCCTTTCTCTCCACTCCCTTTCAACCCTCTCCCATGGTCCACATGTTACCAATTTACTCAGGGCATCTTGTCTTTTTCTACTTCCCATGTAGATTAGATCCATGTATATCTCTTTTAGGGTCCTCGTTGTTGTCTAGGTTCTCTGGGATTGTGAATTGTAGACTGGTTTTCTTTGCTTTATGTCTAAAAGCCACTTATGAGTAAGTACATATGATATTTGCCTTTCTGGGTCTGGGTTACCTCACTCAATATGATGTTTACTAGATCTATCCATTTGCCTGCAAATTTAAAGGTGTCATTTTTTTCCTGCTGTTGTAGTACTCCATTGTGTAAATGTACCATATTTTCCTTATCCATTCTTCAGTTGAGGGGCATTTAGGTTGTTTCCAGGTTCTGGCTATGACAAACAATGCTGCTGTGAACATAGTTGAGCACATGTCCTTGTGACATGATTGAGCATCCTTTGGATATATATGCAAAAGTGGTATTTCTGGGTCTTGAGGAAGGTTGTTTTCTGATTTTCTGAGAAATTGTCATACCAATATCCAAAGGAGCTGTACCAATTTGCACTCCCACCAGCAATGCAGGAGTATTTCTTCACGTCACAACCTCTCCAGCATGAGCTGTCATCAGTGTTTTTGATCTTGGCTATTCGTACAGGTATAAGAGGGAATCATTGCCTGAACAAAAGTATACTTTGTCCCTGTGTCTGGGATATTGCTTATGATTTTGTGTTGGGCACATACATTTGGACATACAATTGCCTAAATTTAGGAGATAAACCAAAAGTAAAATCAAGAAAGATATACCTGATTAATATAAAGTTATATAATTTTGTTCATATTTTTAGATTTAATGATGATATTATAGAATTTTATTTATAGTTTATGGTCTATATGATAATTTTTCTGAATGATCATTGCTGGTTAAAATTAATTTCCTTAAGTCAGAAGTACAAGCCAGGGGTAAAGAGCTTGTTTACCACCCACAAGTCTACAGATTTAGTCCCTAAAGCACAAGAAAAAATGACTAAATATTACATATCAATAGTGCCGTAAGCATTGACACTCAGTTCAAATTAAGCATAAAAGATGATTAAATCCAAAATGATACTACTGCTAAGACAGAAAGTTATAGAATCATGATTGTTGGGCATTTGGAAACAATGAGCAGTCTAGGGTTTGGCTAAATACTAAAGCCACTGTCTAGCACTGTTAACTCCTCAACACTGGATTTGAGGATGGTTTGCCCTCACTTTCAGGGATCATAAGCAATTCCGATTGTTCTTTGTGACATTTTGAGTATGCTGTGATGTTCTCGTTTGTTATCATTTACTTTTGGTACTGTACCGTACCCTAATCTAGTAGCCTCCAAACCCTGATGTGTGGACCCCAAAATGTGAGCCTGTCCCCCCTTGTCTGAAGGTCAGAGAGTTTGAGCTTATTTTTGCTCTTTCAATGTTGACAATAGGTCTAGCTAGAAAACAAAATATCCTGACCTAGAGTGTGGTTACTTGGTATTTTGGACACTAAGATGGCTCATAGACGTGGATCCTCTCCACCCTGTCCAAAGGTCAGAGAATTTAAGCATATCCCTGTGCTACTTCATTTAAAATAGGAGGCTTGACATAGGGAGTGGGTGCATATGAATACTTGACCTAGGGTGTATTCACTGCCCCAAATATCAAATGCTTGAATCAGGAATTAATGGCTTGATATCTCAAATATTGAAGCAAGTAACTGTTCTGATTATCCTTTTTGTCACATTAAAGCAATCTTTTGCCTTCTTCCCCACTTTTTTTTAAATTTATTTATTAAAGATTTCTGTCTCTTCCCGCCACCTCTTCCCAGTTCCCTCCCCCTCCCCCAATCAAGTCCCTCTCCCTCATCAGCCCAAAGAGTGATCAGTGTTCCCTGCCCTGTGGGAAGTCCAAGGACCACCCACCTCCATCGAGGTCTAGTAAGCTGAGCATCCAAACTGCCTAGGCTCCCACAAAGCCAATAGGTGCAGTAGGATCAAAAACCCATTGCCATTGATCTTGAGTTCTCAGTAGTCCTCATTGTCCGCTATGTTCAGCAAGACAGGTTTTATCCCAGGCTTTTTCAGACCCAGGCCAACTGGCCTTGGTGAGTTCCCGATAGAACATCCCCATTGTCTCAGTGTGTGGGTGCACCCCTCGCGGTCCTGAGTTCCTTGCTCGTGCTCTCTCTCCTTCTGCTCTTGATTTGGACCTTGACTCCTGAGTGAGGTAAGCCAGACCCAAAAAGAGGAACATGGGATGTACTCACTCATATTTGGTTTCTAGCCATAAACAAAGGACATTGAGCCTATAATTAGTGATTTTAGAGAAGCTAAATAAGGAGAACCCAAAGAAGAACATATAGGCATCCTCCTGAATATTAACCTGCATCAGGCGATGAAAGGAGACAGAGACAGAGACCCACATTGGAGCACTGGACTCAAGTCTTCCCCACTTTTGTATTGGGGTATAAAAGCATATGAAAACCCCTTTATGATAAAGGTCTTGGAGAGGTTAGGGATACAAGGATCATATCTGAACACACTGAACTTGATAGAAGAGAAAGTGGGAAATAGACTTCAACACATGAGTACAGGAGACCACCTCCTACCTATAACCCCAGTAGCACAGACATCAAGAGCAACAGTGAATAAATGGGACCTCCTGAAACTGAGAAGCTTCTGTAAAGCAAAGGACACTGTCATTAAGACAAAAGGCATCCTACTGAATGGGAGAAGATCTTTACCAACCCTGCATCAGACAAAGGTCTGATCTCCAAAATATATACAGAACTCAAGAAATTGGACATGAAAATTCTAATTAACCCAATTAAAAAATAGGGTACTGAACTGAAAAGAGAATTCTAAGCAGACGAAGTTCGAATGGCCAAAAGACACTTAAGGTCATGTTCAACCTCCTTAGCAATCAGGGAAATGCAAATCAAAACAACTTTGAGATACCATCTTACACCTGTCAGAATGGCTAAAATCAAAAACACCGATGATGACCTATGCTGAAGAGGATGCGGAACAACAGGAACTCTCATCCATTGATGGTGGGAATGCAAACTTGTGCAACCACTTTGGAAATCAGTGTGGCAGTTTCTCAGGAAATTAGGAATCAATCTACCTCAGGATCCAGCAATACCACTCTTGGAAATATACCCAAAATCAATTGTTCAAATATGTTCAAAACAGCATTATTTGTAATTGCCAGATACTGGAAACAACCTAGATTTTCCTCAATGGCAGATGGATAAAGAAAGTGTGGAATATATACACATTAGAGTACTACTCAGCAGTAAAAAATAATGACATTTTGAATTTTGCATGCAAACAGATGGAAATAGAAAACACTATACTGAGTGAGATAACCCAGACCCAGTCTGGTTGGGATCTGTGCATTCTTTCCAAAGTTTCCTATGGGCAACTGTGAATTTGCATGAGTTTCTCAGATCTAGCCCTCCCAAAATGTTAGCTCTCCTTGGATGCTGGTTAGTGATGAAGACACATGACTAGAACACTCTAAGTCTCTTCTAGAAGCTAGTAAATAAATCATGTAAAACAATTAAAGCTAAAAAAAGTCACTGTGGAGGTATATAAGATTACTTTCTTAGTTCGATTTATTTATAAAATGAAATGTCCTTATTACCTGGCAATGTGGTGGAATCTCCTCTGAGGTAAAAAGAATTTGCATAACTCCACATTGGCTATAGGTTATGTCCCATAGAAATCCACCTGTTAAAACAGTTACTCTTGATTTAAAACTGTAGTAGCCCCATGCAGCCCTTCTACTCACGTAGAAAACTACTGTCTGGAAATTTTACAGTCTAAGGCAGTGTTGGACCTAACTATACTAAATAGCTCTCTCTATAATTCCCCATTCCTCCAAACTAAATCCGAAGTCTCATAGATTATCTGAGGGAAAGATGTAGAGGTTGATAAAATAGAGACACCTGTGCTCAGAGAGAAGTTAGGGAATTAAACATGAGTTTTGACTTTGTACTGATAGCAAGGGTGCCACCATACTAAACACACTGAATGTGAATGATAGTTGCGTCACTTGGGCAGTTTGTGAGGTCACTGGCAGTGGGACCAGGATTTATTCCTAGTGCTTGAACTGGCATTTTGGAGCCCCCCTTTTTTTGAGAGAGATACCTTGCTCAGTCTAGATATAGGAGGGGGACCTCAGTCTTGTCTCCAAGTGATGTGTCAGGCTTTGTTGACTCCTCTAGGGAAGCCTTACCCTCTCTGAGAAGTGGTTGGGGGGCTGGGTTGGGGGGCAATAGGGTGAGGTGGGAGGAGGGGAGGAAATAGGAACTGAGATATGTAGGTAAAGTAAGAAAAGAATGTTTTTTTTAAAAAAAAATATTGATTTTGTAGGTCTTTCAGTGCTCACTTTCTTTTATTAGGAGTAGGAAAGAGTATATTGAACAAGGTTGGAGAGTCACTGTGCCATCTAGGTTCTTATATATCACCTCCCAGGTGAAATATTTTCTAACATATTATATCTTTAAGAATATTTAAGAATTCCTCAGCTCTGGGAATGACTTCTTTGCCCAAATCAATATCTGAATATAAACACAATTACAGGAAGTTTGAGTTTTAGAGGCTATTCCTACTTAAATATCTAGTGCCATTTATTCCCACTAAGGATGAAGAATATCTCATTCTGGATTACTTCATCAGCATTTGCTCATCTGTAAAAAAGGTCATTTGCATCACATATCCAGAACATAGTGGTTCTTAGTTAACTGTAAAACCATCATTACACACTGTCAAGAAGTACCCCTACTCTTCACTGTGCACAACGGAAAAGGAAGCAGCTGCAGTTATCTCCTTTTTGCAGTAATTCCTGTGTTCCTTTGCTTTCTTGTATTTCTTATTATTGTCTAGTTTCATCTTTCTGCTTTTACTTGCAAGAATGCCATTTTCTGACTCTCTGAGGCCTCTAAACAGTTATTCCTTTGATATTCTCATGATATGATACGTTATTATTTTTTCATACAGAAAAAGGAGAACTTGTCTATGACTTAGAAAGAAATCTCAACTTATAAGAATCCATTAAAATAAATGCAATATACCTTAGCAGATATGGAAAGCATTAAACTGAATGAAAAGTATGATTTTTTTCCTTACGTTGAATCCCTGTTTAGACATGAGTATGTCTCCTCTTATGAAATTGCTAATTTTGGTGTTCAGGATAGGATGATAATATACTGCTCTCTAACATCTGTGGGCCATTCTCTTAGATCCTTGCCGATATGCAGTGTACCGGTTATCCTGTCATCTCAAACTTTATCTTTCCTTCTACTACTGATATTGCCATTTTATCCTAAAACATTAAGTAATATGGCAAGAAAATACAGCTCTTTTGAATGATCATAAATATCTATGAGTTGTTTTCATTCTATTTGGGAGTCCAGATGGTGACTATCACAGTGACCCACAACTGGCCAAGGAATAGAGAATAAGAACCTGCAGGACACTCAGCTCCATATAGGACATATTGACTGGACTTCCCCCTTCCAAGACTCAGAAATCTTTTTGAAAAGGGTGAGAAAACAGTGTCCTTCAGACACAACAGGGCAACTGCACATGTGGAATCACCTCAGTTATGGCAGCATTTGCAAGCTCTGTGAGAGCTCAATCCAGGTGAAATCCCTGCATGGAGAGGGGAGGTGAATGTGAGTTCCCACCATTATCTAAGGGTCAACTGCTAGCTACTAAGAATAGGAGAGTCCGTTTCCTTTAAGAATGTTGTCCCTGGTAGGTCAATCAAGCTCCAAAGGAAGGCCACATACATGAATATAAAGGCTGCACAAATTGGACTCGAAGACTCAGAAATCAAGAGGGCATAAATTGGATAGTCAAGGAATGTGGGGGTGGATCTAGGAAGAGCTAAGTAACAGGATGAATTATGGTTAAAACTCATTGTAGAAAATAATAATAAAAAACTGTACATATTCTGTTCCAACCTAGTCAGAATAGATGCTACCAAGAAAACAAAATATAATAAATACTATCAAGGATGCTGAGGAGAAGAATACTGTATGTTGGGGTGTAAATTCATTCAGCAATTGTGGGAAACAATATGGAGCTTCTCAGAAAATGAAATATGAGTGGCTACAGATCTTACTATACCACAGTTAAGTGGATAACTAAAAGAAACCAGGTCAACATACAAAATATACCCACAAATTCACATTTATCATAGTAGTGCTCATAATAGCTGAAAATCAGTCAATGCATACATAAAGGATGCGTGAGCAATAGAGAATATTGTGTGTGCACATAGTTGAATATTATATAATCCTAAAGAAGAATTAAAATGTATTACTTATAGGAAAATGAATGGATGGACCTGAAAATTACATTAACAAATTAACCAGTATCACACAAGCAAATACTGAATGACCTCTTCCATAAGCAGAATTTAGATTTTCATAAAGTACAGGACAGTACAAGTGCAACTGAGACTATATGGAAGAGAACCTGGAACAGGCGAAAGGGGAGGGAGAAGTTCAGTGACAGTGGAGTAATGCATATGAGACCATGTCACAAAGAAATCATTGTTTTGTATAATTAATATATACTAATGAACAGATTCACAGGATAAAATATTGTTAAATGTGAGCAGATTAATTACGTATTTGTGTCATTTTTGTCTGTTATAGCAAATATGTTATGCCCAAGTGTTCTCTAGGTCTACCAGAATGACAATTGATATGTATGAATTATATAATCAATAATGTAAGAAACCCTTCTTTAATTTATAATGCTGAGGATTGTAGTTCATAATAATGTCTCAATGAGTGGGTTGGAGCTTCTTTTACCATGTTGAGATAAGTAATTGTGTAATGATGGACATAATTTTTTGTCTCAAAGTTGTCATCATTTTATTTTACATATGTGGATGCATCATAAAAAACATGCATTATAACATGAAGATGCCATGATTTATTTTTAAAAAATAAAATAATTTCATATTTTCATAATTTCATAAAATCATATTCTTCTAATATGATTGTCTGCATTAAAACTGTAGTATGACATGTATAGAGATCTATAAGGGCCCTTAATTTTAATCCTCCACTAGATGTAATACACTCTATAGTCATAACCTATAACCACATATAAAAGAGGAGTCCAGGAATCATTGCTTCTATTACCTTCAAAATCAGGCTTCGTCTGAGAAGTAAGCACTAGCTATATATTAATCTATATCAAAGTTCACAATGAAAGATTTTTTTTGCTTTACATTTAATTTAACAAAATCTAGTGTTTTGTTGTTTGGTGTCTGGTCACAGAGTTAACAGAGGTTATTTCATTTTAAATTCCACAATCTGGCTTTCTGCAATGACCAAACTGGGTAGATAATTACCACTAACATAAGATTATTTTCTGTTGTTCTGTGTGGACCAGAAATAAAAGCTATCATTTAGTGGCAACTCTTCAAAAGCACTACTTAAGTGTCATGATCATCTTCGAGTTATTATGTGGTCTGTACTGAATCTCAAATAAAGTCAGTCTTTGAAGGCAAAGAAAGCCTACATTTTATGTTCCACAACCAATGAAGATTAAATTCAAGATTTTCACATTGATGGCAAGTACAAAAGCTTTGTTAAAACAACAGCCTCACTCTTTGGAGACCACAGTGATGCTTCTGTTGTGTTTCACAGGCCTTCTGCAAATTGGACAAAATTGATGAATAATGACTTTTTGGTAATGTTGCAAAATCGCAAAGCTATTCACTTCATTCTAATGTACCTTGTCATATTTTTCAGGCCTAAAAAAAAACAAAGTCTATGTGTACTGTATGATATATTCAGATCTCTTAAAAACATACTCATAGATGATGCTTTGTACATAAAGGATGAAAGTCATAAAATTTTTAACCAGTAAGTAGTGGGTTTTCAATTGAGCATCCTTTAGGTTTGAGGAGTTCAACAAAGTGAAGTAGAATGAACTTATTGGGCACCAGTGAATTGTGTGTAAATTATGGATTAGTGTATAAGATTTTGTATTGGGAAAAGTGAATGAGATATTTCTTCATTCAAGGGGTGTTTATAAAGTCCCCAAAAGGAGGGAATATTCTGTATGTGCTTTAAAACAAAAGATTTAGAATTGCTATCAAAACTATGATTCCGTCTATCAGAGAAAGAAAGAAAGGTAAGTGTGCAAACAGTAGGCTTGCCATACATAAATGACCAAAGAATAAAATTGCTAGTAGTCAAAATCAAAAATGAATAGCAAAACAACATTAATGGCAGACATTAAAAATAAAATAAGGACCCAGAAGCTATCTCCAATTAATAATCACTCACAAATAAAAACCTAGTTTTCTCCAATGGAGTGTGACCGGGGATACATACCACTCTTAAGAGAATACCATACATCAAGCGGTAGAGGACCAACACAACAAACACAATGGTATCTTTAGAGGTTCTTTGTTTCATAATGTTTAGTCAGTTTTATCTTTCCTTCCTTCTTTCTTTCTCTTTTTTCTTCCTTCCTTTCTTTCTTTTAGTATAGATCCTTCTTGTGTATGTATTATATCAGATTTGGGTATTTGGGGGATTCCTGTGTTTGTGAATGTGTTTGTGTTCTCTCTCTCTCTCTCTCTCTCTCTCTCTCTCTCTCTCTCTCTATATATATATATATATATATATATATATATATATATATATATCCTGTGCTTTTCCTTTGTCTATTTTTCTCTTTCATTTTTCCTCATTCTGATATGTCTGTTTTCACTTCATCTCATTTTAGTATTATCATTCTTTAAATGACTTTGTTTTCTGTCCTAAGGAAGGACAGAAGGAGAGTGAATAAGGATGCCTGTGAAGTTGGGAGGATCATGGAGGAGTTGAGGGAAGGAAATTCTTAACCAGAATATTTTGCATGGAAACAAAATTATTTTCCTTAAAAGGAAAAGAGAAAAATAATAGAAGGTTGGGAGAACAAAGATTTTTTTTTTTGGCAGTAGACAACTAGAAGCATCCTAATTAATTCTCACTGATAATTTCCCTCAGATCACAATATATTCAAAGTAAGTATCACTGTTACCCCACAAGACCCATCTAATCATTCAGGACCTTTTGTACTACAGCTTAATCAGCACTTGGTTTTCCTACTTACCTTGTTTTTAAAAATCTTTTATCCTTTTTATTATTTCATTAAAGCTCTAAGTCTAAATTTATTGTCTCTCACTAGGCATTAACAAATGATGTGTTCTTTTAACTCTTCTTCCTTCAACTTACCTCTAGGTATTTAATCGTGAATCTTGTACTACACTGGGCCCTCTTGTTAGAACTGCTTTTCTCTCCAGAAATAAAGGGATCATATGAAAGGTGATGTTGTTTTCAGTCTAATAATCATTAATGTATAATATTTCATTTAGTGTCTCAGTAAAGAACTGGATGCAAAGGCAGTTGTTGTTACTGAATGGGCAAGTTCACCACAGTGGAACACACTGATTCCTTTCCACAAATGATTATGAACACACATAGAATAATTTTTTAGTGAAGGGCAGCAGGAGACAATAAGGTTTACACTGGGACAAAATTAAGAAGTTGATTTCCAAGTGGAAGAGTGAGATTTAATCAGTGAAAGAGGTGAAAACTGGAAAGGATTGTTGAGTCCAGGCTTTGAGAAATGACTATGATACAAGGCATGTGTCTGCATTATAAGGGAATCTATGGAAATACAACTAAAACTTAAAAAAAAAAATGGTCTTGAATGTAGCTTTTGATTCTGAAAAGCTTAGAATTATAAAGAAAGAAGATAAAGAATCTGCCGGTGAACATCCAAAGGCAAGAAGAAATCACGTTTGCTTATCTCTGTTTCTCTCTCTCTCTCTCTCTCTCTCTCTCTCTCTCTCTCTCTCTCTCTCTCTCTCTCTCTCTCTCTCTCTCTCTCATGGGCAAATAATATGATTTCTCTACAAACTAAAATTCCTTAAAAGAGGAATGCTGGGATTTTTGATGTGATTTCTGCTTTATTTAAATGAACTGAATGTGATTTTCCTGCAATATGTATCATATATACAGTTTTATTCATGACATATAGTAAAAAAGTTTACATGGTGAATTTTGTTTTTAATTTCTGTGAGTTATTTATATAGAACTTCACTCTTGAAATAACTTTAATCTCTATTTAGGCAAAATGTTGATTCATAGACAATAATTTAATGGTTTGATTCCTTATTTTTCCTGTGCATGTTATTATCACCCCCTAAAACACAGTCTTCATAATGGGACTGCAGTTAAGTTGGTAGAGTGTTTTCCTACCTCTCACTAAGTCCATCATCATATACATTATCCATCATCATATACGTTATGCATGTAGTGCACATCTGAATTCCAGCACTAAGAATGTGGAGACAGGAGCCTCAGAAATGCAAAGTTATCTTTAGCTACATGAAAAATTTGAGGCCAGTTTTAAATATACATGAGATAGTGGCTCAAAATCTACATCTCACATCGCTGAGAACAGTAATGTCACACAGTAAAGAGAACTATAATGAAGTTCCCTTATTGAAATTCACAAAGAAAACAAACTACTGATTGGCTTGGTAATTTATTGATTATATCGTGGGCCATGAAGCTATGACCTTTAGACTAAATGGAACCTGCCATTTGTTTTTGTCAATAAAACTGTACTAGTACACAGTGCACCAATTTGTCTAGGTGCCACTCATAGTTACTTTCACATCTGTAGTGCACTTGGATTATTATTAGCAGGAACCACAGTGTAGCTCATATGACAGGAACATTTGTTACATATTCCAGAAGAAAATGTTGCACTTACTTTACAACTTTACTTATCAACATTACCAATAAATGTTAACCATTCGATTATGCTTTAAATATCTATGTCTTAGTTACTTTTCCATTATTGTGTTAAAACACCAAGAACAAGGAAACTTATAGTAGAACAAATTTAATTAGTACTTAAAGTTTCAGAGGGTGAGTCCATAATCATTGTGATAGGAGACTTAGCAACAAGTTGGCAAGCATGGTGCTAGAGTAGGGACTGAAAGCTTATATCCTTATCCAAAAACAGAAGGAAGAGCAGTTAGATGGGAGTACAACAAGGTTTTTAACTGAAAGCCCACCCCCAGAGACACATTTTCCCCAAGGCCACAACTCCTATGCCTTCCAAAACAGTTCCACCCACTGGGGAAGAAAGCAGCACACAGATATATGAGCCAATAGGCTCATTCTCATTTAAACCATCACATTTTACTTCCTGGCCCCCATAGACTTATCACTATATCATAATACAAAATGCATTTAGTTCAACTTCAGAGGTCCTCATAGGTCTTCACAGTCTAAAAACTCTAGTCTAAGTCTTTTCTGGGACTCACAGGAATCTTTTGACTGTAATAATCTGTAAACTAAAAAAAAATACATATTACCAGCACAGAATATACATTTCCATCCTCAAAGGAGGAATAGTGGTGTAGAAATAAATAAAACCAAAAGCCAACAGTGAAAATTCAAGATCCCGTAGTTCTATGTCCAATGTCAAAGAGCTTAATTGGCTCTTCCTTTCCAGATTTGCTGACTGCAACTTCTGTCTCTTCGGTTAGTTTTTGGTTGGGCTGTTTTCTGTTTTCCTGGCAAGCATCCTATGGCTCTGGCTTCTCCAAAATTCTGGGACCTCCAACACAATCTAGTTTTTACTGTTGCATCTTCATGCAAGTATCTCTCTGTACCTCCAAGGAGGCACTATCCTGTCACATGAGTAGTCTCTCCTTAACCACAGGACTCTGAAGGCAGAAAAGGTGACTGATGCTGCCAAGTCCAGCTGCCTGCTTGCTGTGGAATCTGGCCCACACCTTGAGTTACTTTTGCATACACTTAGATTTGTTGTTGTTAGGAACACAAAATTCCTTAGGACTTTTTCTTTTACAAGTTGCGGGATTAGTTGTGTGTGTGTGCGCGGGGGGGGTCTTGCCCTGAGGACACCATTCCCTTTATTCCATTCCATTTTAGGCCTCTTCTCTTTCTCAGCACAAGCCTTATTTCCAGTGTTAAATTTTCCGATGCTGGCTTCCTTTTCAAACTACACATCTCATATTTCTTTGGTCTCTCTTGCTCTTTTTCATTGCTGACCTTCGTAAGAGCAATCACTAATAATCACATGACAGAATCGATATCAATGTCTTAAAGTCTCCTTAGCCAAGGAAATCAGTCCCAAACTGTTTTAGCCTAAGGTAGATTCATAGGAATAAGATATATTTTTAGTAAGTATAGGTAAGTGTAATTCTCACCCTCATCAAAGAAGCTTCTTTTTTACAGTAGGTGGAGACTATTACAGAGATCCACAACTGCCCAAAGTGAAGAGAATAAGCGACCATATGGTTCCCAAACCTACTCCAATTGGTCCATCTAGAAGACAAACCCTCTATGTAATGCTCAGGTATACATTGTAGAAGAAGGAATAAAAAGACTTTAAGAACCAGAGACCAAGAACTTACTATGACCCTGTGACATAATGACTTCTATACATGACAGGAAAACTGTCCCCATGATATCTCATCAATGTGGAGGGCTGACAAGACCTGAAAAATTGTAACACTAGTTGACAGGGCAACATAGACAGGGGAAATTAGGGGTAATGAAAGAGAGAGAGAGAGAGAGAGAGAGAGAGAGAGAGAGAGAGAGAGAGAGAGAGAGAGAGAGAGAGAGAGAGAGAACAATTCCAAGCAACCATGCTGAAGCACATGTAAGTATAAACAACACTAACTAGACTAAGTAGGACACATTTGCACTAATGATAAAGAAGAAGACGTCATGAATTCAACTGGTAATGGGGATATGAATAGGAAGTGTTAGATGGAGAAAAGATACAGGTAGAAATGTTGTAAATGCTGTACTCATATATCAAATTATCAAAAAATAAGAGAAAACTCAGCAAAAGTGAGATGACTTAACTTGTCCATGATTATACTTATGAGTAAGTAATAAAATTTGCTTACAACTCTGCACTGAAATAATATATAGATTAATCAGACTAGTCATTTAATTAATTCAAGGATACCTACTCTCTCCCAAAAATAGAATTTGGATTCATATCCCATAAAAGCTAAGATATATCTTCAAATATTGGTCTTGAATTCTTTTCCTGTGTTTTCTCTCACAAGTTGGAGTGAGAGGAGCAAATAATAGAATCTGAATAGTTATCGTTTTTCCTGAAGATTAATCTGGAAATAATACTTCAGGAAAAGTAATGTTTTTAACACATGATTGTTTTTTCCTACACCAAAGATTAGGAAATTAGGCGAAATATTTCCCACATTCAATTATGAAATAATTCTTATTGCAATAAGACCAACACAGTAATTGAATGGAGAAAATGAATTTATATATTATTATAAACAGTTTTGTTTTTATAAAGCCTACAAAATATCTCAGGTTTTATTCATACTGTACTCAAATTGTACACAGAAAATCAAAAAATCAACAGAATTAACAAGAAAATATATCTTAAAAATAGTATACCTGAGGGTCAAGGATTGTGGGAAATTCTAAGCAGATACTAAAAGATAGCATTTACCCTTCCCATGAGTACACTTGAATAATGTGAAATTATCATTCTGGAAATCTAATGTAGCAAGATGTACTCCTCAAGGCAAGGCGGATGCCTGATTTTGCAATATCTAGTCCATATTAAATTTCTAGTTCAAATACCCAGACAAACTCCTCTGTTAATGTACACATGTTTTTGAACCTACAATTTACACAGTGTTAACCAAAGGAGTGCCAAAGTAAGACCAAAGGAGCATGACACAATCAGTATCCTTAAGGAAACACATCACATCAAATGACGGGCAACAACTGTGCCCAAATTCAGAGCTTCAATCCAATGGACAGATCCTTCTAGAATATTATGAAGAGACAGGCAAAATGAAAGTCAATACAGGAGATGGCTCAGTTGTAAAAGGTGCTTGGCATGGAAGCTTGAGAACCCGAGCTCCAATCCACAGAACCCATGTGAAAGAAAGGATTTACTCTACAATGCTATCTTTGACTTCCTCACATATATCTTGGCATACATGTGCCCCTGTGCTCCCATCATTCTTCTAATTAAAACTAATTATAAAGAAAAAAATTGATACACTACTCTAGTAAATATTTCTAGTTCCAGAGTAACTAAATACATGTGGGGAAGGGGGATTTATAATTCTTTCTCTCAATTACAATAAAATGTAATATCTTTTGTTCTACTACATTTTAACATAAACATGAAATGACCAATTATAAATCACAGCCACCTAAAAATTTATTTATATTATATTGGTAATAGAAACAATATATTTATATTTTTGAAGAATTTTGAAGTTGGTGCATATAGATATGTATAATTTAATAAAAATATGAAAAAATATGCATACTTGTTTATACTGGGGCATCTTGAATTTTCAAAGTTCTAGGAACCTTATAAGTAGAACTTTGATCTTTGCTTTTTCTGAGCTTTAATTCCACTATCTCTTGACTTTGATGTTAGTTTCTTAATCCTTCTTTTAAAGAAACATAATTATTAAAATGTCAAACACATGTTGAGCATTGTGATTCACCCTTCTCATTCCCCACTTGGGAAAAAGAGGCAAGCTTGTAAGTTCAAGGCTAGCCTGATCTACCCAGTACGTTCCGATACAGCAAGAGCTACATAAAAGGATGCTGTCATGAAGAAAGATTTAGAACTCAATATGTTGCTTCAAGTACAATATTTTAAAATGTTTAGTTCTCTAAGACATGCACAATCCTCTCTCCTTTTTTGTTTTGCACAAATCTTTCAGAGGAAGAAAAGCAATGATTCTCTAAAAACATGCTAATTAAAGGGCAACTGTTGACACATCTTACAATACTCACGTTTTCCCAGTCTGTAAGGCTTGACTTAGAAATTTTCCAAGATGAAAAGAATGTTTCATTAACATATAAATGAATATCTTTGGTGCTGTATCAGTTTTTAGAGCACACTTACCACTATTATAATTCTCGAACATTCCTGTATTTTTTCACAAAGATGTTTTTAGAGAAATGCTTCTGTTGTGAGTGGGGAGCAAAGAGAGTCTGCATAAAACCACTGTATTACACCATAATCTTGTTCCGATTCTAACAAATGGGACTCTTGACTATTGCTTATTATTTCCTGGTTTTTATATTTAAAAACTTTAAAAAAATTATCTGTTTCTTGGCCCTTGAGGGTGCCATTAAGTATAACTGAAAAGCAATTCAAAAATTCTATAAAGTTCAAAGGAAAAAAAAAGCCATCCCTGTGGTTGGTGTAATTTACATTTCTTAGATGAATAATACAACTCGATTCAATAATATATAACTTTTTCAAATATTTAAGTGTTTATTCACTCCTCAGAGCAATAAAAAAAATGACTCTGTCCCTGGACCTAATAACACGACATGGAGATGTTCAAAATAATGAGTAACAAGATGGTGTCTCTCAATAAATTACCACAAATATCCTATAATATCAAGGCTGCTCTTGCTAGCCTCAATGAGGTATCTATCTGTTTATAATATCCCTAAAGCTGTCTGAAGCATTGAAAGTGAATAGACAGGAGAGGAAATAATGGGACAGAAAATTGCTAAGCTTTAAAAAGATCTTTTCTGTTGCAGAGATTTTATATGCGTGATTCACACATGAAAATAAATTAAAGAAGTGTGTTTGTCTTCATAGTTCGGGTGTCCTTTTTAGGGTGGACGGTGGCAGGTTTGCTTAAAATTCAAGCTCCAGCACAAATAAAATATCATAAGATAAAAACACTTGGGAAATTAGGATTAGACCAGCTGAATGTTTTAAATTACAGCTACCAAATGCTGCTATTTGAGGGTCAAGAGAGGGAAGAAATACCACTTTGGGGACTCACGCAAGCAGAAACTCTCTAATTCAAATTCCAGCATGGTTCAAAGACCTTGGGAGGTGGAATGGGAGCTTTTCATCTAACTCTTACTTTCAAGGTCAGAGGAGTGTTGTGTAGGTCAGGACGATGAGTTTGGCTGTTGCTGTGGTAGGTCTCCACATCACATTGCTGGATGTTTGGTACACCATGGGGCTCTGTCAAACAGTGTGTCCTGGAAATCCTGGATAAAGGCAGTGGCAGTAACAAGGCCGTCTCTTTGCTCTGACTTCCAAAATTTGTACCAAGTTGCCAAAAGTTTAGAGTGGAGAAGAGACGCAGAGAGCTAACCCTTATACAGGCCTCAAACTTTTCACTGCTTTTCAAAATCCAACTCTGTCAAGATTTAAAAAGAAATCCATGCTACTTTATAATTTGATGCTAAACCTGGATGGAACCTATTGTAAGGCTACATATTTTATTTTTTCTCAATTTATGCTTGTCTACACAAATATCATTGATACTAATATGAGACATGACATCATGTTTTAAAGTAGCGAATGTCAAATACCAGACTGTCAAGTGAGAGTCACACGAATGAAGTGTTTTGGATAGTATCATTACTCTACAAGAATCTTTGTAAGTACCTTCAGTCTGGCAATTATTCAATGCAAAGTAATATAGTGTCCTAAGGTTTACAACACAGTAAACATATCTTTCTTGTTACATTACTATACATTCTAGACTAAAATTGCTATATCCATATACATATGTTCACATATTTACATTATAAAATGTATCTGTGTTAAAAATATTTTAAATTCCTGTCATTATTTTATTCACCTAATAAATTCATGTTTTTCGAATTTACATACCATAATCAGAACTTGACATCTAGGTCTCTGTTTACTGGAAGACTTGCTTAGATAGAGCTATGGTACTGCCAGATGCCATTATTAAGTTACAAATGCTTTATGATCAATCTGTTTATAGCAAGATGTGACACTTCTTTGCTGGTGATTTCACCAAATCCCAAACTCTACAAAGGGAGGGAGTGAATTGTAAATCCGCATAGCATCCATTTTCTTCCCCAAGTATATGTACTGTGCCCCCTTCATAAAATCTAGAATGTCTGAATTCTGAAACACAATAGGTTCTTGGGCCACAGAATAAACGAACTCAGATGCATTTCTACCACAGTATACTTCTGCCTTGTGTGTCAATGGGCGCAGTCATTCATCTTAAAAATAATGACTTTCCCATCTATCTAAAGGCACCTATCCTTTGTAAAAAGAGATGCCCTTCTCAATGCCTGGAAGAGAGGTTAAAATTTTGTTGGTCATTGGGCTTCTGCCTATAGCTTCTGGGAAGTAAGTGTTAGTAATCAAATTTTAAGGTATATGCTTATTAGGAACCATTTTCCCCCAATTTCTCTCACCTTTGGGTTAAAGTAGGGTACTGTTCCCTTATTGGACCTCATAAGAGCCGTCTTGATAATCCATGAGCTGCTTCCACATGTGAACCATTAAGTGTGGTAGTTTTAAGATAATTGTAAATGATAATAATCCTAAATGTTTGTGAAAAATTTAGTTTGATCAGTCTTATTTTGTCAGTGTCTTTATAGGAACCAAACTCTGTATTCTCATAAAGTTCCCAAATGATACCTATATACAACCTAATTTTAAAACAGCAAATGAAATTGCATATGAAAAAAATGAAGATGTAGCGTCGTAAGCCACATATTGGCGTGAAATTTACCAGGTTCCAGCATCGACAAAATTCGCACGTTCCAGAGTAGGAGCAAGAGGATTAGAATTATTAAGTAAAAGGAACAGAAATACGTGATAGTTATGCTACCATGATTTTACCCTAGCTTTATAGATCCATATAACCATGCTCTTTCACAAATAGCTACTTGAGGTTGGGAAAAAAGGTTATTCAAAATATGGATGAATAATCCAAAGACTAGCTTACCTAAGTTTATGTCGGCTCAAGAAATGACCTCAAATATAGTCAATCTCACGAGAATTTAGAAGTTGATTTTCCCTACTCAGAAACGGCAATTTTTATTTACTGTTAGCATCCTATAATTGTAGTTTTTCTAATAAAATAATAGTTTTTGAATTAGACTAAAATGTAGATCAAGAGAGTCAGCAGAATTTATTGGTCCTTTTCAAACTTTGTCGCTGAGTTGGTAGTTTTATATTTATTAGTAGCAGCTCTTAAATATTTTTTTTGTACTCATGCAGGATTCTTGTGAAATGATAAATTAAAAGTTTTTACATGTTTACTCTTATTTGTTGACTTTTATAGAGTACAAAATAAAACCCTCACAAAAATTTTTTACTGGTCACGACCTAATGACATGGTAAGAAAATCTTTTATAAATCCTAATTACAGAATAATTATTGCTAACACCCGAAGTAATTTATGATATAAATATGGAGTTATAGAATATTAATGTAAGAATGGATATAAATTTGTGTGTGCATATGTATGTGTATCATCTTTATACATGTTTCTAATGCAGCACTGTGCTAGAAAATGCAATAGAACAAAATGAGATTATTGCAGACTTTATCATCTTACTGGAAGAAACTGACCATTGCAATTTGGCTTTATTAACCATAATAAAAGTATATTATACATCTTATTAAAACAGGCAAGAATGATGATTAACATAAAGTCAAATTCAGAGACTTCAAGAATTACCAAGTTAATATTAATTTAGTGTGTACAGGAGCCGTGTAATTCCCCTCTGCCTCTCTTGGGATAGCTTACGGTTAGGACTAGAGTAGACAGAGTGATTGCACAAACTTTTATTTTTGAACCATTATAAGAAAGCAGTCCCTGTACGCAGTTGCTCCTTCTCATTGAACTGGGTATGGTAAACTCAGCATCATACACAGGCTGTGACTAATCAGTAATTATTTCCTCTGACTGCTGGAAACCCCTGCTGGTGCCTGGCATTCCAGCACACTTGGAAAGGATAATACAAGGGTAGTCTCCTAATAGACTCGTGGGGGTCTATAATTTGGCAGCTAGAAAGGGCATGAAAGGTCATCATCCACTCCCTAAGTACAGATAAGGAAACTGAAGTGCTGAGTTCTGTGTGGCCTTCCACAAACTCTAATGGGCTAGTAGTCGCGTATATTTCAACCCTGAGTACATGGTTCCCTAAGCGGGTTGCCCCCAATCTGGTAGGTCTCTGTCTACAGACAAGAATCTATGGCTCATTCACCGAACAGCAGACAAATCTCTGCAGGCCAGACTCCAACTGGTCCTCATCCTATAAACCAACTGTTGTTTTTAGCTCTCATGGCAATTAAAGGAGAGCGATTGAGGTAATTCAGAAAGTACTTTCTCCTCCAAATATATTTTTTCAAAACAACCTGTTAACCACTGGCTTAAGGACAAGGCCGTTTTAAAGAGCAATGATAATGTAGGTTTCTAGCTGATAAAGTATGATATATTGTCACGTAACATTGCATATCTTTTAGAACCTAGCCAAGCCATGACCTGATATTACAGGAAACTTTGAGACTGCGTTAATAATATTTGCCTGGGATCAGGAGGCAAAAGCCAGTGACTCTTTAACAAGAATTAGCCATAGAAAATTCAGAGGACCCAAAGACATGGATAGAGAGGCTTAGGAAGTAGTAGGGAAGGATGTAGAAATTCAAGGTCCTCTTTTGGTCTGGGATATGTGGAGACATGCTGGGTCTCCAGTAACAAAAGAAAGATCACTTGGTTACTCCTTGTCTGCTTTTTTGATCTACCAGGTTTGTGGCTCAACATCTAACTTCCGAGTCTTTACTCATAATAGAAGAACTTAGATAAAAGCAACAGCTTGACATCTGGATGAAGTTGCGGTTTTACACAACTGGTATTTACCCTTAAAGGACATTTTGGAGTGGATTTTATTTTCCGAATTGATTGGGAAATTGTACCTGCAAAGTATTTGTGATTCTCTTAGACTGTGTATAGAGTCCACCACAAAGAAAGCCTACATTGTGCTTCACCCAGGATTTTATTATGGGATGATTATTAAAAAGATGAAAAATGGTTTGTAATCTTTGAGTCTCTATACTATACAAAACCTTTTTATTTACAGTGGGAAAACACACTGTATTTTCTAAGCAAAAATAAAAAGGCCAACATGAGTATATCGACATACTTTGTTCTCTGGAAGATGTTAAAAAAAAAACTTTTGCTATACTTTTAATTTTTAAAACCTTGGATGATTTTGAAAATGTTTTTTTTTTTCTATCATGAGTGCCAAGTTCTGCACATCGCGTTAGTTTTCCTCAGTCTTACTGTATTCCTCTAACTCTATCTGTTTGGGACTACTCGTGATCCTTCTAATTTATACACGTTTCCCTCGGGCTTCTTATTAAAATACATATTGTTTTTAGTAAACTGTATTCCTTTGGCTTGTTATTCCTGAAAGTTATATAGCTTCTTCAAATTACATATTTAAACACATAATATCATTCATAAATTTTATACCTGCCTAAGAAACAGGATATGAAATAGACTGGTGTTCCAGAGGAACTATTCCATCAAGTCATGGAAGAAAAACCCAGTCATTTACTGCTGGCGTGGGCCGCAATTCCCTGCACATTTGAATGAAATGCAAATTTGAGAACGTATCTTAAAGCAACCTTGGAACTTTACTTTGTAGAAAATGGAATTAATTCTGAAAATATAATGTTCACTTCATTAAATTTTGAAACCCAAGGGAAATTACATAAAACAGTTGTAATTATATCAGAAACATATATCTGTGTCCCCAAAGTCTGAAGTTACTCCTTTTTGTTTTACCTTTCTATTATTACTGTGATAAAACATCACGACCGAGGCAACTTAGAAAAGTTAAAATTTATTTGGGCTTATAGTTCCAGGAGGTTAAACTGCAATATGAGTGAGCAGAGGAAGTAGGTAACAGACAAGGCAGTCCAGCAAGAGCTGAGAGCTCAGCTCTTAAACCACAAACAGGAGGCAGAGAAAGTGCAGTTGAAGTTATGAGTCTTTAAAATCTCTAACCCCACACTGGAGCACCGGTCTGAGCTCCCAAGGTCCCAGTGAGGAGCAGAAGGAGGGAGAACATGAGCAAGGAAGTCGGGACCACGAGGGGTGCACCCACCCACTGAGACAGTGGGGCTGATCTATTGGGAGCTCACCAAGGCCAGCTGGACTGTGACTGAAAAAGCATGGGATAAAACCGGACTCTCTGAACATGGCGGACAATGAGGGCTGATGAGAAGCCAAGGACAATGGCCCGGGGTTTTGATCCTACTTCATGTTCTGGCTTTGTGGGATCCTAGCCAGTTTGGATGTTCACCTTCCTAGATATGGACAGAGCGGGGGAGGACCTTGGACTTTCCACAGGGCAGGGAACCCTGACTGCTCTTTGGACTGGAGAGGGAGGGGGAGAGGAGTGGGGGGAAGGGAGAAGGGTGGGAAGAGGGGGAGGGAAATGGGAGGCTGGGAGGTGGAGGAAACTTTTTTTTCTCTTTTTCTCAATAAAAAAATAAAAAAAAAATCTCTAACCCTACTCGTAGTGACAGTCTTTCTCCAACAAGTTCACATCTTCTGAGCATCTCCAAACATGGCCACCAACTGAGGAAAAAGCATTTCTAGTACCTGAGATTATGGGGGGCATTTATCATTTATATCACAACAGTTTTATATCCTTTTCGTTTTGTTATTCAAGGCAGGATCTTATACAGCTCAAGCATACCTGTGTAACCAAAGACAGTATTGAATTACTGACCCTCCTGCATCACTTTTCTAAATTTTGACATTACAGATTTGCCTCCCAAATGTAATTCTGAAGTTATTACTTTAAAAAAAATTGATTAATTTTTCACTTATGGGTGTCAGGGTTATGGCAGAATTTCAACCAGTTCAAAGCATACTTCATGTAAGAGTACTTGGTTCATCAGAAACTCCCAGCAGTCAAGGAAGAATAATTTGAGAGTATAGAAATCTTGTCTGTTTATGGTGGTTTACTCGAATGATAGGTTTGGATGCTATCTTAGATAGTGTTCTACTGCTGTGAGGAGATATCATGGCCACAGCAACTATTATAAAGGAAAACACTTGAGGTTCGCTTACAGTTTAGAGGTTTAGTTTACTATTAACGTAGCAGAAAGCAGGTACCCCAGATAGACATGGTACTGGAGAGGTAGCTAAGAGTTCTACATAAGGAAAGGCAGGCATCAGAAATAGAGTAAGTCACTGGGTTTGGCTTGGGCTTTTGAAACCCCATTGCCCATGCCTAGAGACACATTTCCTCCAAAAAGGTTGTACCTCCCTGTTAACTCCACTTCCCAATGATCCAGCGTTGAAATATATGCACTATGGAGGCCAATACTATTCAAACCACCACAAGAATGTTATATCAAAACATTTAATCAACCTATTAGTATAAACATCCGTGAATACATTTAATATTATTTAATTTAAATTTTCTTTTTCCATGGATGTAAACAGGAGATTGAAGCACATCGGGTAGTTTGGGGACAGGAAGGGACCTTTGGTTCTTGCCCAGAAGCCTTAAATATCTGGATGCAGTTTGGCCAGGGTTAAGAAATGCCAGAAGGGAGCTCTGGACCCTGCTATGGTTTCTGTTATCTTTTTTCTCATTTATACAAAATAAATGAACTACACTGTCTCACAAATATAAGACATAACCAAAACTAAGAAGTACTTGGACTCCTCATGCTAGATGACTGGGCTGACTGGCCCCTGACTCCTTCCTCACTCTAGTTTCTGCCTTAAATCTTATAGTAGCTCTTGAAATAGCAGATTGATGTTAGACTACTACCCAGGATCTGCCTGTGCTATGAGGAACATCTGCATTATTCAAATAAAAGCCTTGTCTAAATGCATTCTCCTGTTGTCCGTGGAATTCATTATTGGCGTTCATGAGACTAATAAACCAGAAGCCACTGGCTTGGGATAGTACTGATAGCCATTGAATTTGTGGGTTCCTAGCTGTCAGAGTAATACTCTCCTGGGGTAAGTAAGTCTCGTTGACTCTCAATCAACGTCATTTCCCCATGTTTCACCAAGATAGTGGGTTTTACTTTTTCTATCACTTCGAAGTTTTGCTAATATGTTTTCAAGATGATGAGGATATAATAGATTATGAATTTCATTTTACAAATTTCTGTAATCTCCCTGTTAAACAAGACTATTATACATTTTGGGGGAGCTTAGCTGAAATATTTTAATCAAACTCTAATTTATAAGGGCTAAATGCATCACTTATTCAATTTAAATAATAATACATTTTCAAAGTTAAATTTATGCGTACAATGATCACTTCAATTTGAAAGCATTTAAAATCAAAATCATTCTTCTTTCTATTTCTCAAAATAGGAAGAATTTTCCCAATTTCGAAATAGAAGAAAGTATGTATGTATGTGTATGTATTTTCACATGTTTGTGCATGTGCACAGGGATGTGTTTGTAAATGTATATGTATGTATATAAGGAAGTCAGAGATTGCTGTTGGATGTCTCCCTCTATTGCTTTCTCCTCATCTTTTGAGACAGGATCTCCCCTTTAGTCTATAATGTACCTTTAGGATAGGATGGCTGGCCTGTCTCTGTCCTCCCACATACTTACGTATGCCTACTGCCATGTTTATGGCTTTTCTGCACCACCCCCCAATGTACTCCTTATGCTCTTTCTGTAGTTCATGGTCTCTTTTCCTCAAGTATACATATATATTATTTTAAACACATGTACATATATATATACATATATATGTATATATATATATGAGCATATGTCTGTATGTGTGGATATATACTCCTTATTATATAGATATAATCTTTTTAGTCTGTATATTGTTAATGGTATATATATGTTTTCAGGGCTGACTATTTAGTACTGGACAGTCAATTTCTGTACTCTTCCCTAGGGAAAACTATTTCTCGCCCTCTCACCATTTTTAGTTGCCCATAGTTCTCTACCTAGGGTTGAGGACCCCTGAGCTTTCCCCTTTCCATGTTAGCATGTCTACTGCTGTCATCTGCTTTTCAGATTTTGTTTAGCCTGGCATATTGGTGACACATTATGGCTATAGCATGCCTATCTTTTTCTTGGGGCCTGAAGATCCAAAGTCAGGCCCTCATGCATATACCAAATGAATCATGTCTCCAGATGTTACATAAAATATATATGTGATTCGTGTAATAGTGAATTATTCTTGAAAGCTTACACATGCTATCGCATTTATTAAATCTAGTTGAATGAAATAATTTTGGAAATTCTTTAATGCTTAGTGTATGGAGGTGCAATTTTTTTCCTTATTTGCAGTGCATGACCTAAGAAGGAAAACATATGGAGGCTTTAGCCCCAAAATGCCATGATAATAATGTCTCATTTTTATTGAACATGATGAGGTAAGAATGAAATTCGGCTCAGTCCAATGTTATCATAACAAGCACTGGACCAGGACTTCTAAGTCCAGATCATTTTACTTTGCCCATATTGAAGCACAGTATAATTTTGGGTAAAAATGTATTCAGATAACAATTAACACAGCCCCATGACTACAACAAAGCTTAGGGCATGTTTACATTGAAGCTCTTTGCAAATTACATGGGACTTCATTGGAATGGGGGTTTCTTGTTTGCTTAGAAACAATGCTCAAGATAAGGATTTAGGGGGAATGAGGTATAAATACAATGCCTGTGGGAGTCAGGATTGCCTTGGTCCTAAGATACACAGTAGTCACTTAGGCTTAAAGCACAAGTGACATCACCCATAACAATGGACTTTATGGCCTAAAAGCGAAGCTCCAAATTTAGGAGGAAAGATCCTGAGATAAGTAAATGCTAGGAGATATATAAACAGCCTGTCTCATCAGATCACCAGGTTGTGAAGTTACATCATTCATGGCATTTCAGGAAGGGCAGCTGTACACCTCATTCCCCTGAAGAGGTGAGCTGTATGTTAAACTTTCCTGGCTTCCCCAGTGATTATCTGTGTGCGCAAGACTTTTTACCCTCTACAGTTAAAAATTCTATCAAAGAAGCCATATATTATCTCATTTAAAACTTCTATCAAAGGAACCATATAATATCTCATTTATCCAGCATTTACTGATTAAAACCAAACATTTTCATGTGTCAATAATCACTAAAATATCATTGGTCAATTACTGAAGTCCAACTCGGTACATATCCCAAGATAAGTATTATTTTCTTTCATGGCATGTCACATAACTGTTATTTGATAACAGTAACAGGTTATAATCACTAGTTACAGGGTTTCCCATTCCTTTAGGTATACCATTCACAAGTTTTTACCTGAAGCCTGATTTTATGGCGTGAGAGGAGACCTCGTCATTCATCTAATTTTCTGTCCAGTGGAAACTAATTACTGATCACTCTTACAGAAATAATGTTTTATCAGTAAGCAATGTCAGCCCATTAATCATGAGGGTGGCCTCAACTGAAATGTGTTCCAGGTCTATTACTTCAAGGTAGAAGCATGGACCAGAATTATAATGATAGTTATCACTCTGGATGCTTTTAAATTATACTATGAACAATGTCTCAAATACTATGTTGGCTACTTCTATCATCTTACCCAGATTATTATAATATTCGAGCATTTAGTGCTGTAATTCTTTGCCCTTTATTTGCTCTGCATATAGTGTCGATGTGAAATAGCACCTGGACAATTTGCTAAGGAAAAGTCTGTGTAAGAACAGGCCTACCTCAAAATACCTGCTTTCTCCAAAACGGTTACCCTTTCCACTTGTCTTCTTCTATTGCAAATGCTTAAATACGTATGCATTTATGCCTTGTGGATATTTCCTTTATCCAGACAGAAAGAATAATATAAACTTAGTAGTGACATTTCTCTCTATCACATGAGTAATCAAGCATTGTATCATTAATATTAAGCCTGTTCTCTTTGTCTATAATTTATAGTGGGAACAGGTCACTCTGTGGCTAGAAAAGTCAGGCAAGCTCGAATACTTTTGTTTCTTTTGCTATTTCACTGTGTTAACTGGAGGTCATTATTACCATCTCTATTCTCAATTACTGACTTATCATAGGAGATTCTAACCCCATTTTTCCTATGACCTAGGAGGGCATCATCTCCGCTATTTTTCCTTGAATCCCACACTGCACACTTTATGTAAATGTCCTTTCATACATTTTGGATAATACATTATGCCAATTATAGCCACCGAAGGTTAACCTGACAATTTGCTCATATTACAGCTGGTCTTACTTGAAATATGATGGATTGAATGCTTCAGTTGATTCAATCAGACGCTGAAATTTTAAAAAGGATAAAACCATTCACTTTCCATAAAATTGCACTGTTTTCAGGCCTTTCAAATTGACACACCTTGAAAAGTGCCCCATGTTATAGATTTTCTTTTGTACAGGTGCCAATGGTAACTTTGTAGGCTTAATTGTGAGAGGGGAAGTGCAGTAGGTGAAAAAAGAATAGCACACATTTTGGCAATCTTATTCAGTGATTTTTTGTTTGTTTGTTCATTAAGCCTTCAAATTTAAGCTGTTCTTTTTTTTAAATTTTATTTATTTATTAAAGGTTTCTGTCTCTTCCCCGCCACCTCCTCCCATTTCCCTCCCCTTCCCCCAATCAAGTCCCCCTCCCTCATAAGCCCAAAGAGCAATCAGGGTTCCCTGCCCTGTGGGAAGTCCAAGGACCTCCCACCTCCATCCAGGTCTAGTAAGGTGAGCATCCAAACTGCCTAGGCTCCCACAAAGCCAGTACGTGCAGTAGGATCAAAAACCTATTGCCATTGTTCTTGAGTTCTCAGTAGTCCTCATTGTCGGCTATATTCAGCGAGTCCGGTTTTATCTTGGTGAGTTCCCAATAGAACATCCCCATTGTCTCAGTGTGTGGGTGCACCCCTCGCGGTCCTGAGAATATATACATATTAGAGTACTACTCAGCAGTAAAAAACAAGGACTTCTTGAATTTTGCATGCAAATGGATGGAAATAGAAAACACTATCCTGAGTGAGGTAAGCCAGACCCAAAAAGAGGAACATGGGGTGTACTCACTCATATTTGGTTTCTAGCCATAAATAAAGGACAATGAGCCTATAATTAGTGATCCTAGAGAAGCTTAATAAGAAGGAGAACCCAAAGAAAAACATATAGGCATCCTCCTGAATATTAACCTTCATCAGGCGATGAAAGGAGACAGAGACCCACATTAGAGCACCGGACAGAAATCTCAAAGTCCAAATCAGGAGCAGAAGGAGAGAGAGCATGAGAATTTAAGCTGTACTAAATAAGACAAATGTATTTCCGTTCTTTCAATGTTTTAAGCACAATTATTTAAAATTACTGACTTGGCTATTTCATATATATTTTAAGAAGATGAAGGGAAAATGAGTTAGGATCTCAAATTTCAATCATTAACATATCATTCCATCACTTTTCGTAGCATTGATGCAGTGGGTTATACATGTGTATATATGAACCTCTTCACAGAGAAAATATATTCCTCCCATACTTCTTCAAAATGTAACTGTGAAAATTCAGAAAAGACTGTTCGGGGAGTTTCTTTTCTAATGAATGAATGAATTCCACTTAAAAACAAAGCATTTTCTTAGAAACAACTATTTTTACCAATAAATGAAAATATATTCAAATATAAATTTATGACAGTGGAACTCTTACTGCACTTATTTGTGCTTCATGGTAGACAATCAAAAACAATATTTTCAACAGAAATTTCACTGGTATATATGTAGAGATAGTGACAATATTTTTTGTTCTTTGAAAATTCAACTCAATACTACAGTGACAGAACTGGAAATGATGTCTTTAATCTTTGAAATTCCTCTTTTTGGAAAACTGCAGTTAGTCACAAGCCTCATTGTTTCACCCCTTGATTTCACTGGCTACTGACTTCTTTCCTACTGATCTTCTCTGCTTCATCTTTCTCCACATCAGTCACTGATGCCTTCCTATTGTCATGACATCTTCATCCCAGTGCCTATGTTTGATCACTTTCTTATATTGAAGCTTCCTTGAGGATGGAGAGCTCTGACTGATTTGTTTTCCTGTTTTCTCTAAGGCAATAATTAGGAATGACACATGGGAAGTTCTTGGGAGTTGCCTGTCCATGCCTCAGTCAAGGCAGTCTATCACCCTTTCTCTTCTTATAAATTACACTCTTAACCAACTAACGTATTTTTCAGTCTTCATTTAAAAACTATTTTTATAGAATTTATTTGCATCACAGTCATCCCCTCCCCCAAATCCTTTTAGTTTCTCCCCATCTTCCTACCTGCCCAAATTTATGCTTTTTCTCCACTCATCACAAATCACAATTAACTCTTACATTTATTTACCCAAAGATTATTTTGTGCTGTTCCAGTTTTCATTAGGGATAGGCTCTCCCTGTATAGGACTGGCTGATCCTTGTGTCCAGAAAACTTATATTATTTATTAGAATGTTGAAGAAAAAAGTCTTTAAAAATAATTTAGTGAAACGTCACAGTTTGTGCAAAGTTTTATGTACTGAAAGACTAAGAACTCTATCGAATACATCCATCTTTCAGATTTCTTGTGGATAGTGCCCTTAACAGTACATTTTATCTTTTTGTAACGGTCATATTTACATGTTCTTAAATGTAATATAAAATCTGAAGAAAAATTTTAATCCTAATCACGGCTTCTTCAATGACCTTGCCACAAATGCACTTGTCATTTCTTGGAAACACTTTTAATCATTTTTTGTTTCTTCTCTAAGAAGTATTTCAGAGTTGGTAGCCCTTTTCAGATTTGGAAGCAGATCCTTCTTTTCTACACATTATTTGTAAAATGTGTGAGGAGAATAAAATAATAAAATGAACATGAGCTTCTTCCTGTGTGGTGTGGAAAGTCACAGGCAGTGACTGCTGCAGCGTGCTGATGCTGGTTTCTGAGGCCCTTTGCAATGAGTGTGTGGATTTCTGAAGCAGAAGGCTTTCTATGTGCTATTTGTATTACCGGGTCTCAATTTGCAAACATATAGAAGCTCTCAGGGGTGGGGATTTTTTTTAAGTGCTTTTATGAAGAACAAATCATTTCAGATGAATCTAATCCCTTCTGTGACAGAGTGACAGATCCTGTGGTTAAGAGGAAAGCAATAGATATAAGATCTTTCTTTCACTCGGGCTTTTAATTTAGTCTCATACGACATTAATTACGGAGCAAGAAGGCGAAATTGAGATCCTGTTATTACAGCATGGGTGTGAACTGCTTGGAAGGTCACACTCTGAGAGTGGTTATTAATCGGTCCAAGCTGCTCTGAGGGATGGGGGTGGATACTGAGGGATGCTGCAGAATCTGTCCTAGGTCCATTACTATCTTTATCAGTGACTAGGATGATTAAGGAGACCTCTTATTTCTTACAGTCGCGGATAACATCAAATTGGGAGGGGTAAATGTCCTTGGAGAATAAACTTGAAAATTTAAATGACCTTCTTAAGATGAGGAAGTGGCTCTTGAAAATACAACTTAGGAGAGAGGATTATATCTGAGAGAAAATATCTCACAGGACAAGCAAACAAACAGGCAACTGATCTCAAGCAAATTAGAGGAAGAAGCTTTGGGACTCTAATTTTAGGTATACATGAAATAATACAGTTAAATTATTGCATAAATAAAGAGAATAATTTAAAATACACAAAACCTTCTTAAATGATTTAATGAAAAATAAAAGGGGAGAAGATCCTGCTTTTGAGAGTACTTTGACACCCTCTATCTTACCAGCTACAGATCTGCTCTCTGTTCAAATGCTACTCAAGGTTCTCGGCTAACACACCCTCAGAATCATTTTGATTTTCTAGAAAAGACTTGTGCAGAGTGCTATAACGTCACCTGTAATCTCAGCTGCTCTGAAGCTAAGACCAGAGGACAGGCTTGAACCCAGAAGAAAAAAAAAAGACTTCCTATGAGTTAAAAAGGATGAAGTCACTTCCAGACATCCTCAGTTTACATGTACTCTAAAGGGATGTAGCATCCCTCACTAACCACCTTATTCTATTGTGCCAAACTTCCTATTTTGGATTATACCATCTTGCTTTCATCACTTTTGACCCAAATATTTTAATCATGACTTTATTTATATCCTCAAACTCAGGGATTCTATCAGTAAATGAGATCTTATTTGGAGCACGGGTACTCAGGCAACATGCTAAGACTGACTAAGCCAGTACATCTTGGACAATGACTTTTCAAAGGTGTGAAGCTGGTCAAGATTATACCCAACACATAATCTTGATTTCTTTTATGCTTCTATCTTCTTATCCCTCTCTTCCCTCCGTCTCTGCTCCTCAGAAAAGGTCCTGCTTTGTTTATTGCTATTTTCCCCTTGATAGCACCCATGTCTTGTTCTTCCCTCTCTAGGGCTTTCCTATTCCATGGTTCCTTTTCCTTTCCTGGGGTCTGTGGATGCCCCGAGTGATACTCACATCTATTCACATATAATGATTAGGAGTTGGTATTCACTAAGAAGAGAGATAATTCAGCATATTTCTTTTGCAGTCTGTATTACCTCTCTCGGTTTATAGTTTTCTAATTCCATCAATTTGCCCACGAATTCCATGATTTTATTTTCCTTTACAGCTGAATAGATATATATATAGTGTAGGTGTACCATGTTTTCATTATCCATTATCATCAACTGAATGACATTTAAGTGTTCCAGTTTCCAGCTTTGTAAATACAGTGACAGTAAACATGGTTGTACAACTGTAGATTATAATGTCCTGTCCTATGGGCATATGTTGAGGAGTACTTTAGCTGTATATTATGGTAGACCTAATTTTCACATGTTCGCGTTGATTTCCATAGATGCTGCACAGGTGTGAAATCCTACCGAGGTGAGTGAGTGCTCCTCGTCAGTATTTGTTGTCAGTTGTTTTCTTGATCTTGAAAATTCTGACTGGAGGAATATGGAATCTACTTTCCTTTTGCTGATTTTTTTGTTTCTTTTATTGTAAAGGTGTTGCAACTACTTATATATTTCTGAAATTCATTGAGTTGAATTTTAAATGTTTTAAATGGGAAAAACTCTAAATGGTAACATAATTTTGTAATAATTTCTGCCTTCCAAAGCTCAGGGTTCACCAGTAGCTTAAAATAGGAATCATCTACTTTGAAAGATTAAAACAGACAGCAAAAAATAAACTAAGAAAGTTAAACTTAAGAATATGCAAGAAATTAATACTTGGGAGAAATGAACAGTGACAGACAACAGAAACATTTCTTTGTGAGGTTAATTTTTTATGTTTAGTCTTATAAATAACAGAGGTTAAGTCTTCATGCTTCTACTATTACAGAGATGCTACACAATTACCTTAAATAACTCAACTTTAGACCATCTATCTGAGTTTAGAACATAACTCTTAAAACATTGAAACACAAGCAAAAGAGGCTTAGAATATAACTGTACTTTTTTTCTTTATTAGATAGCAATGCTTTAGTGATAACCTTAAAAGAAAAGCATACTTTGGATTCATCAAATGTATGGCCTAAATTTTCATACCCACTATATTTCTAACACTCAGTATCTAAAATGTATGAAGTTTTCAACAATGGCTAAAATTTTATAAACCAATCTCTTTCTATGTGCTTCTGTCTCTATATTTCTCTCCATTTTATTCACTCTCTCTGCCTCTCGTGTTTGTGTGCATGTTTGTCTGTGTGTATGTGGTAAAGTTTCTGTTATAAAACCTCAGATATTTTAGTTAAACAGAGATTTTCCTCTCCAGAAAACATGCTACAAGACTGAAAGTTTAGAAAGGGCTTAGTGTTTTTTTAGGTGTCTCCCAGAAAACCATTTTGAATGAGGTGATTGATGTAATCAGTATTTTGGAGAGAAGTAAAATATAATACAGGTTAAAATGTACTGGAGAATTTTACCTGTGCTTCAGTCAGTGATAGACAGAAGAGTGAAACTGATGAAAGATTAAGATCTCAGGGGTCTTGGAAGAGAAAGGACTGAAAAGAAATAGGCAATCACAGGCAAAGGGATAAGAAGCTATTTTCAAAATTATAGCATGTATTATTCAGCACCGAGCAGCTCTTCACATTGGTGAAGATTATGGCATCACTGTTCTTCTTTACTCTTCATGTTGACATTGTGACATGGTCACACTGACCTTCATCATATGCAATGCCATGTAGCCACACTAAACAAGTGCTGATAATCTGCCTTGAACAACACTAAGGTCACATGTTGGGAATATTATTATAAGGTGTGTTACTTTAGTTCATGCTGCATTTGTTGGACTCTGTGAAGCTGTGATAATTTAACTGTCTAGAACACTTGACAGTCTAATAAAGATCTGAATGGCCAATAATAAGGCAGGAGAAAGGGTAAGCAGGGCTGGCAGGCAGAGAGGATATATAGAAGGAGAAGTCTTGGAGAAGTAGCTGGAGAAGGACATCACGGGCCAGCCATCAAGCTACACAGTGATTTACAGAGTAAGAGTAAGATTTGCAGAAGAGAATGGGAAAAACCCAGAGGCAAAGGTAGATGAGATAAGTTAAGAAAAACTGACAGGAAACAAGCCAAATTAAGGCTGGGCATTTACAACTAAGAATAAGCCTCTCTGTGATTCATTTGGGACCGGGATAGTGGGCCTCCACAAAGCAGCCAAAAGAGTAAAAAACATTGTGCTAGTACTATAGTCACAGGTAAAAACTAAAAAGTCACGATGCACACAATACTAAGGTACACTGAAATCAATTTATTCTTGTACTGGTTGGCTGAATTTTTTACTACTACACCAAAAGCTATCAAGGGTATTAAAATCTCATCTACTAGTCCCAGGCTAGTGACCTCTGCAGAAGCACCGAGATAGGGACTTCTGCAGGAGCAGGCTCAAGTCAGTGACCTCTGCCAGAACAGACGAGAGCCAGTGACCTCCACTGGAATAGTCCCAAGTGAGCAACTTCTGCAGGACCTCCTAATGCTGAATGTTCAGTTACCATCCTGCACTCACCTCTACTGTACCTACTATAAGTAATTAGGCCAAGTGTATGATAACAACAATACAAACAAGTAAAAACAACAGAAAAATAGTAGGAAAAGGATATAAGGATTAAGTGCTCATAGGTATGTTAGTGAGTTTAACACTTTATAAGGAGATCAATTTTAATTAACTTTCTAGTAGATAGCATTTATTTTCAACTGAATCCTCTAAAAACGTAAGTATGAGTGTTCTCTATTGATTGCAATGATGCAGATCTTAAAGAGCCCCAGAGGGCAAGTGTACGCGAACATTTCACTTCTTGGCATCTTTCAAAATTCTCAACTCTCATCTTACCAGCCTTTGAATTACTTTACTGTCAATAACTTTGAGTGTCCCTTATTTTCTCCGTGGAAGCTGCTCATTTTGCACCATGCTGTAGCCTGCTTTGTGTCATTATGTTTAAATTGCATTCTGTGTCTAGCCTCCCTCATTTTCTCAAATAGGTTGTAAAATTTGTGAGATCAGAAACTATATCTTAATGCATTAGTCTCCTCTGAATCCACCAAAGTGCTTCTTGTATAGGGTGTGGTTATATATTTATAAATGACATTGAAGGATAATGATACATTATCTGGTGAGGAATGATACAAGGTTTTTATTATCATTTTCTTCAGAGGTTTATGTTATTTGAGTGCTCTCAAAATAAGGACTAGGGAGCCCTTCAGGGTTTAGTTTTTTCATAGAATTAGAAGGTTAAGAAATTATGTCCATTGTCTATATATCTTGGAATGGGAATATAATTACAAAGGAAAATATATGAGATCACACATGTGAAGAAATGACAACAGGAAGAATTTCCAGGTTATGAAGGCAAAGCGATTGACTGTGGAGGAAGGTGAAGGACCAGGGGAGGCAGAGTATGTGTGTGGGAGGTGGCAGGGCTGTGAATAAAACTAAAGTGTTATAACCTTAGGTGTGAAACCCATGTAGTGGAACCCAAATTTCAAATTTGAAGAGTAAATAAATAAAAGGAGATATTAGATGTAAAATCACAGCTTAGCCATTTAATCAATGACAAAACTAAATCCTAAGAAGTACAAGGTTTCTGTGATGGTTCATTTTAGTTAACAACTGAAAAAAAAAATCTGACCTCATCTAGGAAGGTAGTCTTAATAAAACACTGTCCCTATAAATTAACCTATTATTGGATCTATTGTGGTTGGAAGACCACCTCAATATTCCCTGTACAGGAGCACTATTCCCTGTACAGGAACACTATTCCCTGTACAGGAGATCATGGGTGTAACAGTGCAAAGAACAAGCTGAAGATTAGCAGGCATGTGTGTACTCATTCTTTCCTCCCTCTTAGTAGTGTCACCAGCTGTCAGATGTGAATTCTTTATTTTCATGGGCAGTAACCTGATACCGGAACTAACCTACAGTTTCCTCCTCTAGGTCTCATTCTTTAGATGATTTTATCACAGCAATAGGCTAAGCTAAACAATATCTTATGCATTCATCCAAAAACCTGTGTCTCTAAACATTTTATCTGACAAGCAGATTATTTTTAAAAATATCATTTAAGGCAGAATCTATCAATATTTGGGCAAAGTAGATATGTTTTCTGTAAGATATTTTAACATCAAAAATATAAAATTTAAAGGAGACAATTACCACAGAACTGAAAAGAGTATATTGATGTTTTAAAGTACTCTGGCTATAAACAATTGAAGGACATGCTTCTTTCAGGTAGTAATTAGCATTATTCTAAAGTGTTGTTGGCAGCCCTCTGACACAACCCATGGGTTGACTGTAATACATTCCCACTAGTATAATGATTCCAACTTTGATATCATCATTATACATTGATACTTATATTTTATTGAGTGGCTGAAGTAATATTAAATTGACATTAAAAGGCTGCAGGTATATTGTGACTTTTCTTAAACAAATACTGTTTCAAGGCCTCCTGGAGTCAGCATTTAGTCTCTCTGTTAGTTTATTTTCCTTTTGCTATAGGTTGGAGTGAGAGTGCTGTAGTTCGAAAATAAATCCTATAGAAAATTTTATTTATTCTACTAATTGTTTGAGAAGGAAGGCACTATTATACTTTGAGATAGAAAAGTCTTTGGTATGAGTTCCTTTTTGTCCTCATGAATGTTTAAAGATGAAAAAAATTCACAAAGTGAACCTAATAAAGAGAAAATGTTGAAGTGATGGGCATACCTCAGAATACATAGAAAGTAATTATTAACCCCAAGGCTCTGTTTAAATTATTTTCTCTGGCCCCTGTTTCATTACCCACATATTAAGAATTTACCTGTTTTTATAACTAAAGAAAATCTCACCTTATTTCCTTTTGGGGAAATACATCTATTTTCTGGCTATTTTAAACACCACATATGTAAAGGTTTAAAAACACCATGACAGCCTTTAGCTTTAATAAATATGACTGGGTGCTTAGTTTGTACCTGTAAAATATTAAACTTTGGAAATAGTATTAGCGTTGAAATTAAGTGTTATGTATTCAGTCCTGAAAGCATGCATTATGTGAGACCAGAAAATAATTTTACATATTAGAAATGAAGATACTATTAAAATATTGTTACACAAATCTATAGTTCATAGGTATCTTACACATATAGAAATTATGACTGTATATAGAGCTTTTGTTTGTAATTACTGAAGAGGGCCTTAAATACCCATCTAACAAAAATGTTTCCTTTCAAAAGATGGATTTGTTTAAGAGGAATGAGCAGAGATTAGAAAATCTAAGTATAAATGTTCTATTGCTTTATTACATTGGCTATAGTAATTTTAATATTTAAAATTTTGGTTTCTTTTATATTGAATTTAGATTTTAATTTCCTTTTTACCAATAGAATATATGGACACTAAATCAGTATAAGAAGCTAAAGGAAGGAAGGAAGGAAGGAAGGAAGGAAGGAAGGAAGGAAGGAAGGAAGGAAGAGAGAGAGAAAGAAAGAGAAAATATTTCAACCAAGGGAACATAGAGGTCATAGTTTAGAGTACAGCCCATCACAGTGGGAGCAAGCTCACAGCAGTAAGAACCTGATGGAGCTGGGCACATTGTGTCCAGTGGAAGAAGTAAATGATGAATGCGGATGTTCAACCTGTTTTCTCATTTTCATGGCTTTCAGGATCACATGCCAGGGGGTGGAGCTACCCAGCATGGCTTTCCTTCCCACATGACTAAACTACTCAGTATAACCCTCCACATGATGTTTATGGATACATCTCACAAGTGGCACAACACTTCATGTTACTGAAATTTGAGAGTAACTCTCTGTAATGGTTCGTCCTATCCTTTTAAGAGACAAGCTCTACCTGCTGGCTTACCTGAGTTCCTTCTTTTTCAGCTCTCTCCGGAAGAGGGAGCTTCTGTCTCTCTCCCTTCTCCCCATTTCTTCCCTCCCTCCCTTCTATTTCTCTTTCTCATTTCTCTCTGCCTTTCTCTCTGTTCTTCTCCATTCTCTCCTTCCCCCTTTCCCTTTCCCTTCCATAATCCACTAAATAAATACCCACTTTCTCTGCATGGTGTATCTAATAGGTCTCTGTCTCTCAACAACCACATGGTTACCTGCCTGGGACCCGCTGCCTTTGTGGCCTGTTGTGGTCTTGTGCCAGCTGCCAACTGCTGTCACTTGGGGACTTGAGGCATTTTATTTTTACCATAACACTTGGTGCTCGTGAGTATGGCCACCACAGGATGCTTGGAATTCTGGGCTCAGGAACCACGTTTTTTCACAACAGCTTTGCATTCTATCTCCCTGAGTGCCAATTTCTACACATACCAGAAGTTTAGATGGTGAGTTTTCCCCTTCCAGCCTCCAACCACAGCCTTCATGGCTAGGGTTGAGCCCTTCACTGACATTCATCTCTGGTTGCCTCCCATAGCTAAAAACATGACCAGACTGACAGTATTGGTCTTCCCACCCTAGCACTGCACACACTGTGCAGTGCATTTGATTTGGGGCCTGGGGTCCCTCAGATTTGTCTTTCTCCTTTCTTTATATTTTTTGGACCACTTGTAAGTGGTCCCCTCCGAGAGAGATCCTCTAGCCTCTGGCTTCCAAGTTGGCCAAATCTGGAGCCAGTCAGGCTTCATCCACACCACAGCTATAGAGAAGAGATGTTTTCCTATAGGATTTGCACTGTCACTGTTTCATTAACAGCCCATGTGTAGAGAGGAGACATCCATCTATAGGCCCTGTAGTGTTTGTTTGTTATTTTGTGGGTTTTCACATTTTCAGCTATGGTATTAACCCTCAGACTATCAGAGACTGGCTTGTGAGTGCTCTGCCAGTGTCCTACTGGCTCTGCTTTTCCTCAAACTATCCCTGCCACCACTACCACTGGTCCTGTGGAAACCAACAAGATTAGTTGGATGTGCAAGGCAGTTGTTTTCAATTCTAGCCTTTCCTCCCCACCACAGCTTGAGGCATAATGGCTCAGCAACAGGGCGGATCACACTTCTAGGTCTCTCTTGTTATTATGTTTAAAACTCCTGTGCCTCAAAAAAAAATGTGGCTTCTACATACAACACATGACCACTGCCATTTTGACTGAGGTCAGGTGACCTTACTGCCATCTTAACTGACATCAGGTGACTTCACCACCATCTTCACTGAGAGCCAGGTGAGGTAACCACGTCCTGCCATCTTTACTGAGGTATTCCCTGTCTGGTCCCCCAATATTGACTCTTATATGTGTGTTCTGTGCAGTGGCATGCCTTTGGTAGGGCCCACTAAAGCATCCACTTTGCCCAATTCCTGTTCACTCTGTGTGTGTGTGTGTGTGTGTGTGTGTGTGTGTGTATGGATACATGTAATTTAAATTCACCTATGTTTACTGTTAAAATTTATAATTGTCTATTCATTATATCTCATTCCAGACTATAAAAACAATAAGTCTCATGTTTTAAATTAATATGTACATTGAAGTCTCTTACAAAAATACAGCATATTTAATTCAACCCTGCTTTAAAATATATTAAGCTATTCTCAAATACTATAAGTTCTGCCATTAACCTTCTATTGCAAGCAGTTTTTTTTTTGTTTTGTCTTTTTATGAGTGTAAATCTTACCTGCTTAGTTGAGAGCCAGCACAGTCAAGTTTGGACTCTCCCAGCAGATTCTATAATATAATTATAAATCATCTATACCTGGAAAACAGCCCTCAACTGCTCAGAGATCTGGGGACTATGGCATTTGAATGTTTAATTATTAATAAAACTTTTCATAACAAAAGAGACAAGTTGGCTCCTAGCAGCAGCACTCTACTCCCTCCAAAGAAGACAAAAGACAGAAGGACACAAAACAATGTCCATTCACAATTCATTTCAACTGCCAAGAACTGACCACTGGGAAAAACTGCCTTTTATCTAAACTGAAGATCTCCAGACAGTGGACAGAATCGCTGGAATCAATAGTCTCGCTGTTCAGGTCAAGGTAGGCTTGTCTTTCTACAGATTTCTTAGTCCACAGGATCTCCTGGAGCTTGGCAGACCCTGTGCTACACAGCACAAGAAAAATATGACCCTCAGCAACCATGGAGGACCCTGAGGAGTAGCTCTAGGTGCCAACCAAGTAAGTTCTCTGTCATTTTTTAAATCAATAACTCAAGTAAAATTTTATCTTTCTCTAAGATCTCTGATGCAGTTTGACAGCTGAGAGGTTTTGTCATTTAAAAGGGCAGCCTCACCAAACAAATTTCAATAAGATATTCTCTCTCACGCTGCCTTCCATAGTATTAAATATACTTTTCATTATGCAAAAAATATCTGTCACAGTCACTCTGATTTAAAGATTTAAACATAAGTTTAAAACTTATGTTTTTTAATCCCAGCACTTGGGAGGCAGAGACAGGCAGATCTTCGTGAGTTCAGACCAGCCTGGTCTACAGAGCTAGTTCCAGGACAGGCTCCAAAGCCACAGAGAAACCCTGTCTCGAAAAAACAAAATAAATAAATAAATAAATAAATAAATAAATAAAACTTATGTTTTCACAAACTCAAAAAGTTCTTGTGAGTTCCAGGGAGTCAAATTAAAGGATCCACTTTAAACAGGTCAGATACACCCCTCTCGATTCCTTTTTTTTCCCCCTAAACTTACTTTGTCCTCTGTTCTGTTAATACCTTAAACAGGTCTAAGAGACACCAGACATTTCCATACCACAAACCCCAGACAGGAGCAAAGAGACCAACTACTCCAAGATGTGACTAGCACCCAGCTTTCTCAGGTTTCCCCACTCAAGATGAAACCCACAAATAAGCAGGAAGCAGCCTTGAACATATGCAGTACCAATTCCTTTAACTTGTTGTGCCCAACCCCCTGCCTTTCTATCATAAAAAAGAGATGAGAATGTAATGGTCTACCCTGTCCCTTTAAGAGACAAGCCCTGCCCACTCCCCACTTCCACTGAGGCAAGCAGATCATTCTTCTGCTTCCAGCCTGCACTCTTTCTGTCCTCTATTCCTGTCTCTCTTTGGAAGAGGTGGCTGTGTTCTCTCCTTTCTCCCCTCCTTTCTCTCTCTCTCTCTCTCTCTCTCTCTCTCTCTCTCTCTCTCTCTCTCTCTCTCTCCATCTCTAGCTCTCACTGTCTCACTGTCTCTCTCTCTCCCTCTCTCCCCGTTCCTTCCATAACTACCAAATAAATACTCACTCTGCATGGCATGCATATCTATATCTGTCTCCTGCTCCTCGTGGGACTGGCTGCCCTACTGACCTGCCTGCCAAAGTATCTCACACATAGGCCTTGGGTGGTGAGATCAGGCTGTCCCTCATGGCCCACTTCCACCCATTAGGGAACTGTGCAGCATTTTATCTAAATCATTATAGTATTTGTCAATAAACTTTTCCCTTTTTTTCTAATTTTCTGGATGACAGGTTTTTGAAGTATGACCTAATGATTCTCTGGATTTCCTCAGTGTCTGTTGCTGTCACTTTCTTCATTTCTGATTTTGTTAATTTGGGTATCTTTTTTCTCTTTTAGTTAGCTTGGATAAAAGTTCATTTATCTTGTTGATTTTCTTCTACAACCAACTCTTTGTTTCATTATTTTTTTGTATTGTTCTCTCTTTTTTAAAAAATTGATTTCAGCCCTCAGTTTGATTATTTCCTGCCACCTACTCCTCTTGGATCTGTTTGCTTCTTTTTGTTCTAAAGCTTTCAGGTGTGTCATTAAATTGCTAGTATGTGATCTCTTTAAATTCTTTACGAGGGTCTTATTGCTATTAACTTTCATCTTAGCACCACTTTTATTGTGTCCCAATAATTTGGGTATGTTGTGCATTCATTTTAATTGAATTCTTGGTAGTCTTCAATATCTTTCTTTATTAGTTGCTTTATCCAGTAGTAAATCAGTTGAGTTGTTCAGTTTTCATGAGTTTGCTGGCTTTCTGCAGTTTCTATTGTTAAAATCCAGTTTTGATCCATGGTTATCTGATAGGATACAAAATTTCACATTTTTTTTATCTTTGGGACTTGCTTTGTGACCAAGTATATGCTCAGTTTTGGAGGAGGTTTTATGAGGTTCAGAGAAGAATGTACCTTTTTGTGTGTGTGTTTCGGTGAAATGTTGTATAGATAGATATCTGTTATATGCATTTAAGTCATAAGATCTGTTATTTCTATTATTTCTCTGTTTTGTTTCTGTCTTAATGATCTGTCTATTGGTGATATTGGAGTATTAAAGTCTCTCCATATTAATGTACGGAGCTGGATGTGTGATTTAAACTTTAGTATGTTTCTTTCACAAATACGAATGCCCTTGCATTTGGTGAATAGATGTTCAGAATTGAGACATCAGCTTGGAGAACTTTTCATTTGATGAATATGAAATATCCTTCTATGTCTTTACTTTGGCAAATTGAGTCCACTGATATAGAGGGATATTAATGACCAATGATTATTGATTTCTGTTTTTTTGTTGTTCATGGTAGTGGTTGTGGTGTGTATTTGTGTGTGTGATTTTTCCTTCTTTGGATTTTGCTAGTGTGAGATTATCTGTTTACTCTGTTATTGTATAGTTAACTTTCTTGGATTGGAGTTTTCCTTCTAATACCTTCTGTAGGGTTGAATTTGTGAATGGTTACTGTTTAAATTTGACATTCTTCATGTTATATCTTGCTTTATCCATCTATGGTGATTGAAATTTTTCTGGGTATAGTAGCCTTGGGTGGCATTACTGATCTCTTAGAGTCTGCAAGTGATTAATTAGTTCAGGCATTTCTGACTTTTAGGGTCTCCATTGAGGGTACCCCACATTTCTAATAGGTTTGCCTCTATGTGTTGCTTGAAAATTTGCCCATGCAGCTTTAATTATTCATTCTTTGCTCTCTGTGTTTAGTATTTTGTTTATTAGGTGATGCAAGAATTTTATTTTCTGATACAATCTATTTGGAGTTCTGTGAGCTTCCTGTAGGCATGCTCTACTTTAGGTTAGTACATTTTCTTTTATGATTTTGTTAAACATATACTCTAGGTTTTGAGGTGAATTTTTTCTCTTTTCATTTCTATTTTTCTTAGGGAATATGATGAGGTGGGCAGGCTTGGGTGGCCCAATGGGTCTTTTGGAAACAGGATTCAGGCAATTAGGCAGTCCAGCTGGCAGATCAGTCGCTCACCTGATCTTTCAACTGGTGTTATTTGAACCAGAGTTGGTGGCGGGGCCCAGCAGCAGTGTCGGTGATGAAGTGGGAAGGAGCTTTTCTTCAGTGTTCTAAAGATTCCTGTAAAGATTCATACATAAAATATGAATTTTAAAGAATCATATTAAAAAGTCCTTGAACTAGTAAATTAGCATAGCAGGTAAGGACTCTTGCCAAGAATTCTGTCAATCTGTTTTAGATTTTTGGAACCCATATAATAAAGGAGAGAAAACATTTCCATAAGTTGGGTAATTTAGTGATCTTCCCATGCATACTCCCACTATGATACACATATCCTCTTCATACCACATGCATATGAATATGAATGTGCACACACACTGAATGAATGAATGAATAAATAAATAATAAAAGTTCAAAATCCTCATCTCATCTGTGATTCAAGATGACTTCCTAAATATAAGCCCTATAAAATAAAAATCTAGTAACACACTTCTAACATGCAATGCCCAAAATGGAAGAACTGCTACAAAGCCAGGAATGGTTGGACAAAATGATAACAGAAATGAAATGGATCAAACACTGAAACCTAAATTCCATTTCTGGCATCTTTTGTTTATGATGAAATTGGCTGAGATCCAAAGGGCATTGATAACAGCACCCCCTGCATCTCTATCATCTGCAGTACCTATAGACAGTCACCACAGCTTTCCTCAATAGATATTCTGCCTTGTCGACATCTCCAATATCCTGGTACCTCCACTGAAACCTAAGTTTCACATTCATAACTTCACTCAAGGGTTTCTCAAATCCTCCTTGTAGGTATTCTGTTAATCCCACAGTGTTCTTGCTCTTAGCTGCTTTCTAAAACCCTGGACCAAGTTTCTTAAGCACCAAAAGTATTGAACATTCTATGCCTTCAAAATTATCACCTTCTTATTACAAGATCTATTTCATGGTAGCGGGTGATCCCTCCCTGTACCATGGTTGTAAAAACTCACATATGAAACCCCAGGGCAAACATTCTCCCAGAATTTGGTGTCTGAGGAACAAGAAGTCATTTTTTTTCTTGCATTTTCAGACCAGATTTTTTCCTTTCATGTAAATTTGCATCTTTCTATGTCAAAGTCTTCAATGAGTGGATTCACACTCTCAAGCCACAATTCCTGTTGGCTCCATGCAGAATACAAAGTTTTCCTTTAATGATTCTAATCCCTGTTGTCCATGACTTCCTTACTGAAAACTTCAGCTTGTGTATACTCTTTTACTCTACCAAAATAATTAGTGTATTACCTCCAAATTCACCACCACTTAGGCTCTCAGGACAGGGACAGAATGAGGCCAGATTCAAGCCCAAATATCATATGAATGGCTCCTAGCTATGTTCTTAGAATTTGTTCCTCTCTGAAAACTCATGAGGCAGGCCTCTATATTTTGTCTTTCTCTCAACATTACTGTCTTTCCATATCCCATGATAATGGTCCATGAAACTTCTGTGATGGCTAGCTATAAATGACAATTTATTACAACCTAGAATTATTTGGAAAGATGGCCTGCATGAGGGATTTCTAGGGCAGGATGGGCTGTTGAAGTATCTGTGGAGAGTCTAAATTACCTTAATTGAGGTAGGATAGAAGACAACCTAGTGAAGGAAGAAATCTGATGCTTTGAATCTTGACCTGTGTATGATTTAAGAAAGTTATCTGAGATCAAGCAAGAAAGCAAGATTAGTGCATTTAAATCCTCTTCTCTTGTCTTGAATATGAACATAAATAATGCTTGAAATTCCTACCTTGACTGCTCCTAGTGATGAACTGAAGCCAGGAAAATTGTAAGCTGAAAAAGCTTCTTTCTCCCCAGTGTTGCTTTTGTCCAGGCATTTGTCACAGCAAAGACTCTGAAAATGGAATAGCACACTAGGGTTTTCCGATTCCAAAGCAACACAATTTGCCACATTCCATCTATAAAGCAGTTTGGATAGCCTAAGAGCCAGATGGCCAGTTTTACCATGAAAAGGGGGTACTTTTTGGTAGCAATTTTTTTTTGAATTTCTTTTCCTGTTGGTGCGATGAATGTTCTCTAACAAAGCAACTTAGAGAAGAAATGGTTTATTCTGCCTCATGGTTGCAGTGCATCAATGGAGAGAAGCTCACAGAGAAGTAGCTTGAGAGAGCTCTTCATAGTGTATCCACAACCAGGAAGCAGAAAAGAATGATTTCTGGGTTGGGCTTCCATTTTCCCCTTTAAAAAGTCCAGAGTCCAGTCCATGATGGGTGGGTCTTCTCGCCTAATTAAAGTAATCAAGTTAACTCCCAAGAGGCATGCCCAGAAAGCCCATTTCTTAGAGATCCTAGAGCTCATCAAAATTACAATTGCGAATACCACTATAATCATATTCAACTGTGGTATTCCGCCGCTAGCTTTATTGCTTGGTAAGAAAACTGGCTCAAATGTGAAGCTCTTAAAACTCATCTGTTCAAGGGGGGTATCCTATTATACAAAGATCAAGGAACAAAGAATGAAAACAACAAAATCCTAACACTCAGGATGCTTTGACAAGAGAACCATCTATGCCACAAAGACCAGTCTAGGCTACAAAGTGAGACACTGTATCAAAACAAGAAGGAAAAATAATTAATACTATTTTTACTGTTTCATTATGAAGATATTCTTAAATTAATAATTTGAATTTCCAAAACTATAGTTTTGTGAATGTTTTAAATGCTTAAATATAGCTTCCATTTAAAAAACACATATATATGAGATAGTGTGCAGGAAAATAGAAACCATTTAAATGCATTTATTCCTTAACATTTTTTGCATAAGATCTGCAGAAAAAAATAAGACATGACAGTAGGAGAAGGTCCAGCTGAGAAGAAGAAAGTGGTGTGCAGGAGTTGTAGGGAGTTTAGAGAAGATAATATAGTAGATGCGTCTACAATAATTTGCATACGCTATAGATTTATCAGGGTGAAGTAAAAATTAATAAAAATTAAATGGTCTCATAGGAGATGAAAAAAACATTAAAAGCAGGATAATACAGACCTCATATTATTGTAAAATAAACATGAATTGTCATATGTAACAATCAATGATTAATCAAATCATTTTGATTTGACTTCATTGGGTAATTTGCTCAAGAGCACATTTCTGTGTATGCATGATACAAGAGTATATACAAATGAAGATGTGGTGATGCTTAAGATATTTATCTGTGATACTAATGTTGTATCTGCCAATGTTTTGTTGTGTAATTTTGATCGCGTGTTTTACCCTTCCTTTAATTTCTCAAACTATAGAGTTATTTTAAGCAAAGCATTTTACACTATGTTAAGTCAGGGATAATGGTATTTTAAACTCATCAGGAGGATATGTGCCATACAACTAAAGGGCAGACATTCATAGATAATAAATAGTGTATTTTTGTGATATTTGTAAGTACAAAATTATGCCTTTGACCATATGAAGAAATCATTGGTTGAAACTCATTTCACGAGTGACCTGGTGTTCTGATATACAACTATCCAGTCTGTGACATATGTGGCCTTCACAAGATACTTCTGAATGTCATGAAACCCACATTGTGTTAAGTGTGTTTCTGCATCTGGGTTAAAAATAAGCTTCTTATTTGCAGTGCTTGCTACCCTCAACAGCTGAGTGATCCCAAGGTAACCAGCACCCGACTTATTGCATTTGAGACTCCCATAATATTGGCCCTGAATCTGAACCAGTAAGTGCTCATAATTGTATTTCTTTCTTTAAAAACATGGTGAATCACAGATTATTGCAGTTGTAACTTGAGTTGCTTTGTGTTTAGGCATCTTCACTATGGCTCTTTTGTGGGTGTGGCTATTGCTGATGAACCAAATAAAGCCTTTTGAAGACCTTTTCTTTTTAAAATGAAATGACAGAAGTATCTTACACATTTTGATGGGCTTTCAATCTTTTAAACTAAGTAATATGGTGAACCCAAAGAAAAACATATATAGACCCATCTGGGAATCAGAAACAGACAAGATCACCTGACAAAATTGGGAACATGGAGGTGGCAGCGGGGGGAGAATAGAAGGGGAGGGTTGAAGAGAACTTGAGGGAATGGGATAGTCGAGATGGAGGAAGAATAGATATGAGAGCAAGGAAAGAGATATCTTGATAGAGGGAGCCATTATGAGGTTAGCAAGAAACCTGACTCTAGGAAAATTCCCAGAAATCCACAAGGATGACCCCAGCTAAGATCCTAGGCAACAGAGGAGTGGGTGTCTGAACTGGCCTTGCCCTGTAGTCAGACTGATTATTATCTTAAATATCACCATAGAATTTTGTCCAACAACAGATGGGAACAGAGGCAAAAAAAAAAAAAAAAAAAAAAAAACATCAGAGCAATGAACTGAGCTCCCAAGGTCCAGTTGAAGAGTGGCAGAAGTGAGAATATGAGCAAGGGGGTCAAGATCATGAGGGATTCACCCACTGAGACAGTTTGCTTGAGCTAATGGGAGCTCCCTAATCCCAACAGGACTGGGAGTGAATGAGCATGGGATCAAACTAGTCACTTTGAATGTGGTTGACAGTCAGGGCAGACTGAGGGGCCATTGTCAGTGGCACTGAGATTTGTCTCTATGCATGTACTAGCTTTTTGGGATTCTATTCTCTCTGGGTGTGTACCTTGCTCAAGCTAGATGTAGTAGGAAGGGCCTTGGAATTGCCACAGGGCAGGGTGCTTTGTCCTCTCTTAGGATTGGAGGGGACAGGAGTGGCAGGGTATGTGGAGGGAGTGGGAGGAGGGGAGGGAACTTAGGTTGGTATTTCTTTAAAGTAATAAAATTAAAAAAAAAAGAATTTCTCCAAATTGTTTTGTGTAACTTGTAAGACCCATTGACTCTTTTAAAACAAATATTTTTAAGTTCTGACAATTTATGTACTTAAACTTGGAAATAGTTTTCCAAGTCCACATTTCTTAGAAATGTGGAGAGAATAAGGCTGCAGTCCTTCTGTAGAATAAAAGACTGTATGCGAATTGTCCAAGCTAATTATTTAAGTCTGCTTTCTGTTAACACTTTCCACTGAATAGAACAGAATAGAATAGGTGACATTAAATTGTCCTTTTGTGTTTCTACACACTACGTATTTTTAAAAAATCTTTTTAGATAGTTAGAATACAAATAATTATATAGTTTAGATAAGTACAATTAAGTTTATATTGCGGATCTCACTCTCAAGGAAAGGAATTATTTTCAAGTGTTTATATTTTGTAATTGAATCTTTAATATGCCAAGAAACCTAGAATTTGTAATAACCTTGCTTTTTTTTTCAAGCCCACTATCTGAAGATAATTAGTGCATGCTTAGAACTGGGGTGGGGTTAAAGCTAAGATCTCATAAATGCTAGGCAAGCACACTACAAGATTGAGTTATATACTCAGTATCTTACACCAAGCTCCATAATTTTCAAGAACTCACTCATTCCATTAGTGGAGATACACAGCATATCATTTAGTATAGAAAGAAATGTTTCTTCGGGGTCAAAAATGGATTTTAAAAATCCATATTGGTCTACTTGTATGAAGTATCCAGGTGATGTCAGTATCGTGTGACATTAACATGGCCAACAAGTCTTCATCTAATAGTAAAAATGAACACAAAAACAAAACATTGAGTTCAGAGATGATTACACAGCAATCAAGACATGGCTATTAGTGGAGAACCTCTTTTAGCAGTCAGACCTGTGGTCTTGCACAGTAGGCAGAGGGCATGGTAGCCTTGCAATAAAAATGTGTGTAAGTACCTTGGCAATGCAATACCAAATCAGGGAGTATGATATGATTGCACCCAAGTGAGCTAGGGGTCTGCAGTGGTATAGTTTGTTGACTTCTCTTTCTAGAGATTTATATATTGATTATGATCTTAGAGTATTTACACTAAAGCTAATTATTTTCTAAATAAAATTATAGTAGTATACTATTTTCAATATATATTCATAATATTATATAACATTTTATAACTAAAGTTTTGGAAGTGCTATACTAAATAATTATATTTTATTCATAGAACAAATTAGGTTTTCTAATACACTGTTTCCAGATTGTTTAAATTCAAAACCTAGGCTAGCACTTGCCATATGCGTAATGTTGGCATGGTAATTTCACTTTTTCATGCTTCAGTATCACCATCTGGAAAACAAAGATAAAAGTAGTAGTTACTTCTAATGGTTCAAAGAAAAAGTTAGATAATTTATATAAAAGAGCTGGAAGAATATCTGGTTTTAAGTGCTTACTAAATTTTGTCATTTTCACTGTGATTTTTATAAGGACTTTTTTTATCCTCTATTTTATCTTTTATTAAAAATAGATATTTTTCACATATTTTCTTATTCTGGTTTCTTCCTCCCCAACTCCTCTGAGATCCAACCCTCTTCCCCTCCCATGCCCATATACATTATTTCTGTCTCTTCTCAGAAAACAGGCATCTGTGAATAATAATAAAATAAAATAATCAAACTGGAAAGGACAAAAAAAACACAAACAAAACAAAAAATATCCAAAGAAAAAGTATAAGAAATGCACATGCACACTGAGACATACAATTTCATATACACAGGAATCTCAGAAAAGCATAGAGATGAAATCATAGTGTTTATTTACTCAAAGATCGTAAATGGTAAGAAAAAATGAGAAGCCCTGACAAAATAGTATAAATCATAGAACCGTCAAAAAATGCCATTGAGTTCTTTTGGAATTGTCCATATACTGATGGTCATAGTGGCTGCTGTAAGAGTTGTTTGCATCCCCAGTGAGATTGCATTGGAGAAACTTATCTTCACATGTGAGTGGTTATCAATTGGAGATAGCTTCTGGGTTAAGAACGGGTGCTTGTCTGTGCTTCTCTCAGAGCTGGATGGCATCCAGTACAGACCTGTGCAGACATGTGCCTGCTGTCACAGTCTCTGTGTATTCATTCTTACGTGCCTCAGCCATGCTGTGTTTAGAAGGGCTATTTCTTTGTTGTCCTCCATCTCCTCTATCTCTTAGAATCTCCCTGCCCGTTCTTCTGTATGGTTCATTTAGCCGCAATGGAAGGGATCTAATGAAGACATCCCATTTAAGACTGACTGCTCCAAGGTTTCTCATTCTGTGCTCATTGTTTAGCTATGGGTATCTGAATTTGTTCCATCTGCTGCAGACGAAAACCTCTCTGAAGATGGCTGAACCTGGCATTGATCTATGAATATTGCAGAATGTCATTGGGAGGTGTTTTAATGCTATATTCCTTTTGCAGAACAGAAGTAATTTTTTTCTCCTAAGTCCCTGGCCTATCTCGTCTCTGCTTATTGAGTAGCTGAGTGACATCAGAAATGGGCTACATCTCATGAGATGAGCCTTAAATCCAATATAATAGTGGTTGGTTACTCCCGCAAACTTTGCACTACCATTGCAATACTGCATCTTGTAGGCAGGTCATCATTTAGAACAAAGGACTTGTAGATGGGTTGATATTTACTTTTCTCCTTAGGTAACAGGTAGAGCACCCTGTAGGGTATGTGCAGAATACCTGGCAGCACCAAGAACACTAGTATGTGGAGCTGTTTATAATGAACATGATGCATCCATACTCATTATGTTCATCATCTTTCTGTCATTGTGGCAAGGTGCCAGAAATAACTTCTAAAGCAGAAGCTTGTATTTTGGTTCTCAACTTTGCACAGCAATCTGTGGTTCCTTGCCTCCACCGGTTAGGAGCCCATCGTGAGGCAGATATGATGGTGTGACTAGAAGGTAAGAAAGCAAGCTGTTTATCTTCTTGAGTTCAGGAAGGAAAGCTGTGTGGCTGAGAAGTCAGGATCTTAACAACCCATTTAAGGGAGGACCCACAATGTGGCAAAACCTTTCATTGGGTCACAGTTTTTAAAGGTTCTGTAAACTCCCCATAGCAAGAGAGCACTAAAACTTAAGCAAGAACGTTTGGGGGGTGGGGGCAATCAAGATTCAAGTATAACATCCATAGTCATTGTAAAGGCATTGCTACACACCAGCAAAGTAGCAAACCCTTCTCACATAGTGACTTTTCTGTTAGTGTGGGAAAGCTACCTCAAACGCATTTAATTAGCAAAATGCTGAATATATCTTTGATTTCTTGTTATAGCAACCACAGCTCTATTTACTCTTACTAAGAAACTGCCACTTGGTGCTCTTCATCTTCATTTTCCTGTTTTCTCAAGCACCTCACTCTACTCCTTGTAACCATCTGCTCTCTGCTTCTTACATTCCACATGTATTTGAAATCAGTTCATTGTTTTTCATTTATTTTTAATTTACTATACATTCTTTGTGTGCAGTTTTTTTTCTTTTTATGCTTGCTCTCCCACCCCACCCTTTTGAAATTTAACATAGCTCCGTTAAGGCTTAACTTTGTGCCAGAAGGCAAGCTCTTTTTCTACTTTAAGTGTTGAATGTCCTTGCATCGTATGTGTATGTAACTGTTCACAGGTGCCATGTGGCCATATCATATACATTCCCATTAATACTGTTCAGGACAGCCTCATCAATATATATTACCTTCATTTTCTCCTTAATAGTCATTCTCAAAGTGATGCCAATGTGGTTTTGATTTGAACTTTCCTGATGATCAGCGATACTGAACAACGTACAATCAATGGCATTATTAATATTTTAAAAATATTTTGCTCCTTAATCTCTTCATTTTTTTGGTGAATAAATTGAGGGTTGAGACGCAGGTCCAAATCCAGAAAATGTAAGTGTAGCTCTCAGACAATGTTGACACAGAAAATTTGGTGAGAATTGTGGAAAAATTTTTAAGATATCTAAGATACCTCAGGCCAGCTAACAGAAAGAGCCCAGCACGACTTCAAATACTCCTATGGAAATAAAAATGCTAAACTAGAACAATCTTCATTTATTATTGATTCAGTAAAACAAAGCCAGTTTAATTACTTTAAGTACATTATGTTAAAGAATATCAACCTATCTCTTAACTATTTGAGTACTTTTAGAGGCAAAATAGAAATACTAATTGAAGAAAATTACCTACTCATTATATAATATTATAATATATATAATATATATTGTAATATATCATTACACTATCTCATATTGTATTTTGTACTTAAATGGTCAACACCATTCTTACATTGTACTTTCTGAACACTCAGCTCCCACACATGTATAAGTTCCCTCACGATTATTTTTGGGTCATTTTCCTGAGCTCTCTCCTGAGCGCATTGTTTACATTGTTTCTACCCAGTCCTCAAGGCTTCTCCTTTCTGATATCCTCTGCTCAAAACAAATAAAGCAAACAAAAATCCCTGCAGAGACCTCTGCTCTCCGGAGGCTGTGTATTCACCGCTGGTCCCCTCGAACCCATTACTAGGCCAGTTTTCCAGAGAGAGAGGACCATTCTTCCTCTGCCTCAATTATGGTTGTTACAGCTCCTCAGACCACATGAGCTGAAACCACTTTGTGCCTATCTGCCTTCATACGTCATTTAGTGAGGACCTATTATATACTACCCATACTCTAGGCATACTAAAGCTATGAATGTTAAATAGAGCTGATTCTTGTCTCAGAGAGTCTTAAAGAATCCAGTGGTAAAAGAATAGAAATGAATTAGTCATTACAATCTTACAAAGCACTTACAGCTGCTGAATCTGTCTCAGATATTACACATAATCCTCCACTGACTGCTGCTGCTTTTGCCTCCTCGGTACTGGGTTATTAAAATCCAATGACATGGAAGGCAGTCTAATTTTCCCACTCACAAATGTGACCATTCAATGTGATAATGCTCAACTACAAAAATTTTGGAACTCATTGTTAGATTGAAATTTATATATGTTTCAGTTTTGTTAAAATGATTCCCATTTTGCCAAATTGATTTTACCAGCAGCATGCAGCAATTCACCTAACTTCATTCCTTCACTATCATTTGATGCTATTGGTTTTCTTCCTTAAAAGCCAACAATCTGTTACAATAATATGCTGTTAAAATTTGGTATATGGGCTGGCGAGATGGTTCGTGGGTTAAGAGCTGATGGTTCAGTGGTTGTTGTTCCAGAGAACCAGGGTTTAATCCTCAGCATCAACATGGGAGGTCACAACCAAAACCTCCAGTTCTCGGAGATCAGATGCCCTCTTCTGGCCGCTGTGGGTACTAGGCATGTATCTGGGATATGATACACAGATGTAAATGAAGGCAAAACATCCATATAGGGAGAGGAATTAAAAATAAAATAACTATGCACAGAGAAGCATGAATTTATTTATATAAATATAAGGTTTTATATGGTTATATGTCAAGATTTTACATAGGATGTTCCATAGTACGTAAGTGTACAATTTGCTAAATTATTATAAAGCAAGGCGTACTTCAGACCTGTGTTCAGATTTAAAAACTTTCTGGCACCCCAAAGTCTTATTCTTGCTCCTTTGCAAAGCAAATCTGCTCTCTCTTGAGCATGGAAAATACTGTATGTCATGAAGAAAAAATAACTGTGCTGGCTTTCTATCTTCCCCATGGGTTCTTCTCTTCAGCTTTCTAACTCACCCAATTATTCCAAGTCCTGAGGTTGTTATGTGTGATAACAAGCCTCAGCATTTCCCACAGGTTCTCCATCAAGGAATTAAGCCGTGTTCTGTTTCTCTCTACCTTTTTTTTTCCTCTTTGTTGTTTCAGTTTCATTTGTAGATGTATGTTAATTGAGTTGTTTCTGAAAATTTCCGTGAAATTTGTTCACTCAAACACTAGCTGGAGTGCTGACAAACCCATTCTGTTTTCTAAGGATAGTCGAGCTGAACATTTTTCCTTTCATTGAAATCTGGTTGTATTTAAAGCCCTTCGCTTCACGGATCCTATATGGATGATGAGCACTTAAAAGGCTCCTTCCATTTTCATAGCTGTATTTGGCATATACAGACAGGTCAGGTATTATATGAAGATAATAAAAGTAGAGGCGCTTACTAGGAAGAAAGAACCTATTATTAATTGTTTGTCAGAGGCTCTGCTTTTTAGTAAAAGAAATATGCTGCTTCTTGCAGGATTTCCTATAGTTGTATTGCTGGGGAAAAAAATCATTGAATCCAATCTGTCAGTCTTTACTGGGATGAGCTGGTGTCCCGCTCACTTTGACATTCATACCTGACTTTTCCTTGTCAGGATATGAACAAAGAAAACAGTATCAAATATAGACATTTTCTTAGTTATATATAAATAAGCTTTTAGTTTTACTTATGATTTGAAATATTTATTAAATACTATAATAAGTATTATAGCAAACTAAAATGGACACTTTTGTAATGAGCAATATTCATTTATTCTGTTTCAGCTTTCACAAAGAAATATTATGAAGTTAAGATTTTCCTGTTCCCTACATCCATTGCATTTCTATGCTTCCCATGAAATAACTGCTAACATAGACTCAGTGAGCGTGCCCATAATCCTTTTCAGACAATATCACATAAATTGTATTTTCTCTTAATTTTGGTGTGTGTATTTGAATGCAGTCATATGGTCAGCAGTATATATTTCTCCAGAGAGAGATGTAGTTTTTGAAACTGATAGTCATATCCAAAATAGTAAATTGAATCATTATTACAGTGGCATTCCACCTTATTAACACATGCCCCCTACCACAATTAGTCCCCCACCCCATATGGTGGTTTGAATAGGAATGGTCCCCATAGGCTCAAATATTTGAATGCTTGGTCATTAGGGAGTGGTGCTACTCCAGAAAGGTTAGGACACGTGGCCTTGTTGGAGTAGGTGTGGCGTTGTTGGAGGAAGTAGGTCACTGAGGGTAGGTTTTAGAGTTTCAGAAGCTTAAGCTGGGCCTAGTGGCTCAGCTTTCTTTTGCCTACAGATCTAGATCTAGAACTCTCAGCTCCTTTAGCACCATGTCTGCCTGCATTCCACCATGCTTACCACCATGACAATATTGGACTAAACCTCTGAAACTGTAAGCAAGCCCCAATTAAATGCTTTCTTTTATAGGAGATGTAATGATCAAGGAGTCTCTTCACAGCAATAGATTGTTGACTAAGACATAGTTAGTATGAGGAAATGGGATATGGTAATGATAGGCTCAAGCATGTTGCTTTTTGGTGGAATGGAGATTTGGGGACTTTAAACTTAAAAAGCATTTGAATACTTTAAGTGTGGCTTAATGGGCCCTGCTAGTAGGAGCATAGAAGTTAATGATGCTGAAGGTGAGTTGAACTGTGAGGGTACAGCTCAAGAAGTTTCAGAGTGGAAGATTATTACGATGTAGTCTACAGACTGTTGTTGTGATATTTTGGTGACGAATCTTGGTACTTTTCACCCTTATCTAAAAAGTGCCTAAAGCTAAATTGAAGAGTTTTAGATTAATGGCATTGACAGAGATTTCAGGCCAACCTACTATTGACTCTCATGTCAATAGTTATTAGTGTTGGCTTTTTGCAGATAAAATGAAAAGGAGAAGAGTGAGAAAGAAAAAAATAAAAATGCACAGTTTGAGAAGAAAAAACACACCAAGAAGTGTAATAGAGTTAAGTCCAGTTTCAGGGAGCTGAGTTTTCAATGGTTACTTTCACTGCTTAAGTTCAACTGTTCTAGAACTTGCTCTGTAGACCAGACTGATCTCAATCTTAAAGATCTGCCAGTCAGTCTTTGCCTCTAGAGTGCTGGATTGTATCACCACCACACCTGGGTCTAAGTTTTTCCTTAATTGCTTTGCAAAAGTTGGAAACTTAGCTGGGTGGGAGCTTGCCCTCAGGTCAATCACTCCCTTTATTCTATTTCTTAATCTGTTTGGATTGGAACTGAGATTGCTTGCGCCTCCACTAAGTGTCAGGCATCTCTGGCCTGTTTCCTGAGCTGGGATAGTTCCTGCTCATTGAAGTTCTTGTGTGTGGTATAGTGTGTGTGTGTGTGTGTGTGTGTGTGTGTGTGTGTGTGTGTGTGAGAGAGAGAGAGAGAGAGAGAGAGAGAGAGAGAGAGAGAGAGAGAGACAGACAGACAGACAGACAGACAGACAGACAGACAGAGATGTCCTGCACAAAATGAATCCCATACCCAGCTTCTGGCTGTAGGTTTACAGAACTGGATGTGATTTCTGTACCCTCCAGCAAAAGGCTTGTAATTGTGTACTTGCTGAGTCCATGTTTGGTTCCCAGACACCTTTGAGTTAGCTCCTACAAAATTTATCCAAATTCCTCAGTCAGGGTTATGAGCAGACCACTCCTGCCCACTTCCCCTCTAATCGTTCTTCCCTGTCTGTTTACCTCCCTGCCTGCTTCCCATGCCTTCTCTCCAAAATGTTCTGAATGCACCAACTTTGCTGTTTCTGTTTTCTCTTAGTGGCACACCTTGGCAGTGCCCACTGAAGTGAAGAGTGCCCACTATCTATTTGCTTATCAGGCTCTCCTGGCATTTGGTCTGGCTATGCAGGGATTCTTCCACAACAGATCCTTTCCCTTTACCAGTTATGACTGTTCTCCCATGTTCTACCATGTTAAAATTCTACCCACGTACCAGCTCTTCCACCCTAAACTGTGTAAATGCCTTGTTTGTCCATTTGTTACAACATGTAAATAAAAGGCGGAGACCCTGGCTGCTTCATGCCAAGCACATGACTGTTCACCCCCCTCCCCCAAGCCCCAGCTTGCTCTCCACCTGGCTCTGGCTTTTGAAGCCTGCAGATTCTGTTCCTTCCTGGCTTTCTCTTGACTTGTGGTGTACGACAGACCCACTGTGCTGTCTCGGTCGCCACCTTAAGTACTGCAACCCATTTCTGTTTCTATTAAGAAACCTTATCTATGTTTGTGTGTATGGAGGGAAATGCATAAATGTGTGGCCACTGAATCCTTGTTTCTGGCTGTTTTTAAGTGCCTAGATATACATGTTTCATCTGTCAGCAATTGTTATTAACAAAAAGTTAACGTAAAACTTGTGACTCCAAGTTCTGGAAAACATTTTATTTTATTGAAATATGAACACATGGAAGAGAGAAGTCATATGACTTTACCACGATCTTAGATAAAGTTGACCACATGAGCCGGCCCCACCAAGGAGACATTAGTTCTGTAATATATTTTATATTAGGATAGATTTCTGTATGATAATTCCTGTTCTGTCCTAAACACAAGGTTTATAAAAGATAGGATTTAGAACAATGTTGGTTTACTGAGCTAAATTTTTTATAATGTGCAAACTTGGTTTTACCTTCCACAGATTATGATTATGCTCTATAATTCAGGACTACAAGTGAGCACCAAAAAAAAATGAGATATTCCTATTTTATGGTGCCTAACCAGTCTGATAAAGGTCTTTCTTTTTCTAAGGTCTACTTAGGCTAACAAGGACTAATTTAAAAATATATGTCTAATCTTTTTGCTTTTTACTAACATTGTTAGGCTGTAGCTAATTTGCTAAACTTCTAAGACATACCAGTTAACAGTCAATAACCTCATGAAGGATCAGCTTCTTTGTTATGTTCAGATTTAGCTTAAATTAAGCCTAAACAACAGTTGCTTAATTTAGGTATACCTAACAGATTTTGTGCCCTCATACTCAAGTGCTTCAGAGATCTAAAAATATGATCTTAATATCAATAAAGATTTTTCATTTTAAGATTAATATTAATAAAAAGGTTTTGTGACAGAGAGACCTGCCAGCTCCTGACAACCTCCCTATCTCTTCCGTAGAAGATGGGTGGCCACAAAAGAACTTCCTCCCGGAACCGTGCTTTAAATGTACCAAAGCCGGTCATGGAGCAAAAAACAGCTTTGCAATTTAACTGTTGCCAAGACCCTGCCCAGACTGTGGATGGGCCAAACATTGGGGATTGATTGCCCCACTTTCCCAAGGCAAGGTCGCAGAATTTCCCCAAATTCCTACCCCACTGGAAAGCCTATCAGGTCTCCTGGACTTTGTAGCTGAAGACTGGCAAACCCTTGGGACTTCTGTCCCCATTGACCACGGACAAATCTGGGATTGTTTTGTAGAGAGCTGGAAAACTGTCTTAATTCTGTTTAAAATATCCCTCTCAGACCTGATGGTGTGTGACAACTAGGGTACTGGCAGGGTACTGATATATTTACAAGTTTGACAAGTCTCCCCTGATCCCCAAGGCTAGAAGCACCTTAGTAGCTCATTAGATAAGTTACTTGTTAAAAGTACAGACAGTTGTGCCTCATTTCCAGGCTTCACGGTACAGGATAAACAAGGTTCAGATGTAACCTCAGAAGCTCAGAGTTTTAGCGCTGATGGATGCAGTTTTGATAAACTCATAGAGCACTGATTACAAACAGTTTTCACTAGTCCTTAAATTTCTGTGCATTTTACTGGTCCCAGCGTTTAGAAACAGGTGAGCATTAAAGAGGACATAGAACTCTACAGGTGTGTTCAATTCTCTTCTCCTTCACTTGCTCAATCTCTCACTCAGTAAATTTCCTCTGGTTGTCCTCTAAGTATAGACTTGAAGGTGTGTTTCATGAGGCTAAAACCGGGCCCTAGGAAAAAATATTCATATGTTTTTAACCAAAAGTCATAACCTTTTGCCTTTACATCATGGTAAAAATCTACTCCAGCCGTTTTACAGATACCTGAATGTTCCTGGAAAAAAGAGTGTCAAGCCCAACTCACAGAGGGTCTTACAGCTCCTGCACCAGTTTTGAGAACACCAACAGAGCAAGAACTGGCAGGTTGATTTTACCCACCTGTCTCATTAAAAGCTCCATTATCGCCTTACTCTTGTTGACTTTGTTACAGAATGGATAGAGGCATTTCCTACCTCCAGGAAAATATCATACGTGCCAACTCAGGTACTTCTGGAACACATCATCCCTTGATTTGGCATGGCATTCCCCCAAGGTCTTGGGAAATCAGTGCTGGTACCAACTCTCCAGGCTCAAGCAAGCACCTATCTAGCAACTGGTTCCTCATTTTCCACATGTCACAAGGAAGGGCATATCTGCTCTTGTGTCTTGTTCATTTACCCTTGTCTCTTATGTACAACCAAGCCACTATGCCATTTCAAAGTTTCTGGCAGTCTTCTTTTCCTCATAGCTATCTCCAATCAGATGGTCAGTGAAAGTAGCCTATTTTTTTCTCCAAGCAACTTACTTCTCTGCTTTCCCCAGGAACAGATCCCTGGTGTGTCCAGGATGGCAGTTAACCAAATGCTTCTTCTCCCACTGAGTGTGAGCCCCCCTGACTTCTGACTCCTCCCTCTCTACATTATCCCTTGCTAGATGGAAGTAGTCAGAGTTAAACCAGCATTCATATATATCCCTAAGAATTGAAACATTGGGACTCTACACTCTGGTTTTACTCCTTCCATTCCAGATCCCTCCCCTCAGAAAGTCCACAAATGGTCAGCTCCTCCACTGGAGCTGATCAAAACCATGCCTACAGGGTATTTAAGACCTAATTGTCACACCTGTCACATGATTCCTCTCCTGCCCTTTCAAGAATCATCTGGGAGCATTCTGCTTTGCTTTGCTCTCTTTATTAAATCTTTGGTATGATTTGGCTCATTTCATTAGCAGAGGTTACCCAAAAACTGGGGATCCAATATTTGCTGTGAAATAATGCTCTTGTATACTGTAAAGATTTGTCCCTCATATGCTTATTGGCCAGGAGCCAGGCAGGAAGTATAGGTGGGGGAACCAGACAAGGACAATCATGGGAAAAGGAAAGGCAAATACACAGAAATCAGCCAGATGCTAAGGGAGCAAGCTGAGAATGCCTCACTGAGAAATGGTACCAAGCCTTGGTACTAAACATAGGCAAGAATTATGGGTTAGTTTAGGTTGTAAGAGCTAGTTAATAATAAGCCAGGCTAATAGGCCAAGCAGTTTATAATTAATATAAGCCTTTGTTTGTTTCTTTGAAACTGAACATCTCCAGTAATGGGAAGGACAGAAACTTCCATCTGCACCAAGGAAATTTAAAGAATCATTAGGATGTACTTTAATAACTCATATGGCACTAAATTGAAAAATCTAAAATATGAACAATTTTCTCAATATATGAAATCTAACATGTTTAAATAAATAGCAAATAAGCAATTTAAACAGACCCATAACTCCTAGTGGAATAAGGACAATAATGAAAAGTTGCCTAAGCTAAAAAAATAAGAAAGAATCCAGGCAAGATAGTATTAATAAAGATTTCTGCTGGACATTCAAATAAGAATCAAGGTAACACACTTCTTAAACAAAAAATAAGCAGAATGAACATTGTCCTACTCTATTTACAAGGTCACAGCTCCCCTGACTGACACCCAAGTCACATAAAGACCTAAATAAGAAAGGGAATTACAGACTAATTTCCCTCATGAACGTCTATGCAATAATTGTCAATGAAATACTTGTAAACTTAAGCCAAAGACATGTCAAAAACACCATTCACCATGATCATGTAGGCTTCATCCAAGAAATGCATGAAAGATTCAATATATCTATTAGGTACATGCAATCCAATATACAGATTGAAAGACATAAACCACATGATCATCTTACTAGATGGAGAAATACTCTTTGACAAAATCCAACTGCCCTCCATGATAAGTCCTAAAGAAAATAGGGATATGGGCAACATAACTCAACACATTAAAAGCAATTTAAAGTGAATTCATTGCCAACATCAACTTAAATAAGAAAAACTCAAAGAATGTCCACTAAAAAAAGGAACAAGATAAAGCTCTCCACTCTGTCCATTCTTATTCAATATAGTCCTTGAAGTTTTGGTTTTTGGTAAGACAGCAGATGGAGACCACAGGCATAATATAACCGAGGACATAGAAATAGGAAGGAAAGAAGTCAAAATATTTTTGTTTGTTGATGATATGAGAGTGTATATAAGTAAACCTAAAAATTCTACCTGGGAACTCCTACAGTTGAATAACACTTTAAGTAAAGTGACTGTTTACAAAATTAAATCATAGAAGAAACAGCTTTAACAATAGTTAAAGAATATAAAATATCTTGCCATAACTCTAAGCAAACAAGTGAAATACTTTTATGGAAAAAAAAAACCTTTAGGATACTGAAGATAGAAATTTAAGCAGATTTTAGAAAATGGGAATATATCCCATGCTCAAGGATTGGTAAGATTAATATAGCAGAACTGGATATTACACCAAAAATTATCTACAGATTCAATGTAACCATTATCAAAGTTCCAATATAATTCTTTCAAAGATCTAAAAAAGGAAATTTTCAGCTTTATGTGGAAATATAAAAAACAAATGAAGCAAAAGAAAAGAAAAAGAAAACAAGGGAGTAAAAACCAGTATTGAATAATAAAAGAACTGCTGGAGGCATTACCCTCCCTAATTTCAAGTTGTATTTTAGGGCTATAGTAATAAAAACAGCATAGAATTGACACAAGAAACAGACACATTGATCAATGCTATCTAATTGGAATTCAAAAAAATAAAAACACACACCTAAAGATACCTGGTTTGGGACAAAGAAAGCATAATTACACTCTTAAAAAAAGATAAAGTCTTTGGATAAAGGTGTTGGTCGGATGCTTTTAGAAGAATACAAGTCAATCCATATCTATGACCCTGCACAAAATTCTACTCCAAATGGATCAAAAACCTGAACACAAGGTCACATAAGACAAGATACACTGAACCTGACAGAAGATAAAGTGGGAATTGTCTTTGAATGTATTGGCCCAGGTAAAGACTTTCTAAACAGACCACACAGGTACTAAGATCAACAATTAATTAAGGGGGAGATCATGAGACTGAAAAACTTCTAAGCATCATTGTCTTACAGTTTTTATTGCTGTGACAAACATCATGACTGTTAAAATCTGCTGACCTGGTCTGTCACCTGGGTACCCTGTCCCTTTAAGAGACAAACCCCATCCACTCCCAACCTCCCCCTTGAATTTCCTGCCTCCTTTCCAGCCTGCTCTCTCTTTTTCAGCCTCTCTTATGAAGAGGTAACTACTGCCTCTCTCTTCTCCCCTCCTTCTTCCTCCCCCCACCCCGTTCTCCTTTCCCTTTCCCTTCCATAAAACACTAAATAAACTCTATAGCCAAACTCTCTCTGCATGGCATATTTGTCTTTCTCCCATCAAGGCCTCAGGAGACCAGCCAGGTGACCAGCCAAGGTTTCTGTTGACGCGCCACCAGCCTTGGGTCACTCACGTATCTTTATAAATGATAACAATGATGAAATAGCGAGTTGGAGAGGAAGGAGAAGGTTTCTTTCAGCTTGCACTTCCCATTGCTGTTCTTCAAAGGAAATTAGTAGAAGAACTTCAGCAGGGCATGAACCTGGAAGTAGGAACTTATGCAAAGGCCACAGAGGAGTGCTGCTCTCTGGCTTGCTTCACATGGCTTGCTCCACCAGCTTTCTTATGAAATCCAGAACTACCAGCCAGGGATAGCACCACCCACCATGAGCTGGGTCCTCCCCTGTCAATCGCTAATTGAGAAAGTGCCTTACAGCTGAATCTCATGGAGGCATTTCTTCAACTGAGGCTCTTTGCTCTCTGACGACTCTAGTTTGTGTCGAGTTGACCCACAAAACCAAGTTATAGTTAAAAAGTCATCAGAACTCAGACAGAGCAACAGGCTACAGGAGGGGAAGAGATTTTTATCAATTATACATCTGATAGAAAGGTAATATACTAAATATATAAAGAAGCAAAACATTTGACATTAAGAAAATAAATAATAAAAATTTAAAATGGAGTAGAGATCTATCCAGAGAACTCTCAAAAGAGAAAACACAAATGGATGAATTTTTTTAATAGTCTACATTATAATCTTCCAGGGGAATGCAAACAAAAACTACTTTGAGATTTCATCTTACATTAGTAAGAATGCCCCAAATCAATAAAACAAATCATGGCTAAGCAGAGAGGATGTGGATTTTGGGGACCCACAGATGTGAGCCCGTTCCACCTTGACTGGAGAATAGAGAGTTTGAGCTTATTTTTGCTCTTTTTTATTTTATTTATTTTATTTTTCTCCATTAACAGCTTCAACTGGGTGTGGGGCAACAGAACCATTCCCAGAACAACCATGGGTGTGGGGTTCCCTGCAGTCTCCCCAGGGCGATGGTTCCTGCAATGATCTCTAGGGGGAAACGGCTCCCAACAGATCCCCTCCCCTCCCATACAAAGGCAGGCAGCTATCACGTGAAGAGCACAAGTCAGAGTCAACCATGGTGTCAGACCAAAGGAGAAGGGACTGAAACAAGGAGAGACCCTCCTCTCGAGTGGTGAAGCAATCCACCTCTCCTGGGAACAGAGGGTGCCCGATGACTCCTAGGTCGAGTGGGGACCAGGCCTTTTTCTTTCCCCTTACCCGTCCTAGGGTTCCCAGGGCCTGCCTTAGATTGGGGGATTATCCTGCCATAAGTCGCCCGTCCTTGGAGCTCCTCAAATAAAAGGCATCTAGCAGGATTAAAGTAAGCAGATCACAGGGCACCCTGTCTTAGGCCATGTGGAGAGCTCCCTCATACCTGTACCATGCCATGTTGAGCCGGTTTCTACAACCTCTGTATGGTGTGCTATTCAGGCAAGGATCCACACTAACTCCCGTCATTGGGCCCCTGCGTCTATCATTAATGAAAAGACTGTGAGGAGCTCCTCAAACAAAAGATATATGTACTCCTACTGAAATTGTTCTAATGATATTTGTAACTGCTTATAGATGTTGGGAAAAGTTTGACACATGCTGTAAAGTGTTTGGGTTTAATGCATATGTTAAAAAATTTTAGATTTTGATCCCTTTTACACTGCCCTAACTTTTGGCAGGCAGCACACGTAACTTTATGTGGAGTAGGCACTTAGGAAGGAGGACATACCATAGGCCAGACTAAAAGGTGAATACTGGGTTGGGAAAAAGCCCTTTCTTCTTGTCTGGAGATGGAGTTATTGGTGCCAAAATTATATCATTATTTTTGCTCTTTTGAAGTTGTTGACAACAGATGTGGCTACAAATCCTGACCTAGGATGTGGTTACTTGGTTTTTGGACATTAAAATGGCCTATAGAGGTGAATCCACCCCACCCTGATCAAAGGTCTGAGAATTTAAGCCTATTTTTGCTCTTTGTGCTTTTTTTCACAGAAAGAAAATAAAATCTGGATGTGATATCGAGGCGGACACAGAGGAGTTCCAGACTTCCAGAGGTGATTGAGGAGAGGTCCTTGGTCAGGTCTTCCCTGCCCCCAAGGAAAGGAGTGCCTGCTGACAAAACCAGCTACACCACTCTGCAGAGTGTCATCCTGCCTCCAGAGTCCAGGGAGACCCAGCTGACATAAGTGCCTGGATGTGCTTCTTGTAGCTGAATCCAGCTCGCCTCACCCAGGTTCCCCCACCTGTCCTGGAGCACAAATGCTAAAATGCTTCTGCAGCTTGAACTCTGGTCTGCTTTGGAGCTGAGATGCAGACTTAATATCAGACTGCTTTAAACTTTGGGACACAGAACTCATTTTAATTAAAATATTAACCTCTCTTCACTTAAGAAGGGGGATAATTGGGGGTTCCTGTCACTGTTGCTCAGAGACTGGAACTGGTGGTATTTGATAACAACAATGTATGTCATTGTACTCCTACTGAAATTGATCTAATGATATCTCTAACTGCTTATAGATGTTGGGAAAAGTTTGACACATGCTGTAAAGTGTTTGGGTTTAATGCATATGTTAAAAAATTTTAGATTTTGATCCCTTTTACACTGCCCTAACTTTTGGCAGGCAGCACACGTAACTTTATGTGGAGTAGGCACTTAGGAAGGAGGACATGCCATAGGCCAGACTAAAAGGTGAATACTGGGTTGGGAAAAGCCCTTTCTTCTTGTCTGGAGATGGAGTTATTGGTGCCAAAATTATATGATTATATCTTTTGTTTGAGGAGCTCCTCACAGTCTTTTCATTAATGATAGACGCAGGGGCCCAATGATGGGAGTTAGTGTGGATCCTTGCCTGAATAGCACACCATACAGAGGTTGTAGAAACCGGCTCAACATGGCATGGTACAGGTATGAGGGCGCTCTCCACATGGCCTAAGACAGGGTGCCCTGTGATCTGTTTACTTTAATCCTGCTAGATGCCTTTTATTTGAGGAGCTCAAATAGACTAAAATATGAACGAGAAGCTTATTCACATTATGTTTCCTATGTCATAATCCATAATCCTATTTGATTGCTATTTAAATATATATTACCATCTAAATGAATATGTGCATAACTTTAGTATTCAGTACTTTTCATTTATTATTTAGAGTAAGTATGTATTCATGTAACTAAGATATTATCACAATGTTCAAAAATGTTAAGTTTTAATGAAATTAATGGGGCATATTTTATTTAATCATAGTTTTTTTAATTTTTTAATATTCTAAGTTTTCAGTTTTACACTATTACACATTTTCTGCATGCATAAGTAAGCCATTTAAATAAATTCCTTTAAAAAAGTTATCCTTAATTCCAATAAAAATAATAAGAAACATTCAAGAAGTTAATATAGTTAAGAAATTGACATGTTTTGAAATCCTGTTCCCTCATTTACTATGAGCCCAAAGGAAAGATGGTTGACATGATTTGGAATTTTTCCTGTTTATACAATGAAGATATGCATACTGACTATAGTAACAGTTTCCATTTCTAAGCCAGAGGTAATGGCATTTATAATCCTGGCCATCAGAAGCCAGAGACAGGAAGATTTTGAGTTGTAGGTCAATGTTAGAGGTCTTGCCTGGTGTTCAAGGCCCTGGAATTTATTTCCAACACCCCAGAAATACAGGAAAAAAAGGAAAGAAGAACGATCACTTATCTACATTATCGCTCACTATTCATGAGCCGCATATTGAGTGTAACCAACAGTTATGGTGAGAGAAACTGTGACTGTGATGATGAGGGTGATGGTGTTGGGACAATGGTGGAAAGCAAGGTGAAATTTGGCACGTGACCAAGTGTTTCACTTTTAGACTGATGAAGTCAAGCCTAAAGCTGTATTTACTACCTCTAGTCCACTGGAATAAGCAAAGTCTTCTGGTAATTTTGACTAGAAATTGTGTAATATAAAATTCATGAGTGTTGGGAGGAAGGCCATTTCAATATCAAGAAACATAGGCGCTTAATGAAGTACATTCAGCAGCAAAAGCCCAGGCAGAATTCTACACTGGTGTTTCTCTGCAGTGTGTTCTACTTTCCTGTTTGTAAAGGTAAAGATTTATTTCTACATGTAGATTATCCACAGTAGATAAAACACATAAATTCTGAATGCTTTCTGTTGTCAGATGACTTGGTTCCTCTTAATCCAGTACAGTCAATGACTGAGCCATGTGTCCCTACATCTTTTCCCTGAAAGCCTCAGGCATTTTCCACTCATTACTCTGAAATACTTATCTAGCATCTGCTTCTACCAATACTGCTGGGCAAAAGATACAGTTCACCTTCTGCAAAGTATAAGCAACCACTACACATTAACATAGTTAATGGTCTAAAAAAAAGTTGGCAGCTTGATGAGATTAATTCAAATAAGTTTATTGTATGGATATCATCCTATAATGAATCTTTGCTATTTTATTGTGGGAGGTTGAGAATGTTTTCAAAATAGCTTTAACCATGTGATACAACACACACAATTATCACTTATGCATCTTGGAGTTTTGTTGACGCAATTCTGGGTTAAGAGTCAGGAAGGTTTCCGTTTATTTCTATTTTCACATTAAATCATTCCATAGCCTTCAGAGAGGATAGTTTATTCTGTCTTTATTATTCTGTGTATTCATTTGTTTAGTTTTGGGATAAGGTCTCATTGCAGCCCAGGCTGTTTTTGATCATGCTGCAATCCTCCATCATCTTGGCTCAGACTCCAGGATCATGGGATTGCTGATGAAAGCCACAACATTCAACTTTTCTTTACTTATTGATGAAATGCATAGTTTCATTGTGCTTTTAGAAGTTAAATAGTATTATTTATCAATTATTCTGATAGACGCTAGTTTGATTTTGTAGATACTATTTTTTTACTTGTAGAGGAGGGTGATGAGTCAATAACAGGTAACAGAGAATTACCACAATGGAATTTGAATTTGACTTTTGCACTAATTTTGCCTAAGAGAATGAATCATTATTCTCACATTTATTTTTAAGACCAATTTATAAAAAAAGGATTAAAAATAGATGTGTAATGTGTATATTAAAATAGGTTGTAATGGTGTCATGGAGGGCAAAAGACACATACAAAATTACTGACTCAGTGAGAAAACTACATGTCCATTTGATTCACTGGGCATCAAATAAAGAATTAGGAGAAATAGAAGATGTTTCTAGCCCTGTGGTGGACACTACATCAGAGGCAATCTTGGAGATAAATTATCTGTCTAGCAGATACAGGATCATGGCTGAAAATAATTGGTGTCAGAATAACAGCCCCAAAAATGTAAAAGGAGAGAAAGAGAGAAGAGGTGAGAGGAAGAAATTTTAGACTACAGGAAAAATCCACAGGAATATTCCAGTTCATAAATTCACAGGGAGCCAGAGAACATAACTGTGACAGTCAGTGAGCACCAGTGAAGAAATAATGGAAGAAGAAAAATACTCTGTAAGGGAACAGCTGCTGTTAACAAAGAAAAGAAAGTAATGAAGAAAACCAGTTTTATAAAAGCCAGGAAGGAATGGAATTTTAAGGACAAAGAATGTTGCACAGAAACTGAATTGAGTATTCTGTTTGGATCTGAAAACTAGGAGAACACTGTTGTCTTCAATAAGAAGAACTTTTGTGATTTCAGGCACATAAGTCAAAACAAAAAAAAAATGGAAAAGTGAGCGGCAGACACAAAGACATGGACAGTTGTAATGTCTAATAAATCCATGAGCTTTGCAGTACTAGGACAATGACCTTCCACTGACATTAGAGTTGATATACCAATCACAACCATAGTACTGTCTCTGACATGAGTTTTCTTCAAGCTGTATTGACTACAGTCAATACTTGTGAAGCATTTTATTAACCATAAATTCAATATTGTGGCTTACAGATAAGAAAAGACTGATTTAGCAATTGGGTCAAATGCTGGCCTTTGTGTCCTTACCAATTGAGAATGTCAGTGGAAGATCTATAGCAACAGTGAACTAGTATACCAGAGTAACATTGCCCACTGCAGAACAAGTTTGGGCTGATCATTCAGCTCATTGATGCTACTGAAGACTTTTAGAATTGATTCTTCTGTAGAATAGAATGCCTCATTAGCCACTGACACATCATAATTGCCATATACTCTATTTAAATCTAGTTCTAGTTAAGGATGTCTCAGTGATGTAATAACCCTGTCAGTCAACCTGCCACAATTTCTTACACGTGGGATGTTCTCTTGAAAATGTTAAGCAATTATTGAATACAAGTGTTCGGACACCATGCCTACTAGAAAGCTTAATGCTTAACAGGAAAAGACGTTTTGCTTAATAACTCTTTCTTTTTCTCTTGTCCATTATCAGCAAGGAATTAACATGGCATAAAAGTAATTGCTGGATTTGGATATTAGCAGGGGATCTAATATAGAAAGTCTACATTACTGACCGGCTTTACCAAGTCAGATAGCTCCTATAAACTCTGTATATTGATATTTCTCATTTGGAATGATTAGCTCCAAGACCCTGAGAGACTCTCCCTGCCTTGTGAGAGTTGGCATCTCTCAGTGCTTTCCTTTCTTACTGCTTCAAAAACTGAGACATTAACTACACTGGGACTCTCAATCTCAGCCAAATTCTTTGTCCTCTCTGATCTGTAAAAATTGACCTAATACTCCCATTTAAGGCATCTCTTTGGACTGGATATGTTTAAAGATAAGTGATAATTGAGCAATTTCTCTAACAGCTTTTATACATGAAACTGTGAGCAAAATGTACAAAACAGAATGTGTCAGGGGAACGCTTGAGTATAACTTCAAATAAGGTGGCACAGCTGTCAGCAAGCTGGCAAATGCACCTGCAGATATTCTGACTTGAAATACTGTGGTGGAAAAAAAAAGCTGCTTTTCAAAAGTTGTAGCTTACTGGGATTCCTAAAGGCAGAAGCACCTCATTTAAGGTTTTGCAAATGGCAGGAGCATCCCCAAACTAGGGAAATTTTCCTCAAAGGAAAAAAAAGCTGCTTTAAACAAAGCATCGTCAGCTACGTGGTGTCTCTTCCAAGGAAATTCAGGGCATCCTCTTTAAACCCTGGAACGTTATAAAGAGAAGGTCATCTTAGTTCTTCTAGAAGGCTTCATTTCAGGATAAGCCAGCTAGATTCTTTTTCATTTACCTCAACTTGGGAGAACACTTGTAGGTGTGATTTACATCTCAAAAACACATTTTTGCAGATCAGTTTTTGTAGCATTACATGAGGTATAGTGTTGGCAGAGGCCGCTGGTTCATTTCCCAACTGCCCTGACTCAAAATAATCACACAGAAACTATATCATTTGCAATACTGTTTGTCCAATAGCTTAAGCATATTTTTAGCTAGCTCTTATATCCTAAACTAACCCATCTCCATTAATCTGTGTATTTCTACGTGGCTGTGGCTTACCAGCAAGGTTCCAGTGAATCTGCCTCTTGAGGGCAGCTACATGACTTCTCTCTGATTCCACCTTCTTTCTCCCCGCCTTCAGTTCAGTTTTCCTGCTTAGCTTTATTCTACTAAGCCACTGGCCAAAACAGTTTTATTCATTATCCAATAAAAGCAACACATATACGGAAGGACTCCCCACACCAGTAAAAACTTTCTTAAGGTTTTTATAAGGCATTTTATAAGGCATTATAAAATGATGCCTGCTGTCAATCATAGTCTCAGCCCGTCTCTTTGTCCATTTGCTTAAATAATTTGTATGCAGGGCCATGCTTACACTTGAATTTCTATATTTCTTCTAATTTTCCAAACTTTATCATGTTCTGGTACCCTCCTACATTGCCCAATTGAATATCTTGCCACATTTGCTTTTTGTATTGCAATACACTTAGCATCTTACTATCTCACTAACTGTTGTAAACAAGGTGCACATCAAACAGCAAAGATGTCTCTCTCCTGTGCTGCCTGATATTGCCACCTTACTTTGGAACCAAGATTTCAGAAACTCATGATAATAATATACATTTATGTTCGAAACTCCTCCTTACTCGGCAGTTATTGGTTTATTTTACTATTGACCCTTAAAAGATACAGGCATTTACTGGTTTATTAGACTTACACAGTCCTTGTATTTGTAAGTGGAATCCAGGGGGCTTTCCTTTAATTTTTAGCATTTTAAATTAATATAGTACAGTGATTTTAGGCCTTGCAATTCTAGATTCAATCAATATTTCTGGACCAGAATTTAACTGTGGTTCAAGCACTCTACTATCTTCACCCATCTTCATCTTCTCATAAACCTGCTCACAATCATTCAATCAAATTGGCATTATCTTTAGTTTCTAGATAAAGCATAGTTCAATTTTAAAAATTTGTCTAAAACCAACTGATGAGTTTGCAATAGAAAATTTTCTTGGGTTCTTTTTCTCCCATCAGTTGTATTTTGCTGATAAATTTCAGAATCAAGACTGAAGACTAGAAATCATTATTATGTCACTATTAGACCACTATTGGGTCACTGTTAGTTCATTTATTAGGTGATTTTTTTTTAGAATACAATTAGGTTATTACTAGGAAATTGTTGTTTTATTTCTTTCATTAAATTGCTTTACATTTTTTTTTTTATAATGAAATAACTGCACTTCTTGGTTGTTTTCTTGGGCACTTTTCAGGATGCTTCATCTAGTCAGGATGCTACACTCTCTGTATATCTTAGTACCCAAACATTTGATTTTGGGAGTATTTATGCATCGTATAACATTGTAATCAAATGTGTACTTTTAGCATTGATGTTTCTTTCTAGAGAGATGGTTATTATGCTAGTGCCAGGACATTTATGGTATTTTTGAATTAAAACACATTAAAGGTCTTTGGAGGAAGAAGTGAAAAGGGGGAAATTCCGTGTATTTGTATTTCATGTATCTATAGTTTTCCAACTACTCAAAGCAAGCAAAGGATGGTTATTTTCATGCAAAAGTTATGTGCTTTGTGTATAGTTATCCATTGATTCTATTCTGTAAATTACACACATATCAAAAATTTCAACTATATACTCTCTAAATTTCTAGAATAAAGTTGATGAAGTGCCTGAGACTTGTCTGTCTTTGAACACCATAACCAATTGAAAGCACTGGTTTCATGTTTAGCCAACCATTGGCATATTCTTAACACTTTCCTAATAGTGACTTAGACACAAACATTAATTGAGTCTTGCTACCAGCTACTTTCCACCACTTAATGCAGCTTTTGGAAACTGGCCATATATGATCCTAATGATTATCCAATTTGCTTTCTACTTTAATATGTTTAAAAACTCCCAAACTTGGCTTTGAAATTTCTTGGCAAGGTGCTCAACAGGCCTTTGTGGTTGGTTTTTCTACCTTATTCTGTGGACTTTGCTAATACTTTTGGACAAAGGCATTTTTAAAAATCATTTTTTTTGTAAAAAAATAAAAATTAAGCTGTGATATTTAAGATGAAACCCATACTTGTTGCAATATTTCTTGGATTACCAAGAACCAGGGACTATGTAGCAGAGAAATCTAGAGTAAAATCAAATAAATCAAATGCTACTGATAAAAAAAAAAAAAAAACAACCAATAAAACTGCTGATAATGATATTCTACTATACTCCTTGATCAATGCCTTGGAATAAACATCTCAAAATAGGAGAAATATGTCTCCACCAAATCCCTTTACTTGGAGCTCAACGGATTTTGTGGAAGAGGAGGCAGAAGGGGTGTAGGACACAGAGGGGGAAGAGGAGATCAGGAGAGCATGACCATCTAAAACAACTGAGAAAAGCCGATATGAACTCACAGGCAGAAGCAGCATGCACAGGGTCCTCTGCATATATATTATACTTTTAGTCCTGAGTATATAAATGAATGAATCTTTGGTTCTTGTACTTTCTCTTAGGGCTCTTTTAATTTTCTGTAGGCTTGTTTTGTCCAACTTCAAAATAGTGGTTTTTGTTTTACCTCATACTTTATTTTGTTAAACAACATTTTGTTAAAGAATAAACAGTTCACTGGTATCTGGAAACAAATAGATGAATGAATATACAGACAGACCTATAAGTGGAATATATTAGTATTTATGAGAAAAAATATTAACATGGCAAGTTTTCTAATTAACTTACACACTATTAAAATTCTTTTTCCGCTGTGCTGTGTGCTTTAAGCTAAAGTAGCTTCCAAAATTACACTTTTGTTTTTCTGTTCCCGTCTGCATCCTATGGGACCTGTTTTTGGTGTATGCAGCTTTGCATGTCCCTTGTTGCTTTCTGAAGCAATCATTACTTTCTTCTTCCTTTTGTTGGTATCAGTTGTCTTGGCAGCTAACATGTATTTATTTTTCCAGTTTAAAATTATATTTTCAGACTCCTAATTAAGAAATTATCTTGAAATTTACTTGAAAAATAAATTATTTTAGAAAAACATTCAGAAAAAAATGATACTTTTATTTCTAGTCACATAGTAAGACATTCTTTCCTAAAATTTAAAAAAACTTAGGTCACGTCATACAAACTCACATCACACAAGTTTACACCATACAAATTCACAGTACAGAAATTGGGAAGTGTAACCTCAGATAATGCCTGGAAAAGGTATATCTTCATTTAGTTGTCATTATCTAGATATTTTAATCATATATCCTAATGAATTTCTCTGACATCCTCACATGTGCATTTGATACTCAGAGCTTGTGTTCTTTCTTCCTCCTAAGCTAGCCTTGCCTTTGGTTCCCAAGCCAGAGGAGGAACTGTAGAACATATAGATACCCTGAAAGACCCTCAAAGAGGACTTTCTCTCAGGAGGAGACCTCCCCAATTCCCAGGAACAGGCCGAGACCATACGGATGCAAATCGCAAGAGGTTTATTGGGTAAACACAGGTACCTGCGGGCACAAAGTCTTTCGGAGGACTTTGCGCACCTGCCGACTGGAGGGCGGGCTTTTTATAGGGAAGAGCAAAAAGCAAGTTTACAGAAGCAAAAGCGTGGTTATCGGAATGAGGCAGGGGCATGAATGGTTTCCTCTCTCAGCATGGGTGTCAGCAAAAGTCATCCTGTTCCTATCTTATAGATATCCTGTTGTGCAGTCAACCTGCTTTGTTGATGTCCTATCTTATAGATATCCTGCCTTGCAGTCTTCCTATCTCATAGACATCCTGCTCTCTCAGGCACATGGGATGTTTTTACGAGAGCAGGCTGGCTGCTAGGACGTTCCCCGGGAGCATGCTAGCTGAAGTGTAACCTCAGATAATGCCTGGAAAAGGTATATCTTCATTTAGTTGTGATTATCTAGATATTTTAATCATATATCCTAATGAATTTCTCTGACATCCTCACATGTGCATTTGATACTCAGAGCTTGTGTTCTTTTCTTCCTCCTAAGCTAGCCTTGCCTTTGGTTCCCAAGCCAGAGGAGGGACTGTAGAACATATAGATACCCCAGATGTCTCTCAGAGAATGTGAAAAGAGTAGGACACCCTCCCATCCTAATCAGGCTTGGCCATTCAACTCCAGAGAGACAAAAGCCAAGGCATAAAGTCAGTCAAGCTTTTGTTCTCCTCCCCATCCCCCAAACTGGCTTCTCAGAAGTCATGTGACCTGAAGTCTGCTAATCTGACTGAGGAGAAGCTATCTCTGCAGCTGCACTTCCTCCCTTGACTTCTTTTCTTACTTCTCCCCTGACTTAAGTTAGCCCTGCCATTTCAGTAAAGGAACTGTCTTCCCAAAGAGTCTCTCAGGTCATTCATACCTGCCATACTAATTAGGGACCCTGCTTCCCAGTTCCTCTGCATCCTGGGATCACTGGTGCTCAAAGGTCAATCAGGGTGAAGGGGGAACCCATACTTGCCTCCTTCCTTTACCTAAAACCCACTGAATTATTTTAAAGTTATTATTATTATTATTACTATTGATTCTGGCTTCTTGCAAGACAAAACTTGTAGTATTTTTATTTCTAGTTCTGGCTAATCTTTAACATAAAAATGTCTAGAGCATTCATTTTCCTGCAAATGGCATGATTTCATTCTCCTTGTGCTTAAGAAAAAAATGTGTCTGCATGTGTGTGTGTGTTTGTGTCTGTGCATGCATGTGTGTGTGCGTGCATGGTTTGGGGAGTTTGTGAACATGTAGTAAGTATGGGTATGCATGTAAAATGTGTGCAGGTGTGTGTATGTGACTCTATAAGTATGAATGAGACTATGTGAGTTTGTATGTGTATATGTGTGTGTGCATGGTATATGGAGTGTATAAGTGTAATAGTATGTGTGAGTGTGCATGTGAAGTGTAAGTGTACGTGACTCTGAGTGCGTGAATGTGTGCATGTATGTGACCATGTGTATGCATATGACTCTGAGTATGTGTCAGAGTATGTGAGTGTGTGCACATATGTGGAAAAGAGGTAGAGCCATGTTTTCTTTTTCCATTAATGCAATGATGGATATTAGGCTTATTACATGGATGGCTTGACTATACTGAACATTAGCTTTCTAAATATGGACATGATAATATGCATCTGATACTAATTTTTATATGGCCCAGAAATATTATAGAAATATTATAGTTAAATCTTGCAGTAGTTCTATTTTTAGATTTTATGAGAAACTTCAATATTGATTTCTGCTCTGAATGAAATAACTTAGATTCTCAGCAATGAAATCGGTGTTCCCTTTTTAACGCCATCACCAAAAAGTTAACAGCAATTAAAAATCATCAGGGATTGATATCTCTCAATATCAATACTATCAATTCCTCAATAAAAAGACATAGACTAACAGAATGGATACAAAAACAGAATCCACCCTTCTGAAGCATCCAAGAAACATACTTTAACTCCAAAGATATACAACATCTCATTGTAAGGAGTTGGAAAAAAAGATATTCCAATAAACAGACCTAGAAAGCAAGCTAGTATAGCCATCTTAATATCTGACAAAACAGACTTTAAATCAAAACATGTGAGAAGAGACAGGAAAGGACATTAAATACTCACCAAAGAAAAAATAAATCAAAAAAGACAATTCAATCCTTAACATCTATGCCCCAAACATGAGGGCATCAGAGTTTGAAAAAAAAAAAACTATTGTAGCTTAAAACATATATTGACCCTCAAAACATTCTGTTGGTGGGAAACTTCAATACTCTTTCCAATAGACAGGTTATTAAGGTATCTCAACAGAGAAGTGGGAGAACCAGGTGATGTAATAAAACAATGGACCTAACAGATATTTATAGATTTTACTGAAACATAAAAGAATATACCTATTCCCTGTGCCTCATGGCACCTTCTCCAAAATTTTGACCACATACTCAGATACAAAGCAAGTATCAAAAGATAAAAGAAAATCAAAATAATTCCCTACATTCTATCTGAGCACCATGGATTTAAGATGGATATCAACAACAGCAAAACGCTTACAAACTCAGGAATACTGAACAAGTCTCTACTGAATGAAAATTAGGTCAAGACATAAATTAAGAGAGAAATGAAAGGTTTTCTAAAATTTAATGATGATGAATAGGCAACATACTTAAACTTATGGGATACAATGAAGGCTGTTATAAAACGTCATAGCAGTAAGTGCCTATATGGAAAAAGAAAATGGGAGAGATCTCATACAAGTAACTTAACAACACATGTGAAATCTCTAGAATAAAAGGAAGAAATCACAACAAAAAGGAGTAGATCAGAATTCTTATAACTTATATTATCCCATAAATCTTGTCTGTGTTAGCCATGTGGCTCGGTACCTTATTCGATGAGTCAGTCACATCTTGCTTCTTCTGTGGCTGGGTCAAGACTTCTGACTAGGACTTCCTTCTTCCCAGAATTCTCCTGTTCTCATTGATCTTCCTCTATTTTCTGTCTAGTAGTTCTGCCTATACTTCCTGCCTGGCTACTGGCCAATCAGTGTTTTATTAAAATACAATTGAGAGGGTACAAACCCTTGTCCCACAGCTACAACACATTCTAAAAAGGGATTAATATCCCGAGTATATAAAGAACTCAAGAAACTAGATATCAAGAAAACAAATAACCCGATGAAAAATGTGCTATAGATTTCAAGTGCCTAAGAATTTAAAGAAATGTTTAAAATCCTTAGCCATCAGGAAAATGCAAATCAAACTACTTTGAGCTTTCTTCTTATACCTGTTAGAATAGCTGTGATCTGCTGGTAAGTACGTAGAATAAGAGGAAATTTCATTAATTGCTAGTGGGAGCAAAAACTTCTACAGCAACTATGGAAATCAGTGAGTCCATTCTTCAAAAAGATGGCAATAAGTCTACTTGAAGACCCAGCTATACCATTCTTGGGTGTATGCCCAAATGACATTTCATCCTAAAACAGAGACACTTGTTCAGCCAGGTTCTTTGCTGTTCTCTTCATAGTAACCAGAATTTGGAGACAATCTAGATACCCCCCCCCAACAAAAAAAAATGAATAAAGAAATTATGGTACTTTGACACAATTAAATATTATTCAAATAAAAATATAAAAATTTCAGAAAAAAATGGATAGAACTTAAAAAAGTCAACATAAGTGACATAAACCAGACCCAGAAATACAATATGGTATGTATTCACTTATATGTGAATAATAGCTGTACAGTCAATGATTATCAAGATACAATCCATAGACTCGTAGATGGTAGGTGTAGAGAAAGAACTACAAGGGAACAGATAAATTTCATTAGGCAAGAGAAATATAATCGACATTTTATGAATGGATGGGGATGGTTCTGGAATGAGAATACAAAGTAGGGGTAGCAGGAGAGACTATAGGAAGAATCATCTAAAACTAAAGGGGCATTTGAAGGGTATAGAAACCTAATACTGTAGAAACCTCTTTTCCACCAGGGTTAATTCTATGGCTTAAATCTTTAAGTAATTTTTAGAAAACCATTGCAATGGTAAATGTTGGAATCTAGATGTGAATCCAGATATTGGGGCCTAGCAATGAGAAAGACTTAGTAACTAGATCAATTCATCTGGGGGGTCTAGAATTCTTTAGATTATTCTCTAATAGAAAAAGTTTCATTTTCACAGGCTAAGAAATATATCTGTTTCCTCCATGGAGAATGAATAAAGAAAAGGTGGGATCCAAAAGGCTTATGACTGTGATAGGTTTTGAAGTGATTTCATTGCATTCGGGATATATTTGTATTTTTCTGACTTGTTTTGAAAGGTTCCGATAATATATTTGCATTGCCTTCACAGAAAGTGAAATCCCATGGTGCATGCTGAAAAGCACTACCCCAAGATACGACTTTGATATCAGGGGCTTATGCAATCACTTCTTCTATTACCCGGCAAGGTGTGCTTTGACACCCTGTTACTTTTGCTGAAAAGACCGCAGCTTGCAAAAGGTTCAAAGTCATACTGAGTAGCCCCTACTTGACTAACAAATTTTGTGGCACAGTGGTTAAAAGGAGTGCTTGCAAGCTGCTACCTTGCCTTATACATACCTTTTCTTACATCACATGGCAGGACACCTTTTAATAGTCCCTTCAGAGCCATTTTCTCATTAGATTTAAAGCTCTGGCGATAGGGCCAGGACTTTCCATGGTGTGAGTAATCCTAATGCCAAGTGCTGCCTCTTTAAAATAAGCAAGTGAGAGCTGAAAGCAGAGATGCAAGAACGGAAATTGAGGAGTCTATTTACTGCCTGCTACTATATCAAAAAGTAAACTAATCTAAAGCTAAAAGGCTTCCAGCCTGAGATTATGCGTGCAAATGTGTACTTCCCCCTCCACCAAGTACAGAAACAGCAGTATTTTATTTTAAATTCAAATACATTAAATGGTAAACAAATTTAGTATTCTATTTTTTAAAAGATCTAATAACAACCTACCACGTAAGTGGGCCATTTTGAATAAACAAATTCTCTGTCCTGTTATGTATTCTGATGTATTTTTAGCTAGAGAGATACAAATTGCATACAACATAGAGGGCTGTGGTTAAAATATGTGAGTGTTCTTCCTTTGGTGCCAGCATTCTCAACGCCAGGTGCTATTACAAACAGAGAAAACTTTAATAAAAAGATTAGATACATTCAGGATGAATATGGCAACTATTCACTGCTGGGCGAAGAAGGATTAGCCTCTTCAGGGGTGAGCCCATTATTGACTGTCCACTGCAAAGTGAAAGCAACGACGCGGAGCAAACAAAAATGAACTCAGAAGGTCAAATTCATATATATTTGCACAGGCACACATATCCACACAGGTGTGTGTACACTTGTGTATAATGACCGTCATACAAAAGGGACTATTTGAGGGTCGAATTGAAGGGGAAAAAAAGGGAGTGTAATTCTAATTCAATTAAAATATTTTTATGTAAAGGAAAGACTTAGAAACCCCTCCAAAAATATTCAGGGATGACATCCAGGTAGCAGAAACTTGTAACTATATGTCTCCCTTCTGTGTGTAGTCAGTTCTTAGCTATTTATTGGGAATTTAAGGAATCTCATATATATTCAATTTTCATTTTCTAAGCGTACAGACTTCTTGTTACGAAATACAATTGTAAGGAAAAGAAAGAAGGTAACACAAAATTTTAATTCATAGGTTTGAAAAGATCGCTGGTCCCGTTAAAACATGTATACCGCAGAAACGTGTGCCACTCAACCTTGGTGGATATTTCACAAATGCAGAGAAACTACCGAGCAGCTCACTTTGGTATTTTATAGGCATATGTATGTACGGGACAGAATACGGACGGAAGGATTATCTTCATAATGCGTTTTTCCACTTTGTTTTATTTTTGTCAAAACTCAAGTCATGTATTAAAAGCTTGCCTTGTAACCTAAGCATAAGAATATGACAGTGTCCGATAGGGGGCAGTCAAGTACTATGAACAGCAGCGCCTGCATTTTCCCCGGTGTCAGATTCTATTTAGGCGGATAAAGGAAGACCCTGGGCACGTTTTCGTATTACCTTTTGTAGAGAGAGCAAAACTGAGCAAAAAAATAAATGAAAATATTCTTTGTCACAGTTTTGTTCCCAGCTGAAAGTCAATAGAATGTTAAAGAGTGCGATTAAGTTCTTCATTCTCCAAACTCTGAAGTAGCTTCTTCTCCAGCTTGCAGTTCAGTGCTTCGGATTGTTGACCTTCTCTTCCGGAAACAGTTGAATAAAAACTGTTAAGAGTCTCAGCACCCTTCCCACCCCAGGCTTCAAAACATAATGAAAGAGGTGATTTGAAAATGTTACTATTGAATAATATCTTAACAATCTGCCAGTTTATCGCTCCTACAGAGAAGTTGGAACATGTGCCTGGCTCCTTTGTGTTTGAAGACAGAAGTTGGGAGATGTAGAGGTGAGATTACACCCCACGGCAGGGGTGTGCCAGGTGCTTCTGCAGAGGAGCAACTGGTCGGTACTTTCAAAGTCTCATCAAATCCAAATGAGAATGTGAGAAACCACCCAAAGGAATAAAATCATTTTTTAAGAGGTGCGGAAAAAGCTTATTTAGGCTTTGAAAGTGTGGTTTCAAAGAGGTTGCTTTTTTATTCTAATATGGCCGTTATCCTGCCGGCTTAAAATCAGACCTCTTCATGCCCCCGGGCTGGCTTTATAAATCCTATTAAGCACGTTACATGCTAATCTCCCACTGAATATCCCACTGAGAGTTTTCCATTGAAGCATTTCACAGTACCCATCACGCAGAACCTGTGTGCTTGATTTCAGCTGCTACCACATACAGGAACTTAATTTGGTTTTGATCTGAAAATAGGCACCTGAGCTCTCAACCCAGCGCCTCATCTGCTTGTTCACCCGTTTCAGAAGTCACTTTCGGAACCACTTAGCAATGGCTAATTTGAGGCATCTCAGCATAGCTATCGTTGCCTTCAACAGCCTGTTTGAATTGAGTTGAGGCCATGGTTGTCAATACCTGCATGCGGGTTGCACTCACAACCGGGACATAGATCAACAATCACTAACAGCAGTTTAAGAAATATCTGAGCATTTTGATGTATTTTACTTTCAGGAAGAGAAGATAAATAATTTTAACTAAGTTTTCTTGGCACCAACGTAGTTTATATGGCTAAAGGAAGGATTCTAGAATATTCTTCCTAGAAACAGTTCTCTTATTAAATTTCTTAGGAAACTTATTCTAGACTTGATTTGGAATTCATTACTATTATAAGCTGTGTGTGCATGGCGGAGGGGAGGGAGGTCAGCCTCTTAGCTCTAAAGGCATTCAATTGTTTGCTGTTATAACATCCTTAAAGCTCTAAATTCCCAGCTGATTTGAGGTCTTGTGGTGAGATATACTTTAGCTCATTTCATTCTGTATGATCAACAGGACAGGTTACCTTTACAGAGCTGTTTTCCCGCTGGTTTGATGTCTCTCTGTGGAAATAATGCAATTGATTAATGTGATCAGTCTTTGATTAGAAATTATAACTGCTATAATCCTTTGACAATTTTATACACCTCTGATATATGTCCATGTTTGGTTTTATCCTTATACATTACTCTTTATCATTATTGTTATTAACTGCAAGGCAGTTCGCAGACAGAGTCCAGTAAAAAGCATGGGGCCACTTCTTGCATTCCTCTTCACCATAAACTTGGTTCTGAAAGGACCGAGGGGAAGACTGTGTGGTTTTGATATCTACCTGAAAGCCCAGAATGGACGCTGCCTTAGCAGTTTGTAGATGCCCCCACAAGGGAAGAGGAACCCTGAGGAAACTCCGTGTGGGCTGATTTTCTGCTCAACCAAGCATCTGCTTAAGGGTTCTATCTTTGCTTCTGTCTGCGTGTGAATAACATTATACCAAGTATCACTTTTGCAGGGCTGCTCTAGTAGACTTCGCAGAATGCTATGAATGACATCCCTGGCCAAGTCTATTTACCATGCAGACTGTAGCAATGGAACGTCATAAAAGCATTTAATGGTCTTTCAACTATAATTTAACTTTGCCAGGATTCATGCATAAAATCACACATTTTCACAAATCTTGATAAATATATCTAGGTCCAAATGTCACTATTTTTCTTCCTACAAAGAAAGACTTGACATAAAATTAGGGCATTCTGTTCTGGGCCTAAAAAGCTCCTTTGCATTTAAGTTTTTATGGTGATTAAAAAGTATAATTTTCATAGTAGAAAAATGCTTTTAGAGGGCAAGAGACATTTTCGGTGTGAGAGAATGGGTTTTCTTCTACTTAAAAAAAAAGAGATGTTTTGGGGGTAAGTGTAAGTTTTTCTTCAAAGGAAACTGTTAAAATGTGACTAAGTAAATTGCCCTTAACCCTCTCTTATTTAGTACTTAGTCCTGACAGGCACTGTGCCCAAATCGAGATGTGACAGCCTCCCAAGACCAGCTCCGAGCTTATTTTGGCCAGGTGTGCTTCGAAGAAATGTCTGATTATTTTTGGTTGTTGTTTCTTTCCTTTATTTCTTTTTGATCTTTGCTTCTATTTACTGTCTCTTGCTTTAATTTGCTGTACAAGGATCGTTTCTGATAAAACAACAAAAAAAAATTACTCTGCTCAGAAATTCAAATGCAATAAAGCAACCCTATTTGAAAGTAGAAACAGAAAACCCACCAGAAACTGGCTTAAACTATCTCACCAAGGCGCAGTCTCCGCGGAAGCATTAACACCTGCTGGCAAAGTCGAGCATCATTCTCTCTTGCAACTCTTCTGATGCTTAGGCCTGACCTCCGTCTTTGTCATTGTATTTCCCTGATTATCTCAGATGCAAGGATGTGTTCCATGACAGACGGACCAGAGAACAGCAGATACAGCGAAGATTAACAGGTTCAGTGGAAGCAGTGAAAAGCCATTAATCAGCAGCTTGGTGTCTCTAGGCGCCTCTTACAGGAGAAATCCACACAGAAAGGTTTTTTAAAACGCACTTGATTGGAAATCATAAAATGCCAAAGGCCACACAAAAGGAAACAAGAAACATACGACTAAGTCCGTATTTTTAACTTTTAAATATAAAGTGACTACGTTTTGAAATGCTCGCCACTGTTTCTAATGAAGCAAACTTTAATGAATGTAAATGCCCCAAAGATGAATGAAAGGCTTCCCATAGCTCTCCTTTTGTCATGTGATTCTGTGAGAGGCCTCAACAGGAAGTGGTCCCCAGTTACTGATGGATCTGTAACATTACCACAGAGAACCAATGGATATGATCTGAATTCTCATTGGCTTGGAGGCAGAAGCCGGCTTGTAAATATTGAATGGCACATATTTGACCACAAAACTTGTCCCAGCCTGAAAGGCCTTTACATGGATTTTCCGAAATCTCAGACAGAGTGCAATTGCAATGGGAGGCGCATCTTAGTCAATGTTTGTCAACACAGTTTCAAGAATACATATGCTCGTGATTTTATGGGTTTTCCTTTATAACGATCCCTTATTTTTTGATTAAGTCTGCAATAGATGTTTGGAAGCATGGTTCTTACAGGATCCTGAAAAGTGAGGAATTTATCACATAAATGGTATTTGGATTATATATCAATTTCATATGTACATGTATATATATATTTATGGTCATTGTTGTTAAATATGCTGAGTGACTGTCTAGCATATGCATAGCTCTGCTGAGTGAATAAACTCAAGCCCTCCAAGTTTCCATCCCACTAAGGGAGAAAACTCTAAGGGAATATGAATGAAAGTGATTATGTAATCTAGTAATTAGGAATAATATTCAAGGGCAAATTCTGCCATTAGTAAGATATGTGATCTCCGAGTGCACACTTTTCCGTCTAACATTCTCATTAGATGAATGTGGTGAATTGGAATAGATGATTTGAATGTTCCTTTCCCTTCAGCCACCTTCAAAGTTATTCTTTTAAATTATAATTTAGGAGTAGAAGCATGATGAGTAAAAGAACAGAGGCCAAATGTATTGGACAGAACAATGCCACAGAGCCACATAAAAAGTGTTTCCTGCCCTGGACCAGGGACCGGCAGACTTCCCTCAGCAGACCTCTGTAAGTTTGGTCCAGCATGGGAGAGAGAAAGCAGTGCTACAGGCATGTCAGGCGGTGTCTAAAAGCAGCCAGGGAGCAGTCTGCCTATGAATCCCCGACTTGAACCCCCAGGGCAGCTACCTCAAGAGTGGAGTGGCAAGCTTTGGTAAACATTTTACATTTTTGAGAGATCCACATATGAATCACAGCATGACATATTGTGCCTTCTAACGATGTATCAAAATGTAAAATAGGACTATGAAATATACTATGAAGAGAAGAATTATGGTGTATCTTTAATATTTCAAATTACCCTTCCTGATGTTAGGAGTCGGTCCACCAAGAGTCAAGGAAAATCTAAAGAAATCAAATGTGTCCTAAAAGCTTTATTATTTGTCTTTCAAAAGCCATGGCTGCCATTCAGTTAGGCTTTTCCTATAGTCTGTCTATTTTAAGATATTTACAAAACGTCAGCAAAGAGAAACAGAGACATAAAGAGAAAACAAGGTTAGAGACATTTGGTCACATTTTCACTTTCCAAGGTAACACTGAATACCTGGTAAATGGTGGCAATTAAGATACATCAAAATCTTATTTACCTCAATCAAATCTCCAAATCCCAGTTGAACAGGTAAACTATCAAAAAGAGTACATGTTTGATGGGACCACTAACATGGGTGACGTATAAAAACACCGTCCTTTATAAGCTGTCACAAATCTCAACTTCTAACTTAGATTTTTCATTTTAAAGCATTAATAATGTGATAAAGGATAATTTCTCTTATATCCTTCTGCGTCTTTCCCCTTCTTCTTCCTGACTTGCTCCCTGGCAGCTTGGCAAGGTTTCTTCTTTCTGGAGAGGCAGAGTGAGGAAATCTCAGTACCCAGGGACACTGGTTATATAAATCCGTAGCCCCCTAGCATCCCAGACTTTGGGGCACATTCTCCTGCATATCCCTCTCTAGTGAGAGGTGGTCAGACTCAGTGTGTGGTTTAAACAGACTCTTTTCCTTCACTCACAACTGAGATGGTTGCTGTTTATAAAATGATACCTGGATAGTAAAGAATCCCCAATGATAAAGAGCAGAAACGAAACGTAGTGTTTCATCACATACGGACAGGTGGCTCTAAGACAAAGTAGCATTACCACTGACTGATAGTCAATAGTCACTTATAGTCACAAACTATAAAGAAAGAGTGACTGGTTTTGTTTTTATTGATCTCATTGAGAAAGTGTATTGTATCCTATAGCTTGATAAGTATTTATTTGACTTGTCAATGTTAATATCTGATTGTAATGAAATTATAATGGGTTACAAGAATAAAAATAGTAGCTAACGATTTTGTCTCCACTAATAACTTATTTGTTATTAATTTTCTTTTCCATGAGAATATATATTATGGAGAAATAAAAGAATTTATAGAAAATTATGTTTATGTTACTTTTATAATTACAATATATTAAATGAGTTGAATACTTAAAACCTAGGCATAAGTTATTTAATTCAAGCTCAACTTTTTTCTGGGTATCTGTGAGTGGCAGCAGAGCTCATAACAACCATCTCCTGTGATAAATTGATTGTTTTCAATAGACCTTTGGAAGAACTACTTTGTGCAAGTGCTCTGAGGTGAGGGAAGCAATTCCTTTTCATGTCACTTCAAAACTGGCCTTATGTAACTTTCTGATGCAAGGAAATTCCACCACCCCCTATTTAGTCTGCTTATTATATGTTCTGAATGAACTGGTCATGTGTATGTACTGGGTCTCCAGTCTGAAGCCTCTCTCTAAAGCATCCACTGCCAACAAGCATTTTAGTGCAGGGTCTATGCCATATTCCTAATCTCCTGCCAAACTAACAGCTGGAGGAGTTTTTCAGATACTAGTGCTGTTGGAATCGCATCCACTTTCTGTCTTACACTAAAATGTCTCCTCTTGTATTTCCCATTAATGCTTAGTGGGAGCACAGTCTCAGTGGAAATCAGATACAGCAAGCTCCCTGCATCAGCAAGCACACTTTCCTCACACCTGAACTTCTCAATGTGTTGTATTGGTTGTAGCACTGTTTTGAGTTATGTGTTATTCACAATTGATGGCTTGATTTTTTTTTATTGCTTTAAAAATTCTTAATTTGCTCTATTACTTTGTGTTTGGGCAGTACAGTTTCAAGTTCTTTCATTTAAGGGAGAAAAAAAATGTAGGTCAAATGGTCTGAGACTGTCTGTGTTGCTTTCCCTCTGCTCCTGCATTGCTGGGTTCATTCTTCTGGAGTGCTGCCTGCTCGGAGTGCAGCATACTGAAACCTTAGCATCTCCTGCGATTTCACCTGACTACCTTTCCCAGAGTTCCCTTTTCAAGCCTCCAAGTTTGCAGAGGCTGAAGAGCAGTTGCCTAGCAAGAGAATGTGGAGCCTCAACCTGTCTGCCTTTGCCACCTTGTCTCCATGGCACGCAACTGCATAGAGCAGTACGGAAGACAGAGTCTGATGTCTTCAGCATGGCTCTTGGGCGCTCCCCACCTTTTGCAGAGACATGGGATGATGGTGGAAATTTCATTGTAGCTTTTGCCATGGTTGCCTAATTGAGATTATGTAGGAGACACACACACCCAGTCTGTCCCAGTGGATAATTCCATAGACTGCAGATGTCTTATGGACCCTCGAGAGACACCGCTTTGCATTCGCAGTTCCCATTCTTTGGAACTTCATCATTTATTCCTAAGTTTGTGGAAATTTTAGACTATTGGGTGCGTAGTATTATGAAACTGAAAGAAATCTTGGGGCCATTATGTGTAACAACCAGAGGAATATATATATATATATATATATGTATATATATATATACATATATATATATATTTGTAAATATTACATGTCATGTGACCTGAATAACTAAATTCAAAAGGCAAAATAAAAGTGAAACTTTTCAATACGGAGAGGGTGGCATAAGAGGTGCACATATGACCGGAGTATAAGGATGAAAAGACCCTTCTTCCAGATGCCTGGCCTTGCATTTTTCAAGTTTGCTTCCCACAGTTTGGTTCTGTTTAATCTTAATGGCTTCTCTTCTGGGTTGCCCAAAGTTGGCTCCCGAGAATTTTATGGTCATTTTTAGGATAAATTTCTCCCATTGATGTCTAAGTTTCAAATCTGGCAATGCAAGATGTCTTTACCATATTGCTCCTCTAAGTACCTTTTGACTTGTTTTTTGTTCTTTCAGTTTTCTTTTTTAAGACGGGATTATTTTTGTGTGTGTGTGTAAGCCCTGCTGTCTTCTCACTTGCCTCGAACTCAGAGATCTACCAGCCATTGCCTCTATTGTTGATATTAAAGGCATTGGTCACTTCATGTGGCATCTGGTTTTAAAATATTAAAATGCCATAGAAAGGCAATGGCTGATAATACTATGAAGAAACTCAGCTTTCAACTCTTCAGATATTGAAGTTTTAGCCAGTCATTTCTGAATGCCGGATTAAATCTAAATACCAGAATTATCACTGTGATTTTCAAATGATCACAAAATCAACTTAAGCTGTGTAGGTGCACCACACGCGTATGTGTGTAAATGTTCCATATACTCATTTCAATACATCTCATGGTTTCAGAAAGTTCCCAGATTGTCCGTGCAGTATAGGAAATAAAAAAAAAAAAAACACAAAAACCACCTCAAAAGCTTAAAATGACTCGAGAAATTCCTTTAAACAGAAAAATCATGCAAAACCCTGCTTTAATTTGATGTGCCCGGGGACCTGGATGGCTGTTTGCACTTCCCTTGCCTTGTGGTGTTGGGGTGTGTGTGTGTGTGTGTGTGTGTGTGTGTGTGTGTGTGTGATGGTTAGTGACTTTGGGAACGCTGGTTTTGTTTTCTGCTGAGTCACTAATTTTGCTGCTCTGTCCCCAGGTGCCACTCAGCATAAAAGTTACAAGTGCAGTTGAGAAAGCTTTGCGAGCTGTCAAGTGGAGGAAACCATTTCCCTAAGAGAAACAAGGTCCTGGTGTGCGTTGGTTTCCCTGGAAGGAAGCTTCCTTACTGCAGCCCAGGCATCAAATCTGCTTTGCCTGAGAAGCGGCTTGCTAGGCGCAAGAGCGGGACTTCTCAGCTGGCTGGTGATGCTTTCTGGCGCCTGGCTGGTTTGGCCCACTGCAGTCCCCCCTTTGCTAAGGACCCAGATCCATACAGAAAGAGCGAGCAGTTACTTTCTCTTCGAGGAGGCTGAAAGAGCAGTGATATTTGCGGCTGTTTCCCTGTCGTGTTAACCGACTCTTATTAGTAATAGATGTGATTTCTGTGGGCGACGGATGGGTGTACTGAGGCCTCGGTGATTAATAGTGAATTCCCATCGGCGGGCATCTCTCTGCCCCTCTTGCGTGATGTAAGATCAGACGTACCCCTGCATCGAAAAGTCCAGACATACAGCGCCTGGCTGGCGCTCGCACGCTCTCCGCAGGCGCGCTTCCGCACACCTTCCACATCCTGCTCCTGGCAGAGCAAGAAGGACTGGCTGGACCCACCGACCCAGGGATTTCCAGTGACATTTGTAAATGACGCGGCTCAGTTCCCGGCTGCCAGCGGCCGCGGCCGGGCCGAGGGTGCCGCCGAGCAGTCTGCAGCACAGGCTCACCGGGAAGATCACCATGTCCCAATTGCTTCTCGCTGTCCTCACTCTCTCGGGATTATTGCCTAACGCCAAGGTGCTGACTGTGGGAGCTGACCAAGGTAAGGGCTACGACCCCCCACTTTCGCAGTTTCCTCCTTTGGCTTTCCTGCTAGGTGATACTGGCAAACAACTGAGTGTGAAACTTAAGTCCTTGGCAGCCCCGCTCCCCGCTCCCGGGACCCACTGGCCACTGTGCGCTAACCTCCTGGGGGGAGAGGGTTATTGGAGGGTTTCTGAACTAGGAGCCAGAGTGTACCGCTGCCCGCACATTTTACCCTTGTCATCTTCGGGTCCTGATTTTGTATGCCCCTCTTCCCCCGAGGGAACATTTGTACTTGGCCAGTGGCTTCTGCCCGGGCATCCCAAGCGCTGCCGATGTTGAATCAGAATTCGCATTTCTTTTAGACTCCCTTTGGCGCTTGCTTTCAGCTGAGAGCTTTAGCCTCCTGATTATCCGCCATAGACAATTACTCTCCCAACTTAGCTCCCGGTTTACTTCCTCAGCTGTGCATCTGGGGAGAGGTGTCAGAGCTCTCTCCCTCCCGGAGAGGCTCTGTCGCCTTTTGCGGGGTTGGCTTGGCTTGGGTGGCTAGCAGAGAAGCTCCTGAGGGCTTTTCTGTGACCATTCAAGCACTGCTAGAACTTGCCTTTTCTGATGGGGGAAGGTCTGTGACCCAGGACCAGGGTACCTTGATAGCCTTATGGACTGGAGAGTCTGACTCCATCTAGCCTAGCACTTTGCGCTTGCTTTTCATCAAAAAGCTGAAAACGGTAGAAGTTCAGAGGGGAAAGGTTATGGGGAACCCAGAGAGAAGGGAAGGATTATAAACGCAGGTTCTGAAACTTTTGACCTGGAAACCCACAATTCCTCTTATCTTTTTACTATCATCGATGAGGATATGTGGGTTAAAAAGGGAAAGGGGAAAATCTCAGCAAAGGAATATTTGTACACTGCCACCAGGCTCAGAAGGGTTAACTCCTTAAAGAAAAATTAGAAGTATCATAAATCCTGAGCTGATCTCATAATGATCATATAATTCAGCTTTTTTCCACTTAATTAGGGAAGAGAAAATAAACAAAAATATTAAAAACCTCAAATACACAGATGCCAGTGGAAAGCAAAGTGCAAAGGCAAAGGTCTTGCATTGTGAGATTCAGTTGGTTCAGATGAAAGGAATTATAAATTGACTAGGAACTAGTTTCATAATAGGACAGGACCTGATGGGTTGTAATGGTCCTATTTAACCTACTCTTAGCCACCAGCACCTAATCCTATAAGAGGCTCACACATGGCATTTCTAGGAGTGGCTCTGGTAATCTTTCAGGAGCACGGCTGCCGAAACATAAAGATTCTGAACTAGTTTAAGTTGCCTTGAAGTTGCTGTGGAAGAGTTGAAAATGGTGCAGATAAAATGGAAGCATGGGGCTCTCACTTGAAATGACGGTGGCTTTGATCTGCCACAGTCGCTCCTCAATGTTCCTTAGCAAAAACGTTTGAAGTTGGGCTGAAACACATGAGAAGGTGTAGCTTCTGGCTCAGGATGCTGGCAGAGCAGGCTACAGACAGACTGTTGGTCTTGGGTTTCTTGTGATGGAATATACTCCCCCCCACACACACCCACACACCCTGGAGTCTCTCCTCACCCCTAGATCAGTGCTTTGTGTATTTCTGTAGCACACTGCTGCGGCTACCTGAGGGGAATGATTGAAATCTTAAGAGAAGTTTGTCTACAATAATAAATAAAAATCAGCTCTCTCAAGAGATAAGAAATTAGCATCAAGAATGATATTTAGTGTCAATATAGTTACAGAAAAGGGAAGAACATCTAAGGATACGTGGAAAATAATTGTCAGTTTTCATTACTTAATTGAATGTTAATTATCAGCTGAAAAAATTGTCAGAAGTACTTTGTCATGGAGTGCAAGCATGCATCGTTGCAGATCAACACTTACTGAATTCTAATGCTTCTAATCGAACTCTCAAAACTTAAAAAAAAATTAGTTAAAACTGTGCCAACAGTCTATCACAGCTGTAAGAGTCATCTTCAATTGTTTCTAAGAAGAGAAGAGAGGAGGGATGGAGGGGGAGAGGGAGAGAAAGAATCTTGTTAAATGTTTAAAATGAGAATGGAGCTGCATTATGACAGATGCCCCCCACCGAGATGCTGACAGTGGAGACAAGGCTTATAACCCAAGAACAAGGTTAATGGGATGTAGCTGCCTTCAGGCTTGTGGCAGTGGCAATGGCCCTTGAAGAAGAGAATATATGTGTGAAAATACTGGTGAGTTTAATAGTGTAAGGGGGAGCTTTATGTCTTGACGTGTGAAACCATGTCTGGGTCCTCCAGACACTTAAGGTAAAGGGAGCTTCTCTTTCCCGAGGGAGGTGCTTGTGTTCTGCTCTACTGTGGCATCCCTGTGAAGTTTGTGAGCAGAGGCTAAAGTCTTTTACTAGGTAAAAAGTAAAACAAAGCGACAACAACAACAACAAAACCAAAAATACATGTCAAACTCCTTCGTATGTTTAGTGTCCAAGCCATATGCAACTACCTGTCTTTTAATGACATGTGGTTTGCCTAGTTTACACTGATTTTTATGCTGTCAAAATAATGTATGTGCCACTTCTTATTACATGTCATTGTATCTGAAAAATGAAATATCTTTATAACTCTTAACAGCCAAGAGGAGGATAAATCACATTCATTTAGAATCAACTAATTTTGTCATTTAATGATGTCATAGTATATCAAAGTATCGCTTGGTAGTGATTAAGACTTAAAAGGAAGTATGTCTTAAGTTGTTAAATTATCTGAAAGGAATGGGAGGTGGGAAACCCAAGATAAATTCAAATCCTTGAGTCTGGAAAGATGTTGAGAGCTATTTCCAGATAATTAGTGTTCTTGCTGCTTCTGTCCTCTTCTTGTGTCTGCTTAAAACCAGTAAAAGGTTACAACTATTCATGCTTCGATTTTAATTTTATTTCTCTTAAAAAACGTAATTCACGTGCCTGTTGCAATTCATATCTCCTTTGATCAAATGTTCAGATTTTGTTTTTGAAGAAGTTTCAAAACTGTGACTCAGTTTCCTCCCAACATCCAAACTTAAGTTTAAATAGGAAAACAAGAGAAAAATGCAGATATGCTAGAACTATAAGAAAGAATTACATAGAAACAGTAAAAGGAGGGATGTGCTGATTGAAGGAGCCACTATCTTTAGCTAAATTAGTAATGTCATGCATTCTTTGTCTTTTAATTTCATAATGAATAGTAGTACAAAGATAATTTTAAACAACTTGCATCAATGTTGCTTACCCTGTTTTCAATTACTCCTCTAAGAATAAAGAATGCATAGATTGTCACAGAAAACTAAATACTAACTACTCTGGAGTTATTAATACAGATTTGTTTTTGAGTAAATGTGAAAGAAATTGGAGAGTTGCTTCTGGGTGATATCATTAGTGTATTCATAGGAATGAAGTAGCCCTTTACAAATGCTACGGGCCAGTAAAGGCAACAGAGTTTTCCTATGCACCTACATTGGATCCACAATGCTCATTAGTTCTTATTTGCTTTGTCGATCTCTTGTCTGTGCCTATGCCATACAATAAAGATAAGATCCATTTAAAACCACTTGCTGTGAACACAGGTTGGTTTAGAAAGGAAATGCAGTGTCTCAGGACCTCCACTTCTTCTCTCTCTTCCATGCTGTAATATGACCTTTATCCTAATAATATCATTGGGTTTGTTTCTGCAGCTAATTCTTATGTCTTACATGAACTACATCCTCATTGTCTACTCGTTCCTAGTTACAGGGAAGAAGTGTGGGGAAAAATCTCCAGTGAGACACAAGGATAGATTGCTCCCTCTTTTATGCCTGTCTGTCAAAACAATTCCTGTACAGAGGAAACACTTGTCTTCATTCCAGATAGATACATTCAAAGAAAGTGGAATTAATGCTAAACGTTGAACATGCTTGTACCAACATAATGTCACTAGTCAAACCAATGCAGGAGCAAGTAGATCCTACCCACATGTGAAATTTGGATTTACATATCTTTCTTAAAATGACAGCTTCAATGCAAAGACCATAAAATGCCCCTCTGGTGACAACCTTGCAGATACTGTTTACTACAATAAAGTTTTTACTTTTTCATAAATGTAGATAAAATTATGTTTGTGATTAGTGCATTCCTGAAACACAGAAATAAAAATGTGAAATGAAAAACTGTTGAAATATTTCTTGACCTGAAGCAAGCAGTGCTCTAATGAGTTTCCATATGGCTAGTATGTAGTTTCCACACCATCCGAAACTGGAAGTCGCATATGTCAAAGTGCTTTTGCCCCCTATCAGTTTTTCAGTGGAGGAACTGAGGCCAGTGTCCCACGTATGTTGAGCCTGTGATCTCACTGAACCCCACCCAGCCCTGAGCAATTGCCTGTGAAAAAGCTTCACGAGCTTGCCATTCAAATGGATTTTAGTGCCTGGAATAGGGAAAACGTGGTCTTCCAAACTTAATCTGAGAATAATGACAAATATAATGTATGCACCTCAATGTATGGAGAAGGGAAATTCAAAATTTTAGGGTTTTTTTGCTTTATAGAAGAGAGGCAAAATTAATTTAACTAGCTAATATTGAAATTCTGAAGCAATACCTTTTTTCTGCTTCTACTGTCCTGTTAATCCATAAGCCCACGTTGAATGCAGAGGTATGGAAACTGAACTCCTACCTGGGGAAAATATCTTAATAGTTAAATATGAAACAACACTAAATACAGAAACACCTGTAGAAATTGTTTATTAAAGTTAACACTAGGTCTAATTCTTATGTGCATCAATTTATATTTATCTAAATCTCTTTTAAGATGTATCATGTTCACAAAAATGTCAAGTCACTATTTTCAATCTTACATAAACTCTCATCTAGGTAACATTGTGATTTCACCAACTGTGCCCTCCATATAAGAGAAAGAGGACCAACCCCTCCAGAATATCCCATCACACATCAGAAGAAATGACCTGAAAAAATGTATATACTTTCTTCAATCGAAGGCTTTTCTCCCGTGTACTGTTTGCACAAATTTAGAACTATATTTTCCCTAATAAATGATTTGGTGGTCTCCTCTATCTCTCCTGGTACAACTGCATGGCCAAGTTAGAAAATATGTATTATTCATTTCACTGCTCTGAATTCGGCATTATCACAAAACACAACTCTCTATCTGGCCTCTTCCTCCTCTTTCTCTCTCCGACTATCCCTGTTTTCCACACCTTTTTTCTTCTCTTTCTTTGTGCCTTATTGGTTTAGACTGTCTCCACAGAAACACAATTAATTTGATTGAGTTTCCTGAGCAAACTAATTCATGGAATTAACTTGTTCCTAAATTAAAATTAAAGCTGTTAGATAAGAGTACAGATAGATAGAAAAATCCAATTGTCAAATAATGATACTTTGTCAACATCTGAGACTTCCTCTCAGCCTTTCCAAAACTCGGTCTAAATATAAAACTTTTCAGGGCTATTTCTTCTATAGAACCAGTCATTTCAATTAGCGCATTCCTAACATTGGTTCTTTTGTTGACTTTTATTGTTCTTAGATTAGGTTAAATACACTCATCTTTAGAAATTTTTATTACTATCAGGAAAATGTTATATTGATATTCTTTAGAGAAGACGAGAGTCTTTATGTAGGCATTTTTAGAAAGGACAGTTTCAAGTACAATTTTTTTTATAACTTTAAGAAAAGAAAAGAAATAAAAACTTGGGGAAGAAGATAGGACATGTTGCCTCGCTAAACTACCATTGCTACATTTTATCTCAAAGTGTATTCTTAATAACAGCCAGACATCTATTTCCTGAGTCGCATGCACTTCATTGTCCTGGCTGGCTTAGCCTTCGGACCAAAGATAGGTATTGTTGAAAAATGACCTCATTTTAGTGGAAAGAATGTGCCTGTTCTTTAGGTAAGATCAAGGTTCCACAGTTTGTCTCTTGTTTTGTTCTTCCCATCAATAGGACGGTCCTTCCTAACTTTCCATGTAGCATTTCCATCCTTCAAGCTTCAAGACAGCTTAACTTTAGAAATATGAATGCATAATTCCTTAAGAAATTTCTACCGCTGAGTTTTTCTTTAATGACAATTTGTCATCTTATCCTTTTCTTCTTAGTGTGAGAAAGAGAACTGAAGATGAGAGTAGGGCCAGAAGAAGGAAATGAGACTTAGTTGTGGATGCTGTGAGAGCTCCTAGGGTATATTAAAGATATTTATAAAAAGAAAGAAACCGTAGGTATAATGATGAAAACATTATTGTATTTAGAATGTTCTATTTTCCTTAAGAATTATGACATTTAACGCTAGGAAGGACAAAGAGTCTGAGAGAGAACTTTGACATTGACATTTTTGATTCTTCCAACATAGATGTAATATTTGGAGCAATTAGTGTTCTCAAACTTTTGATAAAATATTACGTTCTATAAATTTTAGATCTGAAATTTCAAGATATTTGAAACTTATACGCATTTCCCAAAGTTTTTAATGGTGTATTTTTATGTTCAAAAATACTAAGTATACTTTAATAAAAATATTCTACTTTATTCATCTCTTAATTTTAAGGCACTTTTCTCATGTATTATTCTGAAAATGCAGTGGTAACTGGATGCACTCAGTAGACTCATGTCGTCCGAGGTAATGGCATTATGGATCATGATCACTCATCATTCATATTTTGAAGACTTGTGCATGGCGTTGCGGACACAGAAATCAAACAATATTTTAGCCATTTTGCTATCATAATTATAATGGCTATTTGATCATCCGTGTAATAGTGATGGGATGAAACCTCAATGGTATACTTAAGTTATTTGTGGACAAAAAGTGAGTTTTTGAATATGTAATTAAAACCAGGTATACTATAGAACTTTAATGTTTTTCTTAGCTGAACTAGCTAAATAGTTCTGTCAGATACTTTGAAATGAATCGTAAGAGCAGTGACTTTTGTTAACTTTCTTTCAGATCCTTTTCTTGCTTCCATTACCATACAATCACCCCCCTCAAAAAGGCTAGGGGTTTTATTTTACTTGTTTGACAATGTAGTTCAGCCATGAGTATTTATATGAGAGGCAAGAAGGGTTAACCAAGAGCAACCAGCATAGGAAATATATACCAATTATGTTATATAGAAAAATAGTGTCAAGTGATTGGAAGAAATGCTTTGGTGGTTCTATACATATAATTTCTTCAGGACGGTTGAGATGTCTGCTAATAACAAGTGATAAAGGAGACCATCTTCAGTAGTGGAGAAACTTTTCATTTAGACCTTGAGAAATTATCATTATCTTATCTTTAGAGAATGAGAGAAGGCTTGCATGTCTGGAATGAAAAGTCTGTGCTCAGTAGAGTAGGGGAATCAGATTAGCTAAATGTCAATAGAGGGGAGGGACATAGGTTTAGTCCTGATTAAAATAAGTAGCAATTAGAGCTTCTTTAAGAGATGAAATTGTAGATTATTTTTTGTGCTACACAAACAAGAGAGAGCAACAGAGTTACAGGGTCATTTAAATTCTCCTGGGGAAGGTGCTGTGGATTTGAATGAAAATAGTAATGATGAGACAAGATGGAACAAACTTTTAAATCTTTTATTTATTTTTAAATTAATTAATTAATTAATTCTCTCATATAATTCTCTCAGACTACAGTTCCTTCCCCCTGATCCCCTTCTCCATTGCCCTTCAGAAAAAAAAAAACAGGCCTCCCAGAGATATCAACCCCAAAAGGCATATCAAGCTACAATAAGACTAGGCATATATCTCACACCAAGGCTGGACAAGGCAAGCCATTTATGAGGGGAAAAAATACCAAAAGTAGGAGAAAGAATCAGAGACAGCCCCAGCTCCCACGGTTAGGAGTCCTATAAGAAATCCAAGCTGCACAACCATGTAGAGGACCTAGCTCGGACCAATACAGACTCCCTGATTGTCAGTTTCTGTGGGCCCCTACGAGCCCTGGATTATTGATTCTGTGGGTGGTGTTCTTGTAGTCTCCTTGACTTCTCTGGCTCCTATAATCCATTTTCCCCCTCCTCAGGAACTCTCTGAGCTCTGCCTGATGTTTGGCTCTCTTTCTCTCTGTATGAGTTGCTGGATGAAGCCTCTCTGATGATGATCTTGCTAGTCTCTAGTCTAGGATTATAGCAGAATATAATTAAAAATCGTTTCATTAACTTATTTCTTTTCTTATCAGTCCTGTTTGATTCTATCGTAGGTCCCTGGGCTATCCAGCCTCTGGTTCCTGGCTACCCAGGCAGTGACAGACGTGGGTTTCCTCTCTGGGTGTGGGTGAAAGTGGGACTGGTCATTGGTTGGCTACTCCCACAACTCTGTGCCAGTTTTACTCCAGCACATCTTGCACGCAGGACAAATTGAATCTCGAAAGGTTTGTGGCTGGGTTGGTGTCCTAGACCCTCCACTGGAAGCCTTACCTGCTTACGTAAGAGGACCAATTTTAAGCAGATAGTCTACAAGAATAAAATCTGTCTCACTCATAGGAATACATAGGAAGACGAAGCATGAAGTGGTCATTTTTAGCTTTTAGAAGTAAAGGTGGATGTTCTTAACGACAGAATATCTAGTTTATGTTGTTTAGGGATGGATGCATTCCATTTTGGAATGCCTTTCATTGGCTCACATATGTTATAATTCAATGCAGTACATGACACCAGATGATTGTGTTTGATCCTGCAATATGTTTTTTCTTACTGATACCTTTGTACTTGTATTTCAGAACATCCAACACCAATGTTCCTCTAACTCCTTCTATGCATACTGTATCTGGAACTCATAGATGCCAACATAGCATTCTTTGTGGGTTATTTAAAATTATGCATTTAGGAACATTAAGAACATCCTAAGTATTGATAAATATACAGCAATTATTTTTTTGCCATTTCAAACAATTTAAACGATTGCAAAAGCAAAAGGAGGAAAAATTGGCCCACGGAGACTCATTTGTGTTTTATTCTCTAAGAAATCCTCTGTGTTTTTAGCAGAGAGCTCCTATTCAATTGTACCTTAAACCTTTACATGATTGAGAAGAATTTCAACTGACAGTCATGTTCCTGGTTATGAATATTCTATTAGGTTAGCAAAGGGAAGAAATTGTAACACAGTTACTACTCACTGCACCCATCTCACTCTGAGAAGTTTTTAAAAAAAATCTGAAGCTTTTGAAAAGAGAGAGGTGCTCAAAGAAACTGGCAAGCCAACTTGCAGAACCAAAGTATGGCTCTAGAATTGATGTGTGTAGAACTGGTGTGCTACTTGTTCCGTCAGAGCTCATGAGTTTTCTTCCTAGGTTTATCCTGATGTAGTACCCAATGCATACCAGCCTTGATGTGCTTTGTAGAACCTAGAGCCAGCACAAGCAATCGACACACTAATTAGGCAACTCTGCCAACTCTGTATTTTCAAGGGAAACTTGCTTGCACTGCTAGAACACGCATTTTGTTTTCTTGGCTCTTGCTGAAGTTACAAAGGAAAGAGAATGTAAGAGGAACCTGAAGAGAGGCATACAGATGTTGTGATATTGGAAAGCTTCTCATCATGAGGGTCTGTAAAGTACTGAATGCAGATGTTTGAAGGTGCTACTGTTCCTTTTAAGCTGAGTGAATCACCAGGCTCTAAGTATTGAAGATTGTTTGGGGGCTTTGGGAGTTAGGCCCTGAAAGTTTGTCATTATTCCTTTGTATTATCACTAATACTCTCTCTCTCTCTCCCTCCCTTTCTCCTCCCTATCTCTCCTATTCTCTACCTTGAGCAAAAGCTGAGGTTTCTTTTAAAACTTTAAGTGAAAATGTGCAGCGCAGAATACTACCATAGTATCAGTTTAGTGCCTAAAATAGTTCACTTCATTTCCTTCAGAACTTAAGATACAAGCAGAGACTGCTCATTTATTTCCAGGCTGCTCAGACCCAAATAGTCACAGAGAAAGTATACTAATTACAACATTGCTTGTCCTATTAGCTCAGGCTTCTTATTAACTAACTCTTACAACTTAAATTAACCCATTTTTATTAATCTGTGTATCAGCACAAGATTGTGGCTTACTAGTAGGGTTCCAGCATCTGTCTCCTTCAGCAGTTACATGGCATCTCCCTGACTCTGCCTACTCTCTCTATAGTTCATATTTCCAGCCTGGCTCTATTCTGCCCTGTCATAGGCAGAAGCAGCTTCTCTAGTAACCAATGGTAATAAAACAGATTCATAGCATACAGAGGAGAATCTCACATCAATTCGAGATCACCTGAATAGAGAACCAAGAAAGCAGCTCAGTTGTGAAAGCTCACCTCCTTATGCCCTTCATGATATAAGAAGGAGTAAGAGGATTATGGGAAAATTCAAACTGCGAATACTTCTAGCCTGAGTGGCAATGCATAAATCCATGTGTATATGCATAGTTTTCAGTGGTGCTGTGTCTGAACTTAGGAAAAACATCTACTAAGTAGACTGTACATTGAGATGAAGTGATTCAAACCCAAGAATATAAAGTTTTAGAAATGCCTACATAAAATATTGAAGCAAAAGATCTCAAGCAATTTCTTTGCTGTGTAAAGTATGTACATGTGAGTTTAGTAGACATTTTAAGTTCAGTTCATTTTTCATTCATGTTGTCAAAAACCTCTTTTATAATTTGGAGCTGAGAGTTCAGTGCTAAAATCAACACTATGCCTTGAAGTAAGATAAACATGAGGTATATACCAAAATTTTGTTAAGTTTTAGAGTGACTGAACCAAATGAAATTTGAGGCTGGGAGATTTTGCATTAATATTTAATTTGGGGCTCAGTGTAAATCTTTTTGTTGTGTACTTCAGCAGAGAGGTGCCAAAAGTTTGAAAATAAATTAACCTGAGAACTGAAATCAGCAGGAAGAGGGCTCTTTTGTATGTTTGTGAGAATGAGGTGTAATTTATGTTCACAAGCTAGAACGCTACTCACATCACATGGAGGTCTGCTGAGGGCTTTATTTCTTTTGTAAGGAGAGCATTGTAGGAAAAAGACTCAAAGGAAGTAGAAAGAACTTGCTTACATTTTAGGTAAAGCAAAAAATAATTAGTGCCTAAATGTTCAGAAATAATAGAAAGGCATCTAGGCAGGGGTACTTTGCTGTCTTCTAATAGGGCTTGAACCTCTTACATGGAGCCAAGTGCAATGGCATAATTCAATTGGCAAAGAAGTTACTTAAGTCAAAAATAAGCTTTCAGAAACTGAATCTGCTCAAATTTATCAGTATTTTCAGTGTGTACCAAGGATGATTGGGCAAGCTCTTCTGTGTGAAAATCAGGGTAGTGTCTCTATGACAATGTCCCCGACAGGGCTTGAGAACCTATGCACATGAACATGGAACCCCATCTGTAATAAGGACAATGGTATTTCCTGAAAGATGACCATCTACTGGGGACCTAAAGAAGTCATCCTGATGCTCCCATCTGTCTGCAGCCAACAGAAAATGATTGACAGAATTTTTTCAATATTTTCAGAGAGGGCAATAATTTTGGGTGTGGCTACCGAGAAATCCAGATTTAGAGGCAAAGTTGCTGAAATCTTTCTGCTCTCATCTTAAGTAACAGCACTTGACCTATTTAGTGACCCCTGCATATTAAAGGCATGCTTCACAAACACAGATTTCTGCTCAGAAGGTTCTATGGGTAACATCTACACAGGACATAACACCTAACAATCCAAAGTGGTAGCTAATGAGATTTTGGCCACAAGAGAATCCAGACCTTTGGATGGTTAAAGAGAGATTGGATTTTGGTTGTTTATAGATAGATAAGTATCCATGTTTTAAATATCACTCATGGGGCTGGAGAGATGGCTCAGCTATTAAAGGGTAGGCTCACAACTAAAAACATACAGTGTCTAGATTGCATGCCTGTGTGTCATATTGGAATTATCTCAGCTCAAGTGATTATTTTAAAGAAGGGAGGAGAGAGGCAGGAAGAGGAGCAGAGAAAAATGTAGAGCTCTATAAAAATAAATAAAAAGCAAAATAGGCTTATATAAATTTGATAAGTGAGAATTATATAAACTTTTATCTCTAATACTAATACATTACATATTGATAATATGATATAGAAATAAAAATGCAATATTGAAACAATAAATGTGACTAAATACAAACTTCATAGCTAAGAGCATGACATAAATACATAATTTGTGCTTCACATCCAACCCAGATGTAGCACATAAGTCCATTCTGCCCATGCATTTTTCACATCTGTCTTCATCTCTTTGTAACTTCTTACTTTCAGGTTCTGTGCTCATCTGAGGAATACTTTTGGGATAGTTGTAGAATTTGCCACAATTCAGTTTTGCCTGACCTCTCACATAATAAGCTGGAGATGATGTGATCTTGACAGGAACATAACAGACCAGTACTCTATTCAGTTTGTCACAACAGCAGAAATGAGGTCTGTGTCACGTTGTCCATGTAACTGCTGGGTGAGGTGGCATCATGCCCATTCTTTCTACATTTGCTAAAATTACTCTGTCAAAAAGAACTACCTATCTTTTCCTATTTGTTTATATATGTATAGATTCACCTATATTGATTCAATTGTTTCTACCGTAAACTGAACCCGCCATTACTTATTTTCTTGTTCATATTGTTTCAGCTTTGACACTGAGAGATCATTCCAGTTGTTCCCTCCAGAAGCTTAGCATATCCCTCTTTTTGTTATTTTTAGCAGGTTATTATTTTTTACAATACCAAATACAACAGTGTCCTCATGCATTCCCCCTGCCTCCCCTTCAGTGGCCTATATTTCTCCAGATTTCACAGAATCTTAAAATCATGGAGACTTTTAGTTAGATGCACTCACTTAAGTGTCTAAGATTGATAGCAACATAGGGAAAGAACAGCATTCTGTTCCTACGTTTTTAAGTTCTAAGAGAAGTTATTTTTCTTAGCACTTCAGTTTGAAGAGTTAATTTATGGTTATCAGCTAGCTGAAACTCTGAATTAGTGTGACTATAGAAAAAGTATTCTTGTTGAGTTCCACATTTACTGTTTATAAAGTTGTTGAAGAATATCACAGGTAAATATAAAAGGTAATTAGTGTTTATTGATGTTTTCTCAAGAAGTCAAGGACATGGGCTTCAAATAATATTTTGCAGACGAGTTACTGAGTGTTCGTAGATGAGAGGTGTCTCGGCCATAAAATCAGTCACATATAGGATGACTGCAAAGCAAATGAAAATGTCCGTGGATAGTGATTCTATGTCTGTTTTATATAAGGGGGATAAACAGGCATGTCCATGCAGGCATAGTAAATAGATTTTATCTTTTAGACCATCATGGCCCAGTGAATACGACTGTGTAGATTGCTACATAGAAAGAAATTCTACAGCTACACCTTGGTTCACTTGTTATGTAAAAGGATCAATGGGTGATGTTCCCAACAATGGTATTCGAAAGACTCTGGAGCATTGGCATCTGCCCTACATGCCATTTCTAGTTTAGTTGGGACTATGTGTCTTTAGAAATTGGTGTTAAAGAAGACAGCACTAGCAATGGTTCAGAATTTTCAATAGAGTGAGCACCAGAATTCTTGTTATGGAAACAACCATAGATCTGTATAAAGGCAAATTTCTAGAATCTTATTGAAAAGCCACTTACCCAATATATAGACACACTCCGTTTCCTCTTGCTCTTGTGAACTCAGTATTGAAGGGGTTGCTTGTTGATTGGTTGTGAACTTTGTTGTGGGTGACGTTTTGTCCTATATGTTCATTTCCAGCTTATCTTAATGTTAAAGCTGTGCTTTTGGTTTTCACGTTCTAAAAGACAAGTACAGATTCCTTCTCTAATGTCTAGGAATCATTATTGATATTTAGACAAAACCGATTTTTAGTGAGGCATTGTCAAAAGAAAAGGTAAGACATGAGGGTACTTTTGGGATCATTGGTCTAGCGTCTGGTAACAGGTACCAAAGAGCGGGCTAGTTGGAAAGTAAGGTAGCACCCATATTGAATTCTTAACAGCTTAATACATTTTAGGAACGGATCCATCTGAAAGGCATTAAGACTTGCTGAGAAAAGCTGTACACTGGGAACCAGAAAAAGTGGGCTGCATTCCCAGCTCTGCCTCTGACTCACTCTTTGTCCTTGGGCGAGTCACTTAGGCTCGCTCTGTGCTACTTCCTGCCTGGTAAAATAAGTAGAATAATGCATAAAGACTCCCACCTCACCAAGATGTGCTGTGGCTGCATTCTGTCTGTAACTACTGAAGTGATCTTTTTCTGCACTGTTGACTCACGATAGACATTTTTAACAGCATCTAGTTGGAATAAAATTTGCAGTAAGAAGATGAATCCATAATTCCTCTCAGAGAACCCCTTGGTTCCTTAATTTACACTAAATTTCATGCTAGCTCATATATCTGTCAATGGACTGTGATGGTTAATCTTCATCAGCCGCCTGATTGCACCTGGAATCGGTTAAGACATACCTCTGGTGTGAGGGCATTTTCAGGAAACATTACCAAGCCCAGAGAAGATCTGCTCTCAGAAATGGCAGTGCTTTCAGGTTCAGATAATAAGTCTGAGGAAAGGCAGGACTGTCTGCTGCGTTGGCTTCCTGCTAATGAGTCTGTCTTGGTTACTTCAGCCATCCATTAACTGCTATGACTCTTCACCTTCTTCAACTTGCAATATAGAATGGAAACCTGACAGTCTCCAAGAATTTTCAGGCTTTTACTTCCCTGCTTCATGAACTAAGTAGCTGTGTTCTCAGCTCATCAATGCATGAAAGGCCGCTGTTGGACTACCCAGGCCCTCTTGGATGTAAGTCACTCAACCCCTCCCCCCTATCCAGAAACATGCCTAATGCATGTACTATTAGCTTGAAAGGGGCCTTGCAGTTTCTGTGGGGATAAGATTCCATTGCTTGAGTCTTATGTCAATGTCAATTACAGAGGACACAGAAGAACTAGTTAGAGGAGCAGAAGAAGGGCTTCTGGGAAACAGAGACTCACATCAGAGAAAAACAAGGATTGGAGAGATAGCTCAGCCATTAAAGACTAAACTCACAACCAAAAACATAACAAAAAAAGACAATGCTAACTATTAGTACTTTTCAGAAATTTTTTGTTAAATTTAGACAATGGGGAATCAATGTAGGGTGGCAGATCAGGGAGACATAGAGAAGGATACCCTGTTCTAAAACATCCTCCTAGGTTCTACCATTAATAACTCCAGTAGTCTTTATTTCTCCTTTTAATCTTGTTGCCTCTTTTTACATTTCCCCATTCCTCTCTACATGTGTATTGTAGTTTTTCTTTTTCAGTCATCTCATTTTTTGGATTCATGGGTTGAAGCCTCAAAACAATCCCACACCAGTTAAGAATTATGGATAGTAGGGATGGTAGTGCCTCTAGACGATTCTTTATTGTATAAGATTGTTTTGGCTATCCTGGGTTTTTTGTTTTTCCATATAAAGCTGATCATTGTCTTCTCAATGTCTGTGAAGAATTTTGATGGGTATTGCATTGAATCTATAGATTGCTTTTGGTAGAATTGCCGTTTTTACTATGTTGATCCTCCCAATCCAAGAGAAAGGGAGATCCTTCCATTTTCTGGTGTCCTCTTCAATTTCTTTCTTCAAAGACTTAAATTTCTTGTCAAATAGATCTTTCACTTCTTTGGTCAGAGTTACTCCAAGATATTTTATGCTATTTGTGGCTATCGTGGAAGGTGATGTTTCTCTGATTTCCCTCTGTGCTTCCTTATCCTTAGTGTATAAGAAGGCAACTGATTTCTTGGAGTTGATCTTGTATCCTGCCACATAACTAAAGGTGTTTATCAGCTGTAGGAGTTCTTTGTTAGAGTTTTTGGGGTCGCTTATGTATACTATCATATCATCTGCAAATAACAAAAGTTTAACTTCTTCCTTTCCAATATGATTCTCCTTGATCCCCTTATGTTGTCTTATTGCTATTGTTAGAACTTCAAGCACTATATTGAAGAGGTATAGAGAGAGTGGACAGCCTTGTCGTGTTCCTGATTTTAGTGGGATGGCTTTGAGTTTTTCTCCATTTAATTTAATATTAGCTGTCGGCTTGCTGTAAATAGCTTTTATTATATTTAGGTATGATCCTTGTATCCCTAATTTCTCCAAGACCTTTATCATAAAGGGGTGTTGGATTTTGTCAAATGCTTTTTCATCATCTAATGAAATGATTATATGTTTTTTTTCTTTCAGTTTATTTATATGATGGATTACATTGATAGATTTTTGTATGTTGAACCAGCTCTGCATCTCTGGGACGAAGCCTACTTGATCATAATGGATAATTTTTCTAATGTGTTCTTGGATTCGGTCTGCCAGTACTTTATTGAGAATTTTTGCGTCGATGTTCATGAGTGAGATAGGCCTGTAATTCTCTTTCTTGGTTAAGACTTTGTGAGGTTTTGGTTTCAGGGTGACTGTAGCTTCATAAAAGGAATTTGGCAATGACTCTTCTGTTTCTATATTGTGAAATACCTTCAGGAGTATGGGTATTAGCTCTTCTTGGAAGTTCTGGTAGAATTCTGCATTGAAACCATCTGGTCCTGGGCTTTTTTTGGAAGGGAGGTTTTTGATAACAGCTTCTAATTCTTCATGACTAACAGGTCTATTTAGATTGTTCACCTGGTCTTGGTTTAACTTTGGTATAAAAAAATTATAGATAATAAAAAAGGTAATTTATTTGAGGGGAAAAACTTACAGATAGCCATCCCAAACAACAGTCCTCTCGTTGCAAATAGGAAACAGAGAGTCTAGCAGGCAGAATGGGAGCCAGAAGCAAGAGAACTAGCACCTGATTCATGCTGTTTTTAAAGTATAAAAGACCCATGCCCCAGTAGGCTGGTATCTTAAAGGCTATTGGCTAAGAAGCAAAATGTGGTCCCAGAGCAATGGGTAATAATGAATTACAAATGATTATTGATGCATACATGGCTCATCTCTCCTTTTATAGTAAAGCACCCTCACTCTATACATTTATCATATATAAGATTACAAACTATTCTGCCATTATTACAAAATTTGATATTATAATTTGTCATCATGTTTGAAAATGTTAAGCATTTATGTTTAATTAAAATATAGTCCAATTAATTCCCTCCTTCTCTTTCTTCCCTCCTCCACTTTCCATGAGCCTCCTTACCTGAAAATTGATGACTCCTTTTCTTTAATTGTTATTCATACACACATATACATATAACATACGTATGTATATTACATACAAACACATGCATATGGGTATGTAAACACATAACCTCTTCATCTAGTGTTGCTTTTTTGTATATGACTTCAGGGCTGACCACTTGAAATATACCATACTAGAGAACATTTCCCTGGGAACTACTAATTCTCCTTCTTTCAGTGGTCCTTAGTTTTTCAGAGTTATTTGTTTAGAACTGGGATCCTATAAGGTTTCCCCTTCTACAAAAGTGTGTCCCTTTGCAGCAGAGGACCACATGAATGAAACAAGAAGAAAGATTTGTGAAATCCTCTAACACCAGACTCTATGTCAAATAAAGAGGTTAGAATGGGTACATGTTGAACATTTATGGACAGAATATTTCCTGGATTATGTCCAGTGTTTGCAATCAAGTAACTGTATAATCTTAGGTATTGGCACATATGACACTGACATTCACACAGATACTAAGAGGTTGGAGAGACATATTTTCCTTCTTTGTGGTGTACCACTCTGAGGAAAATGGCTGCAGTTATTAGCAGGATGACCTGCAACCAACTACTTTATTTCTTGAACTGTTCATATTGATAAAACGAGGATGAAGAAAAGTTCAGCCTCTGTTGCTCTTGAAGTCTTTAGAAATACATATAGTATGGTTTCTTGTTCATGGAGGATCTTAACTAAGGGGAACTTGTTATTATGCATAGGTAAAATGTCAGCTGTAGAAATAGCCTTCTCTTATGTAGCATTATGTAAAAAAAATTGCAGGAGACTGTCATTTATTCTACAAATGGAGAATCCATTTCGTAATTTCAAAGTTGTCATTGTAATAGGAGGGGGACCTCTTTCCTGGTTTTTTGTTTGTTTTTTGTTTCTTTCTTTATTTCTTTTGTTTGTTTTTTTTTGGTTTGGTTTGTAATTTAATATGCCTCTAAATAGTTTATGAAAGACACTATGCCACTATGAGAGGAAGAGGGTATGTGGAATTTCAAGGGTGGGGAGGTGGGAGGATCTTGAAGAGATGGGGGGGGAATTATGATTAGAACATGTATGGATTTTTAATAAAAATATAAAGTACCCCAAAAGTGACCTAAGTTTTAAAAATTAGATCATCAATTGTCCAATAAGCAAAACAAAACCATTTTTCATGGACAAGCAAATACTTAATTACTCGAGTGTTTCTTCATCCTAAGATCAATTTCTGTTTTTCTTCTTCAACATAGGAGGGGAAAGTATATAGGATTTTCAGAAACATAAACTTGAGTTGATCCCAGAAAGCTGCAAAGCGCACACTGAGACTGAGGTTCGGAGATTAACTTTTGAAGTCAATTAGTCTCTATTCAAATCCCAAGCTTCATCATTTGCAGCTGCTTTATACTTACAGAGTCACTCAGGCCCTCTGTGATTTTTTTCCCTTTTACAGAAAGCTTAAAAGGTGTTTTGCGTATAGAGTAGTGATATGGAACCTGTAATTCAAAACCTTCTTTAATATATGCTTTGCATTATTATAATTGTATTACCACACACATAATTTAGGTTTACAATGCCTCAGTTTTGCCTTTACTGGCATTTACTAGTGCTCATAATTCAGCGAAGTTGCTGCTAGCTGTACAGACCATTCAGAAGTCTATGCCTTGCACAAAGAAGGTAGAGAAAAGAGAGGAAGGAGGAACACCCATACTTTATTCTGGTATTAACATTTTTGCCTTAATCTGGGATTGGAATTTTCCACAGAGATATTTAATGCCTTAAAAATCCCTTTGAGACAAGTGCTTCCCTGGGTAGAAACTGTCTCTTAAGAAGAGTTTCATGTGCAGAGGTAGCGAAGAGAAGGAGCACCAATTTCCAATAAAGGGCTCTGTACTCGGTACCTACAAACACCAGATAAAAATAAAGATGTAGTGGAGATGTCCTGTACAACCCAGGAAATCAGTGTTGGCATTTTAAACTCATTTCAAGAACCAAGGACTTAGCAGGAGAGCATGGCAGAGTACTTGTCTTGCATATGTGTAGCGATGTTCCAGAAAGGACCCAGAGTGAATGAGTACTGAGCTATGAATAGTTTTCTAAACCTGTTGCTACTAAAGGATGGGACTTCCTTTGCTTTTATATGTTAAAATTATGATTACTCTGTTGTTAATTTTACTAATAAAGGATTTTCATATTTTCTTTGCAAATATGCAGGTAGGAGAAAAGAAGAGTCTCTCTTATATCTTTGTGTTGTATGCATACTATTGTTCTTCAAAAGCATTGTTTTTCCAGGAAGAAATGATATGTGATATAATAGCACATAAATGTTCATTGCTTGTAAACAAGGGATTTACATAAGGGATTATTTGCTTTCTCTGCAGAGTCTGCATGTTAAAGATTTTCTGTCAGAAAACCAGAATGAAGACAAAAATCAGAGGCTGGCTTTGTCTCTTTGAGTACTGTCCATGTCCTCTTTCCAGCGTTAAGAACAGATGAGCCAGGCACTTGAATGTTGACACTATGCTTTGTGGGTACTACTCTTCTTCCTGCAGATAGGGCTCTGAGCAGAATGCTTGATGTACATATTGATTCCTCCTCGGGGTGAAGCACTCCCCTTTAACTAAAAAAGTTCAGGATTCAAAAGTACTCTTTTTTAAATTTTTTTTCTTCTTAAAACCAAATAGTACCCTTTATACTTTCGTGAAAAACAATAAACACAGGTGGTTCAAATGAAAATGTGTGTATTGTAAATCTCATGCTTCCTTTGGCTTCTAAGATGTAACATTAGAAGAAGCCACTATTTGAAATTTTTTTACGTCTGAAGGGCTGATAGATATACTTAAAATTAGTTTGTCAATGGCAGGAACAGGGACTCTTTACCCAGGCGTTCCTCTTGGCAACAGCAGAGCTGGTATAAGCAGTGTCCAAGTTTTCCTATTTTAATATTGCTCTTCTATTTTCTAACAGAATGCAAACTTTGTTTTAATATGGTAGAACTGGGAAAAAGATATTAAAACATTTCTGAGGTGTTAAAGTGAGCTAAAATCCCCACCACCAACTGTCGGAAGTGTTGGAGAGCCAGCAGGGAACCATGTTTATCCCTCATAATAGATGTATGGTCACGGATCCCATTAAGCAATAACTGTCTTTGGGAATGTGCTCCCTCCCAATATCTAATCCAAATGTGTTCTTTCTGAAACTGGAGGCTCATGCTGCTCCCTATTGCTTAGTAGATAGTCAGGGCGCTCTCCTCCTCCTCCTCTTCTCTTCCTCCATCCATCCCTCCTTCCCTCTCATCTCTCTCAAATGGTTTCTATATTTTACAGAAGGTTTGTGTGTCCCATACAAATTGAGCTGTTGGACCCTTAGAAATCAGGAAGTTAGTACTTGGATTTGATATGTTTCTTTGATCTATGAAACATGCCTCACTTGGAATATCCACTTTTCTTTACCTGAAGTATTTGGAACAATACTTAAGAGAGCTGAAGCCAATGAACTGGTTGAATCAATTTTACCAAGTAAGTTTTAGTCCATGGCCAACAACACAAAAGATATACATCAGATCTGAGATGACTGAACCAGGGTGGGCATGAGGAAGAAAGATTTTTGTTTTGTTTGTTATTTTGTTTTGTCACTTTTGGAAAAAAAATTATTTGAGAATGAAGAGATTGCTCAGTAGCTAAGGGCATTGGATGCTGTTGTTAAGGAGGACTCAGGTTGGATTCCCAACACCCTAGTGGAGGTTCACAACCACCTGTCGATCCAGTTCTAGTCAATACAACACCCTCTTTTGCCTTCATCATGTACTAGGCACACCCATGATGAGGAAACATACATCAGGAATAACTCCCATGCAAATATGATAATAGTTAATAATGCTAATGCTTTTTTGAAAACTTAAAGTAGTCATGGTCATTTTATCTTTATCTATATAAGATATATAGAAGTTTTAGAAAAAAAATTGTTGCAAAGTAGAAGAAATTGCTGAATTTCTAGAGCCCTTGTTTCATTGTTGCCATCTTTAGTCTTTTAGTCCTTTTATCATTCAAGATCCCACAAGGCCTCCATTTCAAGTGAAACAGGAAACTAAACTACAAAGGGTAGTGTTACCAGATCACCACTACAGTAGCAAAGGACTGGAGAGATTCACTTCTCTCTTCATCTGTTGATGAATTTATTTTATTATGAGGGAGAGTTGTCAGTGGTACTCACAATACAGTAGCATGCTGCAGTGAGATTTTTAAATTTATTTATAATTATTGGTCATCTATAGATAACAATATCCTTAGCAAAGAATTTGCAAAAAAAAAGCAGATTACATACATTATTGTTTCAGCTAAACCAAGAGTTGACATTGCTCTTTTACATGAGTATAAAAAGAAGCAGCAGTTTACTTGAGAAATGTAATCCAACACGCTCACAGAGATCGTTGAATTACAGAACACTTCAGGACAGGGAACATGTGTGCCTTTTATTTTAATGATTATGCTTTATAAGTTGTTTTATATTTTACTGCCATTATACTCTCGTATGTATTGAAGAGACTTTATATTTGATTTTCAGAATAGAGTTGTGATAGGAATCTTCCTGGAGCAGGTATGCACCATTTGTAGTTCTGTGTGTTTTTAAAGTATAATATATATATATATATATATATATATATATATATATATATATATAAATTTCCAATTACAGGATGATAAATTACTTAGAAAAAATATGTAATGTAGATGTATCTGAAAACCATGATTAATTGATTATGATGGCTACAAAATCCCAGTAGTTGGGAAGTAGAAGAAAGAAGCGCCAGCTCTAAAGAGAGTTCCGAGACTTGCTGGACTGCAGCGCACCCCAAGACACTTACACATATTATACCAGTGCTCCACCTGCCTGGTTTTGCATTTGCTTTAAGGTTACATCTATGGTCGTCTATGCTGACCTTGAAGTCATGATCTTCCTGTTTCAGCTGCTTCAGTAGGATACAGAATGCACCACACTCTTGATAAAGAGATTTGATTTTCCTTTCCACTACCCGGCACTTATCCCAGGGTCTTGCACATGCCTCACCTTTTAAAACGGGTCTTGCCCACTCTTGTAATGACTTTGTAGAGACTTTCATGGAATATATTTATTCATACTTGTGGATCTTTTAAAACTCTGTGTTTTAAAAAAAAAACAGCCATAAGGAATTCACAATGAAACGTGCTGCTGCCATGACTAGGTCTATAGGATGTCAAATCAAGCCATAACATTGAACAGAATTTGATAAATAAAATGACATAGATTTGAAAGTATTTAAGTTTAGATCAGTACAGTCATACAACTCTTTTTATGAGAACAACAAAGTCCAATCTACCTATCACCCTGTTCTTAGAATGACTTCTAGAACACTCAGATCTTTCTAAAACCTTTTAACAGTCTCTCTCTCTCTCTCTCTCTCTCTCTCTCTCTCTCTCTCTCTCTCTCTCTCTCTCTCTCTCTCTCTCTCTCTCCCTCTCTCTCTTTTGTATTTCCTAGGCACCAGGTGATACTGAAGGTTGCTTTTTTACATGTGTAGTTAGGCTAGGTTTCTGGTTCTCCTGTGCCTTTCATGTCAGACTGTGAATGGTGTCCAACAGTTGCCAAAGCTTCTGCAGAATGCAGCCCAATCTTCTCTCTTAGAATGCGAATCTCTTGAGGGTAGTGTGTGTCTCTGTGTGTGGTAAGTAGGATCTGGAGCATGGTTATATATATATTTTTTGAGGTTTCAATATTTTATTCAAGTTTTATTTTAAGTGATGTTAATTACAGCATTTGAAGGGGAGGAGCTAATTCCACACAAAATGGAAGACTCTCTAATGTACCCATTAAACTGCTAAAAAAGAGTGGTGTGGCTTTAACAGGTCACTTTAGATCCCTAGTGATGTCATGGTGACCACGATCACCTGCCCAGCTTAAAGCTGTCTCATACTCTAGTGCAATGGTGAAAGTGAGAATGTGTGTGTGAGAGAGAGACAGAGAGAGAGAGACAGAGAGAGAGAGAGAAGAAAAAAAGGAGAAAAGAAAAAAACCATGCCACAACACAAGAAAGAATGAAGTCCTAAATGACGGCTCCATCGGCCCACTCTCTCCACCCTAAAATGGCACAAAGGAATAGCTAACCAGAAGAGTGCTTTTGGTGTAAAACAGGTAACTGGGCAAGGACGGGAAGAGGCCACGGAGATCTGTCTGGGAAAGGCCCTCTCACACAGATGTGTGTGCACATGCTTCTCAGCAGTTAGGATCAAGACACCAAGGTTGCTCAGGAAGTCACAATTTCACCTGTGGACTCAATACAGATTTACAAAGGGCCCGCATATCCCGAGCTTCCACTTGTGGCCTGGCATCTCTAGAGGGTCTCCTCCCCAGCCCACGTCTACAGCTAAAAGGACCCTTTCAGGAATGGGGTGTCTGCTGTACCTCTGAAATGGTAAACACCGGAAAGCCGAGTCATCCTTAACCTGGAGATCTAACGTGGTATTTATCGATTCTCGCATCCCCCAACGTACAACATTAAAAGGTTCACTAAATTCTGAAGGTAGCTATACTGCAAAAATAGTTTAAAATTAACGATTGTACAATATTCATTTATGCTTGAAATTCTAGTCCTAGACCAAGCTTGTAGCCGGCATTGGCGTTCTTGCCATCCAGCAGAGCTGACAGCGTCAGCTTGATACCTGGCTTGAGGGTCTGAGTGTACCCTAAGCCGATCAGGCTAGAGTTGTTCACTTTGGCCGAAAAACAGGCGTCAGGAGTCGACCTGGTACTTGGCTGGTATCCCAAAGCGAGTGTTACTATTCCCTGCTGTCCAGGCGAGATTGACAGCGGTCTCCAACTTCTTGTTCACCTTCTGGTAGATGGAGCCACCAAACTCCGTCCCATCATTCACATTAGTATGAAGCTGGAATTCATCCGTCTTGTAGCCAACCGCAAAGTTGCTCTGGGTCACGCGGGACTTGGGGGTCTCAAAATTCATTTGGTAAGCCCCGAGCCAGCCCTCATAGCCAAGCCCAGGGCCCCCCGATTGAGGGCCCAGCCGATATCAAAGTCCACATCACAGCCCAGGTTGATATGCTCTTTTTCTTTTTTCCCTGTCTTGATTTTAGCATTTTTTTCCCAGTGTTAGGTGAGAAGGATGAGTCGAAGGTCAGCTTCAGCCCCCGCGCGAGCTGGTCTTCCACTGTGATCTCGGTACCCAGGGTGTTGTCTGTGTTCCACTTTTCTGTAAATGTCAGGCCGTACTCAGTCCATCGATACTTGGTTTCCAGACTGCCGTTCACTTTGGTGGTCTCTGTGTTGGCGGAGCCTGAGCTGGTAAATTCCAATCCGTTCTCCGACTTCGTTTTCAAATCAAGTTTTATTAAGCCAAAGCCATAGCCCTTGGTGAAGACATCCCTGGCAGACTTGCCAAGATCAGCATATGTGGGAGGGGCACAGCCATCTTCTCGGAGGTGGTGGACGCGGGGGGGCTGCGGCGAGGAGGCTGAGGCGCAGGGAGCGGCGCATGGTTATATTTTTAAGACAGGTGAAAAAATATAGTCAATAGTCTTCTCAAGTAATCTAACCCTTCCCCCTCCAAAAAAGTTCATTAGGTGGTTGGTCCAATCAAAAAGAAAAAAAAAATCAAGACAGTGCTCCAGAACCTTAACGAATGAGGGCATAGTTTATTCTTTACTTTCTTTTAAAAGATCAGTTAACATTGAAAAAAAAAGTTTATGAAAACGTGTGGCCATTATTTCCTGGGATGAGACCCAAGTAGAGTAACCCTGGTAAGCAGACGAGACAGGCTTCGAACACATTGAAGCCTATAATAGAGCATCATAAATAACAAGCAGCGAAGTGCAGAGTGACTCAGAATATCTTTATGACTGAATTGTATCAATTTCATCTCTGCCCCATATACACACCCACAGCACTGAACCTAATATTTTCAAAATGCCCAGCTTTAAATAAACTATTTAGAACATTGGGTTGAGGCCAGGCATTGCTAAATCAAAGGGTGCCAGTTCCTTCCATGCCAAACAGAAAAATAATCTCCTTAGAACCAGGGATGAAGATGGCTGTAGAATAGCTGATGAGGCTTTTAATATCAATTCCCGTTATTTTGGGTGTTAGTGTAGTGAACATTTCCTTCTCAGAGTGTGGGGGGGTTGTAAACTGTGAAGGCTCTGGATTTAGAGTTGGCATTAGCAGACCTTGTTAATGAAACGAACTTCTCCTTCAAGTTCTCCTCGTGATGAAGAATGGTACTTGAATGTTTCATTGCTAATCATGGGATCACGGATCTCTCTCTTCTATACCGAAAAAGGTGTGCTTTATCTCCCTTCCATCTTCGTAAATATTCTCCTCAGAGAAAAGGAAATGAATAAGAAATTGCCTTTTGGCTTCATTAGACATTGCTTGATTAAAGATTTGGAAGGTGTTGTGAAAATACATTTAGTCCTCTGACAGTCTTTCAAACGAAGCTCAACAAGTAGGCACCAGAGTACTGATCAAACACTTGTGAGAGAGCGTTACACAGATGACAGGCCCTGCTAATGAAGCCTGGATTGGCACAATATTTAATTTGGCATGGCCGCATGTTCAGCAGGTAGAAGTCAGTCAGTGTCAGGAGTTTGGAGATGCCACCTCCTCAGCACAATGTCTTTATTACATCTTATGATTTAGTCTGGCTTAAATGATTGTGCTCACAGTATGCATTTATTTATAGAAAACATTATCCCATCTCTTACAGGATTAGAATGCTAAATGATTTTATGAGAGAAAAAACTCCTTGTGTCATTTCATTAAGTGGTTGGCTAAGACAATCTCCCATTGTTACTGAACGATAAATTTGTACACTACCAATTACTCTAGTCACCTTGTTAGATGACTGCCAAAATGAAAAACATTAAACACGAAAAATATCATTTATTTTCAGTATTCACAGAAAATAAAGGTTAGAGGCAGGTTTTTATTATTGAGCTAAAGTAGATGTAAGAATAGCAAAGAAACCACATACTTAAGTAACAGAAAAGAATGTTGAGATAACTTATATGTTTTAGCAAGTATTATAGACTTGTGTGGAAATTTTGACATAGCAGTTTTGTTTTCCGAGTCTAGGGCCTAAAGCTAACAGATAAAAGCAAACATTTCTGCAATTAATTTGTCAAACAGATTTTGATATTTAATTTAATAATACAGCTAATATATGCAATTCATATGAGTTTTTCATCTAAAGGCAAGTTAAAATGGATAGAAATAAGATTTAGACAGTTTATCAGTTCATTCAATTATTAAGAATGCAATTAAACTACTAAATTAGTTAGCTTTCTATTTTTTTTCTAATTCTAAAGTCAGTGAGAAATATCAGATAAATTCTGCTCACCAAAATACAAGCTCTGATGCATTGAGTGGACTTCATAGTAAAAGCCAATATAAAGTCTCTCTCCACAATGAGAATGGAATTTGTCCTGCAGACTTGAGATGAGAAAGGGGAGAAACTGAATTAGTCATAGTTTACCACCAATTTATTCTTAGTACTTTAAAACCCATATTTATATTTAAACAGAAAGTTTTAATTTAAGAAAACATGAATGTTTTGTGTTGCTAGCATTTCTATTCTACTTTTCTGATCCGGCTTTTTAATTAAATCCTCTTAGTTACATCAAATAAATTTCAGAAGACACTTTTCCCATGTAAGCAAAATAACTTTTTTTGTATATTTCATGATCCAATTTTCTGGTGCTAATGAACAATTTTTATGTTAACTTTACATATCAGTCACTGTTTATGAACTAGGATTATTCATAAGCATTTAGTCAGTATTTTGGATTCTTCAAAAGTATTGGTATTACCAATTTTATACATGCTTTATTGATGATTAGAGGAACCTAACCCTGATAAGAAGCTAAAATTCATCTAAAAATATCTGATAACCAAACAAATGATTACCAGATATTTTTAGATGAATTTGCCATATGTAAGTGTAAACTTTATGAGAACTAAATGTCTACTAGAGGAATCGTCATATTTTCATATTTATGTCCTTTTCAAATGTTTAAGAGGAAGGGACTTTCTTTCTAAATGTATAATAACACATCTTGTCTGTGACAATAAACACATACAAGCTACCATCTTCAGATACTACTTTGCATTTTGAAATGAATTTTGTGTAGTTTATGCCAGTTTAAAAACAAATGTGTAAAATTATTGCCTTCACACTGTATGAAGGAGACCTTAGAGCAATGTGCAACCCAAGTCAGTGAGTGTCAAAGAACAACGGACTCTAGCCCAGATCTTCCTGACTCCAAACTCTTTTCTCTTAACTGTAATTATGATGTAGCTTCCCAGAGTGATTGTATCAATCCGTGATGAAATGCACCTTTGTGAGAGTACATTCAGGCAGTGATGACACAGCAGGTTGAGTAATGGCACTGGCTGTGTTCACAATACGTATGTGGGATTATTCTGTGGTTCACATGCTCCAGAAATATGTGGACCTGTATTTTGGAAGTGCTATCCTATTCGGTAGGATGTGTGCATTCATATTTTTGTAGGCAAACTAAAATTTGATTTCAAAATATTTAGAAACCATATGAAGATGATGTCTGTGGATGGGTTGATTGACTTGTTATATTGTTTTGACATTCAAAGTTTTCACCTGATATATTTTATTCATTCACTTATTCATTTATCTATGAATATAATATAAGGGTGTTGGGTCTTATTTAGTTCACTTTGGCCAGAAAATCACTACGTTATTGAAGCTGGCCTTGAAATTCTTATCATCTTGCTTCTACCACTATGCCCAGATTGAGCCTGGAATTATTTGCTAGGTTGTATCTGAAGGTAACTCTAGAAGAAATATTTAAAATAGTACCCTTAATATTAACAATAAAACATTAAGCTTTCAATTTCTACACCTAAAGTAATAACTTCATTTTGATTCTTTAGGACTAAAAAAGTCATCTAGAATCACATTTTATCAGGATAGAAGTATAAAGCATGTTTTATATTTGAATAAGTATAACATGTGCAAAATATGGACAACATATGCCTCATATCAAAATATGTATAGCATATGCAGAGATACAGGCACAATAATGAATATATATACCATTTTTATGAAGTGTGAGTGCAGCAAGCTCACACTTCAAATTAAAATCACATACTTCTCTTTTTAAACTGGGATACTGCCTAAATTTTTACCAACGTATAAGTTGCTTCTATAAGTAGTTCTCAGACATTGCATGACAGTGTTCAGGCATCAAACTGTGATGCAGATGACAGGCAGCCCAGGTATGTGGGATAGGCTTCCTGAGCAGTAACAGCTAGTTTGGAATGAATTGGGCTATATCTCATCCTTTCTTGTCTAAAAATTCTGATGCCATTAGAAAAATCTACACATTTTCCCTTGATGTAGAAGGTCTTTCTGTATTTGTGTTGCTTTCATTGGTTATTAAAGAAACTGCCTTGGCCTAGGTGATAGGGCAGGAAATCAGGTAAGTCGGGAAGACAGAACTTAATGCTGCGAAGAAGGATAGTATGGCAGATGCCATGAATCTCCTGCCCGAGGCGGACATAGGTTAGAATCTTGCCAGTAAGCCACAATCACGTGGTGATACACAGATTTAATAGAAATGGCTTAATAAAGATGTAAGAGTTAGCTAATAAGAGGCTAGAGCTAATGGGCCAGGCAGTGATTTAAATAATACAATTTCTGTGTGCTTATTTTAGGGGTTAAGCTAGCCGGGTGGCAGGATGCGGCCCTTTGCTCCCTCTGCTACATTATCCCCAATTTCAAACGTCAAATTCCGTACTCCTAGGACCTGGGAAGTGTTCAAGTCAATTTAAAATAAGTGTAAAGTAGGTGCTTGTATACAATTTGCATTTATTGTCATTCAGTGCATGACTTGAGTTATGGAACCCTAAATAGGGGCAATGAGGGAAATGAAGAAAGGACAGACACACAGATACATGTAGAGAAAGGCTCAGGTCCTGTGGCTTATTCATTAATATAGAATCTTCAGTGCCCTGGTAGCTCAGCTTGTTTATTACATACATTTGAACAAGAAGGCATAGTTATTGATACAGATGAACAAGGAGGCAGGGTTATTAAATAAATATAAGCAAGGGAGTATGATTATTATATGCAGATGAACAAGGAGATAGTTAATCTTAGTAGGAGCAGTCATTGTAGGGGAACTATCTTCAGGCTGTAACATCAAATGGGGAGAAAGCTAGAATGGACATTTTGTGCATACACCATCAACATTTGTACTAAGACCAGAAGGAGACTCAGCCATCCCTCTATCACTTCCCTGGGTAAAGATGTGCCACTACCATGGGTCTGAGGCATTCTTTTTGTCAGCAGCACACATTCATTTACTGGCTCACTACAATTTACATGTTGTTTCCTTCTTCCTCTTTCTCTTCATTCTTTTTGCTGATGGAAGTTCCAGTCCCAAATAAGTAAACAGAAGCTTATATGAATTATAAATTGTTGTTGATATATTGCTTAGAATTACTAATTAGCTCTTGCAACTTAAATTAACCCATAATTCTTATCTATGTTTAGCAGTGTGGCCTGGTGCCTTTTCTCAGTGAGGCATTCTCATTTGGCTTCCTCTACAGCTGGCTGGTGACTGCATCTCTGTCTTTCCTCTTTCCAGAATTTTTTTAGTCTGGTTGCCCACCTATACTTCCTGCATGGCTACTGGCTAATCAGCATTTTATTAAACCAATATGAGCGTCAAATCTTTACAGTGTATAAAAACATTCTCCACAGCATTTCCCTCTTTTTCTTTTCAAATCAAGACCCTGAATCTAATCTCCTTCCTTTAGGTTTTTCCTGACTATTATCCATAACAGCTTGCAACCAATATGCTAAACAAAGGCAAACATCCATAATCCATGTTTTGGCAATGTGGGCTTAGTTTTCTAGGCTACTTCCTGCTGATTGGGGTCACTGATAATCTTATGGGTACTGAAAGAAAATTTAGGATTATGGTCTATTCCTGACGAGTATTCTGTGAGGCTGGACTATCTCAACCAGTAGTCTTGAAGCTGTTCTAGACATAGAACTCAGAGGAAACTGTAACAGGGGTGCTCTGAAACATTGGGTAATCTGAGCCATCCATTTCCATAGAAGATTTTTCAGGGTGTCTTCCTTGATCAAACCTTACTTTTCTTAACCAAGAGTAACTCCATAGTCTTTCATTTCCTGTAAAACAAAGCAAAACCTCTTCTCCAAAGTAACATATCTTTTGATTTAAAGTCAAGGCATTTTCAAAAAATATAAATTGGATTAATCCAGCAGCATTTATAATCAATTGTCTTTTATCCGCTGTTGCTCCTTCCTTAGCATTCAAACAATTCAAAGACAGCACTGTAACATACAGGATCCAGATTCTCTGTTTATTTTCCATCTTTACATGGCTTTTTCCCTACTCTATTTCTTTTATTTTTTATTTTTTGGTTTTTCAAGACAGGGTTTTTTTCTGTGTATCTTTGGGTATCCTGGAACTCACTCTGTAGACCAGGCTGGCCTTGAACTCACAGAGGTCCACCTGCCTCTGCTTCCCAAGTGTTGGGATTCAAGGTATGTGTCATTACATCTAACTATTCTATTTTTTTAAAGGAACTTTCTCTATCCTTTTTTCCTTTTCTCTCCCAAGCCTATGTATGTTTTTAAGCTCACTCCAAACCATTTAGATTTTTTTTTGGTCTGAATTTGTCTTTACTGCATATCTCTCCTTTTCTGACCAAATGAGTCTTAAATCTGCTAAGCAATATGGCTATAATTAAAGCTGCAGCTTTGGCGGCTAGCTCTGCCTCATTCCTTAGCTTTCTGAGAATCTAACTTCATGGGGGAAGATTAGAAGTAGCCATGTATATTGCCACAACTCTGTGAAATTTAAAGGTTCATTCCACCACCAAGAAGCCTGATGCTAGCTGCTCATAAAAACAATTTAAGTGTTTGTTGGCAGAACCTCTTAAAGAGAGCTGTGAAGCTTTTGCCACTAATGCTGAGCCAGGAAGCCTCTTTTAAAGGAGCCATAGCTCTGCTTACCATGAGCAACCGTAGTCTACCAGAGAAAAGATGGTTACCAAGAAGCTACACTTGTCGTTGTTCTTGTCTATCTAGAACCTTTTTTTTTTTTTAATCTCTCTCAGGCTTTAAGTAGAAATTCTTGCCAAATGTTTGGGCACTATTTGGGTACTTTTGTTTCCCACTTACCTAGACCCAAATAATCATACAGATACTATATTAATTACAACTCTATTTCGCTAATGCCTCAGGCATATTCCTAGCCAACTCTTACATATTAAGTTAACCCGTTTTATTTTATTTTTTTATTTTTTTTTTTGCTTGGCGAGATCCCTAGCAAGGAAGGAGCCAGGTCCTAACCCGTTTTATTAATCTATGTACCTCCCTGAGGCGGTGGCTTACTGATAATGTTCTGGCATCTTTCTCTTTCAGCAACTACATGACATCTCTTTATCTCTTTTACTCTGCCTACTCTCTCTCTCTCTCTCTCTCTCTCTCTCTCTCTCTCTCTCTCTCTCTCTCTCTCTGAATATATATTCAGATTTCCAGCTTGGCTTTACTTTACTATGCCATTGGCTGAAACAACTTTATAAACTGACCAATAAAAGCACACATATAGAGAAGAAAATCCCATATCATCTTCCCCCGTCTAATTAAAAAGAAAGGTTTTAACTTTAACATAAAAAATTATACAAAACAGTTATCAAGCAAGAACTATAGTTGCACTATTTAATCCATTCATGTTTGGCAAATTAAAGAAAATGCTCTATCAACCTTCCTAACTTTGTGAGTTTTGTATCTAATTATCTTTTATCATATATAAGGACAACTACAATTACAACTATTTCATCTTCAACTCCATCACAGATTCAAGAAGGATATAATATTTCTAAGTAAGTAGGAAATGTATTGTAGGCAACTTCCATAATTCTAGTATTAATAGAGACATTTCAATGCCTGGACAATCACCCAAAGCTTTTTTGCAACATCAAACTCTCAGTTCAGTTTCATTATCATCTTAGATACTCATGAATGTAGCTTGGATTTTGTTAGAATTTCTTTTAATTCAACTTGCCAATAAATGCAGCTTTCTCGCTCTTTAATTTTGATTCTTCTTATCACCATTTATTATCAAGCATAATCCAAACCTCAAAGTGTGGTTAAACCATTCATTATTTTGTCGATTACAGATTTTTAAAGATAAATTTAAATTTAAAACAAGTCACAAATAAGTTTTAATTAAATTTGAGCATCAAACACTTTCTGAAGAAATGAATGAGGCAGATTCACTTTTGCAAAACTGATTTTAGTGACAGCTGGAGCATTGGGTTTGGCAGATGCTAACTTATGACACCTGGAATTCACTGACTGACTTGTCAGTGTTTGCTTCTCTGAGGAATAAAATGTTGACAGAGTGGTGTCAATGCTAATAAGTTTTTGAAAGTAGAAATGGGGATTTCCTAGGAGGTACTTGCATTCTATAAGTACCTTAGTATATTGGCTCAGTCCTCCAAACATTTCCATAAAATTACAGCACATCTCACATTTCATTCAAGATTTTATGAAATTATATAATATTTGAACAGATAATACAGAAGCAAGCATTATCAAATATAGTCTAAAAGTCAGTACATCCAAAACTTTTATTAATGTAGAAAAACCTGGTAGTGACAACAGTGTCCACACTTGCATTATTTACAAAATTAAAAATCAACATATTTTTCATTACATATTGCACATTAATCTTCAGTACATCAGACTGCTTAACAATCAACATCCCTCTAACATTTAAAATACAGACTACTGTCCCAGAGTGCCTTGGTAATGAGGTTGTTGTCATGGTAACTTTCTAGTCATTGACACACATTTATTATGGCAAACTTACATGATGTAAAGAATGTAGATATTTTAAATTGTTTGAAAATAGAAAAGTACTCTAAATATTCTAGTTTTATCTGAAGTAAATCATGTATACATCTAATTATTTTAGAAATGAAAGAAGGGGCATCTTAGTACTGTGTGAAGTATAATGAAAGGAGCTGTAACTAAGAGAAGAATTTGCTTTGGCAAAAGAGATTTGTTCGTAGAGCCAGAATACAAAAAACTTTCAGGACTGCAGGGTAGAACCCCACTTTTAAATATAGAACTATTAAAATCAAATGAGTTAAATATACATTTGTATAAATAAGAATCACCATGGAAAATAAGAATGATTATATATACATATATATATATACATTTTCAAATATAACTTCGTCCTTTCTCTCTTTGAAATTTAAATGGAAATTAGTTCATTCTACAATTTGAATTAATACTGTAAAAACATCAGGGTTATGTATCTGTTTATGATAACATATGAAGTGAGCCTGTAGCTCATTGCACCTGAACTGTCAGAACTCATCATTTTAAAGTAACACTGCCTTCAGAGTAAAGTTTGCTAGAATGGTGACCAGTGAAGGGAACTGTAAAGCACCTCAGTATTTCTTGGGTTTTGTACATGCATTAGATTGGATTTATCATCCTCTGACATTAGATATAGGATTCATGAAAGTATACATTCTGTAATAAATGTCACTTCCTTCTGTTCTCCTTTTTAATTTTATTTGAGTGATGTCTGCCACGTGGGAAGTAACTCCCAGAGAACAAGGTTCCCCGTAGTTTACTAATCCATTACCTATAACAAAAAGAGGTAGCACTACAGGTGCAGAGGAAAATAGTCTGCTGTGGTAAAAAAAAAAAAATAGCGAATCAAGCGAACAAAAGCATTTTCCAATGTTGATAATTTGCTAAAAATCCCTGAAAAGGCCTATTTACAACTGTGGTTTGGGATCTATTCCAAAGCAAATCCCCTTTCTTCCCCACCTGCTGTCAGGTAGGCAGTAGTGTGGTGAGGATGGAGTATGGGACCAGCATGGCATGCACTCTCTTATTTCCTGTGATACGAAGGTTTGGGAGAACCAGCCAAAGTTTCTGCAGCTTATCCTTGTTTTTCAAACCCATTTGAAGGTAAAAGATGTTAGATAAGGAAAAATATTAGCCTTTGGACATTTTACTTTCAGAGAAGACTTTTGTAGGAAGAAAAACTGACACTGTGTGATTTATTCTCCTATCAAGATTATAAAGAGAACAAGAAGTACAAAACACAATCTGTTGTTATTTCATTACTTACACTTCTTCATGTTGCCCTCTTTTTCTGAAATCTGTATTTGAGAACTTCAAAATAGGAACAAAGAATCATCATAAAGATTCACAAACTGAACTTCAGCAAAGTAACTTCTTAATTTAGTGATAATTACATGTTTTAAATGCACTTGCCATTTTCGCAGTGTATTTTCAGAATAGATGGTTTCAGTGTGTGCTGATATTAAATCATCATGGCTTGCTTAAGCTTTGTTAGGTGGGAATCTATTTAGCTGTACTTTTAGAAGCTTTAACTTTAAAAGCATTAGATACTATTTTTTTCACAACAGTACACCAGTTTTAAAATGGTAGTTCTTAGTTAAAATAACCTACTGGACTTTAAATGTTTTATAGATACAGGCCGTTGTACAATTAAATGAAATATTTTCTTTACAAATAAAAATTAAAATTGTAATTAGCCCATTTGCTTTTCTCATGTCTGATGAATGAAATCACTTCAGCCTAGTTTACTTTTAAGTAATAAAATCAACCATAAAAGGAAATATGTTTTTGCCAATTATTTTTCAATACCAATATCCAAAGGTTTTCTTCTGAAATAGGTGCTGTTTGATGCATAAGAGATCACCTTGTCATTCAGAATGCCTCATTTCACAGTAGGAGAGCTTATGAAATAGTACAATCTAATTTGGTTGCTTCGTACCAGGCAAAATGAACACAGAAGAATTCTATAGATATCAGTTGATTTAGAGTGAAAATTACATCCAATAACAGACTAAGGTAATCTATGGGCCTGTGGACTAGGCACATAAAGACAGCTAAGTTTATCCACACTAGTGAATTCATAATTATGCCAACAGACCTGTTGTCAAAAGGATTGTTTTACTGTATTAAATGAGTTTGTAAGGCCTCTCTAGACTAGGAAGCATAGAATGTATAAATAAATTTAATTGTAAATGGGGTCATATAAACAGTTTTGATCCTAGATATTATATTACATTCTGTGTTCATAAACACAGTCCCTAACCACTACAAATCTAGTAATTCACCTTAACTTTCATGGTAGCTGATGAACAGGTCTGCTCACCAGGAACTGTATGGAGCAGAAACCTAATTTCATACTGGAGGCTGAATGATCTTTACCTATTAATGTATTTTTCTCTTTTGTGTTGGTTTTTGAATCTGAGGTGTTATACTCAGCAATTTAGCTATAAAGTATCGAGTTTCATAATGTACTTTGTAAATGTTTAAATCAACAAAGTTGACAATGTGGTATTATTTTGTAAAATATTAAATATGAATGTTAGCCCAAGATCCTTTTTAATTTTAAAAATACATATTTAAAAAGCAGATTTGTAATCTAAATACACTTAACCACTAGAGTACAGTTTAATGCTCGGAGAGTAATTAACTCTGACCTATAACACCATGATGATCACTAACAGAATATTTAAGCCACTGATTACATCTAAATCATTTGTATGGTCACCTTAGTTGGTACTTTCTTCTTAAATATAATGAAACAATTTTTTAAATTAAAGGATGTTTATGGATACATATTGAACAGGGTACAACCTAAGGAGCTGTTTACATAATCTACGCTATATATTTTAAGTACTTAATGAATATTAAGGAACTATAAACTATGAAGTTTATGGAACTACTTACTCCCTTGAAATCAATTTACTCTACAGTAATGGCATATCACAGTTCCTAATAAGGGATTTTTGAAAAACGACAAGGTGCTTAAGTGTATGTGGAAGCATAATACACATTTGGTAATGTATATTTTTATGCATTGATTAAGGTCTTGCTAAAGTGTACATACTCTCATTGCAGATTCATTCTAAATGACAGGGTCCTTTGTTGATTTTCAAAAAAGACTTTTATATGTACATGCTGAACCAACACTTTTCTGATTTCTCTCTAAATTAAAAAAATATTTTTTTCCATTTAGTTCAACATTTTGGTAATTGTAAATGAACATATTGTTTGCCTAACAATAGTAAAGAAAGTTCAACTAATTCCTAAAATACATCAAATATTACAAGTGCTAATTGCAGTGTAGCATCAGTATGATCTATACAATACAAGAGAACAATGATATTCTATACAAGAACTGCCTTTTTCAAATATTTTCTCTTATTTTTAATTAACCATTCACCTATCAAACTTCAAATTGTCAGTGTAAAAAGGAAACATACTTGTTAGAATAGATTATTATTATAAAATATTCATCACCAAATAACTGGATATGTTCAATTACCCTTATTGCTTATATTTAAGCACAAACTGAGAATTTTCATAGTTGAAATCAAAGGCTCTGTGATTCAGGCAAGGCAATTATTAAAAACATCAAGGTCCATCAAGTGAGGATAGAAACACATTTCTTTAAGAATTCACTACTGTTTTGTTAATGCAGTCAAGGCCATTTGTTTTCATCTCTACCATGTTTGATTCTTTTCCCTGAAAGATAAGTAAAACTATGACTCTAGTTTCTGTGTCTCCTACACCAATTCTTTTAGAAAAGCATCCTTCCAAAGTCCTTGTACTTAAGAACCAGAATCCTATTTTAACTGTTTTTCAGTTTTATTCTTTTACATCTAAACAATGTCAAATTGCCCATATAAGACTGATCTTGTACAGTCTGTTCATTTTTAAGTGTTTGTTTATCTTTGTGGAACCAAGATAAAACTGTACTGAACAGAAAAGACAATGTTAAACATCATGGTATAATCAAAGAAATGTCATTCCCACAACCAAAATCTATAACAAAAATTTTAATTCACTACTTGTCATCCCTGAATACTTATGTGCCACCATCCTCAATTCATACATTGAAACATAGTTATCAATGTGTTAGTACTATGAACTTTGACCTTGAGAACATGATTCAAGATGATTGCTTTTATGAAAGGGATTCTGAGTCCTGGAATGATTCAGTTGGTGATGTTCTTGCCTGTCATGGAGACCTGAAATAAGATCAAAGCCCAGTGTCAATGTCTGTCGCACACTTCTATAAGTAAAATACTGAGTTAATGAAGATAGAAGTGGATCTCTGAGGATCTTCAGCCAGTCAGTCTACCCTGACGGGCAGCAAGTTCTAGGTTTAAAGAGAGACCCTGTCTCTAAAAACTAAACAACAACAACAAAAACAACAAAAAACAATAACAAAAGATGGAGAAGTATGATTGAGGAAGAAAGTTCACCATCAATGTCTGGTTCACATGTATGCTATACACACATGTGCACTCTTATGCATACACCACATGAACCACAAACACCAAACAAGCAAACAAATAAGTCAGTAATGGAGATTCTAGGCAGTGAGCTAGAATGTCCCTTCTACTGAATGGTAAACCAGAGAGATGTTTTCTGCTGAAAAGTCAGCATTCACCAGAGACACAGGATGTATCAGCAAATTGATTTCGGCCTCTCCAGTCTCCCAAAGTATAGAAGGAGGCTTTCTGCTTGGTAAGTTCCATTATGATGTTGTATGTATGATTGCGACATTTGTTTTTTTAAAAGATCAAGTTGACTGAGAGAACTGACTATTTGAAAAACCTTTGAGAAGAGAGTTGTATTCCAAGGAAGGCACCATACTGTTTTGACAGTTAAACTCAAAGTCTACTTTCTTTCTAAATTTAAATCGACAAGTTGTATCTCTCTGTTTGCTACTTTTTCTCTTTGCATTTGCTCAAATCCCCCAGTTCTGTTTAACTTTAAACTGAAAATCAGTTTCTTTCGTTTCCACACATGCCCAGAGTGGCCAAGCAACAGATTCAAAATATCTTGACTGTTAGGCTCGCCAGGCTGATCACCCTTTTCTTTCTTTCTTTCTTTCTTTCTTTCTTTCTTTCTTTCTTTCTTTCTTTCTTTCTTTCTTTCTTTCTTTCTTTCCTTCCTTCCTTCCTTCCTTCCTTCCTTCCTTCCTTCTTTCTTTCTTTCTTTCTTTCTTTCTTTCTTTCTTTCTTTCTTCATTCTCCTTCCTTCCTTCCTTCCTTCCTTCCTTCCTTTCTTTCTTTCTTTCTTTCTTTCTTTTTCTTTCTCCTTCCTTCCTTCCTTCCTTCCTTCCTTCCTTCCTTCCTTCCTTCCTTCCTTTCTTTCTTTCTTTCTTTCTTTCTTTCTTTCTTTCTTTCTTTCTTTCTTTCTTTCCCCATGAACATTAGCTTGCTTTTCTCAGTTTTTCTAATTCTGAGATTTCCAGTTAATAGGAGGTGATTTCGAATGGAGTATTTTATTCTGTTTACTGCATTCATTACGCTTAACTTTTTCCAAGATCTTTCTCTTCACATGGAAATTGTCTGTATCAACTGTCAGTTCTTTATAATACGTTTTACTTATTTCACTGGGAGTAAAAGTGCTTCTGTATACATTTTGGAATAAATAGAATAATCGCTTCCCTGAAGGGATATAATAAACAACATACTGGAGACTGAAAAAAATAGATGAACTTTTCTCATGAATCTCAGAACCTACAAGAATTTTATAGTTTGTAGTACACATGATTAGGTATTGTATGAGTTTTAATTATTATTAAATGGCTGGAGGAAGAGCATATTCTCAGCTGAGTTATTTCTGTAACAGTGAATGACCGAGAAGAACAGAGGCTGGGAATGACAAAAAGCAGAAGAATAGGGGAAAAGCTCTGGCCTGTCCCTCTCTGCCCTTCCATGATTGGGGAGTTACAGGGACACTACAGTACACTTCAGGAAGCCATTTCTTACGTATTTTCAAGTAATTGTAGAAACTGTCATTGTCATTTGAGTAGGAAAGGAATTTATATCCATTATTTGTAAACAGAGACTGTGCTTTTGTTTCCCAGCCACCCAGACCCAAAAAAATCACATAAAAACTATATTAATTACAATACTGTATGGCTATGTGGCCAATGACACAGGTGTAGGCCAACCAAGCTCTTACATCTTAAATTAACCCATTTCTATTAATCTGTGTATCACCACAAGGCTGTAGCTTATCAGTAAGATTCTAGCATCTTTCTCTTTTGACAGCCATATCTCACAAGAAAATCACACTTTATAATTATAAGGGTTAGAAATCCCAGTGGAGAAAAGTTAGGGGAAAGATCTTGCAAAGTATAAGTGACACCCTCGAAACAGAGCACTTGAAAAGAAATACACTAAAAATACTTGTCCTAATGCGAAACATAATCAGATGTTAATATACCCCATGTACACAACACTATATTATGAAAGGATAATTTTCACCAAGCTATGGTTGTATGTTATATGTATTGTATTTATTTTTAGACATTTATACTGTGTAAACACACAGTCAGAGTAAAATTTCAAATAAAATTTTGATTTTTAAACCTGCCAGAACTATGGGTTAAATTCAAGTATATGTTAAGTAAGTTTTCTATTACTAAGCTACACTCTATTTCTGCACTTTTTAGTATCAATTTAATTTTTTCCTTCCCATCTAAAGGTCATTAGATTTTCCTTCTCATCTTTTTCCTGAAGTTTGATTAAAAAGTAATTTCTTCATAAATTGTTTTCCCTCAAAGTTATTGATTAAAAAGCTGAAAAAAAAACTTTTCTAAAGTTTTCATTTATATTTAAAGAAACACCTTCTATACAAAATTCACATGAAAAAGTTATAGTGTCAAAAATAATCCTAAGAATGAGTAAAACTTCCAAATTTTCAATGTTCTAACCTCATGGGTCATCAAAAATTCTTGTCTTAAGAAATATTTTACTTTCAGGACCATTTGATTGGAAAACCTTTCCCAACACTTTACTCTGAGGTAGTGTCTGTTTTTGAAGTTGAAGTGTGTTTCTTGAATACAGCAGAAGGCTGGATCCTGTTTTTGTATCCATTCTTTAGTCTGTATCTTTTCGTAGATGAATTGAGTCCATTGATACTAAGTGATACAAATGACCAGTGGTTGTTAATTCCTGTTATTTTTTTTTTCATAGTAGTGTCTGTGTGTTTCCCTTCTTTGGATTATGCTGGTGATGGGGGGGTATCAGATGTCTGTGTTTTTGTGGGTGCAGTTAACTTCCTAGGGTTGGGGTTTTCCTTCTAAGAGTTTCTGTAAGGCTAGGTTTGTGGATATGTACTGTTTAAATCTGTTTTTGTCATGGGATATTTTGTTTCTCCATCAACTTTTAAATGTGTATGTGTTTGTATTGCTTTGTGTGTATGTACACGTGTGTACTGTGCCATTGGAGGCCAGAATAGAGAATATGATACCTGTAGTAATTGTTTCAAGTATTTGTTAACTGCCTTTTGTGGGCACTGGAACTCAACTCCTATCCTTTGCAAGATAGTATGCACTGTTGACCAAAGTGGCAACTCAGTGGTGTTCTTCATTTTGTTTGTCTATTTGTTTGTTTAAATGAATAATTACTAAAATAATTTAAATGACAATGTATTTTATTGACTACTTTGTCACATGGGATTAGAATAAACTGTATGCAACACACAATCTTCACTGTCACAATCATAATAATAAAAGAAAATGAAGAAATTTTTTAATACAAGGTCTCGATAGGAAACCTGGCTGAAACTGGAATTTTATTTCTGTTGCGATCTACAGTTCCTATTGAACTGTTCTATTATGCTCAAATATTGAGGCTTGTGCTCTTGTTTTTAACTTGCTAGAAAAAAATAAAAACTTTTCATCATCTGTTGAAATAGCAGCGGCGGGGCTGCATCCCCAGCACCCAGGCCGCCCACATAGGCTAGCTTTACCCAAAATAATTACATGGACACTGTATTCTTTTAAGCACTGCTTGGCCCATTTCTATCATGACTCTTCTAGGCTAACTCTCGCACCTGGACTAACCCATTTCTAATAATGTGAGTAAGCACCCCAAGGTGCGCTTACCGGGAAGATTCTAGCCTACATTCATCTTGGGTCGGAGCTTCATCGCGTGTGCCTCAGAGAGCAGAGCTATTCTGTCTGCCCGCGAGACAGAAGCATGGGGTCTCTCTCTGTGGCATCCAGCTCTGAGCAGAGCTGCATGCTTTCTGACCTCGCTTCCTCTTCCCGCCAGCATTTTGTTCTGTCTACTCCACCCACCTATGTTCCTACCTATCAGGGCCAAGGCAGTTTATTTAACCAATGAAATCAACAGATTGATATATGACACTCCCACATCAATCATCTAGATACCTTTCCAGTACAAAGAAAGATAGAAAGAAAATGGGTTATCAAGTGACAATGTATCAGAGTTGCATTACTGTTTATCACTAAAGGAAGAAGTTTAGCATCTCTAATCTCTATGCTAGCTGTTTATAAAGATTGCATCATATGTTGATGCCTAGCTGTAAAAGAAGCTGAAAGAACTTCCAGAAAGTAGAGTTAGGCATGAGGTGTTTGTACCAGTTACAACACATTTTCTTGGGTTTAGGACCTTGTCTTCCTGAACTGACCTACATTCAAGCTTGAAGGAAGAGGGTCTTATGCAGACATTGACTGTATATTATAGTGGTGTAGACAAATGGACAGGACCTTGCCCCTGGAAATATAAACCCAACTATTAAAGAAATGAGTGTTAAATATTGGATTAATCATTCAATCCAATAAATATTTTCTCCTTATACCTAAGAAAACTTAATGAAAGAAGGCTTAAAGCTTGGAATATTTAAAAAAAACATAATTTTGGTAAGAGAAGAGTAAGCTATAATTGTAATGTGTTTGTGTCTGCTCTTAATTTATAAAGTAAAAGACAAAAGGAACCACATTGTTTATTATGTGATCTATGAGAAGAGAAAAACAGAGTCTAATTGAATCACTGATAGCACCTATTGATTCACAAATAATAGCTATGTGATTTTAGTGTTAGTGGTCATTAAACACTCCACCACCAAGGCTTTAGTACATTTGCAAAAGTTTGAAAAATGAGTTTGCCTCTAAAATGGAAGTGTTGAATAAATATCAAATGACATTTAGACTTCATTTTAGAAATGAACATTCTTATTTGCCTCTTTGCTTAAAGAGCAGGTAATTACAGAGATTCTCGGTAATTAAGGTCAATTTCATAAGCGTAGCAGTTAATCAAAAAAGTAAAACTTAAACAATGAAAGGCATTTCCAAGGAAATCTATATAGAATTTGATCATGCCTGTGAAGTTATTGTAATTATATTGTTTCCTTTAACGGAAACTCATTAAAATTAAGGTTATTCTTTCTAAATTAAGAGTTGATGTTTTTTAACATTTGTCATTTCATGATATTTCTTTAGATTCTAGGATCTGTTTTGCATCAAAATGAACACATGAGCACAGGAAACTATACATTCCCTTAAACTTTTTAAAAGTAAAAATCTTATGCTATGACATTCCTCTAGAGTCCAAGGATAGGAAGCAGAAGAGCATATAAGTAGGACTTGATAATACTGGCTCAGTTTCCTGTAAACTGCCTGGCATTGTCTACTATAATAGTCCCATGTGTTTTACTTAATTCATATTTTTTTCTCTCAAATGTGGAAATAATTACTGAGAGATTATTAGAGATATTTTTGTTTCTAGTGCTGAACACATCCAGAAAAAAAAAGATTTGAATATTTTTAAAACCCATGGTTCTTATTTCTTTTCTTTGTGCATATTAATTCTCATCTCTGCTTTCATGTTCCTGTCTTTTGCAATTGATTTGTCAGGAAGGTTTATGGCTCAGAAAGTGGGATTTGGTTGGAGAAAGTTTTGCTCTTGTATATATTCGTGGGCCACAGTTCTTGCTCCTATAAAATGCTATGTTAAAAGATAAAATTTTATAATTAAATACAAGACAAGCAAAGGCTACATGCTTAATATGTCCAAGAATTTGATGTAACTCATATTGATGTTATTTAGTGGTCACAAAATTGAGCCTCAGATTACTATAAATTGTTAGGATTAATGAGTCCTGGCCTTCGGTTGCTTTTCCCTCCTAGAACCTTCTAATAAGTTACTAGAAGCTGTGCCTAGTTAGAGGATCAGAGGATCTCGCGTTGACCCTTAACTGCAGTGTATTTAAGTCTGCACGGTATTAATAAAGATGGGCTTTCTGAACCAGCGTTTTGGAGCTGCGTGTGTCAGTCTGTCTCTGCATCTGAGTTCTGAAAACTGCAGTCCCTTCCCCGAAGCTCCGGACCTGGGTGCTAGCGCACAGAGCACAGTGTGCGGCAATTGGAGCTCCCCACCGAGATATCAGGAAAAGGAACGCTGAGAGACCACCCTTGGAAGCACCTCCGAGACAGGTAAGCAGACAGCGTTGTTCCTGGCCAATGGAGACATATTTGAGGAGTAAAGATGGGAGGTATCTTTTCTTGGTTCAGAAGAGTCGGACGATAGGGAGGAGTTTGATGATTTAGAGCTAGTGGAGGATAGTGAGGAGGATTCATCAGAAGAAGAAGAGGAGATTATACTTAAGGAATTAAAAAATCTCTTTAAAAAGCTGAGAAAATGTAGAGTAAAAAAAGACTCACATCCAACTCTCTCGGCCCCACCGGTTTATAATAATGAAGGTTGTGGTCTTATTTGAGTAGGGACTCTGGCACTGAACAAAACAAGGGAGTTTGTTTCCGTTCTGTATACATGGTTGCACCGGTGATGGAGGAGCCAGACACCAACAACCCAGGGCAAATAATTCGCCAACATTTTGCAATAAAATTTAAAGAAATGAAACAATTAAAGGAAGCTGTAGCTGTATATGGGGCTCAAGCACCCTTCACGTTGGCCATGGTAGAATCTTTCTCTGCTATGAATTTAACACCAAGTGATTGGCAGCAATTATGTTGTGCTGTCTTATCTGGGGGAGATTATCTCCTATGGCAAAGGGAATATCGGGAAAATTGTAAGCAAACAGCCCAGTTAAATGCTCTAGCGGGTCAAGCTCACTGTAATTTAGATATGTTAACTGGGGCTGGGGCTTATGCTGATTTGCAGCAACAAATTCTCTATGATCCAGGAGTATTTGCCCAAATAGCTGCAGCTTCCCCTAAAGCTTGGAAGGCCCTACCTAACAAAGCAGCTGGAGATCAATTATCAAAAGTTCTACGAGGACCCTCTGAACCATTCCAAGACTGCATAGATAGACTGTTACAAGTAGCAGGTAGATTGTTTGGAGATGAGACAACAGCCATGCCTATGATAAAACAACTTGTATTTGAAAATTCCGCCTGTGCTCCTTTTCATAATACACCCATTGCTGGAGTTAATCCTCGTGGTCTTAAACCGAATGACATTTGGCAGATGAATGTTACCCACCTACTCTCAGCTGGAAAGTTGAAATATATGCATGTTTCAGCAGATACTTGCTCTAAAGTAGTTTTTGCATCATTGCATAGTGGAGAGAAAATGAAGGATGTGACAGCTCATTGCCTGCTGGCTTTTGCTTATATGGGCTTACCTAATGTTATTAAAACAGATAATGGTCCTGCATATACTAGTGGAAAATTTCAAACTTTTTGTGTAAATAATGATATTAAACATATTACAGGTTTTCCATATAACCCTACTGGACAAGCTATAGTAGAAAGAATGCATATGGTAATAAAACAGTATTTCACAAAAATAAATAGGGGGGGAGTATATTCTCTCTCCCAATACACAATTGGCTTCTATTTTGTTTATTCTAATTTTTTTAACTGTGGAGAGTGAGGGTAATTCGGCCATGAAAAGACATTGGAATAAAAGTTCTCAGTCCTTAGGATGGGTATGATGGAAAGACCTTCTTACAGGACAATGGAAGGAGCCCACACCCCTTCCACATTAAATTTGGACTTTCGAATTTAAATCAAGGGACTGCCCTATTATAGGAGCAGGTGGACTTATGACTAGTACAGCAAATGTCTTGTTCACACTTTTATCATTCCATTTGTATGACTTCTGTTAACAGTGCTAATGCCTCTTATGTGGTGAAACAACTCAATGGTTACTTGAATAGCCCTTGAAATGTTACAACTAGCACACCAGATTGTAACTGTTTAGCCAAAGGGATGGTTGAATACCATAGCCCAAATGGGAGGCTGAGTCCAGTCATGATTGGGGATCCTATTGCTGACAATCAACGCCTGTTGCCATGGGCATTCATTTCTGAAATTTGTGGAAGATCAGACAACCCATGAGAATGCAGCATATGGTCACTTAGCAAGTCCTTCTGACCCTGTTGGCCAGTAAGGTTTGGTTACAAATACTGCACCAACAATGAAGACTCCTCCATAGACAGGCAACTTCTACAGAAGAGGGCACCCCTAAGACACAGAAGGGGCCTCCCAAAGACAAGTAAGGGTTTACTCTTTTGAGATGACCTAAGACAGGAGGAACTTCTGTTTTATAAAAAATTTAGGGGGGAGATGTTGGGATTAATGAGTCCTGACCTTCAGTTGCTTTTCCCTCCTAGAACCTTCTAATAAGTTACTAGAAGCTGTGCCTAGTTAGAGGATCAGAGGATCACCTGTTGACCATTAACTGCAGTGTATTTAATTCTGCAAGGTGGTAATAATGATGGGCTTTCTGAACCAGCATTTTGGAGCTGCGTGTGTCAGTCTGTCTCTTAGCCTCCAGCCCCTTCCCCGAAGCTCGGTAACTGGGTACCAGTGCACAGAATACAGATACGGCGGCGTGGTGTGCGGCAATAAATAGCTGAAAACTTATATAAATATGTTTTTCAAGATTCTTTTAGTCTTAACAATACTTACGTTTTGAATACATAATAAAATCATGTTGTGGTTGCTAAAGAATATTAATATACATGTAAATCTCATTATTCCTATAACACTTTGCATGTGAATAAAAGGAAACCAAACATGCATGTAATTAAAACTGTACCTGTCTATGAAATAAATAAGATCACACATTTAAAAAACATCTCACCCAATTCCAAAATATGAAGCTAAACCCTTGTCTTCCCATATCATATTTACTCTTTGAAATAGCAAATGATATTTTCAATATATAGCCATAAGCATGATTGCATTGTCAGGCATAATCTACTCCTTTCTCTTTTAATTTTGTAAAAAAAATTTATTTCCTCAATGGGTGCATTCTTTCTTAAAGGTCTTCTTCAATCTTTCAATGTCTATGGCATGTAATTAAAGTGTTTCCATCAACTTTACTGAACACAATAACTTTTTGCCAGTCTCTTATTTCAGCCTTTTTCCTAGTTTACAATTGTCATCCACAACCACAATTAATTTTTTAAATGAATGTTTTTTTTCCTAAAAACTATTTCTTTGTGGACATTTTGTGTTCATTCTGGTATGAAATATAGGTTTTCCTTTTTACTAATAAAATGATGTGGGAATGATTTCTTATTAACAAAGAAACTGCCTGGCCCATTCGATAGGTCCACCCTTAGGTGGGTGGAGTAAACAGAACAGAATTCTGGGAGAAGGAAGCTGAGTAGGAGTCTCCATGATGTTCCCATGCCAGGCAGACGCAGGCTAGAATCTCCCCGGTAAGCACACCTTAGGGTGCTACATACCTTATAAGAAATGGGCTAGTCCAGGTGCGAGAGTTAGCCAATAAGAGGCTACAGATAATGGGCCAGGCAGTGTTTAAAAGAATACAGTTTCCGTGTAATTATTTCGGATAAAGCTAGCCGCGCGGGCGGCTGGGTGCTGGGTTCGCAACAGCCCGGCCGCTGCCCGGCAGCTCCCAATTGCAACAATAAAACTTCTTAGAAACACATTTTCCATGAGGCTTTGTTCAATTTTTATTACTTTTTATAATTGTCATAATCACTGTCAAAGCATTTTGAATCTATAGTTTTGTGGTTATATTTGTCATCACCAACCGGATGCTATGTCATATCATTTTCCATGTAATCTACAGTATTTTCAAAGGATGTTATAGAATCTTAGCTAATAATAGCAAAATAAGGTGCCTGGTTATCACAGTAAGTAGTATATTAATCTTATAAAGCAGAACAGTCTGAAATTTCTATTGATTACATGAATGATTCTCATGTACTGTTGGGTGGGTTTGTCCCTTTGAAAGACCATAAGATTTTTATTCTTGTTAAGAATTTGAAGTTTGTGCTGAGTCACACAAACCTGGCTGAACCACACACTCTTGTGACTGCAACTCTAAATCAGCAGCCCTAACTGCTTAAAGCAGAGGTTTACAAGGGAAAAACTTTACAAATTGGGCATTTTCCTTGATAGAGATATGGTGGCTGCTGAGAAGCATGACAATATATGAACCTTTTACAAAAGTGGGTCATAGTTTTTTTTTTTTTGTAATAACACTGGTTGATCAAAGAGCAGTGCAGAAAGCTCTGTAGTTAAAGGAGCAGAACAACAAGTTATTCTAAAGTCCAAACGGAGTCTTCCTTGTCTGAAGAAGATTAGGTCTACCCCTCTTCTGTTTTGGAGGATCATATCAGCTAGATATCAGCCTCTTCTTTCAGAGTACTAACAGAGTATTCCAAAATTTTAAGGTCTTTGTTCTTCAGTACTGAGAATTACTAGTTTTTTCTTTCTTTTTGGCCAAGAGGGAGGATATAAATGGGCCTACATTGACATTTACAAATGATCATTGGAATAAATAAAATGGCATAGCAGAAGAAAATAAATGCACGCTTTACCTAAGTAAAATTTGGTAACCATGAAGCCATTTAATCAGATTCAGCCTCCATCTTGAATATCATTCTTATAAGTTTTAAGCTTGAAACTGAAGGAGCTTGTGGGCCAGCATGGCCCCTGATATGTCAGTGGGCATAATAAAAAGAATGTTTAACTCTTTATTTAGGAAACAACCAAAGGAATTTTAAATTTTTGGTCATATGACTATAAAATAGTTGTTATATGAAAGACTTCCACAATAGCCTGGAATGGAGTATATCATAGGTTTATTTCTTTGGGAATAAATTCACAGTAAGGGTAGCCATCTGCAGTCTTCTGCATGTGCTGGGAACATGAAACAAATCCAGCAGCCAAGAGGGCTGTGCACACTTTTTGTCTTCATTTATACTATATGAGGCCATGTCCAAAGTAGGCCTGTATCCTAAATGCTATTGGTTGAAGGAGTTTTCACAACACCTCACCCTTTTATCTAAATCAAAGAGTTCTAAGCTTAATACAAAACTATATACATTAATAATAAATATCAATTATTGTCCAGAAAAAAAGAAATACAACCACCATGAATAATATCAACCAAGAAACATATACTGTTTCAACAGTTATCTTATTCTAAGGAGTCATTAAAAATGGTTTGGATAAGTCATTAGAGGAAAGTAACTAAGACTGTTAGTCTTCAACTCCATCAAAGACCAGTGAAAGGAAATATACCCTGAGTAAATAGAAAGTTCAATCAGGAATCCAAAGGTACAAGACAACCAGCTACCTGGGCAATCATCTAAAGTCTCACTTGCAATGCTGGGGCAACCAGCTGTGGCTAATGCCTAGAATATTAACAGACCATTTTCAGAGGCAGGAAAATTTGAGAAACTGTCTTACCCTGTCTTGGAAATGTTTGACAGTCTTTTAGTTTGTATCCAATTTGTCCCGTTTGGACAGTGTTCACTTTGTCAATAGTTGAGGCAAAGGCAGTTCTTTGCCCAAAGCCCAGTTTTGCCAAGAAGAAAGCAAGGTCTAAGTGGAGTGTCTTCAGTGACCAGCATTCTCTCAGGAATAGATCGGTACTGCTGGGAGCACTTGTGTCTCATGTCAACAGAATCCTAAGTTACTTAACTGCTATATTCTACAGTTTTTTGAAGTACTGAAGAATGTTTATTTAACTGAAATGTATCTCTGTATGTCTTCAAAACCTAACTAACATGACTAAAAGTTTGATTACTATAGATGATTATCTATTAATCTGTATTTGTTAACTATACTTTACATTTTTAAATGAGCTGCACAAACACATAATACCTTAAACAAGAGCAGAAATACATACACACTGTTTAACAAAATCAACTTTAAATACGTATCAATAGACCAAGATCTGTACCAATGTAAAAAGTCGTCTCTATATCATATTCTCCTTTAAATGAAAGATAAATATTTATAAACAAATTTTTTGGGAATTTGTTCATAGTTTTATTCAAACTGCTTCCTACAGTTTGTTGAGCAAAGTGTATTTAGAGTTCATGTAGACTGCTTTGGGGATCTTGTTCCTTAAAATCACAGTAGCAAGGAAGGAATTCATCGGTTCCCTTTCTCAGTGGAAACAAATCAGAACCTCTTTTCCAAAATAACATATCCTTAGACTCAAATTTTGAAGTCAAGATACCTTTAAAATATATACATTTTTATCTTAGCAGCCTGTAAAATGAAATCTCTTTTATTTAGATCACTCACAGTCAAAAAATTCAATGAAAATGCAACAATATACACAATCCAAACTTTATATTAAATCTTTATATAGCTTTTTAAAACTCTATTACTTTTACTATTTATTTTATTATCTTTACTCCTTTAATCTCTGACTGTCTGTACTCTTGTCTATACTTTTTTTCTCTCCCAATCCTATGTACATTTTTTTTAAAAAAAAACACTTCAATTTATTTACAGTTTCCCGTACCTACCACAGCAAGAAAAGCTAAGATCAAATTGATGTCGTATACAAGCAATTTATAAATATACAAACAATTACCTAATTTCTGAAATTCAAAATTGTTTGTGTTCTTTGATCCCTTGTAACTTTTTAAAAATACACTTTGACCCATTTAGTAGTTTATTTTTGTATGAATCTGTCTTTATTGCATATCTGTAATCACTTCCTGACCTGAAGTTTCTTTTTTCTTTATGCTAAGTGGACATGGCTAGAACTAGCTCCATGGCTCTGCCTGTTGGTTCTGCCCTATCCAACATGGCAGAAGTACCTTCACCTCCTCTGCTAGTCATGTTCACCACATCAGCTCCAGGGATGCAACAGCTCTATGTCAACTTTAAGCATGTAGTAGCATGCTACTTCTACACCCCATTTAAGGGAAGACCTCCCAAAAGAGCCAGAGTTTGTGCTGCCAGCATGAACCAGGAAGCCACCATCTCTTAATGAAGCCAAGCAGTTTTTGCTGCTAATGTTGAGTTAGAAAGCCTTATCTTAAAGGAGCCATGCCTCTGTTCCAGATAGCAAACCAAGCCTATCTGGAATAATGCAGCTACCAAGAAGCTGCCCTTGGCTCCAGTTTTTGTGGGTCTAGAAGACCTCTTCATTCTTAAGCATTCTTTAGATCTTATGTGGATCCACGTGCCATGGTGGGCACCATTTTGTTGTCATACTGAACAATTCCAGAATGGAGTATAACAAAGGTTTATTTATTTGGGGATAAACTCACAGTAATGGTAGCGATCCACAGTTTTCTGAGTGTTCTGGAACTGAAAATGAATCCAGCAGCCAAGGGGGCTATGCATGTTTTCTGTCTGTATTTATAGTACATGAGACCATGCCCAAAGTAGGCTGGTATATTAAAGTCTATTGGCTGAAGGAGTTCCCACAACAAACTGTTGTCAGTGTTTTACCAGTACTAATTGAATAGTTTCTTAGAAGTTCATTAATTAATATGTTAAAACTCTGAATATTTGAAACTTTAACATCATGTATTATCTTTTTTTTAATGTGAAGACTGACAGCAAAAAAAAAAAGCTATTTGTGAGTTTGCCTTTCTCACCAGGAAACCTAGTATAAAACAAGGAAATGTCATGTAGAAAACTCACATGAAATAAACTGATCAGGCAGCTGCTGATAAACTCATAAAGCTATAGTTAGTCATCAACATCATCAGAGATCTGAGAAGGATTTATTAGAAGATGTAAAACCCAAATGGTCTCTGTATTTACTAAAATAACAGACTTACCTGTATTTGAACAGTTACTTAAGGTTTCTCTATGGATATCTTGATGTTTTGTTGGGGGCAAAATTCTCAGGGTGGCATCAGGGCAATGCCATAGTGGTCGCATCTGTCTTTGTCCAATATACAGGATAGCATTAACTCTTGAATTTTTACATCAGAGAGCAAAGGTCTTTGGCTACCAGACCAAGCATTTATTTTAGGTTTAACCTTGAACACATACAGAAGGCTAAATAAAGCTTGTTCTAATGGCTGAACATGACTGCCAGCATTTTGGGGCATATTTAAAAATTTGATTATTTATAGTATAACTGATCATTAACGTGCCTTTCTTCATTACTTTTAACACTTTACAACAAGTTGGCAGCTTTTCTAAGATTAGAATTTTGCAGTTTTATTCTTGTTAGCTTTTTTTGGCTTATAATGTTACCTGTCATCTTGCCTCACTGCAATGATCTTACAGATCCTGGGAAAAAGTTTAAGCTTCAACAAGAGTTTTGAATATCAGTGAATTTAAGTGGGGCAACATTTTTGTAACCATCCAAATCTTTATATAAATTGTTTTTTATTAAAAATTTGGTATGATACATAAAAGTAAAAAAAATAAATTTATTATTTGTTGTAAGGAATTATTTAAGGGAGCAGGTATTGATCATATCTGGAGCCTTTACTCAGTATATATAGCAGCTTTTCTGTTTACGTTTGGTGGACCTCTTCCCTCCTAGTTTTCTTTATAGATTTTAACCATATCTAACAAGCTTACAAATCTTAAGGTAGAGAAAGTTTATATAATAGTCTGAAAATCATGAGATAAGTCTATACTTAAGCAAAAGTTTTATAGAGTTAAATAAAACTAAGAAAATGGGTAGGATACAAACAACAGTGATGTCTATTGGGAACAGTCTACTTCTTAGCTATTTTAGAGCATGTTTTAAAGTATGGCTGCTCTTAGGACTGGAAATGGAGGGGGAGAGGGAGTGGGGGGAGTGGGAGGGAAATGGGAGGAGGGGAAGAGGTGGAAATTTTTTTTAAATATTTATTTATTTATTTATTATGCATGCAATATTCTGTCTGTGTCTATGCCTGCAGGCCAGAAGAGGGCACCAGACCCCATTACAGATGGTTGTTAGCCACCATGTGGTTGCTGGGAATTGAACTCAGGACCTTTGGTAGAGCAGGCAATGCTCTTAACCTCTGAGCCATCTCTCCAGCCCTTTTATTTTTTTGGAAATTTTTAATAAAGAAAGAAAGAAAAGAAAAAATAATGAAGTATGTTTTGTTTTCCTCTCCTTTTCTTTCCTAGAGTCAAATGGCCTTAAAACACTATCTAGGATAGAGATTTGAGAACATTTAAAACAAGCATGCTTGGGTCAGGAAAGGAGGATCATAATCAGAGTCAGCTGTTTAATAAGGTAGAACAACATAAAGTCATATTATATATAATACATTTGAATCCCCACAAAACTGGATCACACAACCAGGGGGAGGGGGACTAGAGCAAACACTGAAGAAAGCTCAAAGATAAGAGATTTGTTGGAACTTAAATAACAGGCTTTATTGAAGCAATGAGAAGGACAGAAACCGAACAAGTTGTAGAAGGGAGTTAGAAGGCAGAATAAATTAGTGAGGAAGTAGTTGTGTCTGGTTTTGATCCCAAATCTGCATCACAACTTACATAACAAACAAAAACAGTACAAGACAATTATTGTTCCAAGGGAGCTCCAACTGGAATTTATATCAGCTAACAAATACAAACAACAACAATAATAATAATAATAAGGCAAGCAACAGCTGGTCGTAATGCTCTTGCTAATTCAGCACAGCAGATTGAAAACCAAAGGCTTCCCAGGGTGCAGATTCACCTCAGCTAAATGTCAACAGGACTTCCCATGATGAAATATAACCCTGGGCTGGAGACTACATATGATCACCCAGAAGTTACTAAGAAGAGATTACTCAGCAGAAGTCAGAAGAACAGACAATATAGAAGTCTACAGGGTCAAATTAAGGAATCCTTCTTAGGGAAAGAATAGATCCCGGATGAGTCCCCAAATTAAGTCAGCCTATTCTCACCCACGAACAGATCTGGATAAGCTCTTTATGAATTTTATGTATTTACTGAGCCACATAGAATTGATCAGGGCAGGGTTGCTTGTGACTACAAGTCTACAGAGGCATCTGTGAGTCCTTAAAGAAAATAAAACAAAGCACAAATTGGTCATTTTATGTCATTACACACATGGTAACTGTTGGAAAGAACTACAGGCTATTATCTTTTTATAGAAGTGGTCCATGGCTGTGTTACCATGGTGGTCCTGTTAGATCAGGGAGCAGAGCAGGAAACCTTGCAGCTATAGAAGCAGTACAATAGAATGTGAGGTATGGTTCCTGAAAATACTGTCTGTATGTCAGAGGTTCAGGCTGGCCTCAAATTTAGCCTGAGGTCAGGCCAGGAATTAACAAACATGTTTTTTCTCACTTTATTCTCTATAATACTCCCAGTACCTAAGTAGAACATGCTGTTACAACTTTTGCTAACTCTAATAACACATTTATTTATATTAGTCAAGTGTTAATTGGAGAAATATTTGGACCATTTCACTGAAACTGACATTTAAAACAATGTCTATTTTAAATGTCTATGAATTTTCTCTTCCAATAAGTCTTTATAATATACATATACATCTACACATACACAGCATGCATACACATACATGTATATATAGTATTGAACATAGTAAGAGGAACTGAAGTAAAGATTGATTATTTCACATTCAATAGTATAGCTCTGACAAAGATTCATTGCTCATATTAACAAATACACTATTCTAATTACTCACTTTGTATTCACAATGGAAAAGTCATGACTACTTGCACAGTACTTTGAACCATCAACAAGTTTACTCTGATTATTTATTTAGGAATATTAAAACTGATTGCTGAAGCAGATAGATATATTTATCACTGAGTGTTTGAGGGTGTGTGTGTCCATGTGTACCCATTCATGCCTGTTTGTGGATGTGAGTTCCTATGTGTGTCTGCAAAATAAACATTTCATTTATCAAATATTTATGATGAACAAATGTGTCTATCATAATCTTATAGCTATTATATTTATTTTTCAAAAAAGTAATATATGATTATTATATTTATATCATTAAACACTTCCTCCTTCCTACTTTTTTCCTGTACCCTCAGCTCCTCAAAATCTTTAATTATACACAAACATACACACACACACACACACATTTGTGTGTGTGTGTGTGTGTGTGTAAATATAAAATTCAGCCTATTGAGTTCATTTAGCACTGTTTATATGTATTTAGAAATGTTCTCTTGGGACTTATTAATCCACCAAGGGGCTCATCCCTAGATAAGACAAATAAATTCTTTTCTATTAACTGACATTCTTGATACTAAGTAGGAAACTAGCACTGCTGAATCTTGTTTCAAGGGAAGGTAACTTTCAGTGGTGATCTTTGTAGAAACTCTTAACAGAATTAAAATTTTAGGTCACTGTAAGTATCTGAATTGGAGGGGAAGCTTTTAATATATCATTTGGTGAGTTACCTTTATACATGATTACCTAACTAATTTGTATGCTCAGTACAAATTTCTATTTGTATGTATGAAAGTGTATTTATGTGTGCTCTTCAGAAAGGATAAGAGGGAGACATATTAATGTCTGAAATTTAATTTTGAAAGGACTTTACTTTGCAAAAGGTCACTTCAGGCAGGAAGAGATAGTGTTCGTGTAAAGTACAGCATGCTATCTTGTGCTAATTGAGCTTATCTCTTGCTGCAAACAGAATTATCTGTTCTTAGGCTTAAGAAAAGCTGCTATATTCAGTACAATGGTATTTACAAAAGATCTAGCTTAGTAGACACTTTATCTTTCTCTCTGGTTCCTTGTCTTTGTTAGTCTGAAAAGAATTACATGGTATTATTCTTAAGTTAGTGAAAAGATAGGATATTTTACTAATGAAATGAAAATGATTGCTGGAATATGTTTACATGTTAATAGGCAGCAGAGATGCTGAGAAAACATCCTCAGAGGTTTCTTTTCTCATAATTTCTCTTTGTAAGTCTGTGCTGAAACAACTTATCTATTTACTAGTATTCATGCAAACTATAATGAATATTATATATTATAAAAATTTTACTTTGAATTACTGCCAAAGTAAGACATGTGATACCTGTCTTAGTCATAAATGAAGCTCATCCCAATTGTAACACAGTGGACAAAACAACACTCAACAAGATCATTTAAATTGCCTTCTCCCTCCTTGCCTTTCATTTGTTTTTCCCACCCTAAATATGTAAAATAACTGAGATAATAGGCCAATTATTATCAAGTCATATAATTACCCAGGGAAGATCATCCTATAAGTTAGTAATTCAAGCTAGCATGCTATAGATTTCCCTCTTACCCTCAATATTATTTACTCTTCCTGCTGAAGTTTGACAGCTGCTCTTTTTTTCATAGAGAACTGGAACTGGATTTCATAGTAATGCCAAGGTGAACCAGGCTAATATTCTCTTCTCTTGCTAGGTCATGTGTAGGCATCCATATTGTTGGGTCATCATGGATGAAGATTTGTCATAAATTCTAACATATGCAATCTCACAGCAGAGATCCTAATCTTTAGGCTTTCATAACCTTTTCACCTCGTCTTCTCTGGTACTCAATGAACCCTATGCATGGAAGTTATGATGTATATGTATCTACTGGTGCTGGGTACACCATCATCAGTAAATCTCTGCATTTGGACCAGTTTTGGTTTTCTGTGCTGATCCTTCTCTTGTGAAGAGTAGCTGCTTGGGTGCAGTGTGAGTGCTACATTTAATATTGCATACATGGAGACATAGATGGTCTAGATGACAGACTCAACCTACACTTCCACACACACATTTCTGCCTTATCTTTATCAACAAGAGAACATATATAACATATAAGGTACTTGTATAGACTGGGGCAGAGAAAGTGAATTTTACTTTCTATGCTTCACAAACCTATATTTGTTGAAAGGTTTCTGTCTTGCCCAGTTCCCACAATCATTAAATTTAAAAGAAATCACACAGATGTCTACATTAGTTATAAACTGATTGGGCCATTTGCTCAGGCATCTAATTAACTCTTCTGACTTATATTAGCCCATTATTCTTATCTATGTTAGCCATGTGGCTCATTACCTTATTCAGCGGGGCAGTCACATCTTGCTTTTTCTGTGGTAGGGTCAGGACAGTAGAGGAAGGGGCTTCTTCCTTCCCAGAATTCTCCTGTTCTCTTTTACCTGCCTCTACTTCCTGTCTGGTTATGCCACCTAAACTTCCTGCCTGGCTACTGGCAAATAAGCATTTATTTCAAATATAATTGACAGAACACAGAAAATTCTCCCACACCATATATTTAATTATAAAAAGGAATGAATGCTTGCTTAATATTGTTTGAATAGCTATCTTAGTACTAATTTTCAATATGAACTCAATAAATAGTTACTTTTTGAAAGAATGAGTGCAAAAATATTCCACCTTTAATGAGTTCACAGTTCAGTGGAGCAAATGGTTATAAAAATTTACATTTTACAAAAGTTATATATTATTGTGTGATGTCATATGTTATGTGATAGAAATTAAGCTGTACATATGGTCCTTCAATTTGGGAATTCAGAAATGCATGCTGAGAAAATTGAGTTGTGAGCTTAAAAGTTATCTAAAGATACTAAATGAGGAAATAAATAAAATGAAAAAGGAGAGAGCAATTACAATCAGAGTCAGAAGTGAGAGGTGATCGACAGCACATTGTTAACACAACTGAAGCAAATACTTCTGATCTATAAATTTTAATGCACAACAGAAAAAAATTGAAATTTAATGTTTCAGGGTCTCTTTTAATGTTGATTAGAGAGTTTGCACTTCATTCTGTCTGTATGTCATTGGGAACTACTGGTAGATTTTAAGTAGGATATAGAAAGGTTATATACTCAGGTTACAGCAGAATATTTTTATTTTATTTTATTCTTTTTTAATTAAAAATTTCCACCTCCTCCCCTCCTCCCATTTTTCTCCCCCTCCCCCACTCTCCTTTCCCCACTCTCCAGTCCAATTAGCAGTCAGTGTTCCCTGCCCTTGGGAAGTCCAAGGTCCTCCCCATCCATCCAGGTCTAGGAAGGTGAGCATCCAAACAGACTAGGCTCCCACAAAGCCAGTCCATGCAGTAGAATCAAAACCCAGTGCCATTGTCCTTGGCTTCTCAGTCAGCCCTCATTGTCAGCCACATTCAGAGAGTCCAGTTTGATCACATGCTCCATCAGTCCCAGTCCAGCAGGCCTTGGTGAACTCCCATTAGATCAGCCCTGCAGTCTCAGTGGGTGGGCACACCCCTTGACTCTAGAGGGGTTCCCGGGTGTTCAAGGAGATGTCCCCAGCTTGTTCCTTGGGCATCAGAGGAGAGGGCGCGTGAACTGGCCCTATCCTATAGCCACACTGATGAATATCTTGGATATCACCATAGAACCTTCATCTGGCGATGGATGGAGATAGAGACAGAGACCCACATTGGAGCACTGGGCTGAGCATACAAGATCCAAATGAAGAGCAGAAGAAGAGAGAACATGAGGAAGGAAGTCAGAATATTTTTTCAATTATATGGAGAACAGATCTGAGAGGAAAAATAATTACAGGCAAAAGAGATAGTTTTGGTCACTGTAGTAGTAATCAAAAAAACTTTATGAGAAAGCACAGGAAAGTATTGGTAAAAATGGTTGGCTCTGTGAATAGGGTTCTACTCTACAGGTAAACTTAACAGAATTCGGTGGCTAGTTAGATGGGGCAAGATGTAGTGCTGAAATAAGTAAGAGCACCTTGTAGACACCAGAGAGAAAAGTCTGGGAAATCTATAGTGTGTCTTATCAGATCACCAGGGAATAAAGTTAGAATTTAACAATAATTCTACCCCCAGAAAGCCTACAAACTCATGCAAGCTGAACAGTCAACTATTTCCAATGTTTTATTTTAACAAACACATCTTGGAAACCCTTGAGGGTCTCGTAAGTGATCAGAATGTAAGATGAAGGAAGAACAAGAAGAGATGCTCAGACCCCCACAGAGCTGCCTCACAGTGCCTATAGATCGGAAACTATGCATTGATACTTAGCGCCATTTGTGAAATAGGTATGTTAAACCCTGGACAACTAAACACCCCAATTTTTGTATTTGATATCTTTTTTACTAAGGCTAATTTTATCCTCATGCTCCTAAAATTCATGACATTGAACCTCCAATCTTATCATCCTTCTCAAACCCAAGATCTTTTGCTGGAAGATTATCGTAATTTACCCAAGCATTACAGCTTAGTTCACTTGAAACACTGTTTGTACAATGTACAGTGAAGTCACCTAAGAAACAGATAATGACAATCCATGTCTCCTACCTGTCACCTCAAAAGATTACCACATTTTGATTGTTGTGGCAATGATAGACTTGAGTTATTTATCTTATTTTATTGTTCATTTCAGGGCTATGGATTGAACAAAAGGTTATATGTGTATTAGGCAAGCATCCTAATACTGAATTATATACCTTGTCTAATAGTACAATAATAATAAAAATGTTTTCTTTCGCAGACAACTTGGAAGACCCACTAAATATTTGTATTTGTGAACATATTCTATTTATTTCCCATTAGTATAAAATATTTATTAAAACACAATTTAAAAATCTATACTTTTGCTTGTTCATACTTATTCATAATAACTGCATTAATTTCGTTAATCTAGAAAGTCTGGGGAAGAAGTGCTCTCCCTTGTTATGTAACAGGCAGCTCTATCTCAAGTACTGAGCTTAATCTCCACATTTCACTGGAAAGCCTATTTGGGAAAGAACCACCTGCTATAGTCAAAGTTCTATTGTGGCATGAAACACCATAAGCAAACTACAACTTGGGGAGGAAAGGATTTATTTTAATTACATTTCCACATCACTGTTCATCAAAGTTATGAGAAGAACTCAATCAGGTTAGGAATCTAGAGACAGGAGCCGATGTGGAGGCCATAGAGGGGTTCTGATTAGTAGCTTGCTCATTATGGTTTGCTGAGCCTGCTTTCTCATAGACCACAGGACAAGTAACCCAAGAGTAGCATCACCCACAATGGGCTTTTATTTCTCTCTCACTTATTGAGAAAATGCCCTAGATACTACTCTATGGTCAAATCTTATGGAGGTATATTCTTATTCAAGGCTCCCTCCTTCAGATACATTTAGCTTATATCAGGTGGACACAAAACTATGTAGCACTCCATCTGAGACATTAGCCTACAGTGACCATCACTAATTCCCACAGCAAAGCAATCCCAACCAGTGGCCACTACCCATATTTTCATTACCCTTGAGGTCAGTGCTGATTTATTCTTGACAATAAATATTTTTTGTGAGTACTCATTACAATATTTCCTCTGCTTTTTTTCAAATTAACTACTTTGTGAGGAGAAAAGGTCAAACCTTGTTTTAGAATCAGTGTTTGTATTCTCTGCATTCAATCAAATGATGTTTTATTCACATGTGAAAATATGTATAACGTATCATACGTGGAACATAGGTCAAATATTGCTGATAAACAGATTTAGGATTTTAGAATTGAAAATCCCATCAGCTTTCCAAACTATTTCTTCAGAAAAGTTTGTTAGCCATGAAAAATGTAATGAGTCAATAAGAACAAAACCTTGTGCATTCATACTGTTTGTTTACAAAAATTCTCTGTAAAGATGGTAAGAGTGTTGCAGATTCGGTATCCAGAACTGATGACAGTAAGAACATAGCTGCACTGTATGACGCTGAAGCCAGATAGTCCTATACTGAAGTCTAAATTCTGCCCCTACCTGGTTGGGTAAATTAGTGAAGTCCTTTGGGTCTTGGTTTTTCTTCTTGTAAGATGGCACTAACAGTACGGTGGAGTCACAGCGTTGATTCAGCACTCAAAGGGTCAAAAACTCTCTGCTTCTAGATTGCTTTCTAAAACTTACCAGAATTAAATAAAAATGGACAAGAATGTCATTGATGATTCCTAGTTCTGAATTATCCATCTCAAGCTGAAATCACTCGTTTGTGCTACACCAATTTCTTCTTTATTACCTATTTTTTTTCAGGTTCCTCTTGCAGAGTCAAATGCATGTTTTGTGAACACTATTTTTTTTTTTACTGAGCCACAAGATTATTAGAAGCAGCCAATCTCATGGTCACACTATCTCTAGGCACTTTCAGCCACTGACACAATATAAACCTACAGTAAAGTGTGAGTAACCATCTCCCTCATATTTAACATCATGTGTGAATTTCTTTATACATCATATATTTCATACAATGTTATTCTCCATATTATGATTTTCTCCATGTTCATTGAGCATTTTTTCACAATGCAAAGCATTTATCTCTGCGTTTGTATAAAAAAATGTAACCTTTCAGAATCTTATCAGAGTCATTTGTGAATTTTTTTTCTGAGAATTTTAAGTATCAAAGAGCTAAAACATTCTGAAAGTTCAATTGCGCTGCACAGTTGGTTTCAATCAGAAAAGAATTGCTGTTTTACCTGTGGTAAGAACACTGATAGGGAACTTGATGTGACTGATATCAGACCCAGAATAGACAAGAGACGTAACAGGATCAGACCCTTACCCAAATTCAGAGACAGTGCCAATATGCTGTAACATTCTTCTTCTCCTAGGTTGATCTTTCAAAGCCAACAAGCAGGCTGTCACTGCTATTTAAACTTTGGGTTTGAAGCCTAAGATGGTAGTGACTGCATTCACAAATCACTTTTACACTCATAATTTAATTTCCAAACAGACTTTTCCCTCTCAACCCTTTGATACTTCCATATCCTAATGCCTATTGACCACGGAATGATCATTGCTAAAGTGAGGACTACAATGTGAAGAAAAATCCATTAAAATCCCTGCAATTTCAACAAGGTTTCCATAGCAACATAAAAATCCATGACCTTAAGACTCAGTCCTCTTTCTTCCCTTTTGGATCATTTATAGCAAAATTATGTGTTCCGAAGCACACTTGAACACACTTGGGAGAGGCTATTCACTTAATAGTACCTTCCATTTCTAAAAACGAAAGCACAGATTTAATACTCCAGTCAAAACCACAGCCATAATTGGAAGGACATACAGCAGCCAGTTTGCATAGATGGAGTCAATATCACTCTTGTGGGAGTCCACTTGTGAAAGTTTGGGCTGATTTGCTTTGTTTATGGATTCATTTTTCTTTTGTGACAGACCATAATAATGTTAAAACCCAGTTGGGTTTGTTCAAAATGTAAAGTGTAATTCTAAATCTTTTTCAATATTTGTAAGTTACAATTACAAGAAGAAAGGAATAAATTTGAAATTTATTTTGTAATGCCTCATCACTTTTGTTTTTGTTATTTTTTTATTTTATTTAAAACCGTCTTTTCTGTTTTACATACCATTACCCCCATATTAACCCCGCCCTACTCCCAATCCAATCCTCAGAATGAGTGAGGCCTCCCCTGGGGAGTCAACAAAGTCTGTTGCATCACTTGAGGCAGGACCAAGACCCTCGCAGTATATAGGCTAAGCAAAGTATCCTTCCACCGGGAATGAGCTCCAAAAAAGCCAAGTTATTCACTAGGGATAAATACTGGTTCCAAGGCCAGTGGCCCCACAAACTGCCCAAGCCACACAACTGTCACCCACACTCATAGGGCCCATTTTGGTCCTATGCAGGTTCCCAGCTGTCAGCCTGAGTTTCATCATCTCTTAATCCCTACTCTCTTCTTTATTTTTATTTTATTTTATTTTTATTTATTTATTAAAGATTTCTGCCTCCTCCCCTCCACCGCCTCCTATATCCCTACCCCTCCCCCATTCAAGTCCCCCTCCCTCATCAGCCCAAAGAGCAGTCCGGGTTCCCTGCCTTGTGGGAAGTCCAAGGACCTCCCACCTCCTTCCAGGTCTAGTAAGGTGAGCATCCAAACTGCCTAGGCTCCTACAATGCCAGTACGTGCAGTAGGATCAAAACCCAGTGTCATTGTTCTTGACTTCTCAGCAGTCCTCATTGTCCGCTATTTTCAACAAGTCCGGTTTTATCCCATGCTTTTTCAGACCCAGTCCAGCTGGCCTTGTTATAGAAAATATAAATCACTAATTTTTGCTTCTTGAAAACCTGTTAATTTGGTGTTTTCATTTTTAGAAACTAAATAAGTGAAATTTGATTATAGCATTGAGGAAAATTATGAAATATTAGACACATACAGAATAGAGCAACATTTGAATTCTTGGCTGTGACTTCTAAACTTAGTTTGAGATGCCATGATAAATAAATGTGTTTTGACTTATTGATCAACAATAACTCTAATATATTATTTACACTGTGAATGGCTCCATACCACAAGGATATTCATAATAACTCAAATTGAGAAAAATCACTGAAGTCTGTGATAGATATTGGATGTGTAAATTAAGTATTTGTTCCTGCACAGTTCAAATAAAAAGACGGCATGTCTTTCCTATCTCATCTATAGGGCAGCTGAAATATGAATATTTACTATATCCTCATAACATCTGCTGACAATTTCTATTTTGTAAAAAGAAATGATCTGAATATTAACGTAATGATATTATGTATCTGAATCATATAAACTTTAAAAATTTTCTGTATTTGATGGAGTGTGTGGATTAATTTGCAACTTGAACCCATCATTGTCTATATGTTATCCTTGAAATGCATTGGAGGTGATTGTTGGTGCTTTCTGTAGATGAGAACACTCATGGCATGTTTGCTCTGTTGCTGCAACCATTGTATTAGCATGGTGTAGATATGATACAAATAATGGGTATAGAAATTACACTATTTCTGATAGACAATATATTTGTAATCACTATTTAAATTCTATGTTGGAGAGGCTCCAAAAGTTATTTTGCTCAAAGAGCTTTGCCTTCATGGTGCAATGAATATTTAAAGAAGCCATCACAATAAAGCCATGGCTTTGGTAGTTTTCACTACTACAGGACTCCCAGGCAATGCAAACAACTTTACCTCATAGATACTAATGTGCCTATTTTGTGGGGAGAGGAAAATGAAGAATAGAAAGTAAAAATGGATGGCTAGTGAGATAGGTCAGGGGGTAAAGAAGCTTACCACCAACCCTCATACCTGGAATTGGATTCCTGGATATATATTCCTGGTGCAAGGAGAGAACTTATTATTTCAACTTGTTCTCTGATATGCCTCATCCAAAATAAATATATGATAAAAATATTAAAAATAAGACCATGAAATCACACAATTATCAAGTGCCAAAATTTGACCTCAAATCGTTTACATGGTATTATCAGCAACATAGTAGTTCATTAGTCTTGAAAACAACAATTTTTGCTTTTACCCATTTGTTAGAAAAGAGTACATTGCATGTAGCTAACATGAAATGAGCTATGAAAAAATGTCAGGCTTTTAAAATTGTAAGGCAGGCAATTCTTAGAAAGAAATTCCCCATAAGTAAAGGCCAGGGAATGTCTCCCCAAAATGACAGGGGCATTTTGGTTGTCATGGAGTTTTGCTAAACAAAAAGGTGGACAAAATGTACATTTGGGCCAGTTGGAAGATAGTCCAAGCACTGGACTAAAACTGTAATGGATATGATGATACATGCGGATGCTGTGGTAGGTGAGCAGGGCAAGAGATGCTGAGCAAAGTGCGTGCCAGGCTTTGATTTTATGTTGTGGAAATAAAGCATGTTTCACAGTGTTCGCACAGGTTGAACACTAGCAGAGGAGAAAATGTGATGTTATAACCACAGTGAAGACACCACGTATTCCTAGTTAGATTTTCCCGTTAAAAATATTACTCAAAGCACTACATAATTACATTATTTAAATATTCAAGTAATGTGTTTCGTAAAGGAGCTTTTGGGCAAGCATATTTTAGCTTTATCATTAAACTAACCCAGTTTTTCTAGAATATATGACCTACCACCAGCAATGAAGCATTTCTGAGGCCTTCTGGGCAGATGGAATAGACAAGACATTGTTGAAGACAAATTCCTTGCAGAGAAAGATTTGTGAAATCCAGCAGGGAACCAAGGAAACTACACTGGCAAACACACTCCTGCAGAGAAGGCTTTATCATTGGTTCTCTTTTAGCATTTCAAAAAAAAAATCTTTTGGACCTGTGAATCAAAAGAATGCCTGCTTTAAGTACAAATTTCCAGCAAATATTTTGGGAAAAAAGGGACAACTATCCTGAACAGTGGTCCCTTCCCAATAAAAGGCAGTTTATCTTCGTAAACCCTAAGTTTGTTATGTGAATATGAAAGTGAAACATATTTGAAAGGGAAGATGAACTTTTGCAACAGCAGAACATTATATAATATATATTTACAGAACACATATTCTGCTGTAATATTGTGCTAGAATCTGGGACATAGAGTTCAATAAGAAATAATTCATCTGAAATAACGTTAACTGTTACAAAAATGGTCTAATATTTCTTTTCCTTTTTTTCTTCTATTTTCAGAAGGTAGTAGAATTCTGAATACAAGAACACTACCAGTTTCCCATAAATAACTCCCAGATCAAATTAACATCAAGAATAACTCTAGCAAATAGAATTTTGCTGTAGGTAAACACAAAATATCTTATGATTTCATGATAAACATTTATCTATTTTTACTTAGGCCAGGAGAAAGACCTTGAATAGTGTCACATATCACTCTTGACTTCATAAGTATGGAGGTGTTAATGAGGTTTTGTCAAGTGAGTATTTAATAGAATTCTTAAATTATATTCTGTGCCCCCTTCAGATGTGGTATGGGTTTTGTGACAAGATTACTCATTAGACAATGTCACGTAGACCTGGTCAGAAGATGCTTCATATATATGGGCTTAGGTGACATAGAAAAATGCACAATGTTCAGAAGTAATGTGTATCATTTTCATGCCTTGATAACATTCCCTTTGGCTTTGAAAATGCATTTGGAGGGTGTGATTATAAACATTAAGTGAACATTACATAGTGCCTCCAAAGCCTCGTCTTTGGGGATATCCAAACTCCTTTGATCAGTATTCATGTGCTGAATTTCAACAAAATCCCTCCTATTGAATGCTCCCTTGCTCTACTTTAAAGAGAAAGGAGCTATTTAACCTGTGTTCTGTAGCGTTTTCCAGGGCTTTTTCTTGTCTTCCTTTGATTTGGAGCATGTGCCCCTCTATGATTTTAATACACACTCTCCTGTCTCATAAAGCATGAAGTGGAAGAATTAAAGACACTGTGGGAAAAAACGTCGGTACTTTTAGTTTTTCTCTCTTGTTCTCTTAGTACCCTTGAAGGAAACAGGAGGATTCAAGTATTCCAAATTTGTGACTGTTTCTATAAGCATATAGCAATTCTTTCTCAGTAGATAAACCTGGAATGCATTACTTGTATGAATAGATTTTGCCTTAAAATTGTATTTCCACATTAGGTTTTAAATGTAGCTAGAAGTACAAGTAATTTTCCCTCATTGAAACATATTGTGGTTCATAGCTTGAATAAAATTAAATTGTTTACACTATTTTAATTCACCCCAAGAATATATATCTTCCTATTAAGTAAATGGTTTCCCAGACATTGGAAAACATTTTTGAACAGTAAAGGTCACATTTTATTGCAAAACCTGTCAGGGCTTTATGTCCATGCTGTGAAATGTTATTGCTTTAGGGTGATTATGTGGGAGGGGGCTATGGTTAAGAATGCCTTTCTGTGACCAGCTATGGTTTACAGCAGCGAGTGGAGAATTAAACCCTTAATTGAAGCCTACAGAGCAATACCTAGGGGCTAAATTCAGCCTGAAAAATTTGATTCAGACAATTTTCTTAGTCTAGCCCCTGTAGGCCTCCCAGTTGATTCTCATGAGTTTTGATTGTGATTGAAAAGACAAGCTGTTTTCTGCTTTGCCCTGAACTCCCCTAAGGTAAATCCTTAGTTTTAGTAAGCTTTTTGATTAATGAGGAGGGTGAAGTTATCAGAAAGAAGGAGCGTGCAGAATTTTAACTCTTACCTCAAGGGCCATAATGAAAATGTCTTAACATATCAGCTACTCGGGAGTGGAAATTATCGTCTGGGGAAATAGATGAATTTTGCCTTCCTGAAATTATAGCACTCTGTACCAGTGGCAGTATTGATGCACCTCGGTGTTTCTCTAAAAGAAGAATGTGTTGTGGGTCACTGGTTAAAGATTCCTTCATTTGGGCCGCAGCAAATATAACTAGACACACTGAGATTTGGCAAAATGTCAGTCCCAACACAACATGATCCTGATTGCATCTCCTCACCATTTTCTCTGTGGAAGTAATGTGGTTTGTTCCATCATCTTTCCACTTGTTCTGACTTTCTCTGACATGTCATAGGGGGTGACTGAATTAGTTAGTACATCTTAGCGATTTTGATTTTGCCTCTCATATAGGCTTTTTCATGATTAATATGCTTAATATAACCTATGTGCTTTGACTGTATCTCTTAACCTTACGCCTTATTTATGTGATCTTAGCCTCTACGGCAGAATTGAGGCACCTCAAAATTCATGAAATTTGCATTCAACATTGAATGTTTGGCATACACAAGATAGCATGTGCTTATTGTAAATGAAGATGGGGAGATAAAATATAATCTCTGGTTAAACTTTGTTGTAATGAAGAAGTTATGTTAGTTTTTCGAAGTATAGTGCAGGAAGAGTAGGTGTGCCAGTGCAGTGGTCACTGGCCCAACAGTAGATGATTTTAAAAAGTCAGTGTGGCTATGATATGTAATGTATGCAACAAATAAGGTTCTAAACCACTGGAAGGACAATGGATCGAGTAGAAAGGGTCAGATACAAATTGTGCTTTAGGGCAGAGTTAACATTATTGGTCTTTCTACTGAGTATAGATAGCTCAGGGGCAGAGGAGAGGGAACCAAAGTAACCTTGGGTTTTCAGCCGAGGGGAGAAGGAGAGCAACCCGAAATGACACCAGGGAAAACGGTAGCTTGCCTGTTCAGAGCATATGAAACACATTTCCACAGTAGCTGCACAGACATTAAGGCAAATAAACAAGAGCCAGAAGAAAGTATTTGCTAATAATTTAAAAAGAACACGGTCAGCCAACACATTTGTTTCTTCATATGGAGAGAAGGTAGAGAAAACTGATGGAATGTTAGAATTAGTAGCGTGGTCACGCTGAAAGTAATAAAGGAAATCCAGGAAAGAGGCCAACAGAAGCAGAGCTTTGAGTCGGGCAGGGAGGAAGCAAAAAGTCAGGACAGCAGAGGTCACTTTAAAGGTGAGGAGAATCAGATGATCAAGAAAAGGTAACTAAATTTAGCCATTGTTAATTTACTGCTGACTTTGGGGAGAGAAATTTAAAGAAAATGGTGAGGCAATAAATTATATCACAAGATGATTATAAGTAAGAGGTGATGAAAAATGGACCAATGGTGGTGACTTTGTCAGCACAAAAGAGACACAAAACTGTAGTAAGACTGACAGTTAGAATACATCACTTCCAACAGAATTGTTCCTAAACTACATAGATGTAAAACGGACACTGAAGACATAGGTCAGCAGTAGAGTGTTTTCTTGGCATGCAAAAAGATCTAGATTTGATCCCTAGAACTGGGGAAAAAGATGGATAGATATAAAGGTGAATTATGAAGCAATCTCTTATAAAGAAGCATTGTTTTTTCTATAAATGAGCTGACTTCATAACAAGGCATTAAGCAAATATTGAAGTTCAGTTGTAGGGAAATCGGATTTTGACAAGACAAATGTGCCCTCATTCATAAAAATTCTTACTTATTGAAAGGTTCCCGCTGTATCTGAGGTCATATTGAATCAATATATGAGTCCCACTCTTTTTTTTTTCTTATTTATTCGAGACAGGGTTTCTCCGTAGCTTTTGGTTCCTGTCCTGGAACTAGCTCTTGTAGACCAGGCTGGCCTCGAACTCACAGAGATCCGCCTGCCTCTGCCTCCCAAGTGCTGGAGTCCCATTCTTTCTGAGTGCTTTTTAAGTAAAATTCTTTGTCCAGTTCTTTGCGTTTGATATTTTAACTTTTATGAGTTTATGTGGAATTACTGCTTGGTTAAGATTGGATGTATATATTTTATCTAATCCTACTAAGATTATAACTCATTTCATAATGGCATACACTGATAACCTTCATTAGATAATTTTGATATGAAGTAAAGTCTCACTGATGTTTATTTTATAAAAATGACAAAGCAAATTCTAGTCTAGTATAAACTACAGCATATTTCTTGCACATAGCTCTGGTATTAAAATAATCTTTTTTGCTTGGTTTTGACTTGTACGTTTTGACAAAAGGCCTCACAATGTAACTGAGACTTCCCTGGAACTTACTATGCAGACAGAGCTGGCTTCCAACTCACAGAGATTCATCTGTCTTTGCCTTCTGAGTTCTTAGGTCAAAGGCATACACCATTATGCCCTGAGTCTCCGTTGATAATGACCTACTTGAGAATAAAGGTACTTTCTAGCCCTAAGTGGGATCTGGCTTTTAGTCATTGTGGCATCATCGTCTAGAGATTTTACAGACACTATTGTGGAAATTCAGCAAATAACTCCACCAATCTTTTTTTTTTCTTCCTGAAGGAAATAAATCAAGATAGAGAAGTTTTGTTTTGATTTTGAAGATTTGTTTTGACTGAAGTGTGTGTCAGACATCTGTGTCTGACACCCACTCAGATCCATTCATCACACAGTCATTTAGTTAAATCCTTTCTGTCAGACCTTTAAGAAGAGCTCAGATTGGGGGTATGAGTATGAGAGACTCATGAGCTGTACACAGGATCGTAGGTGCAGATGATGAGGGAAGTGAAAAGACATTCTGAGAGCATGGATCACAGTCACAAATGTGTAGAGGAGGTAGGCAGCATTTATTAGACTTCTAGTTTGGGAATTGAGAATATTGTGGTGTTTTCTTTTGGATGGTAAGTTCTAATAGAGCATACTTACTTAATATTGAGAGAGAAAATGATATAGTGCAGATGTTTGAAACTGTGAATAAAGTCAGCTCTTTATCCTAAAGGAAACAGAAACCACTGATGCATGACATGCCAATGTAACGAGATCAAAACTGTGTTGTGTGGTTGGCCACAGCTTTCCACACCTGTAATCCTGGAATTTGAAAGACAGAGGCAGATAGATTGCATCAACTTAAATAGCAAGTTGATCTACACAGCAAATTTCAGAGCAAGTAAAACAATCTTGTTCTTATAAAGACCAGATGGAGAGTGGGGACAGTACAATGTGTAGCATGATTAATTAAGACCGAGAGACAGAAATTGGGATTCAACCTGAAGGTCATAAAATCCTTTCAGTCAGTCACTTGTTCTTACCTTTAACTTAGTCTGAAATCGTGATCCTCTTCCAAGAAGCCTCAGGATGAGACTGTGTTTGAGAGCTGTCTCCTTTTGTCTTATATTCTTGTCTAGGGCTGGGATTAAAAGCATGCACCACTGGGATTAAAAGCAGGCACCACCTGGTTTCTATGGCAATTAGTGTGGCTACTGGGATTAAAGGTGTGTGTCACCACTGCTGGTCTGTAAGGCTGATCAGTGCGGCTGTTTGACTGAACCTCAGGCAGGTTTTATTCATTAAAACGCAAATAAAATAACACTACAACAATTGATTAGAAAACCTGCCGTGGAAGTTTCATTAGGAAACGCTTAGAGTGCAACCCTGGATATCATGGCAGGTGATGACTTCTAGTGCTGATCACACGGTTAGAGAAAAGAGCAGATTTGAAGGTTGACTCAATGTGGACCCCAGAATCACATCATCATGGACGTAGTTACTGTGAGGGCTGAAAAAGAAGTGTTCTAGGCAAAGCCAGCAAAGGACCCGTAACCATCCATAGTCTATGTCCCAGCTCCTTAATTCTTCCCAGCACGGTGATGCTAAAGCAGCCTTATGTATTTTATAAAGTAATGAGCCTGAGATACATTAAATTAGAAGCCAAACTTGAATTTTATATAATTTACATGTACTGTTAAACACCATTCAACAATTTCAAACTATAATTCTGTTTTTACGTCATGGATCAGATAAAAGGCAGTAAGCTAGGTATGGATACCTTTTATTGACCCTGACCAAAAAATTTTGTTTAGAATTGAATTATTGTATCATAAGCATTGAAGTTCCAAATGGGACAAAAATCTAAACTGTCCCATAAAGGAATGTACCATATATGTTTTAGCTAATTATGTCTGACCTTTGTAGTGACTGTTCAAAAATTAAATTAATAATTAATCAAATTAAAATTAAATTAATTTGATTTTAAACTTTAATTAATTTAATTATTAATTATTTTTTAATTTAATTAAATTAAAATTAAAATGACAGCAATGATTAAGACTTAGGAGTTTTAAAAATTGCAGTTCCTAGATAACAAAAACAATTGGCTTGAAGAGAAGCTACCTTCTCTTACTGTGTTTCCTCTACTGCCCATCACTTATCTTTGACCCTCAGTATGAGATCAGATGTCCCAGAATCCTCAGTTGTATTCTCGAGTAACTCTGCGGTAATTGGCTAATTGACTAACTCATCATTTTCCCATCTCAGTTTACTTTTCTGTGAAGGTAATGTGGTAGCTCAAGAGACAGAATGTGTGAGCGAAGAAGAAATCCCATGCAAAGATTTACGTCACAGAGCCTGAGATTATATCATCAGAAATGCTATACATAAAAGACAATATAGTACGTAGAATGTACAAATGCTTTTCAAATGCTCTCATCCCTTCAAATGTTTGTCATTTCATGTCGTCTGTGAATTCTCATACTTCTTGTGAGAAATGATCTATTTTCCTGGTGCCCAATAAAAGTTGATAGAGATGTTTCAGTCAGTACCAAAATTGACTGATATTGGTGGATTTGGGAGATTGATGATTCCTTCAAATATGAGTATTTCGCATGGACTAACTAGGTCTTTGAATGTGATTTATTCTAATTTTGTTTGTTTTTTCTTTTCCTTCTGCTGTTTCTTGACCTACCCTCCTCATTTTAATTATCTTATCCAAATCCTTCTCTCTTTTTTTCTCTCTCTTTCTTTCTAATTTTTGGTAGGATCTCGCTATAAATCTGGTTTCAAATTTATAGTTCCCCTGCATCAGCAAGATGTACCAGTTCTAATAACTATAAGCTTCCATGCGTGACTTCCCAACTATCAGCACCCAAGTTTCTTGTGAATATTGAGCATTATAGAAATAGGCAAAGGTACTAGATGGATTTTTGTATTTGTGGACATCAGGTTATCTAAACTGATCTGGGATCCCCCTCTGTGTGCTATGATTAGCGTTAATGAATAAAAAAACTGCCTTGGCTTATTGATAAGGCAGAACTTAGGTAGGCAGAGAAGACAGAACTGAATGCTGGGAGGAAGAAGGGTGGAGTCAGGGAGAAGCCATGGATCCTCTGCCTGAGATGAACACCAGTTAGAATCTTGATGGCAAGCCACAACCACGTGGTGTCACAGATTAATGGAGATGGGTTAAATTAAGATGTAAGAGTTAGCCAATAAGAAGTTAGAGCTAATGGGCCAAGCAGTGATTTAATTAATACAGTTTCTGTGTGATTATTTTGGGGCTGGGTGGCCAGAACAAACAAGTGACCCCTTGCAACACTAAACAAAAGAAAATATGCAAAGAAGTTTGTGAGAAGAAATAAATAATTTTTGGTAAAACCAGGCTTTGTCATTTACTTTGAACAGCAAGAAAATGTCAAAAAGTTACCTAGCTTTTCAATTTCATCATTTGTAAAGCAGAAATGAACTATTTTCTTCTAGTGTGGTGTTCCTAAGTACACAGTTTCCACCAATTTCTTTCCTCCATTGAAAAAACCAACACAGCCTTCATTTTCACTTGCTAAAAAGAACAAACATACAGGAAAAAAGCCACTTTATTGATGTGTTTGGAGATGGATTGTTTGGAACACAGAGTCTGTTACATTTGAAGTAAATAAATTCCATTTTGATATGAGCCTCATGCAAAGCTAAAGGGAGGTCTATAATTTGTTTTATTTCAAACATTAAATTATGATGGCTCACTTAATAACTCTAAACTATAAATCTAAACTACATTTGTGTTCGGCAAACAGTCATAAAATCCCTGTTAGACATTTAATTACTGCACAAATTGTTTTATAAAGCACTGTAAAACAAACATGTTGATTAGCAAAAAAGAAATAGTCGTGATTGCCAAAACACTAATCTTTATAAACATATAAATTTAGCTGCATGCACATCTTCAATCATGTAGAACTCTTCACCCATCAAAGGCTTCGTTTGTTTTGAAGTCTTGCTCTCTTGGAAAGGCAAACCTCCATATCCAGATAAAGTCCAAGAGTTCAAAATGAAAAGAACTTTATTTTTTTCTGTATTTAAACTATTCTTTGTATATTTGCTTTAATTCAGAGTCATATTAATTCTTACGAATGTGCATTTAAAGAATAAAACTTGTAAAGATAGGGCTAAACTAATGATTGAATAAATCGTGACACAAGCAAATAAATACCAGGGTAAGGAGATGGTAAACACTGGATTCAGAGCATGTATGTATGAGTCAGGGGGAATGGAGGTGGGGTCTGGGAAGCAGGTAGAGGGATCAAGAACAGTCACTCACAAGCCCTTCTGTCAAAAAGGCAAAAGCACTCTGCTCCTGAGTTCTGGTGTATGTTGATAAGCGCTGTGTTCATAAAGTTCCCAATTCTAAGCTGTAATCAAAGAGCTACACAGTCAAGGGCTCTACCACAGGAGAAGGGTTCTAAGTGTGAAGTTCTTTTTTGATCTCTTTGGTAGAAGCCGCTCTTTTCCCACCATGTGATTAGGTCAAAATTGGCTACAGTTACATTGAAAAGCATATAATAGATTAAACAACTTTGTTAGCAAACACCCTCCCGACAAAGCTGGCATAACTGAATGCATTAGACATTGAATGATGATCTTAGCCTGATGAGTAAAAACAGAATGTGAGAGAAAAAAGAATAAAAGATGGAAAAAAACAGAGATAGAACTACAGATGATATGGTTTCCGTATTAACATTTTTATTCAAGGAACATTTGCTATTTTTTGGTTATTATAATTGAAAAGAAGTAACTTCTATAAGACTTATAGTTTTGAAGGAAGAGAAAGAAATATAAATAGTTGAAGGAATTTATAAACACAAAGAACCTGATTGTTAAAAGATATTGACCCACATATGTAAATAAGAAGACTTAGTTCTGAATGAGGTAGACTCATTCAGTTCTTTGCAGAACTCTGTAGCCAGCAATAGTGCAACTCAGTTGTGGGCAGTGCCATCCTAGAAGGAGCAGATTATGGTCCTTGCTATTAAAGATCACACACACGCACACACACACACACACACACACACACACACACACACACGGTATGGGAGAAAGGGAGAGAGAGAGAATATTAAAGCATTAGACATATCTACTATACTTCTAGAAAAAATTAAAAGCCAGATAACAAAATGGACAACGGCAAATACAACTGTCTTATCAAGTGACACAGAACACACCATACAAGTAGACCAGTGGGAATGGACAAAACTTGGGCCAATGGCCAAATTTTGTGCATCGTTGGTTGGACCATGTTCTTTCAATCTAGTAAATTTAAAATGGTCCAAGCCTAGAATAGGACTCTTAAAAGAAAATGCAAATATAGTATCCTCCATGTGAGTGGCAGTTGTGCACTATTCTAGAGGAAATTCCTTGATTAGCATAAAAGAGTTCACTAAATTTAGTAATTTACACAGGGAACCAAACTTTGGAAATTCTCTTTCATCATTTAGAGGAAAGACTCTGACATAAAATCTTAAAAGCCTTCCCCTAAAGGCTAATGATGACTTGAAACTGTGAACCATTTTCTTAAATACAATCTTTAAGGACCAGCTCCCAGCCTGCTAATAAGCTCAAAGGTTCTATGTCCATTCATTTCATGTCTTTCCTCTCCGCTTCAGGAGGTCCAGTGATATGTGCAGGAATCATAATGATGGCTAGTTAAAGGCACATTTGTTCTAAATAGCCTAAATATTTTTAAGTCAGAAAGAGGAAAACTTATAACTAAACATGTCTATAATAAATCTCACTCAAAGTAAGCACAAAGTATTTCCATTTATGTGTAAACTTGCGCAAGGTGTGATGGTTTGAAAAAAGTTTATCTGTGGGTCCTTTCAGATGTCAGTATTATGGAGAAGGTAAGGCCACAGGACAAAGACCATTTTGGATTTTATTTATCTCTTCCAGATTGAATAGTACAGCCTTACTAAAAGTAATGCAAGTCATCAATGAGAAAATACAAATCAGGTTGAGATCTCAGATAAAGGAAAGCTTCAGTTCCCAGGACATCAGTGCCTTCATGACAGGGTGGATAGACGGTGACTAAGGGGGGTTTCCACTTGGCATTTTTAGTTTTCAACTGAAGTATGTGGTAGATTTCCAGTCTATATTCCCTAATACTATCAAAGACTGTGTGTTCTCAAAGTGAAAATAAGCATGTAATAAAGTAGAAAAATTTGAATTTTAATAATTTAGTTTTTGCGTAAATCGAATCAGCAGTACTGAATAAGTTAGATCATTTATTAGAAAGGTGACTTGGTTGTTTGCAGTAAAGGCAGAAAGCACAGAATTTCACAAAGCTGTTTGGGTCCTGGGATATTTGGAATATATGTGTTACTTAGCACAGAAAATGGCAGGTGGCTGGCTTGATGACTTTGAGATGAAGAAATTATACTAATTAATTTAGGTGATCCCAGGACTGTAAAATGTATCCTTGAAAGTGGTAGAAGGAGGAAAAGAAGAGAGTCAGATGTGAATACAGAGCAGGTTGTCATGATGAGATGTGAAAAAGTCTACCCATCCATGCTGGCTTCTAAGGTGGGAGCCATTCAAGAGACAACCTCTAGATACTGTAGGAGGCCATAGCAGTCTGTTCCTCAGAGCCAACAGAAAGGAGCACAATTCTGTTGACTTAATGTTTTTTTTCTTTAATATGCATTGAAAAGGTACAGCTAAACCTATTTTTGTCACAAACAGTATAATGTTATTTTAATATGAAGTGGATTCCCAAGTCAAGCCAAGGAACCCATTCATTCTCTCAAGCACTAGAAACGTTTCATGGCGCGAAGACCAACAACTGTCTTCACAGAAGCTCTGCACAGAGAACAGTGTATCATCAGCCCACACTAGCATGCTGCATGACAGAGTTTTAAAAATCTACACGTATTTCTGTGTCACACTGAGTCTTTGTTCCCCTTTATTATCATCTATTTCCTTCCACCTTTAAGGACCAAAACTTAGGCCTTTCTGAACTTAAGGGTGTTATAAACAAAATGTAGGTGAGAACAGGAAATGCTGGCTCTTCTGTTTGCCCCTATTCTACTTTGTATAATGGTTTCATACTCAATCCATATTGTCATATACAGCATATTTTTTCTTTATTTTTAAGGTTTTGGGCATTCTAATATGTGTCCATGACATAACTTCTTCTCTAATTTGTCTGTATACTAAGCTGGTTCTATAGGTTGACTATTTTAAACAGTGCTACCATGAGCATCAGAATACATAATACTTTAATGACATATTAATTACATATCTTTGCGGGGTAAATTGGGATCATATAGTAATCATATATTTTTTTTGTTTCCAGAGAAACCTCATACCATTTTACATGACTATTCAAATTTACATTCACATTCAAAGCTCCCAAAATCTCTGTTGTCCACATTTCCACTAGAAATTTCTTAGTAGTATATAGCCCAATATATGACATCACACGTGGTAGAAATTTTACCTCATAATGGTTCATTTGCAGAGCCTCACACATGCTCAGTTAGATGACTACAGTGACAACACCTTGGTCCTTTGTGTTAGCTAAATTTTCGATAAGACTTGGCGGCTTCCATAGGTGTTGTAAGTGTGGCAACTTGGAATTTGATATAAATGCTATTTTTGGGAGGGATATGAATTTCTAGATGTCAAAGAGTAGAATACAAAAGGCAAAACAATGACGCCGTCACTACTGCAAACACCGGCATGAACAAATTCTTGTAACTGTAAAAATGCTATGGAAAATAAGGGGTCAGGGTAGGAGAGAAATATGATTGCTCATCCTATGTTCTCGGAGACATTTCCTGACTCATTATGGCTAAGGAAGTCCTGAAGTCCTAGTCCATACCTTGGTCTGATTTAACTCACAGTTAATAGACACAACAAAACTGGAAAATCAAAAAGAGATGTCTCTACAGAGGAGCACAGAATGATGCAAAATGGAAAGAAATCAGTATTTTCGATGTTGAAGAAGGGTCACAAGGCAAAATTGCAACCTCTAAAACCTGGGAAATGCAGAGAAAGATCAATCTCATTAGAGCTGCCAGAGAGTTGACGCTCCCTGGCTCCTTGATCTTGGAACAGTAGAGGGCATTTCAGATTTCTGATCTATACAATGGTGGAATGCTAAAACAGTACTTTAAGATTCTAAGTTTAAAGGGCTTTTGTACAGTATTGGTAAGGAACAAATGCAAGACTGTCTCTCAACGCTTGGCTGAATACATGGCTGAGAGTAGGGCACAAATTTATAATTTGATCACTACCAGAGGCTTACAAGGAATCACTAGATTATCTTCTTCCCTATTTGCCCCAAGCCCCAGTGTGGTAAACTGAAGAAAAGATGCCCTCATAAGTCTTAGGAATTTGAATACATGGTCCCCAGGTGGTGGCTGTATGGGAAAGATTAAGAGGGTTTGAGGTTTCAAAGACTGGCACCATTAGCCCAGCTTCCTGGTTGTGGCTCAAGATGTGAGCTCTCAGTGGCGCTCCAGTCATGACATCTGCCTGCTGACTGCTGCTTCTGCTCCACTGTAATGGATTCTAACCCTCTTTTTGCTTTCTCATTAAGTTTTCTTGGTTGTGATTTCTATTTGTTCACAGCAAGTAGAAAAGGAAGAATATTTTTTTTGCTAAGTAATAATGTCTCTTAAAAAATATGCATGCAGACTTTGAAAGTGACACCATTTCACATACTTCTGAATTCAGTTATTTAGATTAAATGTATGGATGAAAACATGTCTCCTTAGTATAATAGTCTCCACTTCCTTTCTAGACACAGAGAATGACAAAATTGCTGAACTTTCCATTAGTTTGATATTTCAAGGTTGTCCTTCTGACACAGCTGCTAAGATCTACAGTTATTAATTTTGCTAAGTTAGATTTTTTTTCTATTCTACAAAACAGGCCAGAAAACTGGTAGTGGTTCCCTCAGTACTTACAATCTCTCTTTACAATATGGAAGGTGTGTGTGTGTGTGTGTGTGTGTGTGTGTGTGTGTGTGTGTTTGTGTGTGTGCATGGATATGTGTGTAGTCTAATAACTAAAAATAAGGCTGTAGGATATTTATATAAAATGTTTTTTCATAATATGTGTATTTTTTCATTTTTGTATTTAATGCCCTTCTTTTTATTGCATTAATCATCTCAAGTTATTTTCTTATGGACCTTTTTCCATGTGCTTATTTGTGCCCATATGCTCTGCGCATGATTTGTTTGCCTTTGGTGCTCTGAAAAGAATAAATCATGGACAAGTCAAATGACTCACCAACTGAAAATATCTTTCAAAATGCAATATCATTCCTAGAATGAAACGGAGACATGTGCGTTGTGCTCATGGCACCCAGAGTCATGATATTGCCCTCCTCCCTTTCCCGATACTGCCAAATATCAGAATCCAAGAATCAAAGCAAAGATTCGCTGTTATGCCTACCAATTAAACAGCTAATGAGCTAGAATAATGACCCTTTCTCCTAACTGGTTGTAAGAATAATTGGATTTAAAAATGCTTCACACATGAACGAAATCATGATGTTGCCAGTCAGAGAAAGTGAAGACAAAGGACCACACTTAAATATGCTCCCTCTACCAAAAACCATTGTGGTATATGGGGGATAACCAGGAGGCTTGAAATGATAAGCATTGTCGCCTATCATTAAGATCTTCATAAAGAAGCTACAGATGCCTGGGTTACTGCTGGGATTGTCTGATTTGAAGACTGTAATGTGAAAAAGCATGAGGAGCTCAACACTGTCCAAAATTAATTTGCATTAAAAAATCTTTGTTTAAACCATCAAAGCTTTGTTGATGTGCAGAAAGAAATATTTTTCTTCAAAGAATTTATTCTAAATACTCGGTAATATATAGAGGTGGACCCAATATTCACCAATAATGGAAAGTTTCAGGAGCTTCAATAATCTACACTCTAATAAAAGTATAAAAGTTAAGCATATTTTAAGGAACACAATTTAGGTGATATTGATATTTATGTGTAATATAAACAACTATATAATTGAAATAACATTGAAGCCTGGATCTTGCATTGCATTTCGGCTTTTAGTTTCTGTGATAACTCCCAAATTACTTTAATTATTAACTGAGAAATTTAAAATTTGAGCAGCACACCGCTAATTGTAGAGGATTGAAATGTTAACATTCCTTTCAAGTTATCATCTAAAAATAATAGTTTTTAAAGGAAAATTGTATTTATTTTTATTCTCATGTTTTTGAAAGATTAAATGAAGTAGAAATTAAAAAGTACATATAAGGTTGTCCAAGAACACACTGTTAGGAATGTTTCTTAATGTGAGCTCCCAGCCGACACAAAAATTCCCAATCAAGCCAAATCAAAACAAGCCAAATTGAGAAATATCCAGGTTTAATGGGAGATCTGCGCTCTCGGGTGGCCCCGAGGGGAAACCGGGAACCCTGGGGAATGCAACTACCTGGAGGAAGAAAGAGAGACCACATGTTCCTCTTTTGGGGGATCACTTAAATACCCTGGGGAATGGTTTTCACCCCACCTCCAGTGAGGGGTCAGGACCTGGCCTTCTGGGATTTGGAGTCCAGACCAGGCCTGGGGGCTGGGATAGATGCAAGGGGCTGGGGCCTACTCTCCCAACCTAACACATACAACTATTTTTAAATATCCATTTAATTAAAACTATTTGGATCACATTGGTAAGGGCAGACAGAAGGAAGCATGCTCCTGTTTAAATATAATGATTTTATCTATAGGAAGATGCAATGCTTAATACTAATCAGATACATCAGTATGAGGGCCTTTCATCAATACTTCACCATCCAAAACTATCTTTGATTTAAAATGTATTACATAATTTTTGATAGCCCCTGCCTTATAGCATTATTGACCTTCAGAAAATTTCCATCATTATAGAAAACAATTAAAATGAGGAGTAAAATTCTGTCAATCAAAAACCTATGGCACTTAATTACTCTAAAAGAATTTTAAACAGAAATGGAGAAAATGCTTACGCTGATTTATCCATTCTATTTTCACATAGGAAATAAGAATAATAGAAATATGGCAAAAGCAACACTCTAGAAAAGCATTCATGAGGATATTTGTGTTGCCGTTGCTACCGTTCTCAAAACTATTTCCTTTTTAGTAATCATTTTGCATACTAAGTAAAACATTTATTCCAATCTTTATTGAACATTTTTTTCAATTCCTGATGTTTTAACCAAATTTAATTAAAAGATACTTTACAGTTTTCATATATAAACAATCATTACTTGTTCTTATACCCTTGTAAAGATGCTCAAAGCATAGATATCAAACTAATAAATGATGCCTTACTATCATTTAATCTATGTATGGTATTATTAATCGGGCAGTTGGTATCATTCACTGGGTTCCTTAGGTTGCTTCAAATTTACTTGTCAAAAAATTTGGCAAAGTAGCAGTTACCACCTAGTTCACGGGGGCCCTAATGCTATGTCATCCCTGATAAATCATGCTGCTATGGAGGAGCATTAATTATTTCTGCTCCATCTAGTAGACATCAACATCAAAATTTTCCCTCAGCTTTCATCTTCTTGTTGAAGCAAGCCCATTCATCATTGTTTCAGAAATGGATGGGCTCGGATCATGAAATATTTTTATGATTGGCAGGCTCCATGGTGGGTGAGAATAGGCAATGGTCAGCAAAGACCTTGCAGATTTATTTTCTGGGTCATGGTGCTGCCTCTAATAACTTGCCACTTCTCTGTGCGGCAACTTTTAGAGGTCAGAAAGATGAGAGGACGCGAACAGAGGTTGGCATGATTTCTGCACTGTTTCTTCTGAGCTGTTTGATTTTCCTGCTTTCTGATCCAAGGCAGGAACCTTTATGCAAATCAACAGAGATTGTTTTACCAGACCACATTTCCGGGGTCCCTAAAGTCTGCACAAGGTCATAGATGACATGGAAAAGAGCCAGTTAAACTTTTTAAAGGAAAGAGAATAGCTTTGAGAGTAAAAACAATTTCTGTTGGAAAAAAAGCAGAAATATTTAAACTAACTTCTCAAGACCAAATGCTGAGCAATGAAAGCACACCACTGTTCAAATGTATCACTATATATATGATACATACATATATCAGTGAAAACCTTATCTACCAAAGTAGAAGTAAATAAAACTACTCTGTAATTTTGTTACCCCCAGAGTAGGTGCATTATACAGATTAACCTAAACTTCTCTTTCTTTAAGTTAGAAGAATAAATATGTTGTTAGGGTTTTAGATATCAGTTGTAGTGAAGTGAAATTTGTAGGTTTATATCTTGAAGCATCACCTACCATTGAATAAATGAGTCATTATTCAGACTCTAACTCTCCAAACAAAGCTCTAAGGTCAACCCTGAACTTTGGAAATCATTGCAGAGGATCATTTAAACTTGATAATGTTCATACAAAACACATCACGGGAGAATCTCTGAAATATAATGTGTTGAAATAAGAGCAGCGGGGCTGCGTCCCCAACACCCCGGCCGCTTGCATGGCTAGCTTTACCCGAAAAAATTACACGGACACTGTATTCTTTTAAGCACTGCTTGGCCCATTTCTATCATGACTCTTCTAGGCTAACTCTCGCACCTGGACTAACCCATTTCTAATAATGTGAGTAAGCACCCCAAGGTGCGCTTACCGGGAAGATTCTAGCCTACATCCATCTTGGGTAGGAGCTACATCCCTCTGCCTCAGAGAGCAGAGCTATCCCATCTGCCCGCTAGACAGGAGCATGATGTCTCTCTCTGAGGCATCTGGCTCTGAGCGGAGTTGCATGCTTTCTGACCTCACTTCCTCTTCTTCCCAGAATTTTGTTCTGTTTACTCCACCCACCTATGTTCCTACCTATCAGGGCCAAGGCAGTTTATTTAACTGATGAAATCAACAGATTGATATGACACTCCCACATCATGTATATATGTATAATTATATATATGTATATATATAATATATATTACATAATATATATAATTATATATTACATATAAATAATTACATTATTAAATATATATTACATTATATTTAACATAATATATATTATATATATGTATAATTATATATATTATTATTATATTATATTATGGTATCATTTCCTATTGAATTTCAGCAGCATCTCGCAGGTATTTTGAGCCTCTAACCTGTATGTACATTTTCCTCCATGTTTTCTGAATTTTACCCCCTATTATATCACTTGGTGGACATTAAATGAACCAAGTACTATAAAGTAAACATTTTACTTTACCAGTCCCCTAGAATGAGATTTCATAGAAATTCTGAAATTGGATATATTGTTTGAAAGAACAGTGAATTTAGGAAGAAACCAGAAGTGTCTTCTGTTGAGCTTTTCTCTGCATTTCCTGAATTAAAATGAAAAACTGGTGACTTTTGACCATGGCCTCTTTTGACATTGTTATTACACCCTCAGAATATTTAAATTAATAATATGTTTCAAGTTATTTGAAAACATTAAAATAGATTCAGATAAACAAATTATCATTCCATGCCATGCTATTATTCTGAGTTGTTTCTCAGCTCATTCTTTTCTAACTCGGTATATACACTACTCACACTGGTATACCTGGAAGGCATATTTAAAGCCTATGAAAACAATGATCATACAGTTAAACTGCATGTAACAGAACACCCCTGAGTTCTGTGAGTATTACTGGGTATGGTACTGTAAACTGTAGTCCTTTCTCACTGTCTCTTTTACTTGCTCACGTGTATGTCATTGCTCAATGGTAAATTCTTTACTGTTGCTTTTAATCCAGTTACCTAATTTTATGCTTATTTTAGACATTTGGAATTTATTGAACATGCTGTTCATGCAATTAATCACCACATGCATTCTTTTATAACAGAGACTTTTATAATGAATCAACATAAGAATTTCCAAATGCATGTGTCTGCTAACAAAGAGAAGTGAGTGAGCAGTGTGGTGGAGTCCTCTTTGTTAAACAATGAAAATAGCAGAATGATAGAGAATAAAACCAGCCCACCTCAAGCTTTGGAAATCTTTGACAGTTTATCTGCCTCCTATGGATTTTCTTTCAAAGTAAGAGGAAGAATCTGCGGAGGCAGACTCTCCCAGTCTGATAGCTCTAACTCTCCTTGAAAACAGATTTCCTTCCTCTCTGAAAGCCCTTTAGGTTCCTGCATTTAACCTTTTCAGAGGCTTTGCAACTCAGCAAGCCTAAAGCATGCAGCCTGAAAACCTCCCAGTCCATCACTGTGAAGCACAACTTAAGATGGAGAATGCAGCCTGTTCACACAGGAGTAGAAACACTTTTCATTGCAAACATGTGCAGTTCAATCCACCATTCCTTCTCTGGAGGAATTCTTTCCTAAAGATTATAAATTAAGATACTGAATAGAAAAACATTGCAAGACTTATTTTCAGTTTATTTAGTTTTAATAATTTTAGATTTTCATGTTAGTATTGTAAATCTTTCATTCCCGCCTCTCTCTTTCTTTTCAAACTTCTCTTGTATAACTCCCAATCTCACTTTTAACAACTTTTAAAATTATTATAATTACAAACATGTAATATGTAGCATTATATATATTGGTTAGATAAATCCTCAAATGCCTCTATACTGGAGAAAACTTGGAAGTGTGTTGAAGCACCTCTTCCCCACCTTTCCCTTTAAATGTGCTCTTCTCCTTCCATATTCCCTTTTAATCCTTTTCGCTTTCCTGCTGTGTTCATATTGTGCATATGACAGAAAACATGTGCTCTTGCCTGCGCCTGCTTTATTTAACTTAAAATTATAACCAGTTCCATTTATCTCTTTCCTCGCCTTTTATAAGCATGGATAAGGAATTAATCTCCCTTGCAGTGAGTTTGTTTCAACCATGCATTTAATACACAGAAATATTTTGATGCTTGCAAGATAATGTTCAAAATGTTTGCAATAATTTTTCCTTCATTTAGCATAAATAATAGGTTTCATTTTTTGCACTTTCATACATTGATTTTGTTGGCTCTCATTCTCCACTTTTGTCCATATCTCTCCCACATAAAACATTATTTGTCCTCTTTTCATTATCATGTCGCATGCATTCTATTACACTTCTCTTTCCTATCCTTAAAATCTCATTTTGCTTTCGCTTGGTCTCCTTTCTAGTTTCGTGACCTGAGTTCATACCCACACTTAAATACAGATATAAAAATTGCAAACAAAAAAACCCTATGTATGAGAAAGAGCATGAGGATTTCTAAATCTGGGTTACATAATTTAATATTTTCCAATTTCCATTTTCCTGCTAATTTCACAATTTAATTTTATGACTAAATAAAATTCTAATGTGCAATTTTCACTGTAATAACCAATATTAAAGCCACATGAAAGCACCGGAATCTCATTGTGCATCGCAATTTCATTTTCTAGTCATCCATTCGTCTCTAGGTTGATACCATTTCTTACTGTTGGCTTTATATCAAAGAGCTTACCTTCGTTCACAAGGTGTGTAGATTGCTTGAAAAATGTTGAGCATTAATTAAGGAGAGGATTGATCATTAAGCACCCCTTCCACTCATAAATAAAAGAAGACACCTGTGTGTACAGAATGAGCGAAATAGCTATTTCTAGAAAGGACAAGAGATGTCTCCACTTTTGTAAAATTTGTGCATAGCTGTTTCATTTGCTTGTTTTGTTTTGGTGCTTTCATCCATGGGCAATGGACAGCTTTTAAGTCAGATTAACACTAACAATCTTTCAATCGATTTGTCTATCAAAAACAAGAAACAAAATGAAAAGGGAAAAATAACAGTTTCGCATAACTTGATAAGATTCTGACTCCACATTGTTATCAAGGACTTTCTATGAAAAAATTTAAAATAATAACTGAAATTTTTAATTCATCTAAATCGTAGTTAAATTAGTGTACCATTTTTAAGTTAAGATATTTGTGTAATTGTAGTTTCCATATTCAAGTATATATCTAGTTTAGGCTGCAAATGTGACTTTTCTTATGTTTACAGAGTGATATTGGCATCCCCATACTTACATGTTTTGCGAACTCTCATGTCCAGTTATTCCCAATTTCCAGTCTTACACTAATTTATTTATGTCACTGTGCCCTATGTCCAGATGATCTACTGTCATTCAGAGAAGTGAGACAGTCTCATGAATAAATAGCTGCTGGATCCAGATTTTCTGTACATGACACTTATAGGAAAGTCTGGAAGTCAAGTCTGTTCCTTTCTCCAGCATGTAAATGAAGAGCATATGGTAAACATAGGAGAGGAAATTTTTCTTGGACTCACACATCTGGAGAATAGCAAGAGAATCTATCTGAAAGCAAATTTCTAGGTTTTCTGTATATTTTTCTTCTGCTAAAACTGCTCAAGGTAAAGCTAATATCGTGAAGACGAGAGAGGAGAAACTGAGAAATGTACCACGTTTACTTCCAGTACATTGTACTTGAATAAACTGAGCGCTGTTTATATGTAAAGCACAGTGCCAGGCATAGAGAGAAATGCATAAAACGTTTTAAGGAATTCCAACCATAGGAGTAATAGAAGAGTCAATGGATTAACCAAGAGGAAGCATCACAGACCACACAAAGGTCAGTGATATGCCAAGTGAAGATGACTACCAGGAAGGGCACCTGGAGACCAAAGAGGATATTATGGTCTCATGTGTAACAATTTAAATGAAAAATCCCAGAAGGTATATTGACATGGCCCATCTTCAACAATGTGGTAGAATCATTGACTAGCTGGTTGTTCTGAGGGCTGATGAAGATATTTTAAATAATTTGAACATTTTAATAAAATAGCAAATTGTAGTTTATATTTGGAAATGGCAAACAGATATGATCATGTAGTAAAGAAGCTAAGGTATATTAAACCAATTCATTCTCTTATTTCTTTCCTATTTTATTTCTTCTAGCTTACCCTCTCTTTTCTTTTTGTTTATTTTTTGAGAAATTTGTGCAAAAATGTAATGTTTTCAAAAAATCCATTCTCTACTCCCTCCTCTTTACTTCTATGACTCCTCCTCTCACCATTTCTTCTCTAAATTTCATGATGTTTTTAGACCCACAGAATCTCAGCAATGCTGTGTATATGTATGTGAGTGTAAAGCTTTCCACTGGAACATGGGCGGTATCAGAGGCTGCATGCAAAGAAACCTACTCTCCCTCCTCCATCAGCAAATAGGCCTTCAGCTATAGGTGAAACTTTGGGAGACCCTCTGCTATCCATGGTGGGATTTGAATGGCTTGATATTCTGTGCTGAGTCTTACAATCATATCCCTGTGACTTCATGCACACCATGTTTGGAAAACACTTTCATGTTACCATAGTGAATTGTCATTTTGATCAGTCAGACAAATATTCATCCATCAACAGACACGCATTGAACCTTTGGTTTTAAATAAGTATGTTAAAATACACATACTGTTCTGCAGGAAGGCTTTAAATAAGGGCTTGGGAGTAAGGCAACATTACTCTCACTGAAAATTTTTCAAAAGACACAGTCTCCTGAGAAAGGCCTCTACAGGTTAAAACTCTTCACAAAAACATGTTTGATCTGAATCTCAAAGGACCAAGGATTCAAATATGAACAAAATAAATCCCTAAGGAAGAGATGAGAAACTCATACTTCATCTCTTTTTTAATTTCATAACCGATGTTGCAATTTCACCTGTTTGTGGGATAATACCTTACAGCCTCAAAAGTATTACTTCTGCCATGAATTATTTTTATAAGGAATAACTAGATAGTGTTACGGTGGAGAACAGTGGGATAGCGATGAAGCGTGTAATAAAGGGGCAAATCCCCGTTTTATTTACTTTTAGAAAAAAATCAATTTATTGGTCTTTGTTGTTGTTGAAATCAGCCATGTTTTCCCTCTTTGCTCAGAAGCACTTGGTATCTTTAGGTGTCAGTGTTTGTAGAAGCATTAGAAAGAATGTTTGAGAACCAGCCCTAGTGCCACACATTCATAGGCATAAGGGGATTTGTTCATCTTTCTCTATCCAGGGCAGTCTCATTCACTGAAACATTGCTGAGTTCGTGTCATGCTCCCAAATTGCGGATACAGACACTGTTTCCTCTCATAAGTGTAGCCAGAAGCAATCACTCCCATTCAGGCATTTTAAGTCAAGCCTAGAAATCAAGACTGGGGCCATTAAGGTGTATGTTCACAGCAGAAAAGTATATGAGGCAATAAAGACTGGTTGAGGTTGGCTAACCGCTGAAATGAAGGAACGGTGTTCGATAACCACTAAAGCTATTTGTGGTAAATATACTCTTAAACCATGAATATTGGTCCCATTTAGTTGATGAACTTCTAAAAGCAGTGAGAAATGATTAAAAAGCAACACATCTAGTTTTTTTTTCCCTTCGCGAGTGATGTGAAAATGCTGAGTTTGTTTCTTCTTTTTGAGTGTACACTCAGCTCATAATTTATGTACAACGAGAACTTATTATAAAGAAAAAATATTTATTACCAAATGGACATATATTTTGGGAGGGGAAGGATGTCATGAAGGCTAAAGAAATGTGCAAAACACAGTTTAAAATCTATCCCATATACTTACATTTTTATGTAAGTATACAATTCCTCAAAATATTTGCAAAGCTTCTCTTGGCAATATGAAAACTTGAGGGATCTATGGAAAGGCCAGGGGTATGCTTCTGTAAACATAGAGAGTATCTGATGTGTGCACAGACCTCTGTTGTCTCTGTCTTCTTTTAATGCTTTGTCTTCTTTACTGCTACTACTGGACACTGGCCTGACTTTTCTTGCTTGCTTTAAATCCTACTCTGGTCTTCCATCTGTAATCTTTGCAAGATAAAATGAAACTTTGATTGCAATTTATTATGGTGGGTGTGATGTGGGAGTCTTCATATTGCTTCCCGGTACTTTCTATTCCTAAAAAAATTTAGCTTGCTGTTTAAAGCCCCTCACTGTTATGTTAGTTCTATCAGTGCTCAAATGATGTGAGATTTCCCTCTGTATGCTGTTAATGTCATTGGTTAATAAAGTAACTGCTTTGTGACTATGGAAGAGCTATAGGGGAACACAGCTAGGTGAGAAAAACTAAACGGAGTGCTGGGAGAAAGAAGGCGGAGTCTGAGAGAAGCCATGTATCTGGCCAGAGACAGAAGCTGGGAAATTACCCAGTAAACCACAGCCACGAGGTGATACACAGATTAATGGAGACGGTTAAATTAATATGTAAAGGTTAGCCAATTAGAAGCTAGAGCGAATGGGCCAAGCAGTGATTTAAATAATATGGCTTCTGTGTGATTATTTTGGTTCTGGGTGCCAGGACAAACAAGCCGCCCCCTACTACACTCAAATGAGGAAGTAGACCCAGATTCTACATTCCAAATGTTCGGTTCTTAATAAAGATAAAATTGAAAACTCAAGACCTTTTCCTGTGCATTTTTCAACCACATAGTGAAATGAATAGTTATAGTTACAATAGGGCTGTACACCTTGCTGAACATGGAGGAGCACTTTGCATAAATTGGAAGCACCATTTTAGCAAATCTTAAAATGTGAAGCAAGCAGATTAAAGGCCTGGAGGATGTTACATATTGCAAACGGCATGCCTTAGGACCAACAGTTAGAAATGGAAACAATTGGCAGATGCATTAAACCACCACACTGTAGAACAACTCCAGAGATCCTGGTACTTTTTCTTAAATATTTTCTTATTTGATCCCACTACACTTTTCTTCTTACCATAAGTATTCTTTTGACATTTATAGCAAACTGACAAAATCTTTAACATCTCATTGTTTTATCATTTTAAGTGTGTGTGTGTGTGTGTGTTTCAAGTCTGAATTTACATTTTTCTCTCTTGGTGGATGCTGCTAATATTCTGTCGGCCTACCATTCTCTATATCAGTACCCTATTTGTATTCCCTATATTGCTTATGACAACCTGTGACAACCTCTGCATGTCTCCCTTGTCTCTTTGCATGTAAAGTCTGTGTTCAATAATGGGAAGAAAGTTTATTCGCCATTCAGTCACTTTATTAAGGACCAGGGATGCATGTGCTAGGTATCCTGTTTGTTTAGCGAGAGAAGTTTAAGTGAACGGTGATTGACTCTTGTAATGAGCTTCATGGTGACCCACAAAATGTAATGACAATATATGACTGACATAAAATTTACTGACATGAAACAAGATATTTATTGAATGAAATTTTATAAAAGTATTCCAAACATTAAGGGGAGCTAATGCTCAAGTCATGTGGTACCACTTGGTGTGGGATTCCCCTCTGTATACTGTGAATATGTTTTATTAGCATTAATTATTAAAGAAACTGTTTAGTCCTTTGGCAAGGTAGAAGAGAGTGAGGTGGAAAAACTAAACTGAATGTAGGGAGAAAGAAGGCAGAGTCATTGGGTTGCCATGTAGCTGCTGAAGGAGAAGGATGCCAGAACCTTACAGGTAAACCACAGCTTTGTGGCAATATATAGATGAATAGAAATGGGTCAATTTAAAATGTGAGAGTTAGTTAATAAGAATCCTGAGCTAATAGGCCAAAAACTTTTGTAACTAATACAGTTTCTGTGTGATTATTCAGGTCTGGGAAGCCAGAAAATGAAAGAACAGTCTCTAATTACAACCACTTTTTGATTAAGTGATTTCAAAAGAAATACTCAAGTTTGAGGAGGACATAGGCTTCTTGCTACTCAGTTCAAATAATTTGAACAAAACTTACTCAGAATACTAAATAAAATATATGTGTGTGCTGATAAAAGTTGATGGCCACATTCTTTCACAGGAAATTCAACTCTACTGAGGGAATAGGATGGTTATACATTTAAAATAAGATAATGCAAGCCTAAATTTGTCTCATTGCATTCTAAGTATTTATGTAAACAACTGTATTTGTATGGATAGAAAGGAAGACCAGATCTGTATAAGATGGGTCTTGTTACTAAAAAGGTAGAAGCTCAGAAAAGGCCAAATACAAAACATAAGAGTCAGGGTCATTCAAGAAAAAAACCATGAGAAATTTGCCTAGAATTCATGACATATTTAAGAAACCAATAAAAAATAAGACCAAATTTATGAATGAGATTTCTCGTGGAAAAATCTTAAATTTTCAAAACCGTGGTTTAAATTTACTAATCAGTCTGCTTTATGCAATGCCCATTTTTGATTTGACTCTCATGTTTAGGATACTTGGATGCATTTGTAAATGTCATATATACATTTTGATGTATGTACTGAACAGTAGGTACCTTGAGAGTGGACCTAGTTTGTCATAAAATGTACAATGAGTTGCCAAAGACTAATATACACACACTTAAACAATTTATTACCAATGGATTTTCACAATGATCCAAGTGTTAGTACTTCTCAAAATTATAAATTTCCTATGTACAGATATAAGTAAACTTTATACTTTAAAAATGTATTTTTTGCAAATACTGATTTTCCATAATTAAAAAAAGTGTGTGCAATGCACATGTTTGTGGGTGTGTGTGCAAGTGGTTGTGTGACTGAGGATGAGGGTATAGAGGTGAGAGAACCAAGCCTCGTCTTCCATATTGGTTGAAACAAGGACTCTTTCTGGCTACATTGTACATCAGGCTAACTGGCCTATTTGTTTCTACTCTCCATCTTTCTCTAGAAGAGCTGAGACTGTAGATGCATGCACTATCAAATATGGATGCCATATTAGGTCCTCATGTTTGTATGGCCAGTTTTCCACAGATTATTTTCCTAACTCTATTTCCCATAATTTATAAATGTAGAGTCTGATACATAATTTATACACACAATAGTATTTATAATCCTTATCTATTAAACTAAAAATAATGCTAATAGTTTATAATTTCATATAAAAATCCCAACTGAAGTTTTATTGCAGTGAATGTCTGCATCAATCTATGCTATACTTGAAATAACTGTTTGCATCTGACATGGTGAACTCTCCAAAATAGAAAATTTGCTAATTGTTAAAGAAATAATGAATTTAATAGTTTTATTGCCTAGTTTATCTAATGAATATCATGTGGGAAATAATGCCACACGTCAGTTTCTAACTTTCCAGGTATTATAAACGTACATGGGTTTGTTTTTATTATTCCTCATAAAAAATAATGAATCTGAATCATGTTTTGTTAGTCTCCATTCTGTAGGCCAATGCCTTATCCCTTTCTAAACAATTGGATTTAAGACTTCAGTGATCTAAATTTAGTTCCTGTTCTGTACTCATTAACTTCATGCAGACAAAGCAGATGGTCACTTGTATAATTGCTCATGTGTTTATGAAGAAAATCAATTAGTGCTACCCCTGTGGATTTCTTACCTATTCCTCCTTAAGCCCTCATCAACAAATGTATTGATAGAGTCAGCTGTTGGCAGGTGCGGATCCCTGTACTTTCATATAAACTAAGGACTCATCACACATATTAAAGGAGCTTGAAAGGAATCAAGAAAGGCACAAGAGTGTTATCCAAAGGAGGTGAAGAAAGGAGGGATAGTGTAGGAGGGAAACACTTAGGGGTAGGAACAGGACTCAGCATGCACAAGGAAACTGTACCTGGAAGGAAGTTGAGTTTTCAAACTCATTTGCTACTTCAATTATACTAAAATTAGAAAACTTTTGGAGATTTCCTGCTTTTGGAGTTTATCAGAAAGCTAGCTCCTCAAGAAACCTTCTGTTTCTTTATTGTTATATGAATTTTTTAAATACTCCAAGTATTTTAAAATAAAGATAACCAGTTTGTTTAAAAGAAGATAACCAGTTTGTGTGCCTTCCTGGCAATACCAGTTCTCCTGAGCTCACCATTCTTTAGTTGTCTGTAATGAGGTCTTGTGGGTTTCCCTTGTATTGAAAACAAAGATACCAGTAATGTTATACAGACTGAGTCAGTTGTATTTATGTATTTAGGAATATGTATGTGTATACATGTACCTAGGTGTGTAATTACAATAATTACTGAAAAAAAGAGGTCATAAAGTCGAAAGCTGGAAAAGAAGAAATATGGGTGTGTTTGGAGAAAGAAAAGGAAAAGGAGAATGATGTAATTATATTCTCTAAAAAATGAAATAAGTTTTCAAAAGTTAAAAGAAAAATTCTCATATATGATTTCTCCCCATTCTACAGCTGCCACATTTTTAGCACTTTCGAAATAAACAAGTTTTGTTACAGGTAATGGTTCTTTCCACCATAGAGTTGAGGACACAGAAGCCCATCTAGATCTCACCCAAAATTATTAAACTAGGTGTCTCATTGTCTGCCTGTTGGTGAGGCTTCAGCAAGCACCTTATTTTATAAGGCTGCTGTACTCCAACTAACATTCATATGCACAGAGCACGTAGCCTCTATCTGTTCTTTGGAATTGTCTCCACAGCTGGGTAGATGGCTCAATGGGTAAAGTATGTGTTGTGTAAGCCTGAGAACCAGAGTTGAGAGTAAGCTTTTACCCAAGGAAAAGCTAGGAGCCAGGCTGGTTGGAGGTTGTGCATGCCTTTAATCCCAGCACTTGGGAGGCAGAGGCAGAGGCAGAGGCAGGTGAAGCTCTGTGAGGTCGAGGCCTGCTTGATCTACAGAGTGAGTTCTGGGTTAGCTAGAAATGTTTCACAGAGAAACCCCATCTTAAACAAATAAACAAAAAGTAAAAGCTTGGAGCCTCTATCCCAAGTAGTGACATATATGTGTGTATGTGTGTGTGAGTGATATATAATGTGTGATATTTATGATATATGTGACATATGTAGCATGTGATATATAATATGTGTATATGCATGTATATGTGTGTGTACATATGTGTATATACTGTGTATTGTGTATGTGTGTATAATATTTTACCAATTGTGTACTTTCTACAGAATACTCCCAAACTAAAGAGACTTGGTACTTATTTATTTTTACTTATTTATGTATTTTCAGTTTTTCATGACAGATCTTCTCTGTGTAGCCATGGCTGTCCGGACACTAGGTCTGTAGACCAGGCTGGCCTTGATCTCAGATACCCACCTGCTTCTGCCTCCGAACTATTGGGAATAAAGTCATGTGCCACCACTGTACACCTAAAAGCTTAATAATTGTTATCAAATTGTTCTCCAAAACCCAGTTTGATTTAATGATTCCTTCGGTACCATACAGGTGCTCTGGGTGGACTTCCCCCCTCCCACCTAGGAAGTAGATGATGGAAAGTTGTCCTGACCTTGTCTGGAATTCTTCAGTTGAGCCCTATCTCTGCTGGCCACTCAGTCTTCACAAGTTCTTTGCTTTTCTTGGTCTCAGAAGTTCAAATTTCTTTCTGATCTTCAATTTTCTGCCTATAACATTTGAACTTGCACAAACTTTTCTCAGCTAACATGTCTCATGGACATAACTTTTATGGTGTTTTTCTTCTTGACTGTATTTATCTGAGAATTAGTTCCTATTTTCTTGCTACATAATGTTTTACTTAAAAAACTAATAAACGAAGTTAGAATACTGTTTGGGAATGAGATGAGATTTTGGGAACAGCTGAATAATTTCCTGAATAGACATTCATCAGAGAAGTTTCTGCCACCAACATGACACGCGCTGATCTCGTGTCCTCAGAGTGCCTGAGGAGTATGGAAGTTCTTCACTGCTTGGCACAAGCAGTTTTCATAGTTCATTGGCTTGATTTTAAAAGTTGAAATCAAGTGACAGAGCTCATTTGCTCATTTTAATTATACTTTTTAATTAAAGATAAGTTTTAGAGGCATAAGATAGCCATTAGATTTATCTTGGCATAGAAGATTTTTTTTTAACAAAACCTAAGTTGTCAGAACGTAATGTTCTTTCTCCTCAATTATTCATCTTGCCAATTGTTATCTTCAGTACAAAAATAGAAGAACAGTTATTGCATAATGACAGCTGTCAAAACAAGGTATTCCTATTGTTTTCTGTAACTTTTATGACCTACATAAAATTAGAAAGGTAACATCGTGTAACTAGATTGTAATTATTAATAGTCAAATTATAATATACTTGATACAGATTAGGCTTTATTTTTGTTATCTGAAACTAGTTCAAAGCACCACATTTGTCTCTATTTTTATCTGTAATTGCCACGAAAAAAATCTGTTTTAAATTTAAATATATGTGAAGATACACACGCATGCACACACACACACACACACACACACACACACACACACACACGAGGGGAGATTGTGAGTTACATAGGAGCAAATTATAGCCATTGTGAGATATGAGTTTCTTAATTATGAAACTCTTTTAAAAGCTTGTATGTTCATACTAAAGAACGAGTTCATATACCATGTATATTTACATATATAAAATTTCTAGTTTTCTCACCTGTAAAGATGGATAATAGAATTAGGTGAAGTTACCTGAATGACATAGCCAAAAATCATAAACAGTTTAGAGAGAGCCAGGACTGACAAGTTTTCTCATATTAAGGTGACTTATTAATATAGTGTCTATAGAGTACAGTCACTACTATTTAATCCCCTTCATTGTGATAGAACCCTACCCTGAGCTCTTGTATGTCAGTACTATTTGACATCATGAAGATTACTGATGTAGTATGAGGTGAGGAAGGAAGCAACAACATAGAACAAAACAGAGAGAAGAAGAAACTAAGGAAATGACATAAATATTTTTATTTATGTTGAGTCAGGAGTACTTAAAAATTTTAATAAGTGCATGTAATAATATAAACTTTAGAATTTTCATATATACAAATTTTAATATATATTTTTCATATATATAAATTCATATATATATATATATACATACATGCATACATACATACATTCCTTGAGACTTACACATATTTGCTTCCCCAGCTAGATTTAATTTTTTAAAGAATTGTCTTTGTTAGGAAAAAATTCAATGTGTGTTGATCATCACACCTAAGAAGAATGAAGACATTTTTGCTCTACGCTCCATTGCCCTCCCTTCTATGCTTAGTTCTAGGACCTTTGACCAGGAATACCTGGACTTTTAACATTCAATAATTTTTCTAATTGTTGGAATTATAACAGTTTAACTTTTATTTAATCAGATTACTCTTTCCTCAAATAATTGCTCATTTTTTTGTGTGTGTGTGTGTGTGTTTTGAGACAGAGTCTTAACTGTGTAACCCTGGCTAGCCTAAAACCCCCTTTATGGAGCACCCTAGCCTTGGCCTTAAACTCATAGAGATGCGCCAGCTTTTTGCTTCAGAAAACTGGGAATAAAGTTGTGTCCTACCACAAACTTAACATTTACTTTTGTCATTGTTGCGTGTATTCATGCCTGTATATATGTCTGATATACTACATGTGTACCTGGTACATACAAGGTCCATAAAGGGTGTTAGACCTCCCTGGAAATGTAGTTGTGCAGTCTTGAGCCACCACATATGTGTTGGAAATCAAACCAAGGTCCTTTGAAAGATCAATCAGTGTTCTTAAATGAGTGCTTTGCCATCTCTCTGGTCCCAATTTTGAAATTCTGATAGAGTGAAGTTGTGTGGAGAGTCCTTCTGTATATGTATTGCTTTTATTGGTTAATGAATTACAAAAAAAAATGCTTTGAGTCTATAACGGGGCAGAACAGAGATGGGGGGAAAACTAAACTGAATGATGGAAGAAAGAAGGTGGAGTCAAGGAGATGCCATGTAGCCCTACCAGAGACAGGTGCTGGAGGGAACCTTTCTGGTGAGCCACAGCCATGTGGTGATACACAGATTAATGGACATGGGTTAGTTTAGGATTTAAGAGTTAGCCAATAAGAAGCTAGAGCTAATGATCCAAGCAGTGATTTAATGAATACAGTTTCTGTGTGGTTATTTCGGGTCTTAGCGGCCTGGAACGAACAACCAGCCTCTCCTGACAGTCAAGGGTTAGTCAGATATTTTAAACATTTTATTTTTAAATAGATACTTTGCAAGTCTGATCATTTAAAGTTGTAGGACCTGCCTCTTGCTTTGGAGTGCTGGGATTAAAGGTGTATGCCATTCATTCGTTGAATGCAGGGTGACTCAAACTGATTTCTCCCTCACTGACTTCATTAACACATAATTTGCTTTCAAAACAGAGAAAGTTCTGAAACAGTTTATACAACAGCGGTCCCGGGTATGGAATAGAGTTATTAAATGCATTACAAATAAAAATGATTTAGGATTGGCATTAAGGATAAATAAACAACAAATTACTTGTTGAATTTTTTAAACAATTTTTAAATTGCCTAAAATTATTGCCTTTCAGTAATATTTAATGTTTAAAATTAATACACATATCATAAATCATATAATTCAACTCACCCTATCAGAACTGGTAAGCTAGGGGAAATGCAAACATTTCGGTCTATGTTATATTAGAATACTTATTAAGAATGTGTGAGACTTACGATTCAGTTCTGAATAATCACAACCCATTCTTAGGAAGTGCTGAATTTTGGACAATATGTTAAAAGCAATCATTAATAATCCACCTCCAACTTTTATAAATACATAGATAGAGTTGGAAATTATGGTAACCATGAAATTCAGTCAGATGATACAATAGTGAGTTACAATTTTATGATTTTTCTTTTCTCAGAAACAATTAGCTGCTTCTAGCCTTTCCTCTATAGGTGAGGAGATTTTCTCCATCTTCATTGGCACATTAAGATGTCTTGTCATTGTTCTGGTCTTGTTTTAGCAGTCATTGTTAAGATCTCATGGGTAAAATCTCTAAAATATATAAAAGATGATATCACACAGCATTTGTCATGGTTTTCTGCTTATTATAAGCTTTTTGTACCCTCTTCTTTGCTGTTCTTTCAACATTCTGTAATAGGACTGTATTTCAGATGTATCAACTTGGGATGGGCATACACGTGTACACACACACACACACACACACGTACACACACTTAAAGAAAAACAGGTCATGAATTTGAAAACAATTGATAGTAACACAGGGAGAAGAAAGTGTTGAAGCCAGGAAATGGTGAAAACACAGTACTCATGTGTAAATATTCTAAAAATAAAATAAACGTTTAAAATGCCTTTGAAATAAACCTTTGAGTTAAGAGTCTTATGGTCTAGAAATAACTCAGAGTTGGTCTATGGAGATCTGAGGTGCCTGTTGTAACTCTTCTCTACTCTGTCTAGGCCTGATTGTTACAGGTCAGCTGCATCAGGCCATGGAAAAAGCAAAGCAAAGCATGTAGTACAGAGGTTGCTTTGATAGACAGTTTTATAGTTGGGACATCACTTCCACCCAAGGTGCAGACGCCAGAATGCATTCAGATGCTTGTAGTCAATACACTGTGCTGAGAGACATGCTATAGTGGGTCTTTTGTTTGTTCATTTGCTTGTTGTACAGGAGGATATGAGAAATAGTTTGTGATCTTTGAATAGTCTCTGTTAGAACCTTCAAGGTTTATGAGATTTTTGTTTGAATTTGTACCCTCGAATCACAGTAGTCATAAGGTATAATGGGGTATGATACAATAAATGCATCTTTAGGTGTTTCATTCTTTAGTATGTTTACATCTCTGATTATTTCACACACTTAGGATCATGTTTTAAAGCTTACTTGCTCAAGAAATAACTTTCCAGTTTGAAAATAGTATCTTTTCAATCCATCCATATTTCAAATAGTTTTCTATTTCATTCATATTCCACTTTGAATACTTTCAAATCCAAAGACATCTTCTTTAGATTTCAAAGAATGAAGGTTCACATGTGTCTCAAATTTTAATTCCTCATCCTCCACAGTGTGGACTACGCTGCCAAAGATAGGGAATTTAAAGCCCCTGGCTTTATTCTGTGGGGAAAAATTCAAAACTTTTTGAGTGTGTGGTAACTCTTGGTTTATAAGAAGCACTATCTCACTGCAAGGTTTATTAAAAGTTAGAAGTAATACATATCAAGCGACATATGTCTCAAATGTTGTCCACTACATATCAAATATCACTGCCATAATTTTTATATAATATAAAGTTAATCTGTCCCAATAAATAACTAATCCCCTAGACAAAAGACTGATCACAAGAGATTATTAACACGCACATACAACTAGTACTGGGAAAAGTTGTAAATTAAGTAAAATAAAAACATTGATTATAAATGCTAGTTTAAAATTATAATTAAAAACTAACAAAGTAAATAAACTTTTAATCACATTTAAAATTAGCAAGTTAAGGTTCCCTTAAAAAGCACTGATAATGGGGAAGGAAAAATGTTAAATCAGAAAATTAAGAGTTAATATTTTAGTCATGTTTATGAGAGATGACGAGCATAGAAGTGACTTAAAGCAGAAAGGAAAAAGACCATGTAGAATCCCAGGGATGCTAGCATGAAACTGGAAGGGTATATTCCTATCCAGCCTCTTCCTTTCTCATCTCTTTCTTGGATAATAGTGTAAAGTCAAAAACACTTTTCAGAATATCAGCAATCTTGAATTCTCTGCATAGTTCTCATTGAGTAGGTACAAAAATGGAAGCTGCAAATTTAATTTATTTCATACTAATTTCAATGCATAGAGTGACTGAGAAGTACCTAAAAGTCTCCCGTGGCAAACCTGGTTACGTGCAGCTACTTGTAGGTATTTTTTTTTTATCTAGCACTTGCCTGCTTGGCTAAGAAAGAAGTAAAATGGATTGAAGAAAAGTTATTTTTCAGCTCTAAGTTTTGCCTCTTAACTGTTACATTTTTCTAGGCAGTGACTTAGAATATAGATGATTCTTGATGCCTTTCATGACTTGTATAGGAGGAAGGAAACACATGAACAGAAAAACAAGCTGGTCTCTTGGCTTTTCTAGTTTATTTTGTAATATGCAAAATATATTTGCTTGCTAGGAGCATACTCCTGTGGTGCATAGATTTATCTTAAACATAATAGTTCAAATTTCCAGTGGGCATCTATTTCTAGAAAGGACTAGTAAGGGCAAGAGCTTCATCAGTCACAGAAGCCTCTTTTGTGCACATCCGTGAGTGGTCCAGAGGAGTACACATACGTACAGAGTTCAGCATCCCTGAGCAGACCTGAGGAGCACACATGCACACAGAGCTCAGCCTCTGTAGAAGACCTGTTGCCTGAGTCACAGAGGTGCATTGCTTACTTTTAGAAAATATTGCATCAACCAGATTACATTTTTACTTGGTATGTGAACCAGTATTGCCTATTTTCTTAGCCTATGAATTTGAATTGGTCATGTAGAAATATCTTAGGGATGGGGGAATCAGACTCTGGTTACCTGTCATGTGCACACAACCAAAGCAGTTATTTTATCATGCACTACTAAATGGGAACAAAAGCAATAATTTCTTTCCAAGTTCTAGAACAGTTCTATATAGTGGACCCAAACTCAATATTGTGATAGCCGTCATGTCTGATACTTTTATTTTAGTAATAAAATGCAAAGTTGGGATAAAAAAATCATGCCACAGATAGCTATGAATATTGAAATGTGGTGCAAGTAATCATATGCTGAGGATATATTTTAAGGCTACTTAGAATGTAGGTAGTTTATAACTTTCCCACACTAAAGCATCTCTATGTACTTATTTATTCTTATAATGCATGGAAAGCTTATTGTATGGTAGGCCCTGTAAGTATGACATGCTCTTCTTTTTACACAAGGCTGCATGGAAAAACATTATCATAACAAAATTTTCCTTCCCTTCCAATGAATGTAGATAATATGAAAGAATCCTATGGTGTGTATATGGAAGAGGGTGATGAATGTGAAAGTATGAAAGGACCAAACTCTCCGAACAACAACAACAAAAAGATCTTAGGTAGCAACTGCCTTAGTAAGGTATTCCCTACCTTCCTCAGAAGACTTAAAGGCATTGTTTAAAAATGGACAGATAGCTGATTGTGGAGGGGTAAACCTCACTGTTGAAACTCATTATGGAACTGGCTAAATCATGGGTTTGTTTTGTTTTGTTTGCTTGTTCATTTTGGGTCTAGTTATGCACCCAGGCTGACCTCAAACTTTTATTTCTGGAACACAGCGATTGCAGTATGCAACCTCACACCCACCACAATTATTACGTTTGTGGGCACAGCTGCAAAGAACCCGAAAAGAGATGCTCTGGTTTACATTTCCATGGTTTCTAACTGTTCATCGCACATCCAAAAATAAATACTAAGTTTTCATTTTAACTTATTCTATCCTATCTCTCTGTCCTAAATAAGAAAGGTTCCATTGCTTTGCATGTAAAACCGTGTGTCAGCTTTAGATAAGGCTTCACTGTAGTTATAACAATGGCCATGCCATTCATCACTGCTGTGATGCTGTATGAAGCCCAAAAGAATGACCTTACCAGAAATAATTCTGTAAAGAAGGAAGTTATGCATGCATGATCTCAACACAGTGCAGTCATTACAAAAATAGAAAAATTGCATTTACTTACATTGAGGTTCTTTTCCCCTTTACCTTATTCATTGCCTGGATAAGGAATGCTTAGATATCAAAATACGAAATAATCCAATCAAAAATGGGATATAGCTCTAACCAGAGAATTCTTAGAGAAGAATTGCAAATGGCAGAATGACACTTAACGAATTACTCAACATTCTTAGCCACCGTGGGAATGGAAATCAAGAGTGATATGTTATAATGTGCTGTAACTATATATGATATAAATTGAGATATTATTATATTTATTTCTCGTGTATTAATGTTTTGTCTGCATGTATTTCTTGTGAGGGTGTTGGGTATGCTGTTACTGGAGTTACAAGTAGTTGTGAGCTTCCATGTGGATGCTGGGAATCAAACCAAGGTTCTCTGGAAGAAAAACCATTGATTCCAATGCTGAGCCATCTCTTCAGCCCACAATATATTTTTACTTTATTTTTTGTTATTGTTATTAATCTCTTTCTGATACTTAATTAATTATATATTATAAATGTAATATGTTGTACATTTATATCTATGTATTACATAGATATGTATGGAAATACATAGAGGATTGATTCTGTTTATTACTTTAATAATTCACTAGTATCTTACAAAAATGTCCTCTGTAGATGAATAGGTGCCTACTGACATATGATTTCAAGTTAGCTGTTTTTCTACCCTCTTCTGTGTGTTTGTTCCAATAAAACATGTGTTAGTAATATCAAACTATGTTACAGTTTCTATATAAACTGATTAGACCTGGCGATTCATTGGAGTGACCAAGTATCTCCTGAGATTTACCTAATAGCTTATTTGATACAAGTTTCTACAATCAAAACCCAAAAGTGAATTACTAATGTCTTTTTGAAACATCTGGTCTTACTTCAAAGTATGAGTGTTCGGCTCCAAAGGAAATAAAAGTCCAGAAAGAAAAAAATCAGGAAAAAGATAATAAAACTGGTTTCATGACAGTTAAAAATGTGTTCTCCCCTTCCTAGGCAAAGTATCTCTGTATAAGTTCTCAAACAGTTACACACACTATGAAGGTTATATATGAATTTCACTTTATAGATTAATTTCAGTATATTGTGTGAAAACAGTATCTCATAGAGTAGCCGATTATTCTTAATATTTGTGGATTCAAGTTCCTGGAATTATGAAACCAAAATTTTTATTTCTTACATCCATGTCTAAATTGTCAGTCATCTAAGTCAATCTATATTGAAAAGAAATGTCGAAATGGTTATAACCCATTTGATTATCTAACTAAATAGTTCATTCTTTTATTTTCTTTGAAAATGTAATTGATATTTCATAGACACAGGCTGTTTCATCAGGATGTTTTTTGTCTATGTTTTCTTTATTTTCACACCTAACTCAACCACATGATTTTATTTATCTATTAATTTTTTGCTTTTGTTTGTTTTTTAATTCTCAGCATAGTTTTCTGCATACATTTTCTAGACTGGTTTTCTTTGAGATAACTAATGACATTGCGGATGTCTTCATTTTTTTAAAGAATAATAAATCTCCAATTATCAAAGGCAATTGAAAACCCAATGAGAAAATTCAACTAATAAAGATATGAAGATCTGTATCTGAGCTGAGCTGTGTGTGTCCATGTGTCCTCTTGGGAATGAAGACTGCCTAGAGGATTTGCAAATATTATATAAGAACATCACAAAGAGACAAAAGTGGAGAACAATTGACTACAGAGATTTTCTGTATGTGACAGGGGTTAATACCCTTGAAGTCTCAACACTGTGATCAACTAACAAGACCTGCACAGTGACTGCAATAGTTGACATACAACTATAGGCGGGGGATAATCTCCCTAAATCCAATCCTTAGTTTAAGAGCTTAAGGCTGTTGATGATTACTGAGAGTAAGAGACATTTAATCTTTTCCAGGCATAAGACTTCTGATATGTTATTCAACCCCAAAGGGTTAGTCCTAAATCCATGTGTTTATAAATAACACTGAATAGACGTACCATGTAAATCAACACTTGAAGATGAGGTCATCAAATATTAGAGTGATTGAGTGAATGGCAAGGAAGGAGTAGAGGGAAGAGGTATGGTAGAAATGATGCAAATATTGTTCTCATGTATGGGAGTCTCAAAGACAAAGAATGATAGAAAAGACTAGAAAAGCAGACCTGAAAATTTGTATTATTTTATTTTATAGTTATGGGAGTTTTACCTGTGTTCCACATACGCCTGTTCTTCACATGCTTGCCCTACTGCTCAAGTAGGTCTGAAGAGGTAACGGATTTTGATTCCCTAGAATTGGAGTTACAGATGATTGTGAGCTGCCACATGGGTGCTGAGGATAGAACCCAGGTACTCTTGCATAAGAGCAAGTGCCCTTACCCACTGAGATATGTTTTCAGTACCCAAAGTAGACATTTTTATTGCTTAAAAAATGTAAGTATTGCATTAGTCAAGCATAGAGATTATTGTGTGAGTGGCTGCAGCACTTAAACCAAGTCCATTGCTATGAACCACCAGGTTGCTGTCATCAAATGCACAAACAAAGTGACTGTAACTTCTGAACTAATACCATTTCACCTCGACTTTTGAAATTTTTAAAAACTGCTGGATCATTAACTGATAAGAATCTATAGGAGTCTTCTATTTTTTGTGCTGAAATACTCTGATTTGTTCAAAAAATTTTAATAATTATGCATGTTATTGAACATGAGACAGAAAGACTATGAAGATTGATAGAAAGTTATGCTTACATATGAACTAATATAGACTCACCATACACATATTAATGTTGTCTTCTTACTTTTTCTTGACCCATTGTCTGAAAGTCTCTATAGATTCAATGAAATGCGTTAACATGGACACTCACATGTAGTAGGAGGCTGCTAGTGTGTTCCTGGCCACTCCTCTGGTTGGTTTCTTGATTGCCCAGACTCCTGAAATAACCACATACAAACTGTATTAATTAAATCACTGTTGGCCAATTACTTAAGTGTATTGCTAGCTAGCTCTTACATCAAGAATTAACCCATTTCATTATTTTATATTTTACCATGATGTTTGTGGCCTACCGACAAGGTTTCAATATATCTATCACTGGCGCTGGCTCTATGGTTTCTCTCTGACTCTGCCTTCTTTCTCCGAGCATTCAGTTTAGTTTTCCCTGCCTAGCTCTACTCTACCCTATCAGGCCAAGCCAGTTTCTTTATTAACCAATGGTATTCACAGCAAACAGAGGGGAATCTCACCTCACCCACATTAACAAATACACACTCATGGTAGGGGGTGGAAGGAGGAAGGGTGAGCTATCAGTGTTTCCTTATTCCAGAGGTTTTGTTTAGTTTAGATAAGTGTTATACTTGCTGCAGACTTTTTATCTTACTCTAAGTGACCCTTATCTATTAAGGTGTTTTATTTATTTCCTATTTGAAGATCAGAATGTTCTAATCATGATTTCTAGTGTTAATGATATGTCATAAGTCCTATATGCATACATGAGTATTACATGATTTTATTTTTTTAAATACTCTCTTAAAAATTTAGACATATATATGCTTTCATAATTTATTTTGCGCATTAAGTCCATTCAGGGGTCCAGAATGAAGTCCCCTGACTCCCCGAACTGGAGCTACAGACAGTTTTGAGTTCCCATGTGGGTGCCAGGAACTGAATACTGGTCCTCTGAGATATGGCTTGTATTTACTCTCAATCTGTGAACCAACTCCCCAGTACCACCATGTTATAAGTATAGGGATTGCAGTGAATGACAGACTAGATTAGTAAGATGTAGAAATAAGAGTCCTTGCTTTGTGATGTTTTTATACTCTTATGTAATACAGGAGAAACATCTATGGTCCTCCCCAGCCTGGAATATTTAGACACATTATCACAAAGCTGCTTAACATAGAAAGGATTCAAAGTTTTCACACATTCGATTCTTTGCTGTTGCACCTGCCGTGACAAAAACTCCTTTTGGTGATAAACTGTAGACATACAACTAAAAAGCAGAGAGAATATTTGCATCAAATCTTGGAATTCTTCAGATACAAATCATTCTTTATCATGGATTTCATATATTGTGACAAGTATTACACTGAGAAGCAAGTCAAAGAGAGTGCCAGGCTAAGACATTAGTTAACATGTTAGCACCAACTGCCTCATCTTCCCTTCACTACTTCCCAAGAAAAGCAGAGCTGATAAAGAGCAACTTGTCACAAACCTCCCACATCTCACCGAAGTGGAAGATGGGAAAGGAGTATCTACAGATGAAAGACAGGTATATTTCTGAATGTTTCCCCCTAAATGAAAAAGTCACAAGGAACGAAAGATGAAAAAGGAAAAGTCACCTTACACAGGAAGAGATGCTATACACACAAGACACTTTCACATAGGGTATAGGCTCCCTGAGAACTTCTATGAAAGGAAGCATACTGCCTTTTTTTTTTTTAGCTCGTGGTTTCCAGCAAGTGGTGTAATAATTAAAAACACACAAAACAGTAATTGACTCTAATAATTGACTATTGCTGTTTTTTATATCCACCATGTGCTGTTTCAATTTATATGTAATAAAAGTATGCAGTATTGTGTGTTTTTTGTGCCTCATACATTTGGAGCTTTGGATGAGCTGTATTTAAATGGTAGTTCATCTTCAGAAGTAATTCAGACAGCAGCACTTTAAGTTTCAGGCTCCAGCTACAATGATGAGCAAAAACACTGCATCCAAAATTTCACTGTTGGCCACAAATGTCAACAACCTTAGCTTGTTTGAAAATCAATAGTCTTTATATTCTTAAAGAGTCATAAAATTGAGCATTTAAAAAAAAAACAAGGTTATTTCTTTTCCTAGATAAAATAAAACCCAAAGATGTTTTAAAATTATGCTTTAAATATTGACAAGCAAATGCGTTTTAATTATTTCTTTGGTAGAACTGAATTTGAGGTAGAAACATCTATAATATAAAACCTTAGCCACCTTGATTGACGGCACCTTAGCTCGTCAGACATTGTGACAGCTGACAGTGTTTGGTGTGAAGTCTAGGCTGCTGCTTTGAACCGTCTGCTGCACCGATTCATCTGTTACCTAGAATGTGATGTGATATGTTCCGTGATCATCAGCAATATCTATGCTTACAATGTACAAACACTTAGCCTTGTAAAGACTCCATAACCAAACCCTCCAGATTCTCACTTTACTTTTAAGGATGAGAATCCAGAAGTAAAACAACTTCAGTGTAGTCCTATGCTTGGCTGTGACTGGGCAGGAACTGAGACCAAGTGTCAGCAGCAGAATTGAGGAGCGTTTTTCCTGTAGTAGACATTTTCATCTTCGGTGGTAATAGCTAAGAGAGTTCACATTTTTTCCAGACTAAGGATTTTAGAGTAGAATTTAAGCATTCTGTTTCTTTCCCTCTTCCCGGCGTTATTGCCCCTCCAGGGTTCCACCTTCACTTCCAAATCCCTCCTCTGCTGATGAATGCATTCTCCTGCTACTTTTCATTATCTCTTAAGTGATCCTCTACCTGTTGTTTGTCTGCACATGTGCTTCTGTGCCTATTGCCTTCTAAGCCAGCCTTTTCAGCACTGCACTGAGCATGGTGTTCAGGCTCGGCAACTCATTCCCCATCGTTCCCTGGAGGATATGACAGTGGCTGAAGTCGCTGTGCTTGCTGAATGAACTCAGAAAATCAGACTTTGTGAACTACACAGTAGTGCATACAGAAGTGAATCTGAATATAGTTTCTTCTCTTATATTTTCAGGAATTCACAACTAAAAATATCCTTGTTCCCTGGATTTAGTGTGAACATTTTTTTTTCTTTTACTTTAGGTATTTCATAACCTGAGTAAAAAAGAAAAGAACACATTTAATGAGAATGCGATTTTATAATCAGGGCTCTAATCACATACAGTGTTTTACCATGAGGCCCAAATAGCAGATAACATCCAAAATGAGCCATCTTCAACATGCAATCCTCCACATGAACCATCCTCAACATCATATGAGACAATATCGACATATAGTGACCTAACATTGTATGTAAATTAGCAGCCTTAGAATTTTAGCCCAAACGCTCTATTTTCTTTCAATTGGGGAGCTATGTGGTGATCATCCATATTGGACAACATACAACAAAATCTTAGAATATATTTGAATTTTGCTTAGTTAAATTAATTAATATAATGTTTAGTGAACCTAAACACACACACACACATATATATATATATATATATATATATATACATATATAAACAACATATAAAAACAAATAGATAGCAGTATAATTGTACCTGTGAAATTTTCATATCAAAGTCAGGAGGACAACAAAATTACTATTGTTATCAACGATATTTAATTTATTTGTGTAGAATATGTGGCAGTATTTCACTTATGATAAGATTATAGGGGAAAACTCTTTATACCTTTTTGTAGAAAATAAAAGCCTAAAACTATGACTATACTAATGTATCTTATTTATATTTTGGAGTTGATGACTTTTGATAGGAAATAGAATATTAATAAAAATATTAGTGGGGTATTAAGAGATGGATTAGAGCAATGGTTGACCTTTCAGAGGGTCTTGGTCCTATTTTCAGCATCCACAGATGTCCACGTCCCTTTGTGTAATTTCAATTATTGTTGAAATTATATGCCATGTTCTTGCGTCAGAGGGCACAAGGAGCACTCATGGTGCACAAACATGCAAGAAGGTAAAACAATTAATTACAAAACCACATCCATTTCTTTTTTCTATTGCCCCACTCCTTCTGTAAGCACTCTTTAACCTACTACCCTTAGTGTCTATTTCTTTATCTCTCTTCTTTTCATCAAGTCCCGTTTCTGATTCCCTTATGTTATTATAGGACGTTTAGCCTTCCACTGGAGCATGGTGGACACACCAAGGGTCACACACTCAAAGTAAATGGACTCACTCTCTTTTAGTAGCCATGAAGTGTTAATAGCCGCTTACTTAGCGAAAGAACATCATATCTGCCTCCCCTTCTTCGTGGCATTTTTGTCTGTCTTGAGTTTTTATACTTCTTATGCATGCTGTCACAATCTCCATGAGTCATCTATGCAACTGTGTGTGCTGAATTGTCTGGAAAACAGATTCCTATATTCATTCACCACTGCAGCTCTTATAGTCTTTCTGTTTCCTTTTCTGCAACAATTACAAAGCCTTGGGAAAGAGACTATACTATAGATGCTCTGTTTAGGACTGAGCATCCCAGAGCTTCTTATTCTCTATACCCTTGCCAGTTGTGAGTCTCTTTGTTAGTCACTAAAGCAATGAGAAGCTTCTCTAAGAGGGTTAAGAGATGAACTGAGCTTTCACTATAAGTCATAATGAGTCAGCTTACTCCTATGGTCATTTGGTAGTATAATTGTATCTTTTCCCTTAGGGCCTATGTTGTGTATCCACAGGTTTTTGACTCAAAAATGTTGCAAGGAATGAGTTTCTACTTGTGGAACAGGCTTCTAATCCAATAATAGTGCACTTGATCACTCTCATGACATCCTTGCCCCTGTTGGCATGTCTTTCCAGGCTGGTGGTCATTGCAGCTCTTAGAGTTCAAACCTGGATACTACTGATAACTGTGTTTCTTCTTCTGTAGTGTGCATAGTGCCTTCAATCACTATGAAAGGTAGTGAGAAGAGATAAAATTTCTGGCTTTATTTTCCATGTTCTGCAGTTCAAATAAGTGGTATCTTCAGCAATAAACTTTATAATCAAATACTGGAGAATAACCAGGAACATTGACAATAATTTGTAATGCTGGGGATGGGGATCTATGGGAAAATTCTGGGCAAAAACTAAAAAAGAAGTATCCTGTTCCTGGGACTAGGTTTTTGTCTTTGTCTGTCTGTTGTATCCTGTGTCAGGGTGTCACAGGCACCCTGACACAGGATAGCTCTATTTAAACTGTGTGTGTGTGTGTGTGTGTGTGTGTGTGTGTGTGCACATTTTCTAATGTGTGCATGTATATGCACATGTGCAGGCCTGTGTCTGGGTGTGTGTTTGAAGAAGCTCCATCTCAAAATGTGAATCATATAATAAATCAGATGCTACGATTTATTAGATGGAGTATCTATTGAGCTAAATAAAATGATGTAGTTCTTCAAAAACTATTTTGAAGAGATGGGGCCTCTGAACTGGACCTATTTATATATGAGAATTACTTTTTAAATGTTATCGATCAACATTATTTGTTTGTTCTTAAAATAGCGATGAAATCTTTGTTTTTGTCCATCTGGTGATAGTTTACATCAAATCGTCCCAGAAAAGAAAGAAACAAAAATTGAAATCGCGTTTACCCTTCTTGAGTCTGAGCAAAGAAAAGTCTTGTCAGTAAAAATGGAAAATGACCATAGCAAGGGATGGGCTGTGACAGTCTACTGAGTATCAGACCCTTAATATCAAGACTGAATTTACAAACGACTTGACTGGGGTGGATTTTAAACCAGAGTTAAAAGTCATTTGAAAGACAAAAGTTGAGACATGAAATTGTGAGGAAAAATGAATTACCTTGCTTCATACTAAGCAGTGGGCAGGGACAACATCTTTCAGCATTAGGACTTTTTTACTGTTTAAGAAAGACAACAGGGGAGCATCAAAAGAAGGTCACCAGGCAAAGGAAAGGCTCAAGGTCAGGGAATAAAGAGTGAGGGTTGCTCTCAGCTCAAGCCTCACTTTAAAACTATCTGGAGAGATTTGAAAAACCCAATCATGTGGGTAGCACACCAAGGATACTGGAATCAGTTTCTCTTGATAATTAGGCCCTAGGCACCTGTATATTGTCAACACTCCACCAGTCATTTTGATGAGCAGCCAAGTTTGCGAAGCACCTGTGTGAAGCAAATTCCCTGAAGAGGCCGGAGGGTTGGCTCAGTGGCTCTCCATGTGGCAGCTGCAGCACCACCACAGGTGCAAGGAAGGCCTGTGGGTGCCTGGCATGCTGTACAGAAACTGTTTCAATTCAGCACCATTGTCCTGGTGTTGAGTGTGAACTGGCTCATTTTTATGACAAAAAAAAATGAACCAATTTAAAGGGAATAGATATAAGAAAGAAACCGCATTAATGTGCTTGCTATTAGTTTCTGAATGGATTTGTGCAGAATCAGCCATGAGGGTGGGGAAAGGCATAACCTGGCCTTTTGTCCATAGAAACGGAAAGGGAGAGGCAACTTTAGGGGGGAGGAGGCAGTAGACGAGCATACTGGAAACAGCAAGCCCATCAGATCAGTAGGAACATAGAAATGAAATGACTGACAACTTTTTATGATTGTATTTGGGAGCTACCCAACAGAGTAGAGTTTTCTGGGCAGAGTAGAGTTTTAAAACTCTGGTGTGAGTTTTCCTGGGGAGACACGAACAAATGTCTCTTTGTCCCAGGTGGAACATGAGTGACAGAACAAAGAAGAAGCTGCTCTTGTTCTTGTGTAGTGAACGAGTGAATTTATTGAGCTTGCTTCTGCGAGGGTATGTGACACAAAGACAGTCGAATGGATGAAGAAGTCTACCTAACCGTGAGTGATGACTCATGGAAGCTATATCCCTTGTAGCGCACATCACAACTTACAGACAGCAGGGTGGGCTGCAGTATCTCACTCCCAACAATTGCTTAATGATTATATACATTATATACGTGAATCTTGTGTCAGGAGCACCTTGGTCTTTGAAAGTATCATTTACTTTCAAAGACTTTCGAGCCTCCCATTCTTTTCTAAGTGGGCATGTTCCTATTAAGAGGAAATAGCTGTACGACATAATCCTATGAATACTATGCTCTATTTCATAATGGAAAAACTGACACTCAAGTAGGAGAGGTTACAGGGTCAATAGCTTGAGAATTAGAAACACTGGAGGTTTTAATAGGACCTCTCATAGTGAAAGGGCTGAGGCATTTTTAAAACATATCTAATCATAATTTATAAATGTTGCTAAATGATGAAATACAAAATAACACATGGATTGCCTTCAGTGGGGGGGATGGACTAAATTGAAGGTATCAAGGTCAGGAGGCCACGCCTCCCCAAAAGAGTCAACATCTGTGTGGAACATGAAAAACAGAATTACAGTCTTGGTAGTTTTAAACAGGAGAAACCCTCATTAGCTCAACAACTGACAAAACAATAAAATAGAAGAAGAGAATGACCTGTTTAGATTTCTGCTTGAGGTGTCTTGCAGCCTGCATCTTATCTGGGTTGAATTGAGTGTAGAGATACTTTAAAATGAGCTCTTAAATATAAAGAGGAGTCACTATCTGTACTGTAATGTGTTGAGTAAAATCCTAAGATATACAAGTTCTGTATAATTAATATAACCTGTTAAGCAAAGCAGGAGGCAAACAGTATATATAGAAATGAGAGAGTAAAAGAAAATATATGAGTGTATATGTGACTTAAAATAATTAAAGATGTCAAAGAGATGATGTTAAGATTTTGTATTCTATAAAATTATGTGAAGGATGACGTTTTGTTGTTGCAATTTTCTTAATATTTAATAACTTCTTTCATTTTGAGATAATTATAATATTATTACATCATTTCCTCTTTCTCTTTCCTTCCTTCTTGACATTGCTTTCAGGAGGGCATCACCAACCTCGCATCAGGGTCTGCACCTTCAGTCTAGCTCCTCTTTCCAAATAGGATGGCAAGAAGAAATATTGAGAATTAGCGATTCAGCTTGTGAATTTGGAGTAATTATCAGCTAAGAATAGACTCTGCAGAGCAGTTGGAAGCTTAGAAAAACAGGAGAACATGAGAAGTGATGCTGACAATATGTAGATTTTTAACCTTTGAAACTTGGTACAGTAAATAAATTCTACCAGTAGGAAACCACTTCCAGACGTATCTGCTATTGTAGGATGCATTTGGTTGAGCAATAACACAAGAATTCCGGGTATCCCAGCAGTTCAGTGGCTGCATTTTGTCTGTCTTTCACCTGCACATTTACCCGTTTTCATACACTAAAACAAAAACATAAGGCTGATGTGAAGACTATCATGATATTCACTGCACACAAACATAATTGGTGATAGATGATATAGCATAAAAACGTGAAGTTGTGTTTCAACCTAAAAAAATTGAAAGTTACCATTAGTGCCCATAATGTACCAGGCCCAGAAAAGCAAAACAAAAACATCAGCTAAGATAAAAATAGGTGGAAGTAGCTCGTGAGTTTCGCACGTCAGATGTATTGACTGGGAAAGCTAAAGTGTTTCAGCGCTGCTGCTACTTGTATGTTGCTATAGCCAAGGGCAGCCCAAAGTTACTCACATCCAAGACTGCATCTGCCTTTAAGTTGGACCTCTTTCTAGGTCGCCAGGCACAGGCAGTTCATTTCTAACATCCTCTTACATGAGTCACTTTCTCATACTTGCCTTGTGTCCTTTCCATTCCCAACAGAAATCTATCTTGTTCTTTTATTAGCTGAGCCCTTGTTTTTAATATATGCTCTGAAGGTTAAATTCAGTAATTTTGGACCTAAATTGCCTTGACTGGCAAAGCCTATGAGTGTCTCTAAAATCTTCCTTCAAAGCTTCTTAGCCTGCAGATACAAACTATTCCAATTTCATCATTTTCTCTTTACCAACTTAATTGTGGAAGTATTCCAGGGCCATTTATCACTTAAAGTTTTATATAACAAGCAAAGGATGAAAATCATTACTAAATATATAAGCTCCCCCACAGTCTAGTCCACAAATTTATTTAAATTGCACCCATAAATATGTTTAGCACTGGTTATGCAATCTGCATTTCTTGCCTTAATGAACATGGGAAGTAAATATTGACTGATTTTTAATGTTTCATCATTTAATAGCCATCGTCATAACTTTGAAGAGAAGAATAATTGAAGGCAGTCTTATGTGAAATCCCATAAGCACTTAGAGTCTACGGACTGGCCTCTGCCCACTAGCAGTCAATGATATAAGAAGCGCACTTGTGTTAAAATTTTTGCTTACCACAAAGTGGGTTAAAGTTCACATACTAACCTAAAGCATAAGCTGAACATGGAATTTTACTTTTTCTTGTCTGTGAAGGGCTCAGGCTGAGTATTTACACTGTAATAGGAAGAGTGAAAGACAGACAGGAAAGAAAAAAAGCTCATTTCAGAAGGCTGGTGTGTAGGCAGTTGAGTAAATATGAGGACTTTATTTTATGCTCTCATATACTCAGCCTCTTTCATCTTCCTGACATCTTGCAAGAGGAAAATCAAGACAAAATAAATGGACCAATTCCTGGAAGCCACTAGGAATGGAGGGTTATAGATGCTTGGATTTGAATTTTATCAACAGGAAGCTGTGGGAGGAAAAGCTCACAGACTTCCCTAAGCACAGGTGAGCTAGAAAGATTTTTTTATGGGCAGAGCATTTGCAATGAGGGTGCTTTCAGAAAACTCGAACAGCTCTGGATGCTGAACAGTTGCTTTACTTGTCCGTTATTTTTTTTTCTAAACTGTTGATCTCTGTAGAATGTCTCTCCTTTATTCCCCTGGATCTGAGTTTGGTTTTTGCACAGAAATAATTTGAGAGCAAATATATTCCATCTATTCTATCTCTACGAACAAGTACCTCCAAGGATGGGGTAAAATAGAGATTCTGTGGATTCTAAAATACATAAAATCACCAATCTATGACATTTTATAGTTTTGCCTTTTAACTTCCAGAAAATCTGCACCTAAACAGCATTAAGTATTGCCATTATTCATGATTGTTATTTTAATTTTTGTACTAGATTCTAGAAATATCTCCTTATCATTAAGTTAGAGTTTTACCAAATAGCTATTCATAAACTAAATTGCTACTTTTGAAGATTCTGAGTCATCACCTTGGACACTACTTGAAACCAGACTGTAAGCGATTTTCTCCACAGACCCAGTGGTATGACAAGAGCAGAGACAGGAAAATCATGCCTGATGTTCCCCAGTGATTACTCAGAGAGTGAAAAAAATAGACCAGGCAACAGTACTTTTAATTAGGTCAGCAAAAAATAAACAAAATACTTGATGATTTCACCAAAAAGGACAGAAGGAGATGTACTCAATAGTCATTCACTAGTCATTGGGTAACGAAAATTAAAATCAGAATAAGGCACTACTGCCATCCACTTACCATGGCTGGGGAAAAGAACCATATCATTCAGTGCAGGTGATGATGGTAAAAAACTGGAACTCTCATAAAGTCTAATACTTTGGAAGGTGGCTTGGCTCTTTTAATAAACTTTAAAATGTTCATTTCATAGTCACAAAACATTACTGTATTTAATTGCATGTTGCATATTAATTTTCATCAGCACATCTGTATGTGAATGTTTATAGAAACTTTATACTAATATTGGTAGAAGAAATTCAAATGTCCCCTGACAGGAGCAAAAACATAGAAATAATGCAATGGGATACTTTGGCTCTGGGGAAGAATGGACTATAAATGCCCACAGCAAACTACAAAGTCTTAATCTATGAAAGAGGCTGGCATGAAAAAGCCATCCATGTATACTGTAGTTATCATTCTACTACATTCCTGGAAAGGCAAAAGTATGGCACTAGAGCACCAACTGCAGAGGATGCAGGAGGTAGAAGTTCCCTTAGAAGTGGCTCCTCGATTGGGCTTTGAGGTACTGTCAATGGTAATTATTCTAGCAGCACTGAGGACACTTGTCAAACCCAAAGAACCTAAATCAGAAAGAAATTCGGACAATGCTTAGTAAGTTAGACAATGTACCCGTGAGCTCCTTCAGAACTGAGGCCATTTTGGTTTGTTTTGACTGGTTCAGTAATGATCATTAGAGTCGGCAGATATTCTGTAAACCCTTCTGAGTGATTAAATGAGTTGTAAAGACTAATATGAATTTGTAATGTTTTATGTTATGTGTTATACGGAATGATGAGGAGCAATTAACTTGTCTAAGTTAGGGCTTCTATTGGTGTGAAGAGTCACCATGACTTTGGCAACTCTTTTTAGAAAAATATTTAATTAGGGTAGCTCACTTAGTTTCAGAGTTTCAGTCCCTTATCATCATGGCGGCAGCATGGCAATTGGCAGTCATGGTATTAGCAAAGTAGCTGAGAGTCCTACATCTTTCAGGCAACACTGTGTTGACTGTCTGTCACACTGAGTGAAGTCTGAGCAAAAGAAACCTCAAAACCTGTCCCCACAGTGGCACATTCTTTTCAAGACCATACCTATTCCACAAAACACTTCTTTCAATAGTGCCACTCCCTTTGGAATTATATGGGGCAATTGCATTCATACTATTACACCACTCAAGTAATATTCACAAGGAGTAGGAGGATGAATTGGGTACTTAAGAAGATGCTACCTAGCATAGTTTACCTGTAACACGGAAATAGATACCTATGCTTAGTCAAATGAGTAAATGTACTTGCTTTCCTTAAAGGAAATGTGATGTTATTTTTTTTTATTTCCAAGTCAACAAGAAAGCATTACCCCACTGTTAAGATGAAAGCTCTGAAGTCTCATCTGCATGTCCCTTTCAAACCATGTAGCCTATGGCACCTTGCTTGAGAGCACATCCTCATTTTCAATCTAGCAAATGGCAACAACACCACTTCTCGCAGTGTGTTGCTTTGAGGAATAAATAGATAATGGACTGGAGGAATTTAGAGCAGAGCCTGGTACACAGAAATCGTTTGATCAAAGGTAAGCTAATGTTATCCGCCTTTTAATGCAAATGCATGTTATTTGTATTTTGTCTCTTTGTCTCTGGGCAGAAGGTGGTACTCCATCCCTCCTGTTAAAGTAGACATGTTTAACAGGGCACACATGTAACTATACATAAATGCACATGCGTACATATGTATATATGCAGTTCACTGGAAACATCATATAATTAAGCAACACAAAAAAATTAGAAATGTTCGGTTTCCATTTAATTCCAGTATAGTATTAGAAAAATGAGCACGTAAATGTCCAAATATTTTTATGTCAACAGTGAGCTGATTGGAGGAAATGGGTTGTTACATCCATTCTATGGTGATATTTTCATGTATGCTTTTACAGTGAAAAAAGGCAGCAGCCTTTCTGTTCTCAGATATGGTTCTCAAGTCGTCCACACACTCTTCATGCAGATCCTTCTCATCTGTTTCAGCTGAGTAAGGGTGACCTTTCGCAATCTGGTCAGAATTGCACAACCTTCTCTCACTGCTGCTAGTGAATAGATCATATGCTTGTAGAACCCATAAAAGTCAGACTTGCTGTCAAATTGAAGAATTTTTGACCCAGTGCTCATGTTTCTCTTTCCCTGTCACAGGAGAAAGGTAATTCTTCTTAGGAGAAAGACAAGATATACCATAGAAGGTAATTCTTCTTAGGAGAGAGACAAGATATACCATAGGAAAATATGAAAAATAACCATTCTTAGTCCTAAAAGCTTTTGCTGCTACATATTGCAAAACCCAAAGTAATGGATAATTTTGTGCAATTATTATGACTGTATAGGTATTTCCCCATAATTTCATTACTGAATCTCCAGAAATCACAGCAATTTAAGATTTCAGAAATTGGAATTTTATGAGAGAATAATACTGTCTAGGTCTAACAAGATAAAATTTTTTCACTGAAAGAGTCTCCATTTGATGATGTTATGTCCTTTTAATAACATAATACACTTAGTTGAAGTACTGAGATAAAAGTTTGTAACTTAGCATCAGATGAGTTTTAAGTAACTGGTTGTAACTTCTTTAATGAATTTGGTAATTAAATGCTTATTTAAGAGACTTAAATACAGTATATATGTACTGTATTTGAATGTATATATAGCATAAATAATATACATATATAATAATTCATGATAAATATTGATTTATAAAGTCACAATGCTTTATTTGGTATGTAAATCCATTGCATTTTGGAGGGTAACAGACCATAAGGATGTGGAAATTCCACCTAAGAATATTGTGCATTAGGACAAGGACCATGTTATCTGTCTTCATTTAAACTGTTTCAATATAAGTATATAAAAAGAAAAAATATATGGTGCAACTTAATTGAAGCCCACAAATGAACATAGATCCTAAAACATATGAGCTTTAAGTTTAAAACAATAGCAAATGTGACTCAGCCCCTGAAAGTTTGCACTGTTGTTGCTTTGCTTCCTAAGTTGTGTCTTGCCTGTTTTCAAGAAGTGATATACAAGAGATTGTTTAGCCATTTCACATGCTGACATATATCCCTTCATATGACTATCATAGCTGTCCAATATCCTCTGTCTCTTTGCCTCTTGTCATTTGTAATATCTAAGCTCACTTTATTCAGAGAAAAACAGTCATTAGGAATTGTAAGTAGTGGAAGGGCATAGAATGTTCAGGATAGTAAGTCCAACTTATTAGTGCTTGTTTTTTTTTTTCATTTGTGCCTGCTTTTCCCCAGCACCAGAAAACCACCAATTAACCCCAAATTTTATACTCAGATTGACTGATTACCTAGATTTAATTTTCTTTGCTTCAGTAAAATATTTTAGTTCCTTTATTTCTAAATGTGAAAAATAAAAGTTTTTATGAGTTATGTTGACTTGCACTATGATCTTAAATATTGACTTTATAAGTACATTCTGTTGAATTAGTAACATGAAAGTAACATATTGAACTATTCCAGTGTAGAGTATACATAAATTCTGTGAATATCAAGATTGTATGTGGAGAGACTAAGCATGGAGGTGTTTAAGATGGAGTGAGAAAGGAGATTCAATGATGGTTAATTGATATTATGACGATCACCATTTAAGCATTGTCTTTAGAAAATAAATCTATCAACAAACATTAGTATGCCATGTTTAACTTTCTGTCCTTACATAGATCACTATCTCACATATTTACCACTCATAATTTTTTTTTGGAGGGGGTAGCTAGGGAGGCTCTTTCTCTAAGTAGACTGTCAGTTTCTTTATACAGCATAGTATACTTTCGTTTATCTCCAGTTAGAAAGTACTCAGTAAAATCATATTTAGAAAAACAAAATTGAAGAATAAAAGATACAACTACATAGCCTTTTGTGCATATTTAGATTTTAAACAACAATCTTAAAGCTAACTACAGATAATAGCATAAAAACAAAACGAGATTTTAATAAAGTAGCAAGACATAAATTTTTTTGTAAATCTTTGTTCCACAAAAACAAAAATACATTTTAAAGTAAGAGTTGGCATTGTCACTGCTGTTGTGACTATGCTATGGCTATTTTACATCTACACTTTCTGAGCACATCCGTGAACTATTGCCTCAACACCACTAGGGAAAGGTGGAGACAAACCTCACCATTGACCTCCTGACTCAAAATCTCTCAGGCAGGGACAGAAATCGGCTTCTAGGAGCCCACCACACGATGCCTATATGGACAGAATTAGAAAGTGAATGACTAAGAGGTTGATTTGGCTGAAAAGTGCAGGTTTCCGGAGAGCAGTAGTGATGCTACAACACTAGAGAGGATAGTTACAGCAGATGTTCAGACGATGTCTTACTGGTGTTACCAAATGAGGGTATGATGCTTATAAGTAATTACTTTCCCGCACACTGTAAGTGACCTAAGCTTGTCATATAGATGCTTGCTCAAGGAGACAAACAGTTTCCATTCAGAGCTATAATGTGAGGCCAAGAGCATTGGGACATAGATTTTCCCTTTTATTACACAGCTGCCTGGACCACAATAGAATTAACAATTTGCTAATTGGGTATGAGCCTTTAAAGTCATGTAAGGCTGAGTAGTTTTATTGTAAAATGACATTCTGCTCTGGAGGGATAAGAGCTAAGGTAACGTTGAAAAATTTTGCCTATAGACAGGACTACATTGGACAAAATCAGAGAAGGCAAATTCACACATGAGCCATTAAACTTATCTGCTAAGTCTCCATTCTGGCCTTGAATTGTCATTTCCTCGGCTAAGTATTCTGTCAGAAATTTTCAGTAAGATCTAGTCACTATCTTGGACTATTTGTATTTAGGAGATTTACATTAAAATCTGGAAATTTTGGAAGGACTAAGGGATTTCTTCATTTCTAGGCATTGGATCTTGGCAAGAGTTCACTCATTTTTACCTTGAAATGGACCAAAGAAATCATCTCCCATGTTCTGCAGTGTGGGAAATCCTGTAATTTTATTTTGGGTTGCATGTTTCAAAGGGTTGTGATCCTCATCATCACCCAGGATGTAATATTGATTGCGCTATCTGGGTAAGGACTGTTTAGGAGTCACATTAAAATGAAAGACTATACAAAAAAAAACACAAGCAAATTCATGCTCATGAGTTGTTGTGCATTAACTGCAAGCTATTGAAATTAATGCTGGCATTGAGAGTAAGAGCAAGATTGAAGACAGAGTAGCAGAACATTAAGGCATACTCAGAGTTAATTGAGATGTGATCCAAGATGGATATATTGGGGTTTTAGTGCATTTGACTTTTGAATGCTTTTCAGATGATTTAAGGGAAAAAGAGTTCTGATAAAAGTAGTTATTATTTGTAGAAACTGAATATCTGAGAAAGGAGTCTACCTAAAATGCCAAGGTCTTAAATTAGTTAAAACGTCTTTAATGTGTGTGTATCGTGACCCAAAACTTCATCTCTTATACAAATGCCTCTTTTAAATCAAAGCTAAAACAACGACAATAAACGAAAGAGCTTCGAATTTGTATAATTAACTTTTCAAGGGCAAACATCAGGACTTAAGCTACTCATTCTTAATTAAAAGTATTCTGTTGTTTTTTTTCTTAACTTTCATTTTACAAAACTCTTTTTAAGTTTGTTTTTCTATCTCATATTGAATAAGCAAATTAAGATGATTTAATTAGTCTTGAATTGGACAGGTATTCCCCAAAGTATGAAAATATAGTAAGCTTTTAATAAGACCCTATAAAAAGCCCCAAAATATATACATTTCAACTGACAGTCACAAGTCATAATGTAGTAAGAAAAGTCTAGTTTAATGTTCTTTTTGTTCTAATTGTAAACCACAGTGGGAATTAAAATTTTTTATGAAGTAGAAATTCTGAATAATTTTAGACTTGAAGGAGCATTAAAATCCAATAATATTTTGGTGCCAGAGCTTAACAAGGACAAACAGCATGCATTTAAGCAAAGGTCACCTGATTGAGAATGGCTAAATGTGTTCTTCTATTTGCAAATTACTGTAGTGTGCCTTTCTGCCAGCTTCTACAAAATGAAACTTAGTGGTGTTAATGACTATTTCTTGCAGTCTAGTTTGTGTATTAAATATCATTGCAGCAATCCATAAGGTAGCTAATTTTAAAAGAGTAAATCATGTCACAGAGGTGCTTTATAGAAAGTTGTACTCAAATTAAATTTACCTAAAATAATAAGCATCTAATCAACATATGTCAAAGCTCTCATGGATCAGGAGGTTAAACTTGTGTGTGTATTCCTAATAGAGATCAATTTGTTGCTATAATATTTATGACAGATATGTAGTTTGTTGCTATCAACATTTAAAATACTATAACATTTAAGATATCTTCTGTACATTTTCTGTTATTTGAAGATGTTTTAACTTACGCTCAGAATTTTGACATAATGGGATTATACAATCAACTGCTATACTTGCAGGTCTTTCCTAGTGTGACATACAGAGAAAATGTCCATCGCGTAAAGACATTTGTGAGAATTTGGCAATGCTGCTATTAATGTTGCTTCCTAATTTACAATGATAATGAAAGCTGACTCATACCTCAGAAATTAAAGGTATATATGGGAAGGTCAAGTGTTGCAGACTTGAGAAGGACATGTGCTTTGGGGATTGTCAAAGAATAGTTTGGTAATAAGACACTTTCTTTAATAATATTCAGTCATATTGCATAGAAATAAATGAAAAGGATTTAATTGTGAGGTCACATACACCTTCCTACATATCATCACAGATAGAAGGAGATTTTGTAATACTGTAATAGCCATCAAGAGTGAGCACATATTAACTGCCTTGATTTCCTAGCAAGAATAAAGAAAGCACTCCAAACCTGTCTCAATGTCTCGAAAAACCAAAAAAAAAAAAAAAAAAAAAAAGAATAAAGAAAGCAAGAATACAATTGACCTGATCTTGGCACACAGTTGATATGCTGAATCTTGAAATTAATTAGAAGATATATTGCTACTCTTGATCTTGATTCTCATCCAATTCCAATTAAACTTACACACACTGAAGTCTTATTTATTGTTAATCCTTTAAAATTGCATATACATATGTGTGTGTGCATTTATGTATATAAATATACAAACTAAAAAGTCAATGTAATTATCTGAATTACTTACTAAACATTTGAAGGCTAAATAACCAAAGAAAGCTTCAACTTCATCTAAGAAGAGACATTTATATAACAATGGAAGAACTGTGATATATGAGGGCCACATTCCAGGTTGAAGAGAGAACAAAGTAATGCCTGACATGGATTGATCAGCAAAAGATGTCTGTTGAAGGCCTAGATCTTCCAATTTTAGAGACCATTGACACATAGAAGGTTACTGTTTTACTTAAATCTGAAAACTAGTTGTATGTCATGAGCAGGGACGCACAAACTCCCGATTAGGTTTCTGAAGCTTCACGCCTGGGAAAGGATTGAAGGGGCTGCCCATTTGGGTATCTTCTGTGATCATCAAGAGATATTAATAAGGATGTAGGTGAGTAAAATGGCCTGTGGATATAGAGATGCATACAGAGTCCATCCACCTTTCTGCAGTTGCAGAAGAGACATAAAACAGAGTCAAAGGAAACTCAAGGTCATCTCTTTACTATTGAAAAATTTACTTTGCTTTTTATTTCTTTGCTAAGCTGTTTATGCATCTTCAGCAAAGGTGCTACACATAAACCCCTCTTCAGTGAATTTAAACTGGCTTATAATCTGTACAATATGGTTAAGTTCACAGCGGATTGAGAGAATCAAAAATGAAATGAAGGTTAGTGCTAGTTAAAAGATTTGAAAGGACGTACATCTTTTATTCTAATTTGGAATAGATGTAATTTTGCTTCTGGCTAGATGGAATAGTTCTGAAAATGACAATTTAAATTTCAATTAATCTCACTTTAAAAGCAGTTTTAATAAAGTGTTTCTATGAAATAGCAATAGTCAAGTAACATGAGAGCTGTTGCTTATAGGAATATGTAATCTAAATGTGTAGATGAGTTTGAAATTTCCTGTGCTTTAAATTAAATTCCAGATCATCCTTGACAATTAGCATAAATGCGTAAGACATATGTATACAGAACGTGCCATGAACGGGAAGACTTGGGCATATATCTTGCTCGTCACACTTCCAAATTTGCTTCTGAGGAGAAAGTGAGTCAGGCTTGGAATTTCATTAGATATAAATACTAATACAGCAATTATTCTCATCTATATTTGACTTAATCTGTAGACTTGGACGCAATTTTAGATGGTTAGAAATATAATCCATGCAGAATGTGTGAGAAGCATTTTTGCCAGAATTGTGCATTTTTTAAAATTAGATTGAATTAGTCATATAGTGAAAGCTGCATTAAATGTGGACTGCATTTTATTCTTGGAGAAGCCATCTGAAGATGAGGATACGCAACATTGAAAGAAATAAAGTTTTAAAAATAAAGACAACTACAGGAAAAATTCATTCAACAATAAATTATTTTTACTATTCTGTACAACTTTGTATTGTTTATTTGACTGTGATTCCCTTTCTATACAAAGTTGTAAAGTTAAGAATTAGAGTATGAATTCTATTGTGTCTTCACTTAGTTATTTATTTCCACCTGAAGGGAAATATTTATTTACAAAATGCTGTGGTCATTCCAGGAAAAGCAGACACGTTGATTCAAATATCAACTGCAACTTAGAAGAATAATAACAAGATTATTATAGGCACATTTAATCAGAGAACATAACAACTCTTTGTTGCAAAACACATGGATACTAGCTGAGAGCTCTCCCTAGCCACATAAAGACTTCCACACCAAGGCAAATAAACCCTTATCTATAGAACACAATTATTTAAACTTCAAATTATAGACTATTAAAACCCAAGACACTGCATGTGTGTGTGTTCAGTTCATAGTCTGCAAATAAAAATGGTTATTATGAAACACTAGCGGAATGACAAGTCTGTGGGAAAAATTTCCAAAACTATTAATTCACTTGAAATAAATTACAAACATTTTCTCTAATTCAGCACAGCATTTACTGACGTTTTGCATACACTCTTAGAATTCTATTTTGGAGTTTCAGCATCTGAGCTATGCCAGTACAGCTTGAAATTTGGCATAAGAAGTAACATATGTTACCAAGAGAACCTGTTTCATCATGTGCTGTTTCTTTAACTATAATCACCTTTCTATGTCATTTACATATAGATTATTCATCATCCAATATTCATTTTTCACTTTGAAATGTTCACTGTAGCTGCTCCTACAAGTCTGTGTATTAATCACAATGAAAATACTTCTGGAAGAGCAAGGATATGCTAAGTGGTTGCATGTCTCCCATCATTTCCCTGTCTCAAGGGATTAAGTGCCAACTTCTATAAAGATAGTATTTATATCACTCATTTTGTATTTAAACGTATTCTATCCATGTAAATTTTGAAGCATTCAATAGTTTGTTGTCAATTTTTCTACATTATAGGTATATAGAATAACCAATAGTCTATCAAAATACTGTCCTCTTTTAATTTGTGCCAACAATTACTTTTTCTCAAAGGTGATATATACTTTGAGATCACATAGTATCATAATTCTGCTGATCATTAAATTTATGTATGGAAATGCACTGTTGAAAACTTGATTTTATTATAAGAGACACCATTTTATTTCTACTATTATATTCTATTGGAAAAAAGGTTTATACTACCATTGCCAAAATTTACGGATAAATATTGAGAATGTTTCATTTCTTTACTTAATTTTAACATTGGTTTTCAAAATTTTATAAATCAGTGGAAATGTCGTTGTCCAATTTCATTTAAAAAAATTCAAGGTAAGTTTGGGGACTACTGGTCTACCTGTGCTTCAACTTCTCTGTTCTCTGCAATAATTGGGATCATCACCCCCCACAGTTGCTTACAGTGATAACCAAAGCCATAAACTATCCAAACCCAGTTATTCTGCCAGTTTTCATTTTACTGAGCCTGTTTCCAATATTTTACAGTCAGCTATTCACTTCTTTAAAGACCCTTGTGACAGTGTTCTAACCAGGTTTTACTGCTTTGTGACAGCTACTTTTTTCTTTCTTATTTTTGCTCTCTTTTCTTTTCACACAAAATTGTGCATTTACAGAATCTGACAACAGTTTCAGGGTAGACATATGTCTTCCTTCATTGTAGTATTCATTTGCAGAATTTTGAAAACTGTTCCTGTAAAACTACTTTATAGTGTGAATTATCAGGCACACATAATCCTAACCTTACCTACCACTCAGTGGTTCATTACTAAAATCATTTTTTAAAAAATGGAGGTTAATTATACCACTAAAATAAAGCCATGAAAACAATAATATACATTATCTTTTTTCTTTCTATTCCCTTTACTGTTTAGTATATAATACTGATCATGCTATTCACATTTTTTGAAAAACATGCAATTAATATTGTTTTTAAAATATATTTATATAAAAGTAATTATTTCTGCGATGGCAACTTCTTAGTCAACCAGTCTATATCTCATATTGATTATTAAACTCAACATAATTTTCATCTTTTTTTCTGACTTTTAGAGACAAGTTATTATACTGGGAAAATAATCTTTTTCTGCCAATGGACATGGTGTTACCTATCTATCAAAAAAAAATCTCTGAATATTTCATCTTCCTTGAATTCAGTTTGAATTTCTGAACCATACCTTTTATTTCTGACTGTATGATGATTTCAGAGCACTCTATTGCACAGAGTTCTCTTACTCTTTATGTATTGTTCAATAAGTTCTTTACATAAATTTAGGATCATCCTCCATTATTTCTCTGTATATATCATAGATCTTTTAACTTTTAATTATGTAATATTGATGCATGTACATTTTAAAGATTCTTGCCCTGTCATATATTTTCTATCCTAATTTTATTTACAACGAAATAACAATGGTTAATAATTATGTTTTACTTGTATAATAAAGTGAGCAAGTTATTTTGATGCCCATGGCTTTAATGTTCATCCCTGCTCAAGCAAAATAATTAGGATATTGCACATATATAATGAAAATAATTTGCCAACAATTTGCATACATAATCTTATGTATTCTAGTTTTTGTGTCTTTTGTTAACTCTTCAAATTTGGTATCCTCATGATATGTGAATGCCATATACCATATGATCTTTCCCAAGAATAGCTTCAATTTAAAGATGATAAGTTAAAGCCTATAGAAGTGAAAGCATTCACAAATAAAGGCCCACATTAATTTTTGCATTGAAACTGTTAGATTCAGTATTATAGAAATCCTACAGCATTCCTTCCTCTTTGTGAAAACTGAAAACATCTACTTGGTCATTTTGGTTTAAATATGTTTGTAAATTCTTTGAATCATCCAAACAATGGTAAATAGATAGTAAATTTGCTGACATGGAGAACAAGGTGTTACTAAAAAAGTAGGTAAGCAGACGTTAATAAAAACTGTGTGATAACTGACATGCTGTTTGATGACTCAGGTACCAACTTTCTCTTCTGTTAAATTATTGTGCTGAGGCAGACATTTACAAAGTCCCTGTAGCTCTAAATGCTATGATTCTCCTCATCATCATCTACTGATGCACACTGCAATTCACTTTGTCTGTAAGAAAATCTAGACATGCACTTCTGACTTATTAGATCATAATTTGGCTGTGAATAAGGAATTGGTACTAAGAATAGATTTTATGAGTTGAAGAATGTAATCTTCCTGACAAAATGAGAATCCGAAGTAAAGATTGGTTTGATTTAATGTAGACAAACATCTGGATATGTGACTAAAATGTTCACTTTCCATATGGATGTTTAACATTGTGTGAATAATATCAGCTTTGGTTAAGAAAAAAACAAGCTCATATCAAAATAAGTAAACATCAGGCTGATCTAACAAAAATGGTTTAATATTTTTATTACCTCTGCATTAACAAATACATATTATGTGTATTTCAAACATTTTGTAATAATTATATATTATCTAAGATCATTCTTTAATATACGTGTGTGTGTGTGTGTGTGTGTGTGTGAATAAGGAAACAATCCAGGTATTGTAGAAAAAAAACATAACCTCTTAAAAAGATTGATTTTGCATTAAATAATTTGCGCTTATATTTTAAGTTTTCCTTTATGTTTCCCGATTTACTAAATCTTAGAACATTCATCCTTATTCATATATTCATTTCTCCTGTGGCAAAATCTCACCTCAATCATAACAAAACAAAACATATTACACCTTAAACTAAACAAAAAATAAATAAATGACACAAAATATCAGCTTAATAAAGAATGCAAGTTATCGAACATATGCATTTCTTAGCTGATACCATTTGATTTCATGACAAAAATCCCCACAAAAACATCATAGAGTTCAATTTTAATTCAGAGGGATTTGAACTGTAACTGTAGTTTCAGGGATTGCAATATCAGTGGGCTGAAATTATTGATTTCAATGATAATTAATTTTTGTAACTAAATAGCAGGTTTTATAGCAGAAAGTATAAAGTCTCTGATGGTGTAAAGAAATATAATTAAAAAGCTATGAACAGTGTGGGATTGTGAAAACTACTTTGTCATCTGAAGCCAATTCTAAAGAATCTTTAAGGCTTTAAGCTAAATCACCTTGAACCTCACATGAATAGGGGTTACTCTGCTATCTGATTAAGATTTTATATCAGCATGTAAATTGAACCCCATTCCACAGTCAAATTAGATTTGGGGAGTATTTGAGTATGAACCCTAGTCACATATATTGCTAAATAATACTAAGTATGAGGGTACTAAAAGAGGGGAGAGCTTTGCTTTCTCTTTTTTCAAATTTCTTGTGTGCATTGAATATAATTTCAAGCATACATCTGAGACATAAAATTGAAGCAATAGTAGGAAAACACAAAGATATTTTTAGAATTTCCCCAAAGACATCTTTTCAGCTCTCAGACAGTACAAAATGAGTCAACACTTAAGGAAGCCAGAGATAATATAACGAGTCTGCAAAATTACAGCTACCTACAGCTCAGATCTTCAATCAAGTAATTGTAAAAGTTTCACTAGAAAGAGGAAAAAATATGTTCTCAGTTGAACTCATAATAATTTTAACATTATTGTCAAAAAAGCGTTATAATTAAGATTGCACAAAGTAACTGTATTTTTGTACCTTCCTAGTAATTAATATAAATCCCTGGGTTGGTCTTCTCTGTTGCGTTACTGAAAACCAATCGCCTTCTATCCATGTCACTGTCCAAGTCAGTGCTTGATGCTGCAAAGACAATTCCTATCTTCCTTGGAGATCGTAAACTCAAAGTTGCAAAATTTTCTTTCCCTGACCTAACTACTTTTCTTCCATAGTCAAATCATGTTCTGTGAAGACATAGTATTCTGCTTTAAAAGTTGAACTGTGAGTGACAAGGGTGGGTAAAGATATTTTTCAATGACTACTTCTGGCAAAGAAACACATAAGAAAAGATTTCTCTGTCTTGACACCAAGGACAATTGGGAACAGATAGTTTCTTTTAATTAATTTCTGTTCTATGCAATACACCAGGTTTAACAACCCATCTACAAATGACGAGAAACCCCTACTGCTCAGTTAGCATAAATACATATCTCCAGACATTTCAGAAAAATACGATGAAGAAAAAATTGCAACAAATTAAAAATTGCTGGGTAACAAGCTTGAAGAGTCTAGTGAACTTCATATTATACCTGAAGATCTAGCAACATTTATATAAAGATGAATAAATATGTATATATACATACAGACATTTATATAGACACACATATATAATTAGCATTGTCTGTTTTCATTATCATACACACATATATATTTATATATACCTATGTGTGTTTGTAAATAATATTCACATTACTTTAGGTACACCGATGAAAAATATGTGTGCTTATATTCATAAAAATTCAGTCAAATACAGGTATATTATGTTTATAATACACTTTACAGGCACATTCATAGTTTCACATGTATACCAACGTGTATAAGCACATGCATACTTGCAAAATGGTTGTCTTTTAATATCTGTGGTATCAATGCGGTATCACTTCTGGGACACACTGTGTGCGCCAGAGTATGTGGCGGTTAAGTCGTTCATATTTGCTTATTTTGTGTACACAGCCTCCTGTAAACTTCAAGTAATCTCTAGATTAGGATAGACTCTAACACACTGTAAATATTATGCAATTCTTTGTGGAATATTATTATTGAATGAAAATGGCAGATATGTTTCTTTTCACACACTTTCAGTCTCCAATAGCTTAATTGGTGGATGCAGAGCGTGAGTCGGCAGGAGTCAGGGGCTGAGTATGAAAGTATGAAAGGGCTGAGTGTTTCAGATAATAGTTTTGCAGGAACTACAGAACTGAAAGAGAGAATTTTCTGGCATATACTGAAAAAAATCTAAATAATGGTTTAGCAATTTGTCGTCAAACTGAATCTCTGGGTGGAAGCTTGGTTAATTCTGCAGCAGAGGGAGTTCAATATGTCAGGGACTTCAGTGCCATGTGAGGACTGTGAGCCTGTAGGTTAAACCTTGGGAAATTCTGGAGCAGTTGTGGGTTAATATTTGGGGGGATTGGGAGACATGTGAGGAACGAGCACAGCGCAGTTTCAGACATGGACAGAAAGTAACTTTCAAGTCATCTTCAGCAAAGAGAGAGCAGGTAAAAGATTTGACCTGCTGGTTGCACATAGAAACAGAAGCTAACATATAGGCAGGGACATGACTTAAAAATAAGGCATGGAGTCCCCGTTATTGCATCACTGGGGACTGCAAAGCTATAGTAGTCAATGCATCGGTCATTGCAGTCACACTAAAAGCTTTCGATATAGACTCAGGTTCAGGAGTTGGGGGCAAGGGGAGTCCCAGAGGTTAAGACCAGGGCCTTCCAAAACCCCTCTTTGAAAATTCAAGAAGTAGAAAGGAGATGTGTAATGATTAATTGACATTTTTAGTCAACAAATAGCAACATGCAATTTTTGTTTTTTTCTGAGCAACTGGAATCTATTGGAAGTGGCATAAGATTTAAAAACTGGGGTTTTAAGGGAATGTTGACAGAGGCTTGAAGGAAGGAAATCAAATGGGCTTTAGAAAGCTAGCTGCAAATCCATCATAACATCTTACAATGTTGTCTTTAGAAGGTTCCAGACTCTGTACTGTGTCTAGAAAAATCAGGGCAGGGTACCGTGACAGAAAACATTTTAATACTTGCTTACATGGGTCACACAACTCAATCAAAAGGACATATCTAGCCTTGAGGAAAAGCTGTCAAAATGTGTCACCAGTTCTGCCCTCTTCTGCTGGTCTTGTGTTCCCCAGTGACAGCATTCTGTCTGGGAGATGCCCTGCGTTTTCTAGGAGTTGACAAGAAAGGAATGCTACATAGTAGAAGACAGAACACTGCATCTACGTAATGGACTAGCATCCTGAATTCCAAGGTCAAGTCTGTACTACATCATGGCCAGCATCACAAGGACCATTCAAGCTGCAGTAAAGCAATATCATGAGAAATCCATCTTGTAAGGGTACAAGGGGTGACAGTCCTGGTTTACTCAGGCACAGGCTTCTTCTTGTCTGCTGTGCTGGGGTTACAAACTAGACCTTACCCATACTAGAGAAGCCATGCCCCTCTGATTCACAATGCCTGAGGAATAGTTTCTGTTGAGTGTCTATGGCCACATCACTTCTACTTTTGCGAACTTGCTAACTATCTAGCCAAGCAAGCCTACCAGGCCAAATACACACAAACAGGCTTGTGAATGTAGAATCCTTGTTATCTCATGAAATGGACAGAGTTTGACCAAGGGCACAATACCCTTTAAAACCACACTGCTAATGATATTATCCCTAACTAAAGAAGATTTTTCACAAGAGAGATTCATTTTGCTTCTAATTATAAAATGAGGAGAGAACTAATTAGGCACTTGAAAAACCAAATGGAAAGTTTTAACTTTTCTCCTAAATTTAAAAGTGTCTGAATTTGAGACTTGAGATTTATCTTCAAAGTCTGATTTTTTGATGTAACATATTATTACTGTTATTAGTGACAGAAAAAGTGTAAAGTAATATGTGCCGTTTATAAAGATGTTTTATGTCAGGATATATGTGTATGTCTGCATATGTATATAAACATATATATATATATATATATATATATATATATATATATATATATATGGATAAAATAATTAGTGAAATGTGCCCAAACTGAAATCATTATAGATTTTAAGTGCAATTATTCTCCAGTTTTATTGATACTGGAAACAGAGGCAGTGTCTAGTATCCCTAGTATCCTTTGTGAGAATTTGAAAAGCACTGTGGGAATTGCAGTTTCCCTGGTAAAGCTAACCCTCAAACAACAAAAGGGCCTGTTTTTATGTTTTCAAACAAGAAATTTGATAAAGAAGAAAGCTACTTTACTACACATAGGCTGTCCTATAAAGGGTAAGTTAACCTTTCTTTGTGCTGAGTTTTATTTGTCAATTGTTGGCAACTGGCTTCTGTGAGTCCCAGAGTGCCACCACACTCGGTGGTACATGGGTGATAGAAGCAGGGAAGTGCTGCAAAGAGGGAAGATTGTCCATTCCACAGACAGTTCTGTAGGGTTAAGCCCAGCCTTAGGGGGCGTGTTTGCCTCGGGCTAATGTTTACCTATAAATCTGCTGGGGGTGCACCCAGCCGCCCCTTCTGCTTCCTGTTCTCAGAGGGAACTGTGGTTCTGTAAGTCTATTTCCCCATTAAAGCTGTATATATTTTTTACAATCTGTCTGCATTCATTTACACTGCTACACAGTTCTAAAGACAATGATATGTAGGCTGAGTTGCGATGATGCCAACAACAATGGCCTTTGAATCTAATTAATGTGTCCACAGAGAGACGATGATGTTTATCTTGCTATTGTATTGAACACAACCTAATTTACAATAAACCAGTCACTGGTGGTGAGTTTGCCATGAGTAAGGGAAATGGCTTGCCCTGTCCTTCTTGAACAACTTAATGGATGGAATTATTTTTCAAATATTTTCAATAACCCTTTTATTACATGTTGGAAATTAGTCTGAAATGCATTTAATCAGAAAACTATAGGATTACAAATGATACAAGCTATCAGTACTCTTGGCTTTTGTAAGTTAAAGTTCAAGTCCTTCAAGTTCCCAAAATCACGACTGACTTTCGCTAAACACAGGTTTTTAGATTGTTTTCATTCATTTCTTCTCGGACTAAAGTCAATAGAAGAATTTTAAAAGGAGTGGAATCAAAGGGAAATAGATATAAACATCTCCTCTGATTCCTTTTCATCATGAGCATTTTCCTCAGACTTCAGAAGGTAACGCCTGTGAGAGCAATTTCAGGTGTTTCTGTCCTGTTTTATTCCACTTCCTTATTTGAACCTATTTTTATTTGTTGCAAAAATATAAGCCTACAATTCCTTTCTGGAGAGAAACAAAGAGGGAAATAGCAGTTATAGCTATTCCCCAAACCCTAAAGTGCCTTTAGTATGTGAGTGATTTATATTAGGTTCATATTTTGCCAAGTAAACGGCAAAACCTGACTGAGAACAGAGGTGAACCACACAACTGAAAGCAACTTCATGTTCTGAAAGAGGTATACACATTCGAGAAGTTATTTTCAAGTGGAATTCATTAAAAACATGGAAATAACATCAGAACCACCATGACAATTAGTAAAGTTAAATTCACATTTGTTCATGACTTTCTTCCGGCCTCCACTACATGAAGTGTGTTATAGGCCATAGTTTCTGTCTCCAAGTTACTTGACTTGCATTAAAAATAAAACAAGGTAGGTAAGTTCATTTGAAAACCAGGGATCATCTGTCCTATTCAGAATGTATTTTGCATACTGACATTAAAAACAGAAGGACTTGAAAGCAACCATTGGTGATAGACTAGGACCCAGGGTGTCAGAGGAAACTGCCAAGTTGTCCAGAATGGTGTAAAGCTGGAAACATTGGTATTTCAATAATGTGTGTGGATTACTTTTTTTTGGGGGGGGGTGGTAAAAACTGACCAAGGGTCACTGATGGAAGTAATAGTTTTCCTAGGCTCATGGTTCTAGAAAGGAAGTTCATCATGGCAAGAGGTAAGAAGCAAGCAACAGGCCTAGTGGCAGGAACAGGAGCTGCAGCCTCACATCTTCATCCACAAAGATGATTGTAACTTGATCAACACCCAGTGAAAGATTCCTATGAAGGATGTGTCCAGTGACAGTGGAGCATATTTAATTCTGCTCTATTTGCCTATCTTTCGAGCATTTCCAGTCCTTTCCATGAATTTTAATATGTAATGACAACAGGCACCAGCCATAGTACTTTGTTCTTCCATGCTAAAATGTCCACTTTTGATACAAAGCAAGAAAATAAGAAGATTAAGTCGTTACAGATGAAGAAGTCTTCTAGTTCCAAGTTGCAGTGAAAAACACCATAAGAACATACTTTTGGAGGGTTTATTTTGCCTGGCTCACAGTCTAAGGGTCCACCTTCTCATGGTAAGGAGCCTATGGTGGCAGGAGTCTGAGGTGGTTGGCCACATTATTTGTAGAAGAGAGCAGGGAGATAGATGAATGCTTCAGCTCAACTTGCCCTTTCTTGTTTCTTCAGCTTCCTGAAAAAAAAATACTTTTCATTCATATCTATTCTAAATCATATGGCTTTTGTAAGCCTCACCTCAACATTTATGTGTGACTTCCCAAATAATTGTATAATACACAAATAAGCATTATTCATGGGGCTGTTAATATATTGCCTTAAACAATGTGCTGCTCAGGGCAAATTACATCTGGAAATCCTCAATACATTTCTATAGAAAAGGATTAATTCTTACTACTCTGTGGTCAAAGTCTGGAAACATCCAATGCCATGCTTCAAAGTTATAACATTTATTTTACTTTTGTTTCTATAAACATGCATGGTAAGTTATGATGAGACCTATAAAACCTAAATTTTTTTAAATCACTAAATAATGTGTATTGCTTGTTTTCAAAAGATAGTTTTTGAAAGGACTTGTGAATTAACATCTGAAATCATGTTCATATCTTTAGTCAGATTTTTCTTTGGGCTCCAGCTCACAAATAGCAACACGAGCATTTATTAATTACAAAAGCTTGGTCTTAGCTTAGGCTTGTTTTTAACTAGCTCTTATAGTTTAAATTAACCCATTTCTATTAATCTGCATTCTGTCCCATACCCCACATCTTGCTTCCTCCATGTCTTCTTGCATCTCCTCAAGGGTCTAGACTTCTCCCCCTTTCTATCTCTGCTCAGAAGTCTCACCCTTACCTCCTGCTTAGCTACTGTCTCTTCAGTCTTTTATTATAACAATCACAGCAATAGACTTTCATTTGGTGTATGAATATTCCACAGCACATATCATCATCAGAGAATGAAACCAAAACTCAAAGAACAGATGCTTTCTATGTGAATAGAAAATTTAGAAAGCTTGTACTGCCTCGTGATGTAGTAAACTGGAAAGGAATCTCTCCTCTGATGCCCACATCTTTGTCTTCTCTCTGCTCTGAGCACTGGCATAAAGACAGATCCTTTGTAAAAGTCAGATTTGCAAGAATTGCATGGCAAAGTCATGTTGTTGACCTTGGCTTTGACAGGACTCTCTACTGGACATGGGTAGTTAAGGGAGACACAGAGAAATCCTGATGAATGTTTTTGATGTTGTGACAGTGGTAATTGTTCAAGTCAGTGACAATTAAAAAACCCGACAGACTCCAGTGAATTATACAGTGTTTGTTAATCTTCCATATTAGGTAGATTTTAAACTGATAGTATCAAACTGAGAGCGAAATAAGAGAGTGCCAGCAGTACTTACGCTTGAAGGCTAACAACTGGCCATAATTTTATGACTCATTAGTTTAGAGATGTGATCCTACCTATTTTTAAAAGGCAATGTCCATGAACATATTTCATCTGTGATAAGTTGATAATAATATGAAAGGAAAGAGGTCAGCTGATGAGTTAAAACTCTCCAAAATTTTGCTACTGGATATTTGATTTGATTGTAATTAATATGATTACATCTAATTGGAACGCTCGGCTGCTAAGGATGGAAGATTGATAGGTTAATTGATCCATACTTGTTAGTAATATCCTGAGCTTACACTGGTTTTTGAAGCATGACACATACAGTATATGATTAAATTTTAAAATCTTTTAAAATTGCTAGTTCTGAAATTTCAATAAAGCCTAAGAAGACAGAAATCAAGAGAAAATGGAAACTATCTTTTGAACTGAGGTTAATTGGCTCTTTCCCTCTTTTGGTTCGATTTGCGTTCCATCCTTTAGGTTGACACAGTTGTGTGAGTGTTCAGGGTGTTTTGTAGTGATTTCACAGAGCAACTACCATTAAAAAAACATGAACCGCATGACTAAATCAAAGCATGCTGCTTTGAAAATGTACCCCACTATTTTCGGTGAATTAAGCTGTCAGAAGCTGTTAAAATTGGGCTCACATTTCATATTTGAAAGTATATTTGGAATGCATTTATGTCCTTTTCATCCAAAGTTCATATGAAATTTAAATGGCAGCATCACTTGATTAGGGACTCAACAGCAATGTACAGAACCAACCTTCACTTTAGAAATATACCTGAAAGTGTTGTAGTTTAATGATCCGGCGATAATCAGTTACATTGTCCATCCAATGGACTTTGCTGGATTGTAAACAAAAGATCTGTGCTTCTCACCATTTTGTGTCTTAGAGCACATGAAAGCTAATTTTCAAGGGGTTTTTGCATTCAATCCATTGAGTAGTGTGCTCACTAATCAAGGAGCAAACGATCACCAAACAGGCGCTCAGAAGCAAGCAAAGTGTTGGCCTTTTCTCCTCCACTTCACAGTGTCTGTACTTGACACTCCAATGCTCAGTAAATATTTACTGCTTTGCATTTTTCTTTTAAATTAAAGAAGAGAAGAGCTAACAAGCAGAAATCAGCCCGCTTGCACAGGGAAGCAAGAAGCTTGTGTGTAGAACTTCCAACAGGCAAGAGATGAACTGGAAGCTCAGGCCTTTGCAGCTAAACCACGTTGAGCATCCATCTAATTTGTTCATTTATTACTTCCGCTGAATATTTGAATATATTGATTTGAATACTTACTTTAGCTTTCTGTGCCCCATATTTTCTCCATATACAACAGTTATAGTAATATAATTACTACACAGTGGTGTTCCAACAGCAAAGTCATATAAAGTCCAGACATTAAAGTTGTTCACACAATAAAGTAAACCCTACAGATGTGTTGTAAGGTTGTGATGTATGGGACTGCCAAAAGAGTCTTCTTTTAACTCTAATACGCAATTGTTAGCTTAGTGGTATGTGGTTTTCTGATCTTTCTAGTCTGGCTCAAAATTCTACTTCATAGTACATAGATTTCACACTTTCATTTGTTTAAAATAATTGTTTGGGAGTGGTAAAATTTACTATTAAGGCTTTTGTCTGCCCCCTAAAACCCTTAAATATATAATCAAGATTATTAAGCATTTAAATTAATTATATACTTAATTCATGATTCTAACTCCTTAAAAATGGTGTGTATATTATTACCACGTAGGTTTTATGAATCTTAAAAACAGAGAATGTGCATTTATCTCTATGTAGCACAATATTATACATATATAAGCACACACATATAGCAGATTTTAATTTGGGACAATTTCTGTTACCTTGCTCTAAAAATTAACACAGCCATAAAAGAAATACAATACTATTTTTATTGTCTGTATTAGTGAAAGTTTATATACTTGACCTTAGAAAGATGGCAATATAATGTATTATTTGTAAGTAAGAAAGTATTATTAAATATCACATTTGGTCAAAAATTGAGTTTCAGTGAAGCAAAACACTGACTTTTGTGTGTATTTTAAAAGATATTATAGGTGATAATTCTTTATTAAAATAATGTTTTTTCAATTTAATGGGGAAAATTTCATTTTATGCAAAGTATTCTTATTGCGTAGTTAAAAATGGAAAATGTTCAATAAATAAAAAGATATGAAAAACTAATTATTTTATTTCGATAAGGCTTTACCCTTAAATTCACTTTATTTCTATAATAAAACACCTTGAAATTAAGTCACTATAATTTATATAACAAAATTGCCTCATACTTTTTGTACTTGCATTGTATATGTATATATATCTATATATTTCATTCAGAAGATAGTTTCTTAACACTCATCTAAGTTATTACAAAGTCTTTGTAGAAATACTTTCCTTTAACAAAATTTTATTTTGTCTCTTTTGTGATAATATTTCAATGGAAAACAAAATATTGGCTTAAAACACCGTTAGGAACGACTTCTCCTAAGCACAGAACCCCGTCCCAGATTTTATCATGTTTTCATCATGGTTTTATATGGAAACACAGCAGGTGGTTTCATTTCATTTGATTCCAACAAGTAGTCACCTGGTGGGTACAGACTGCTCACTCCCTAGCCCTCCTGTGTCTTCATCTGTGCTCTGGTTTTTACCTTTGGTAAACTCTAAAAGTGTGCACAATTTGGCTTATTGACTACTTTTCTCCTATAAAAGAAAAAGTCAAAAGTGAGCATGGGACTAAGCAGCTGGATTCACTTGTCTTTTGCCTTCATTTCTGTAAAAATTAAGTGGCATCTTACCTTTCTTTTTCTGATACAAGTAGCAAAGTTCGGAAGGAATTAAGTAAGTACTTGAAATAATTCTTTTGAATGATGTTTTTAACTCCCACACCGAAAGCTCAGGGATCATTGTAAAGAGCGGGCAGAAAGAATGTTAAGAGGCAGAAAATCAAGAAATTTTTCATGAGATTGTCTTTCTCAGGAATGTCAGAAACCACACTCATAAAATCTCACCAAAATGACTGCTTAAACATGAGTTAAACAGAGGTCTCAGCCGTAATAAAAGAACAACAGAGAAAGAAGGAAATCTTGGAGTGTGAAAAATAGTCAGTTATCAAATGGTAATCCCTGAAAACGTGAATATAAGTAGCATTATAAGACTAATCCAGTTATATTTATGCATTTAGACATATATACGCATATGTATGTGCATATACGTATTGACTATATGTATATAATAACAGTTAATGTAAAAAGAGGTCATAACTAAAAGATTGGAAAGAAGGGAATGTGGGAGAGTTTGGATAGTGGACTGTGAATGAAGGAATGGTATACTTGTATTTTAATCTTAAAAAATAAATGAAATACTTAAAAATTTTTGTCAGTACTGTACAAATGGAGGAAAAAGGAAATATATGAGCTAAAAATTGAGAACGGTCTCCTATGGGAGTGCTTATGTGTATTATCTCCTTTTCTGACTGTTGGCGGCAGAGAGCCAGCCTTCCCCATGCCTGTGTGTTCATTCTTGCCACGTATGAGTTTCTCCAATAATAGACAAAAGATTACAGCAGAATGATATCAGCCAACATGATGTCTTAAGTAGATCATCCTGGCTTGTACAGGTGGGCTCAATAACCACAAAGACTACTAAAATAGGGGGAGCCTAGGAGAGGAAAGCATGGGGAAAGGAAGTGAGGAGAGAGGATAGGCTCAGAGAAATGTGAAGAAGACATTTGTGTGAAATAAAAATTTATGACTCTGAAGATGGAAGATAAAGGCTGAAAGCAAAGGAACCTTTTGTCCTGGCAGAATTTGGAAATGGGGAGCAAACAGACTTTCTGTAAGAGCATTAAAAAAATGTTCTTAATTTTGTTTGAGAGTCCCATGTTAGACCTCTGACCTATTTATGATTTGATAAGGTCATATTTTCATTGTTTAAGGTACCAAATTTTCAGCTATCTTAAGACAGCTAGAGAAGGTTGGTATGTAATTGTTACTATATAGATAGTTCTTTCCATTATGCTTCATCCAGTTATGAAATTCCAGAGATCTTCAGCTGTGTGAATTCATAGAGATTTTGTTTAACCTTAGCATGGTTATTGCATGACCATGTGTTGATGGAGAGAGGGCCTGCTTTTCATCCCGGCCGCCCAGCTAGCTTAAACACAAAATGATCACACAGAAAAATGTATTCATTTAAATACTGCCTGACCCATTATCTCTAGCCTCTTATTGGCTAACTCTCATATCTTTATTTAACCAATTTCTGTTCATCTGTATGTCACCACGAGGTTGTGGCTTACCAGGAAAGATTTAGCATGTCTGATTCTGGTGGCTCCATGGTGGTTCTCTGACTCTGCTTCTTCCTCCCAGAATTCAGTTCTGTCTTCTCCACCTACCTAAGTTCTGCCCTATCAGGTCAAGCAGTTTCTTTATTGATTAACCAATGAAAGCAATACATAAATAGAAAAACCTCCTACACCAACCATGTGACTCTACTTTATTGCACTCTGTGATATGGTATTTTCTATATATTTTAATGCAAACAAATGTACACTTTCATAGTGAGTGTATGTATGTGTGTGAGTGGGTATATGTGTGTGTGTGTGTTTTCTAGATCCAGAAAGAATATGAAAATATTTTGCTTGGGTCATTGACTTTTTAAATTAATTTTTATAGGCTACAAAGCTCACTATCTTTTTGTCAGTTTACAAAAGACCTAATGCCTGTGTGTGTTCCAAAAGAACAATGATTTGTTGCAAATCATGATACGATTTTTTTTTTACATATTGAGAATGTACCTTCGGTCATTCAAAAATTAGTGCGTGATTGCTAGCTGACCATCCCAGCTCCCAGAACACTGCTTTTCAAACAACAACTGCTTCAGAAAAGAAAAAAAAAAGAAAAAAAAGCAGCTGAGAATATTGTGCTCCAAGCAAACAGCTCGGGGGTGCTGCTGTTCAGTGCTTGGTTCCCAGTGAGACCTCCTTCCTGGATTGTCACTTCTTTCCTTTAGATTTGTCCTTTAAATGTGGAGAAGAAAAACTCGGTTATTCTCTTTTGCAATTGACAGAAAATCAGTTCTAAACTGTAGCACCAGGGAGAATGCTACTAAGTGGACCTATACCAATAAGAACATGCAAGTGCTGTTGACACGACAGAGAAGGGGAAAGAACAGTGAAGTGGGAATGCAAAATGATAGCCATGCAGAAGTGTCAGCTTGGACCAGTGTCAGACGTCATCTCGAAAGCCACTGAGAATGATTCCAGTGACATTCTGAAGTTAACCTTGAGTCATCCAGAGAATGTGAAATCATATTCCCTTGCCTTTGTCTCAGAGGGCAGGAAAACGTAAACTGATTTTAGCAAGCCTTTCACCTTTAGGACTGGCATTTACTGTGTAACTGTATAATGGTCCAATCTCTGCCACAGGCAGTTTGTGGACTTCATCTCAATGACTCAATGGTTAGAATGAAAAATGCAATAAAATAAAGTAATACAATACAATGAATCATGCTGAACTAGTCCGGCACTTGTCCCTGGGTTTACTTTCGGCTTAGAAAATACATATCCCAGACAACTTTTCCAAGTGCTGATAGGCACTGTCAACACAGGCCAGTCTGAAGTCAAAGGATAAAAGTCACCTTTCCCTGCTTCTAACAGAAGAAGAACTCCAAAAGGATCAGATTCAGATGACTTCACTATTTATCAGGAGACTCAAGACTTAGGGGATGCAATGCTCTCTATAGTCCATTGATACCAGTCTCTTCAGCAACAGACATTATCTCACAGTTGAGGAAAAATGGCTTAATATTGGTCTTTGGATATTGAGCACCAATTAGAAACACTTCTTTGTGTTCTCAACCTTCTTTCAAGCTCCAAAATCTTCCCAACATCAGTGTCAGCAATCTCTCTCTAGCTCCATCTTTCAGTATCCTGATTAAAAAAAAAACCTTAGAAATAAAATAAAATATGCTTATTAAAAAGCTTAATTTATTTGTATCAGCCATCCAGCAAAGCTAGCGAAGTAAAATGTACTGCTTGATCTCAGCTTTTGTTCTTGGGAGATTACAACAAAAATTCAAGATACTGTCAGCAAAAGTCTCTTGAGCAATTAAAGCCACTTTGATCCATTTCTGAGAGTTATAATGCCTAGAGCACTATTTTTAGTCATCTCATATTATGGCCTGGAGGGAAAAGTAAATCTAGATGTAGAGGAAACATCATGTCTGTCCTCCCACACCCAGAAGAGTTAAGTGACACTGTGAATTAACAGCTTCAACCCAATTAGAGGAACATTTCATAGCTGCGAAGCATGAGTAAGGTTTGGATCAAGAGCTTCACACATGTAAAACAAGATAGATGAGTCGTGATCATAATCATTTATTCACATATTTTTGAAATAAATTGTAATGTGTAAGAAGAGAATGGAGAAGTTACACTCAAAAAATCACTGCATATTCTATGTAGAGCTTGCCCCAATAGGCTGAAAAGTCAGGTGTTTGGAAGAACCATTAACTTTCATGTTTGAAGACAAGGCAGAACATCTAAGTACTTATTTAATACTTGTGTGATTCATGGTCTTGTCACAGTTTTCTCATTTTCCCATCTTCTAAACCCATAGCTCCCACTTAAAATTTTCTCCTGAAAAGATGTACCCATGTTGTCTTCTAAGATGCTGAATTTTTGCAAAGAGAGGACTGATGTAGATTGTCTTTCTTCTATGTGCCCTGGGAACAGTTTCCTACTTTCCCAGAAACAGGTTCCATATCTCATGGGAACATCGTAAAAAATGTCAAATAGTAGGGCAAATGTTTGTTGAATGGCTGCTGAGTGAAGAGAGGTAAAGAAAATTGAAAATTATGGTCTTCCCATGAATTAGAATGTTGCCTATGGTTTTTCCTACATATGGATTTAGAAAAATATAAGTTCTCTGTTTCTTTAACTGTGAAATGTAAAGAGAAAAGTATTGATATATATTATTAAAACTGTTAAGCACATTCTGCTCAATTCCTAATGCCATTGGGTGATTTTATATTATAATATAATACATATATCAACAATAGAATAGCTGTATAGTTCAGATAAGTATATATACATATGTTTATGTATATACTTATGTGCATAAACATATTTATTCCAGCTTGGTAATATTCTATAAGCAGTATAAAATCATTAAATTTGAAGCTACCTTCCTCCATTAAGGAAATTGTAATCTATAATAATAATAAAAGGATTGGCACAGCACAAAAGATAGTTGCCAATTATTGATAATAGCAATGCATTTCATTTTATATATTAATGGTGATCACAATAGTGTAAGTGTCATAACAGATGTGATAAGAGTGAAAAGAGATATTTCTAGCAAATGAATAATTTTTAAATAATCATAGTTGACTTGAAAAGTATAGAAAATAAAAAGTATAATACATATATATATATATAATGTTACAATATATTTAAACAGTATTTTTTAGAAAAAAATCTCTACACTTCATATGAGTAACCGATTCTATCTGTAGCTGAGTGTTGAAGAATTCTCCCGAGTAACTGCTCATGTATGAACAAGTAGGTTGGAGTCATGGTAGTGATGCAGGGACAGACTAAAATCTTTTCTAGAAAACAAAAAGAAAGGACAGATAAGTCTGAACCTATGTTTCAAATAATTGTGGACTCTAAATCTACAAGTGTTGTTGAAATGGTAGCTATAGTTTTTTTGTGATCTCACACTGATTATAAATATTATAGCTTATCATGTTGACAGATGTGCTGGGTTTGTGGGGATTTGTTGGTCATGTCATTGTGTGATTGAAACTTGGATTTCACCCATGCTGGTCAAGGGCTCTACTACTGAGGTACATCCAGCACTATTTAAATGTATCTTTAGTAATAATTATCAGTAGAAGAAGAGCTAATTTATTGTAATAATCATACAGGAAGGTACTTAAACCTTTTTTATATGTGTTAATTTCTTATAAACCTGTGTGTGTGTGTGTGTGTGTGTTGCAGGGGGTGGGGGCTGCTTGTTGGTTCCTGGCCACTTAGCCCTGATATAAATCACACAGAAACTGTATTATTTAAATCACTGCTTGGCCCCTTAGCTCTAGCTTCTTATTTGTTAACTCTTACATCTTAATTGAATCCATATTCATTAATCTGTGCATCACCATGAGGTTGTGGCCTACCAGCAAAGTTTCAAGATGTCTGTCTCTGGTGGCAGCTTTATGACTTCTCTCTTACTCCACCCTTCTTTCTCCCAGGATTCTCTTTAGTTTTCCCTGCTAGCTCTGTTCCCCTATAGCTAGCTCTCCTATAGCTCCAAAGAAGCATCTTTATTAACCAATGATAATCACAGCATACAGAGGGGAATCCCACATCACCTCCCCTTTTCTGTTTAAATAAAAAGGAAGGTTTTAATTTTAACATAGTAAAATTACATATAGCAAAACTGGTATCAAAGCAAGAATTACAGTTACAATATTTATATCTACATTGTCTTTTATCATAACTAAGGACAACTATAACTATAAATTCTTCAACCCCATCAAAAACTCCAGAAGGATATAATATTACCTAAGTAAACAGAAAGTGCATTGTAAGCAACTTCCAAATCTTTAGAATTCACAGAGACTCTCACTGCCTGGACAGTCACCAAAAGTTCTTCTGTGCTGTTGGGGCATCCATCTTCAGCCTATAGGCACACAGTATCCAATATATTTTTTCACAAAGCAGGAAATTTTAAAGACAGTTCTGCCTATATTGGCAGTTTGTCCATCATTTTCTTCTTTGTCCTCCAGAATGTCTAGCAGACTCTCTCATAAAGCAGGAACCCCGAAGGATTATCTCACCTTTAAGTAAGTTTAGCAATAATTTCTCTACAGGTCCTTCATGTCTGGATCATCAATCAATCAAGAGTAGTTTCTGCCCAAATGAATAACCAACTCCATAAGAAGCCTCTTCAATACCCATCTTCCTTTTGAAGTAGAGTATGTGTATGTGTGTATGTATACAGAGAGAGAAAAAAAAGGAAGATAAATGAATGATAACGTTTTGTATATATACGTAGATATATGTGTTTCTCAATATATATGTATGTATACATATATATATATATATGATTTTAATTTGTTAACAATTATTTTTATTTGTGTCCATAGTCCATGAGTCCTAAAACATTATCTAAAATATTCTCACTCTACATGGTTTGATCTCAAGGATAATCTAAGAATATGTAAAACTCCAGTCATGCAAGATGCCTGATTTTCTCATTTTTAAGAAGAATTGAAAGTACTGCTAATAATGATTCTTGTAAATAAGAAATTGATAAATAAAAATTTAAGGGTTTCTGAGCATGGCAAGTGATATGATTTAAGTTCCAAGCTTCCATGCAGTTCCAGCCAAGGCACAAACATTGTAAAACGTCAGCCCCGAGGAAGATGGTAGGAATTCCTTCCTGGGACAGTGGGTGTTTGGAAAGGGAGATACAGTGGCTCTCCTAGGCATAATGCTAATCCATGATAAGGAGACATTTATAGGCAAGTCGCTAACAGCTAGAATAGTATAAACAGAAGCTGCAATTAAATTTCTCAGCCATCCAGACTCAAATAATCACAGAGAAACTATATTAACTATAATTCTGTTTGGCCAGTGGTCCAGGCATAGTTCTAGCTTGCTTCTATATCTTAAATTAACCCATTTCTATTAATCTATGTCTCACTACAAAGCTGTGGACTATTGGTAAGATTCCAGTATCTTTTTCTTTTGGCTCCTACATAACATCTCCCTGATTCTGCCTTCTTTCTCCCTGCATTTGGTTTAGTTTTCCCACCTAGTTCTCTTCTGTCTTGTCATAGGTCTAAGAATTGAAAAAGATTCTTTACTAACCAAGCTTCTTTATAAGAGCATATTCACAGAATACAGAAGAGAATCCCACATCAGAGTAGGAATTGCCTTGGCCATCTTTTCAAACACTTCTTCTAATGCTGCCTAATGAAAGTAGGGATACTTGATGGGTGCTCCTCATGAATAATAAGTGGTGGATCTCATCCTTATAGTACGCAGGTTTGGGAATTTTCTGAATGAGAAGTGTCTCTGAAATGTGTGGTGCAAAGTATTGATTTGATATTTTCTACAGATGGGATCTATGGTGATTTGAAAAAGGAGATAAGCAAAACTAAAAACAATCTGTGTTATCTTTAAAACTGAGCCAAATTTTGGAGTTGACCTATTTGTATTACATCACCTCACACTAAAAAAAGATGAAATTATCCTTTCTTTGTAACACTAAAATTTAAAGAAATACATAGTCTTTGAATTTCTTATCTAATATTTGGGTTCCATTTATAAATCTGTTTCAACAAGAGAACCTATGAGTTGATTTCCATAGAAGGTTAAAGACTCTACAGTCTTTAGCTCTCGTTAGACATAGAAATAACTTGCCAAGGACATTTTACTGATTTACACAGAGGCAGATAATTAGTGAAACACTAAGGAAGTCAGGAGGAATAGAATCATAGACAGACCTGTCAGCCTACATGATTGACGGGCACATTGTAATTGCCTACTCTAATCCTGAGTTTTCTTTAGTAAAATAAAAGTGTCTGTTTAAAAGGTATCATTTATTTTTTACTTTGCTTGAAAACATAATATTATCCTCAGACGAACAGTAAGGAATCCATCTGTATCCATGAAAGAAAGCTTGAGTTTCAGAAAGAAGAAATGGTGAGCTTTGAGTTTCCAAAGCTTTATAAAATTGCAAAGAAAGTAAATCTTATGCAAAAAATCCATCCAAATTACAAGTTATTGCTCAGGGATGTAATAGTAATACCAGAACTTGGAAAGGTAAAGTCAAATGATTGTCATGTGTTTAAGGCCGTCTTGGGCTACACAGTGAATTTCAGGCTAGCCTGGTCAAGAGTGAAAACCTGTCTCAAAACAAACCAGAAAATAAATGAAGTACAATTCCCCCAAAATAAATAAAATTAAGAATCCATTGATTATTTATAAGTAGATAGTGGAAGTAAAAGAAATTCCTACTCTCTGCATGCTTCACCAAACCTTCATCTCTATAGCTACAAAGAAAGAAAAGGGAAAAAAATCAAATGGTTTAAAGCAATTTCACAGCAGTGTTCAGTAAGCTTAATTAATGGTTGCAGAGGAGACATAAGCACTGAAAAACAAGGTGAAGACGGAACAAGGATAAAAAGGAGTGTAGAATTTCAGCTTTCAGAACTTGTTCTCTACTTCCATGGACTGGAGACACAAAATAGGCAACACACTGTGGGGAGCAGCACACATCCTGAAATGAGATGCAATTAAGTCATTTTAAAAATCCCCCAGCAATTACACGCATATCAATTAGTGAAGTGCAAACTTGGCAAGTCTTTATTTACTTGATCAGTACAGCAGTCAAAACCTATAATTCAGTTACCAAAATTTATTTTGAGAGTAATAGGTACAGTCATAAACCAAATGCATTATCATTCACCTCTTAATAGGTTTCTCATGCTCGAACTAAGAATGCTGAAAAGATAGCATTTCTAAAAGCTAATTACATACCTGGCATTGTTCTCAGAGAGATAGCTAGCTCTGAGTCATGAAGCAATTACTAATACCCACTTTATAGTGAAGAACTGTAGACATGGGGAAGTCAAAGCTCACTCAGGGTCACAAATAATTGCTGAGAAGAGACTTGAGACACTAGTCCTCAGAGCAACAACAGCTCAATTGCATGCATCTCAAAAACAAACATTAGAATAGAAATATGGCCAACTCTAATTTGATGAACTAATGCTACATTTTTAGTTTGGCCTACCTAGTTTGAGGTACAATTTTAGAGTCATGAGGGAAACATAGAAACAGAAAATATATCATTTTCCAATCTGCCTTTATTCATGACCTCATAGTTTAAAAGATTTTGTTCATCTGAATTACCCATATAAATTTATAATCTTTCTTCTGGTATATTTTAGAATTAAAATATTTAGGAATATATTTGATTCCTTATTAATAAAGAATAGGGACAACTATAAAATTGAGAAAAATCTTATGATTGTAAAGAGAAATTATCTTTCCAGATATTCTAGCTAACTTCCTTGTGTCTGATAAAGATTTTGAAACATAGTTTACAATAAATGGAAAAATGAAAAGAGAATCAATGTTAGTGTCATCCACTCCTCTGTGAGTGGTGAGGCATTCTTTTTTTAACTCTTCAGAAGTAGAAGAATTGTGAAAAGATACACAAGGTATAAGGTTTTCAATTTTCATTACTTCTAATTATATAATTCAGGAGCATTAAATATAATTGCACTGTACAAATATTAGTCCTGTTTATCTTCAGACAGCATCCATACAATATTTTTAGGTTGAGAAAATGTACTAGGCAGTAAAGACCTCATGTATAGCTCTAGTTTTTAGACATAAACATTGACTTCCTTATCTCTGAGGAACAATAAGCTAAAATTCCTCAGGTCTCTGTAACCCATCATTTCCTAACATTCTCAATATATCATCATTTATCAATTACACATAAAAATGAAATATTTACATAGGATTCGTTTCTCTTTCCACAATCATAAAAAAGTCTCTCCTGGCACTCTCATTTGAAAGCTATGTTCAGTTCAAATGAGAAAAGCAACTTTAATTTGCTAAAGTTGCAAGTCATTTGGGGATTATTAAGGTGAAAGCTATTTTGTATTTAGAATGATTATCTTGACTTGAGTCAAATGTAAACTCTGCCTTCCTTGCTTTTGGCTATAAGAAAAAATAAGCATAGTTGTTGTCAGTTGACTGTCATAACAAAATGCTATCCCGGTTAACATGTCTTAGTATGTCAACAATAACATGAATTCTCCATTTTAAACAGTCTTATCTGACATTACCAACAAATTAAAATTAATAAAACAAGAATATCAGTGTGAAACTATACATTGTATTGCATTTATTATATTTAATTTGTTTGATCATAAATAATCTCCTAGCCAAGTAAATATAAATTCTCAACTGCTCTCAGCTTTTAAATTAATTTGACAATTTCACTAGAGTTTCTTGAAATTATCCTTTAAAACCAATTAGGAAGCAAACACATTGAAGTGACACTACTACTGTTCCTGAATCAGAAATGGTGGAATGCTGTTATGACCTTTGTCCTGGCGAACGAGCAGCAACATTTCAAATCTCTGTCACATCTTAGAAGGAAAGTGTGTTATTGGCCAATGTTTATATTACGTAAATTCAGACCATTAACCTAATTTACTGCTTGCCTACAAGCTATTGCCAAGTAATTCTGCTCTTTGCCATCTGGGTGTTTTCACATAAAGGAAGGGCACTTATTAGCCCGTCATGGCCTTAAAATTCCTTATTCCAGGGTTTTAATGTCATTTTCTCAGACTTGAATTATTCTGCGATGAAGTAGATTTTATTTGTTTTGACTCTTTAATAAGATATGACTGAAAATGCATAATTATTTACCTTAAAATTAATAATTTGTTTTTAAAGTAATTTTTCTCTGGAAAGATTGATTAACAGTTAAGAACATTGAGTGTCCTTCCAGAGGCAGGACCTGAAGGCAGAAGTTTCTGTTCCTAAAGATACTCCCAAGTACCACACAGAGGCTTAATATTAATTATAAATGCTTGGACAATAACTCAGGCTTATTACTAGCTAATTCTTACATTTTCATCGAACCCAGATTTTTATTTACCCTTTGCTACATGACTAGCTGTTTTTTTAATCAGTATGACATGTCTGTTCTTCTTGCTGTCTCTGTGTCTGCTTGCTACTCCTCTAACGCTGCCCTTCTTCCCAGCAATCTCTGTCTCTCTCCCTAAATATTTTCTGTCCAGCCATTGGCCAGTCAGATTATTTTTTAAACTAATCACAATGACAAATATCCACACAGTGTAAAGGAATATTTTATAAGTACCCATGTAAAATTCCTAGTATCCACATAGTTGCTAACTCTATTCCAGGAGGATCAAACACCCTCTTATGGTGTCCCAGGGCACCAGGCCTGCATGTAACGCTCAAATATACATGCAGGCAAAGCAATAATTCAAAATTATAAAATAAAGAAAATTATTTTAAAATAAAAGTCTGTGATTTAAAAATTGTCAAAGAGAAGCCAACAATAACTTTGATATTCAGAAATAAATTATCAGAAACACCACTTGAGAGTGCATTTCTGTTCAATAGAGAGGGATCATAGACAGATGCCTACATGTTCATGTCCAACATTAAGTCTACAAGTGAGGTTGTAGCGGAGTAAAACCTCTATAAAAATCACATGCCCTTGAGTTTATGCTGTTACATGTTTTCATCGATAGCAAGACCTTGCTAAGAGGATGAAAGGAAACATTCTCATAGCAGAATATAAAGGCAACTAGGAGTAGGGATTTAGACTTCTGAAATCATCATAGTGGCACTGGTAAATGTGATAAAAAATTGTTTGCTCGTAGTGATCATGGCTGCTTTTCTTGTTCTCAGACATACATTTCTATTTCTTTTATGGACGTGATAGATCTTAACTCTTTAAACTGGTAACCAGACTTTCACCGTTTGCTTCTTATGTTCAACTTAACCCTGCGATCTTCAGTTTTCTCTTGCCTAGGTTGGCCACTGAAATTGTTAATTATATTAATCCTGCTAACATTTCCAATAGTGAAATCAGATTATTATTATTATTACTATTATTATTACTATTCCTTGAGCAAATGTTTTCTCCCCACCCATCAGAGCTGTGTTGGTCTAAATGGCTTCTAGCATCTTTTCCCTAAATGTGCTGTCTCATTTTGAGTGCTTTCTACATGTGCCTTCCACCGGCAGTGACTATCAGTGAATTCACTTTAAGATTTTCCAGTTCTTTGTTTTAAATAAAGGCCCTTTGGAAAGAATATTTTATTAATCCACTTACTGTGGTAACCACTGATAAAGTATGACCCTAACAAGCCAAATTTGACAGCAAGTAGTAGTTTAATAGGATTAATACTTTTCAATAACTGGTGGAAAGTTAAAAAAAATAGTTTAGGGTATAGCTCAGTTGGAAGAGTGCTTGCTTAGGATGCATGAAATACACAAGATGATCCTCAGTACTGAATTAACCAGGTGTACAACTGTGTAACCCTAGCACTCAGAAATTTAGGGTTGTCTTTGGTTAAAATGTGTCCAGAGCAGCCTGGGATATATTTGATAGCAGACCCATTTAAAAAAAAAAAGTGATATGCTATGTTCTCTTAATTGGGTTTCTATTGCTGTGATAAAACACCATGACCAAAAAGAACTTAGGGGAAAGGGTTTACTTAAGCTAATGGTCCACATCACAGTCTACTGTCAAAGGAAGTCCGAGGAAGAAGTTAAATCAGGAACCTGGATTTAAGAACTGAAGCAGTAGACCTGGAAGAATGCTGCTTGCTGAACTGATCCCCCTGTCTTGCTCAGTCTACTGTCTTATAGCAGCTCCCAGTACCACTACGCCAGGGTTGGAACCAACCACAGAGATCCATGCCCTCCTGCACCAATCATCAATTTCCTAACTTATCATCCTACCCAAGACCTGGCTCCTCTGTCTACTTAGCATGGACATTATGTTAAACAAACTGATAAAGTATGAAACTTCCTAGCAGCCCCTGAAAAAAAAATGCATCAAAATATTGATTAAGGACAACTTTTTAGTAGGGATTTCTCATGGCTCTTCTCTGGTCCTTTACATCATCTCATCACCATTTCTTTCTCTTCCCTTTATTTGAGGCTATTTCTTTTAGTGAAGCTTCTCCACAGATTTTAAGAGGAAGCTTCTCCGTGGACAGACTAAGACCTCTGCCATGCTCTTGGGGATGTATGTTCCCATTCCTATTTCACTGTCTCCACTTCCAGGTTGATTACAATTTAGACCCTTGTCTCCTAAAAACCTTATTCCTGTAAGGCAGTTATGTGGCAGCACCCAAGAAACAGAGATTTCCTGTTTTTTTCTATCTCTGAAAAAGCAGCACTGCTACTCAAAAGCATTCCTTTCATAGGGTTTGCTTTCCGAAATACTTTCCTATCTCTTGCTTTCCTCCAGCCATCAAGTTCTAAAGTTACCAGTAATTGGGAGAAGAAGAATATGTCACACAAATTCTAAAAGGAAAAAGAGACTTCCTAAGAATTGGTTATAGATATATAATTAATTTTGTTTATCTATTCCCATTACTTTATAACAGGTGGACTTCATTATAAGTAGTTATCAGAAAGAATTATTACTTTATAACTTTTTGTGACACTCTTATACTTTTCCTGTCCTTTTAAAGACCCCAAAAGTTTACCTACTGATCGATTGCTAGGGTTTCTTGATACTTTAAAATTCCTTCAGCTTTAATGGCTATTTTAAATTTACCAAGAGAAAAAAAAATACCTTTCCTCCTGATACTTCACTCTCTGATTGTTCCTTCTAATAATGCCAGTACAAAAGGACGCACAACTACGCATGCGCATGCATATTTATAAATTCCTACTCCACAGTCCCGACAGCAAAACAATGCCACACAGTGCTGCCTAATTGAGAAACAAGCTAAGAAGGGAGGAAAACTGGTGCTGTTCCTCCAGCAAGTTGCCAGAGGCCGCATTAATAAAGACTTCGCTCTTGTGTAGTCCACAGTCCCATTGTGTGAGTGCTCTGAGATACATGTTAAGCTGGGAGCCTTTATTGTTGGTTCTAAACTGTTTCAAGGCAACTATGACAAACCGGCCATGAATGGGCACACTTGAAGATGAACTTTTTTTAAAATAACACATCTGAAGAAGAAGCACATAAAGATTTTAGAAACTCTATAAGACATTTAACCAAGTTAGTACTGTGAGCTTCTAATAGTCACAAGATCCACATCTACAGATTCAACCAAATCCAGCTACAAATGTTTAGGGGAAATCTGAGTCTGCGTATGTGACAGTTTTCTTGCCACTATCACCCAAGCACTACAATGAAATAATTACTCACACCACTATGTTGTATTTAGTATGAAAAGTAGACTGCAGATGATTGTTTTAAAGGATACCAGTATATGTTGGAAGGCTAATAAGAATTAACTTATAGTTTTGTATTATGTACTAGTTAGGTCTTATAGACTGACGTACTAATACCAAAAATACAGACATATTCATTGCCTAGCATATATATTTTAAATCATTATTTTTAAATTTTTAAATAGTTAATATTTGGAGACTGTTATACATTAGTACTATATTTGCATTATTTCTAACACTCCCTGTCCTCATTCTAACTCCTCATATATTTCTTCCACATCCTCTATAATTCTTGACCTCTTCCATAATTATTGTTTACACAGTACACACACACACACACACACAACACCTTACTTGGTCTACTAATGTTACATGTATGTACAATGTGTTAATGCGGACCATTGAGGACTATATAACTTAATCAGAGAGTTTGTCTCTAGCGAAACTGGTTTTCCTTGCCTTTAGCTTTTCATCTAGGGGTGGAGTTCTTATGACATTTACCTTATTTACATTGTCATTGTCAAGAGATGCTAACATTTTGTCCTCTTTAGAACACCATGCCATTGAGGTTTCATGACTACAGTTTTCCAGTCATATCTAGAAGATACTGCCAGAAGATATCCTGATAGCCTGGCTTATAAAATTGTTCTGCCAGATCTTCAGCCATATTCCCTGAGTCTTTGTTATAGATCCACTATTGTACATGCACCACCTGGTGCTAAACAGTCTAAGCTTCTTAATTCATGCATTTTGATCAACTATGAATCTCTGTAATAATTTCTACGTGTTATAAAAGAAGCTTCTTGGATGCGAGTTAGTAGCCACATATCTGTCAGACTAAAAATATTTAGTTGAATGCTATGGCATACTTTGTCGACTTAAGAAAATATCAGTAGTAGGTTATTCTCTAGGGTCTATGGGTAGTTAGCTACATTTTCAGTAAAAAGGTATAAATTCCCTATATAGAACAGACCTCAAGTCCAATTAAACAAGTGTTGATTGCTATCAAGTCATAAATGTCACTATTGTTCCCTTAGCAATATCTTGCCATACTGATCATTGCTGTACTTCATAGGGGTCACAGATAGATAGGACCACTGATGACTTTACATTATTAACTTGAAAAATGTCTTCCAAGGACTATAAAAGACAGGCCTCCTAGAAGAGTCTTTCAGGTCAGAGCCAGCTCAATTCCCATGAGTTCTATGACTAACGTACAAGGTATCCTTGGCAATAAGAAATAAATTTCAAGTTCTGGGAGGGAATGAAGGACAACAACAATAGACTGTGTTCTTTGGAGAGTCCTTTTGTCTCCTGATGAAGAATTGGAAAAATTTGTGGTATATGGTGCTAGATGAAAGACCACAAAGTGAAACCGGAAATGCTGAAACTGCTACAAGAAATCATAGGCAGTGTCTTATATGGTACAGATGTCAAGAAGGACTTTCTGAACAGGTCTCTATTTGCTCAGAAATTAAGGGCAGCAATGATCAATTGAGTGAATAGGAAGTTCACCCTGAAAAAGAATCCTTGCAATCCAACTGAGGATTTTAATATCCAGAATATTTAAGAACTGAAAACACTAAGAGTCAAGAAAACAAATGACTCAAAAATAAAGCTATGGGTCTGAACAGAAGACAGCTCATAAGAAGAAATAAAAGCCATTAAAAATATATATTAGAAGGTGTCTATGACCCCAAGAATATGAAAAATTAAAATTAAAAATAATATTAATATCCTTGTCAGAATGATTAAGATTAAGAAAGCCTACAACAAATGTTGGCAAAGATAATGGGAAAGGAGAAATCTCATTCACAGTCTGGAGGACTGCAAACAGATTGAAGCACTTCAGAAAACCAGTGTGGAAAATTCCCCAAAAGATAAAAATTAAATCTCACATATGACCCAACTATATGATTCCTTAGTATTATCCCAAAGGTCTGGCTACCCCTACCCCTCCCTACTGGCTATCCTACCCCTCAGATACTTGCTCAGCCATGTTCATTGCTTCTCTACTCATAATAACTAGGAAATGAAACACCTTTAATACATTCAGCTGGAGAGTGAAAAGTAGGTACGCTATCTAATGCTATTCAGCTGTAATGAAAGATGAAATCATGAAATTTTGAGGTAAACAGATGGAACTAGAAAATATTATATTGAACAAGTCAACTGAGACAAAGACAGACAAATATAACACGCTCTATTTCTTTTTTTTCCTCTTAATGCTGGGTTTTTCTGTGCAACAGCAGTGGCTGTCCTGGAACTCACTCTGTAGACCAGGCTGGATTGGACTCACAGAGAGCCACGCGTCTGAGTCATGGGAGGCCACCACTACTCAGTCGCATGCTCTACCTTATCCGTGGCTTCCGGCAGTAAATCTTCGTGTCTGAGCTGAGATCCTGGAGTGATTGCAAAAACAAGGGCCATAAAAATGTAGTGTGGCTAGAAACCAAATATGAGGGAGTACATCCCATGTTCCTCTTTTTGGGTCTGGCTTACCTCACTCAGTATAGTGTTTTCTATTTCTATCCATTTGCCTGCAAACTTCAAGAAGTCCTTGTTTTTTACTGCTGAGTAGTACTCTAAAATGTATATATTCCATACTTTCTTCATCCATTCTTCAATTGAAGGGCATCTAGGTTGTTTCCAGGTTCTGGCTATTACAAACAGTGCTGCAATGAACATAGTAGAGCATATACTTTTGTTGTATGATAAGGCTTCTCTTGGGTATATTCCCAAGAGTGGTATTGCTGGGTCCAGGGGTAGGTTGATCCCGAATTTCCTGAGAAACCTCCACACTGCTTTCCAAAGTGGTTGCACAAGTTTGCATTCCCACCAGTAATGGATGAGTGTACCCCTTTCTCCACAACCTCTCCAGCAAAGGCTATCATTGGAGTTTTTTATTTTCGCCATTCTGACAGGTGTAAGATGGAATCTTAAAGTTGTCTTGATTTGCATTTCCCTGATCACTAAGGAAGTTGAGCATGACCTTAGGTGTCTTTTGGCCATTTGAACTTCTTCTGTTGAAATAAAGGGCATTGAGCCTATAATTCGTGATCTTAGAGAAGCTAAATAAGAAGGAGAATCCAAAGAAAAACATATAGTCATCCTCCTGAATATTAACCTTCATCAGGCGATGAAAGGAGACAGAGACAAAGACCCACATTGGAGCACCGGACTGAAATCTCAAGGTCCAAATCAGGAGCAGAAGGAGAGAGAGCACGTGCAAGGAACTCAGGACCACGAGGGGTACACCCACACACTGAGACAATGGGGATGTTCTATCGGGAACTCACCAAGGCCAGCTGGCCTGGGTCTGAAAAAGCATGGGATAAAACCGGACTCGCTGAACATAGTGGACAATGAGGACTACTGAGAACTTAAGAACAATGGCAATGGGTTTTGATCCTACTGCACGTTCTGGCTTTGGGGGAGCCTCGGCAGTTTGGATGTTCACATTACTAGACCTGGATGGAGGTGGGAGGTCCTTGGACTCCCCACAGGGCAGGGAACCCTGATTGCTCTTTGGGCTGTTGAAGGAGGGGGTCCTGATTGGGGGAGGGGGAGGGAAATGGGAGGCGGAGGTGGGGAAGAGACAGAAATCTTTAATAAATGAATAAAAAATAAATAAATAAAAAAGTGCATAGCAGAAAAAAATGTAGTGTGGCCTAGAGAGGAGAAGTTCAGCATAAACGTGATATGAAGGGGCTGGAGAGATGGCTCAGTGGTTAAGAGCATTGCCTGCTCTTCCAAAGGTCCTGAGTTCAATTCCCAGCAACCACATGGTGGCTCACAACCATCTGTAATGAGGTCTGGTGCCCTCTTCTGGTCTTCAGGAATACACACAGACAAAACATTGTATACATAATAAATACATAATAAATAAATAAATTTAAATAAAAGTTGATATGAAAAGGAAATTGGGTGGGGGGAAGTCTTAACCAAGGAGAGTTAAAGAGGGCTGTGAAGAAGGAGGTGAGGAGAGAGATGAGAAATGATCAGGATGTTTGAAACATTCACAGGAAATTGTGATATTTTATATCTATCTAATATCTATATATATATAAACGTGTATATATATATATATGTTTGTGTTTGTGTATACACACACAGAGAGAGAGAGAGAGAGAGAGAGAGAGAGAGAGAGAGAGAGAGAGACAGGCAGAGGAGGGGATCTGGCACTGTTAGGCTTTTAAGTATCCTACCATAAACTTCTTTGTTTGGAACTTTAAGAAGGGTGTGAACGTCCCAAAAATTTTGTACAGAATTTTATGTCAAAATTCTGTTTACTGCAAATTAAATTCATAGATTGCCTGGTATATCTTGTACGTTCCCATTTAATTTACTCAGAATTGATAATCAAAATCAGTTTGGATATTTCAGTAATTGGCAACATTCCCTAATGTCCAATTAGACACAGAAAATAGACAAGCATATAATTCTGCCTAAGCACCACCTGACTGCAGTTGTAAAATGTTTGTTATTAATACTGAAAAGAATTATCTGAGGTGAGAACAAAAAGCATAAATGAATATAAAAATACACTAAAGCCTCATTTTAAAAAAATTGTTTGGTTTTCGAGTTGTCCAAAGAATTTTTCAGATATTGTTCTGAAACAATATTATAATTTAGAAAACTCTTAGTCTGTGTGTAATTACTTTTTATAATGTAGTATACTATCGATGTGATAATATTGCAGAAAATGGCTATTTCCTGTTTAAATTGTAGGGATCAAAATTACATTCCCTTGTAGGTATAGGGTAGAGGAGTGGTCACCTTCATGACACAGTGGGAAAAACTTTGAGAGTCAATGGTTTTGTGTTGACAGAGGTTTCTGTCCTGCCTAGTACTGCAGATATTTAGTACCAAAGAAACACACAGAAGCTTATATTAATTATAAACTAATTGGCCTTTTAGCTCAGGCTTCTTATTAACTTTTATATTTTACATTATCCCATAATTTTTGCCTGTGTTAGTCACATGGTTTGTTGTCTTTTATTAGTGAGGCATTTTCATTTTCTTTTTTTATTATTTTTATTGAGCTCTACATTTTTCTCTGCTCCTCTCCCTACCTCTCCCCTCCCCTTCAACTCTCTCCCAAAGACCCATGTTCCCAATTTACTCAGGCCTTCTCATCTTCTGTCCTCTGCACTTGGGTGACGACTGCAGATCTAGACTTACTTCTTCCCTCCATTCTCCTTTTCTGCTCACCCCACCTTTACTTCCTGCCTGGCTGCTGGCCATTCAGCTTTTTATTAAACTAATACAAGTGACAAATCTTTACAGGGTACAAGATCATTGCCTCATAGTAATGTTGTCCTTCTTTGTTCTTCCAGTTCATTTGGGAAGTGATTGGGATATTAAACCCAAGCTGCCCTTTCATAGTGATTATTCATTTTCCAAGATAATTTATGATAGTCAAATACCATAAAATACATAAAACATAAATAATATTTATATAAGAATATTTTAGAGAGGAGTAGTGATTAAGTGGAATGATTTCTTATTCTGTAAGTTGAGTTTGGTCTGCATGAGCAGTTATCATAACAAATGGCAAATGTATTAGGATAGAAATATGGTTTTCAAATGTTTTTAATCACTTTAAGAATTTGAAAAATATTTTAGTGTAGCCTAATTTGTAAATGACATTAAATATATAATATAATAGGAAAAGATATTCAACCTTTATATTGCATGTTACCTGAGTCTAATAATTACACAACATTTAAATTATTCATAAATATTGCAACAATGCAAATTGTTTCAAAAAAGACCCATAAAGAAGTTGTACTGACAGCTCAAGCATATTTTTTAAAGTCTGGGTGCATTTATTTTTGCTTATTATTTTTAAAATGTATGTAGGTCTTCTTTTTCCTGTTTATGTTTACATTTATTTAACTTTTGGAGGAGCTGCCTGCCATGATGTGCACGGGAAGCACGGAGGACGACTTGCAGTCGTTTCTTCTCCCCTTTCGCCTTGGGAATTCCAGGAATAGAACCTGTGATCAGACTTAGGTGAAAAGAAACTGAGTCACGTTGTCAGCTCGTTCTTACTTTTTGCTGCCTGTGTCCCCATAAGTTCTTGAGTTTCACTTCTTGACCTTTTGTACACACACCTTTCAGCACCAGTTCTGCTCCTCTCTCCCTGAAAACCAGTCCCACACACACTGTCCCCGCTGTCTACTTATTTGTAAGCCAGAATAATGAAGCTGTGGACACAAAGTGTTTATTCTAGGTCTTGTCTGGTATTAAAAAGTAGTGGTGAATAGAGAATATCCACAACCCATTACTTTTGTCTAACACAAATCAACAAGTCATAATCTCTATGTTAAGAGAATGAATTGATCCTTCTAAGGTTATTCTGCTTACCAGCCTGATGGAACTGTGCTCTACAGTATAGAGAGTCCAGTGTGGATAAGTTATTTATGAGGTAGCATAGTAGAATTCCACAAGTTGGTAGCATTGTAATTTGCAGATAAACAAATGGTTATAGATCTAATTAACACACGTCCTGCTTCATAATTTTAATTGATTCACCCCATAATGAATAAACTCATTTAACTCAATATTTTTCAAACTGTTAATAGCAAATATTTACATTTTCTAAAGCTAAGAATTAAAACTTTCAAAAATTCAACATTCAATAGAGTTTTCAAGATGTTTTAAGTGAAAAAAATTGACAACGAAAATGTAATGCATTTAAAAATGCAAACCTCTTAATGCATTTGAACTAAGCAGACATACGACAAAAAAGAATTGTTGAAAAAGCAGTAAGTAGTCACATTTATTTCTTATTTTATGAGTCAATTTAGAATCTAAATAATAGAAGCAACTTAAGAATCTATAACAATTTTAGCTTTTTACAACATTATGTTAGTATTTAGTGTCCCTAAAACTGAAAAGTCTAGTTAGCCTTTTGCATAGAAGAAAACATAGAGTTGAGTTATACTGAACTCAGAATGGCTCTGGGATAGCATGTTGATGGCAGTACCTCAATCAGATCATCATGATCTTTGGACAATACTGCATTCAGAAATATACCAGTTTCCTTATCTTCAAAGATGCCTAACGCCTATCAAAGGCTTCGCAATTTTGATTACCATTTCTGCACTGGGTAGCACTGATTCACCACTGTTAAATGCCTGGTCAGTTCCAACCTTTCAACACAACTAGTGTCGATGAAGAGAATCAAGGATATCTCCTCAGCATTGAAAGTAGGTCAACTAACCCCATTAATGCATGACAGCCGCAGTGTCCTGAAAACTCTAAGAGGGCAGAAAAGAATAAAAAGAATCAGAGCATGCTGTCCTGTGGTATCTCCTCCTTTAGTACGTTTATATGGTCTATTCCGAGGCTCTGCCTGAGCTAAGACAAGCTGGGGACCAAGACAAAAAGAGTTTAACAGGTAATAATGGTCTTGTCTTTCCATGGAGGGGGTGCTTCATACTTAATTACCAAGGATCAGATAAAGAAATCTTTACAACTCAACCAAGTTCATCACAAAAGCCAATGATGAGCACATACCCACGTCAAAATCAAACTGCTATTTATTTTCAAAGCACACTGCAATATTCTATTAGATTTCAATGCCAGAACAAAATGTCACTCGGATCAAAAATTTCTCAATAAGCCATGAGTACCAGTATCATTCACAGCTTATGGATTAGTCAAATGTGAACAGAAGTAGAAAACATAACTAGGCACATGCCAAGATTCTGTAATTTAATTTTAATAGGTGGGAAATGTAGTGACTGCTCGGTACAGAGCACATGATTAGGTGCCACCGTACATTAGCAGCATCACGTTTTAATGAGATGTGACAAAATGTAATAGCTCACAGAAAAATAAAAGACAGGAGAAATAGTAGGTAGATTATATTCGCTACTGAGTATACATAAAGTGAGGAAACAAACTGTGGGAATTCCGAGCAAGCTGCAAATGCAAGTAATTTAAATTTAGTTACAGATCAAGTTTTCACTCTGGTGACATTCGGTATTAATAGTCAGGGCTTAAGGTCTGTCATTTTGCCGCATTGCTTGAAAAAATTGAAACATTTGTTGTCAGGCTCAATGATACTTTTCTTTTTTTTCTTAAAGGTATTGATACTAGATATTGGAATTATTTATTCATGCAACTACCAAACAATGTAAGGGTATAGCTATAAAGGTCAACTATTTTAAAATTGTATTATTTTTTTCAGAAAATACACCTATATATTTAAGACATATTACCTTCATAAATAGGGTTCAAGACGGTTTTTCCTTCTTGTGTTATAATGGGGTTTAGTGGAGAAAGCAATATGATTTAATCAGAGATTTGTGCAGAACTATAGTACTGAACTGACAATAGCCACACTTTGAACACTCAGTAGCTTTCAAACCTCTATCATGTGTGTGATATTTGTCATCACATTCCTGAGAATCGAATTCTTAACATGTTCATTGGTCTTAGATCTTATGTGAAAAGAGTGTGGACAGCAGACAAAAGGTTAACAGTAGTATTGCCATTCTGTAAGTTTTTCTGGCTAAGGAGTTCTGCAACCAGGTCTTCCACATTCCTGGCTAACAGCTTAAGAACTCACCTTGAAGATCTTTTATATTACCCCATTCCCAGGAGGTTCTATATATACTTTTCTTAGGGTTCATCTTGTTACTTAGCTTCTCTAGGATCATGGACTATAAGCTTGTTATCCTATGCTTTACAGCTAATATCTACTTATGAGTGAGTACATGCTGTGTTCATCTTTCTGGGTCTGGGTTACCTCACTCAAGATGTTTTTTTCTAGTTCAATCCATTTGCATGCAATTTTTAAGATGTCATCAGTTGAAGGGCACATAGGTTGTTTCCAGGTTCTAGCTATTACAATTAATAATGTTATGTACAGAGATGAACACATATCCTTGTAGTATGAGAATGGGGAAGAGGAAGACAGAAGGGGAATGGGGAAGAGAACTTGAGGGAATGGGATAATCAAGATGGAGGAAGGACAGAGATCAGAGCAAGGAAAGAGTTATCTTAATTGGGGTAGCCATTATGGGACTAGCAAGAAACCTGACACTAGAGAAAGCCCCATGAATCCACAAGGATGACCCCAGCTAAGACCCTAAGCAATAGTGGAGAGGGTACTTGAACTGGCCTTGCCCCGTAGTCAGATTGATGACTATCTTAAATGTCACTATACAACTTAATCCAGCAACTGATGGAAACAGAGACAGAGACCTGCATTGGAACACTAGGCTAAGCTCCCAAATTCCAATTGAAGAGTGGGAGGAGTGAGAATATGAACGAAGAGGTCAAGGCCATGATGAGTACACCCACTGAAACAGTATCTAAGCCAATGGGAACTCACCAACTCCATTGAATAGGGAAGGAACCAGCATAGGACCAAAGTAGGCCCTCTGAATGTAGGTGACAGTAGTATGGCTGGGGCAGACTGTGGGATCACTGACAGTGGCACCAGGATTTATCCCTACTGTTTGTGCTGGTTTTTTGGAACTCATTCTCTTTGGATGGATACCTTGCTCAGCCTAGCTTTAGTAGGAAGGGCCTTGGACCTTCCTCAAAGCACTGTGCCTTACCCTCTCTAAGAAGTAGATGGGGGGAGTGGCAGAGAAGGTGGAGATGGAAGGAACGGGAGGAGGGGAGTGGAGGGAGTGGGAACTGGGATTGCTATGTAAAATGAAGAATGTCTGGAGATAGGCTTCATTTTATCCTTTTCAGAATAATTGTGGCTGCACTCCTAAAACAATGAAAAGTCAAAAGAGCATTTAAAAGAAAAGAGTCCTATACATCAGAGGGTTTACATGTATGCTCACAACTACTGTTTTATTGAATAATTAATTAAACCATCATCTGTATTTGCAATGTTTCCATACTTGAATGATTTAGCTGAATTTACCAATATTTAACTGGAAACCTTTATAAAGATATTATTTATATTAGAATCTGATTTTCACATACCTTGCAAATACCTTCTTATATGCCCAACTGTTTTATAGACCATTTGAGGGATGGTCTTGTCCTAACATCAATGTGCCTATGACTGTCAATAAGGACAGACAAATGTGACTGAACTTAACTCTGGAGAAACGGCTATATAAAGGGCTTATTTTTCCTTCTCTCATTTGGGTTATGTAAGTATTTTCTTCTTGTCTTTCATACTTATATGTACACCATGTATGCTCTGCACAGCAATCAAATCATGCTTGTTTATTCAAATACTGCTTTGGTGTTTATACTCAATCAATATCAAATATCTAAGCATACCTTTTCTTAAAATAAGGTTCCTTGTTGTGTCTTTCACATTGATGTTGATTTTAATCAGGAGTTATTAAAATATACCTACTACCAGTGTTTTTAAAAAAGAGATATTAGGCACAGTATTAGATGCCATTAACAATTGTGATTTTACACTTTTAATTTTCAAAATGTTTCTGTAGTCTTGAATCAAACTTTGTGATTAAATAGTTGTCTGAGGACTACCAATCACTTAGTTCAATTTCTGGGACTCTGAATGAAAGAAATCAAAACACTTCATACTATAAATAAATGAAGGGAAAATTTATTCCACTTTGGAAATACTAAGTAGAAAATATGAATGATGTGACTGGTATACAAAAAGTTATTTCATCAGGTATGAATTGCCTCGGTCTGTGAACCAGTAGACTTTTTAAGGCTTCTTTTAAAAAGAAGCGCTGTGGCAGCTCACATCTATAATTCCAGCTTTAGGAAGTGGGTGCAGGAAAAACAGGAGTGCAAAGATTTTAAAGTAGCCAGGATTACTTAGAATTTTTAAGAGCAACAAGAAAAAAAATCTGATAACCAAAAACACCACAGTCTTAGAAGAACAGTGGCAACTCAGGCATGTTTTCAGAGGTAGAATGGCACCATTAACTACTTCAAGTATTTTGGAAATAGAGGTTGATATAGAATCATTCATATAACTTCAAATACTGGTCTATTGAGACAAAAGGGATGGATTTGTGCATTTGTGCATCTTGGCCTGTCTCTTTGACCTTAATCAACATTTTTCAGTTACTATCATAGGCTTTCTATTTCTTTGATAAAATTCCATGGCCAAAACAACTTTAGGAAGAATGGGATTTACTTCACCATACAGCTCGGAGTCCATCATTCAGGGCAGCCAGGAGAGCAACTCAAGGCAGAAACCATGGACAAAGGAAATGATATAGAGATCATGAAAGAACGTTACTTACTGTCTTGCTCTCCGTGTCTTGCTCAGCCTGACCAGGGGTAGCATTACATACAGTGGCCTGTACCCTTCTACAGCAACCATTAAATTGAAAAATGCCCCCATAGGCTTGCCTAAAGACATTTTCTTGACTGAGATTTTTACTTTTCAAATGACTGTAGCCAGTTCTAAGTTGATATTAAAAGCACACAGTATATTTGACTCCTTAATACTCTAAATTAAAACCATCATTAACGGCCTCTTCTGTGCACTCTTCAAGGACCTGACTCTTCTACGGGTACCCTGACTTTTCTTCACATATAACCTTCAATCTTGGGTCTTTTATTGCAATTTAGTTAACATCATCGCCATTGCCCACTCCATGACCCTCATGTACCAAGCCTCAACTGACGTTCATGAACTCTTCATTCCTTCAGAACTAGCAATGCCTGAAAGAACCATACATTGCCAACTAGCATCACAACAAATGCACATCATTGTTCTCTGGACCAGAGCTTCTGTGCATTGATCTCAAGGAAACACTTCCCAGACCATGTTGCCTTCATTGTACTGGTTTCTTCTTAACCAATATGCAATGACTTCTCTAGCCCAAACCTTCAAAGTCTTTCCTCAATCCTCCAAAACTATGATCAGGACTGTCATACCAAAATCACATTCCTGGTACAGATTTCTGTATTTATTAGAATCTTTTTTACTATTATAAAACACTACAATCAAAAGCAACTTGGGAAGAGAGAATGTATTTCTTCTTACATTTTGTAGTCTATCATTCAGGAAAATCAGAACAGGGACTCAAGGCAAAACTTGGGAGGAAGGGGCAGATGAAGAGGCCATGAAGAAATAACATGTATGAGATGTATGAGCTTGCATTTCATAATTTTCTCAACCTTCTTATGCATACCAGGACCACCCCCAAGGTCCAACACCACCCACAGTTGTTTGGAACCTCACACATTGACCACTACTTAAGAAAATGTCCTATAAATTTTCCATAAAACTAATCTACTGGGGCATTTTTCTCAATAGAGGTTCCCTCTCTCTTCGAAAAAGACACTAGCCTGTGTCAAATTGACATACAAACTAGCTGGTACAATTAAAAAGTATGATAATGAACTAAAATAGAGATTAATTAGTTTTTCAAGAGAAGATTATTAGCAAATGAGTACACTGACAGGTTACCACTTTCAAAAGAAGGATGTCAGGTTTTGTTATAACCAAGGATGCTGGAAGGGAACGAGGATATAGATATAGAAGAAAACAAGTAAAACTTTATGTTTAAAATAATAACTGCAGCATGTGCTATGCCATTTTTACTAATACGCTGATACAATATCCCAACACCATCTTTTACTGATGCCTTATGGGCTCTTCCAACAATATAAATCATCAAACACTCTCATCCATTTATTAATTTTTAATGATACCATCGACAAAAATCCCTCTGGGTGCCTGCACGCAATTACCAAAATAGAGTATGATCATAAAATGAATAGAAGCTAAATTCAAAATTAAATATGTGCAGGTCACCTACGCATTAGGAAGGACTCTGGTATTGAACAGGCTAAGCTATTATAAACTAGGAACAGATGGCCTAAAACAAAGGGTATCCGAAGACAAGGATGCTTTTAGGACAAGGTGTCTTTTATTGAGGAGAAGGGGCATCTGCAATATAGAGAACTTTTCATCTGTGTCATCCTAAGGGGATGCCTTTTTCAAGGATATTTTGTTCATTTTAAAACTTCAAGAGAGTATATCCTAATTCTCTCTAAGATTATCTTTCCCAACTACAGGGAGAGGAGCAAAGTTGGTGTTGGAGGTTTCAATAAGCCTCATGTAGAGTACATCTGTGCAATCCTTTGATCCCTGCTATGTATTGCTCTGTGCTCAGACAGATTTGAAGTTTCGCAATTGTTCCCAGTCAGGTACGGCCAGTGCCTCGTTCTTCGTGTGTTTCCTACTCAGGCACCAGATGCAAAGAATCATCTAAATCATAAAAGGAAGAGGCTTAACTTCTTGTTTAATCTTTCCTGTCTTTTAGTGATTGACAGCTTGGGTTTGTTTGGTCAGGTGTTCTCATGCCCTACTGTCATCCAAGCAATTGTGTTGTATTAATGTTATTCTTTCTACTAAAGATGCTACTTTTACACTTGTCGTTGCTCACTGTACCAGGCACATGCTACACATTTGGAGAGGAGTCATGGGATGTTTGAAAGCATGCATGCATCATATCATGTAAAACGGAAGTACCTCTTCTCTTTCATTTACTGTTTATAAGGCGGGGGGACATTTGAAGTGCTTTATTGCAAAAAGTTTTAAAACCCTGGAAGGCATTATTTATTTATTTAGTGACTATGGTATGACAATAGAATGCCAAATTTGATCCAGTTGCTAAGCATATGCATTTCCCACTGACCATCCTCTCTCCATCCTTCCACTCAAGTTTCTTATGACCAGCTTCATAATATTACATGGATAAACAAGTCATCGCATAAAGGTTTTCATGATACATGAGCTGCTTTTCCTGATCCTCACTATATTCAAACAATAAATCTAGAGTTTGCTTTCTGAGAACAGACACCATTAAAGAAAGTAACTTGGCATTGCTATCAGTCCTGCATACTGATTGGTCATTTTGTATTTTCTTCCTGCTTTGGAAATAGAAACCACATTACAATTAAAGTTATAAGAAGAAGGTGTTTGTTGACATTTTTACATGGGTGATAGGAAGTAAATTCATGTCTTGCAATCTGCTCCTGACTGAAGCATCTCCCCAGCTCCATGAATTCCTATTTCAAATCAAAGATGCACAGGATATAGCAGCAACTAACCAAATCAGATGGTTTAGATGATCACAGCATTTCCACCCAAGCCTGATGACCTGAGTGACATTCCTGGGACCCACATAGGAAAAAAACAACTCCTGAAAGTTGTTACCTGATCTTCTTAAGAAAACACACACACACACATATACAGACAAATAAACAAATTCAATACAAATAAATAAACAAGCTGTTTGATAACAGAGAACATTAAAATAAAGACTAAGTAAAAGTAAAACTTTTGTAACGTGGAAAAACTCACTGGTGAAATGGCATGAGTGTGTAAATATCAAGGGATGGAGTTAGGTATAATTTTCCTGAGCAGAGGACAGCAATGGAGAAGGTGAGCAAGATCATTTTGCAAGAACTGTGACAGTAATGATAGCAAGGCTTGCTAAAGCAGCCCTGTCATATTGAATTAGTGCTTAGAGGTCATGGTAGAAGTAAAAGCCTGGGTTAAAGAAGATATTAACAGGCTGTCTGCATACTCTACAAGCATGGACATTTGCCTTGACCTGAGCTAGGGAAGTGATTTTATAGTAGTTCAAGAATGCAATAATATAGGGAAGTGTTGGAGAGAGAATCGAAAAGCTCTGTGAAAAGAGACACAAAAAGAAAGATTCAGTCAGATAACATATCATTGCCATGGGAGTAAGCTTGGGTTAGTTGTGAGGCCACTAGTAATGGTAAAATCTATAGCAGACAGATTTGATCCAGGCAGGGATGTCTGAACACCTGTTTCTGGACTATATAAGGATGAATAGATAGATAGATAGATAGATAGATAGATAGATAGATAGATAGATAGATAGACAAACAAATAAGAACAAAAGAAATAAACCCATCAAAAAAACCCATCTAAATAGGCAAACATAAAATAGTAAAATCATAATAAATTCTCCTTTGGGGAAATTGTTAAGAATTTCAGAAATATCTAAAAATAATTATGTTTCAATAACTATTTAAACATTCAGTACCAAAGTCAAGCAACCAAAGGATTATTGTAATCAGCTGCTTTTACTATGTCCTGGCTGTCCAAGCTCTCAAAATAACCACACAGAAACTGTATTAATTATATCACTGCTTGACCCATTAGCCCTAGCTTCTTATTGCTTAACTCTTACATATTAATTTAACCCAATTCTATTAATCTCTGTATCTTCACGAGGCTGTGGCTTACAGAGTAATGTTGCAGCATCTGTGTCCGGCAGGGATACATGGATTCTCTCTGATTCCGCCTTCTTTCTCCCAGCATTCAGTTTAGTTTTCCCCACCTACCTAAGTTCTGCCTTGTACAGGCCTAAGACAGTTTCTTTATTAACAAATGGCATTCACAGCATACAAAAGGGAATCCCACATCACTGAGGTAATTTCTATACAGGAACCTGCAGGAGCTGGCATGTCCTGCTGCAGATTCACCTTCGTCACAGGTCACAAAATTCTTTCTCTCAGGTGTATGTCCAAATGTCCTACATCCTCGACACCCTACAGCGTGAGTACAGACTCTTTTTGATTTTTGTCTTCTTAGTTCATTTTTCCTGGCATAATCTGTGTTTTGAGGCTTAATTTGCTATCTATAGATTTTTAAAAAAAAAGCCACAAAGTAAGAAGAATCTGACCCTGTACTCATGGTCCTGTGTAGCTATTGTGCATGATAAAGAAAAACTTGGCTCATTTGTATAACATTTTATCCATTTAAAAATATTAGCATGAAAAAGTCTCTAGTCAGTCTATAGGAGGAGGATGTAAATATTTTCATTTAAATTAGGCTTGTGTGAGAAAGGCGATTCTTGGTAGAATTCCTCCACGAATGTAAAATGTTTTCTGTTCTCTTTAATAAAGATTTAGCACTTGAAGTTTTCAGTGTCAGCTAGGTACTCAAATTTTCTTAATAATTAGGATATCTTCTGAGAATAGGTCAAAATAAATTGGAGATATTTTGTACTTGATATCATACCATTTTTGTAATAGGTGAGTCAAAGTAGCATGAGAAAATTGCCATCATCTCAGGCATAAAACATACTATTGAAACAAATATGTTTAGTCTCCAAAGCTCTAAAGTAGGACAGAAAGGAGAGAACAATAATATATATCTTTCTATCCTTGAGAAGGCAGATCGCAAGTAGAGGAAAGTGTTCATTTATAAATGTTATGTTATGTGCTTTAAGACTATTCATGAATATATCAATTTTATTCTAACTCTAACTATAAATAATGTTCACAAAATATAAAAAATTCCTATATTATCAAAACTTTGTGGCTTCAAATAGTTCATAAGTTTAATTTAACTTCATACTTAAATTTAAAATATGGTCATTATTTCATTTGTTTACCAATGATTATTTGGAAAATAATTTCTTAAATATAGTTTGTCTAGGCCCTTTATGTAGTATAACAGAAGAATGAACATTGTAGATACATATGTGAAGGCAATTGATCATACTCTTTTCAACTAGTTTTGCACAAGAAAGATGAAGTGAAGGTAAAGGAAAAGGAAGTGCCATTCATATGTGAAAGAGAAGCACAGGGAAAACCAATTGGTCATTTTTTGCTGTATAGCTTTATACAATATGATGATAAACTCGTAGATGATATTATAGCTCATTTCAAATACCCTTTAAGTGTAACTAAATTTGGTAAAATAACCTTCACAAAATTTAAATAAGTTTACCCCATTAATTATATTTATGGATCTTTATCATTTGAACTTAGGAAAAATGTTATATGTACAGTTAACTATACTTAGCAACTTTACTGATTATGTGACCAGTCTAAGAGAGACAGAGGTTTGATAACATGAGCAAAGGAGTCAAGACCATGATAGGGATACCCACAGACAGGTGACCTGAACTAGTGGGAGCTCACTGACTCCAGACTCTTAGCAGTGGGAAAATTGTATAGGACCAAATTAGGCCCACTGAAGTTGGGGAACAGTTATAAGGCTTGGGCAGTCTGTGGAGCCACAAGCAGTTGGACAGGATTTTTCACTAGTGCTTGATCTGGCATCTTACAGTACATTGTATTGCCTTGGTCCTGCCTGAAAATGATGTGTCAGATTTTGTTGACTCTCCATGGGAAACCTTACCCTTTTCAGGGAGTTGATGATAGGGGTAGAGAAAAGGGTGGAAGAAAGAGTGTATGGAGGGTGAATGAGACAAGCTATGTAAAATGAGAAAATATTATATTAAAATAATAATAAGCAAATGATAAAACAATAAGTTGAAGATGAGTTTTTGTTTAATCCAATTCAATAGTATCTTAAAGACAGTCAGTACATGTATATATGGACAATATCAAGAATTTTCTTGGTACTTTCAAAATCTTTGTGGGAAAATACAAATTAATGAAAACAAATTTGACATTTTAATATGGGAAATTTTTTTGGCTCCATTACATTCCACATGAATGATATATTTGATATATGATCCATCTTCCTATACATATAGCTTTTGCAAATTTTCTTGCTGTATGATCACTAGATGAGGTTATGCTCCATGAGAAGGATAGATGGATGTTTAAGTGAGTTTACTCAACAGTGAATATTTTGACTTTCTATGCACAAAATCAGAGCTTAAAAATGGTCAGGTTGTGGGAGCCTAGGCAGTTTGGATGCTCACCTTACTAGACCTGGATGGAGGTGGGTGGTCCTTGGACTTCCCACAGGGCAGGGAACCCTGATTTTTCTTTGGGCTGACGAGGGAGGGGGACTTAATTGGGGGAGGGGGAGGGAAATGGGAGGCGGTGGCGGGGAAGAGACAGAAATCTTTAATAAATAAATAAAAATAAAATAAATAAAATAAATGGTCAGGTTGCCATTTTATTATATATGTTTTATTAGGTATACATGTTTTTAAAAAGAAAGCATGCATATTCAGGGTTTTAAAACACTGAGAAATCTCATATCCCTTCTGCCTTTCTGTATTAAACAAGATCAGTGGTTAACATCCCAGAAGTCCCAGCTCTTTGGGATACCAAGCTCTCTTGAGCCTAGGAATTTTAGGCTTACCTAGGAAACACAATGAGATGCTAATTCAAAAAGACAAACGATATACATGCACACACACACAATTTACCCATGTGCATAAATACAGATAATTAGATTTTGTTAATTAAGCATAGCCCTACATCAGAGCACGCATTATCAAAGAGCAGGATCTAATAGAAGAAGGCACTTTTCTTTTGTCATAGATATTTATTGTTTCAATGATGCTTTGAAAAATTATTATAAATTTCGGAAATTATTTAGGTTTAATTTGATCAAATTATTCTGCAAATTACTCACAATTATCTCAAATTAACTTTATATTGCTTCTAATGTAGCATTATGAATATCATGAAGAATTTAACTTTTCCTGCTTTAGTATTTATAGTTATTTATATTTTTATTTTATGAACAACTTTTAATTGGAAATTTGACTTTAAATTTTATAATGAAAAGCTGAGATGGTTTGTTATTTTAATATTTATAGATATTTAGTATTAACTAAAAGAGATAATATATCTTAAAATAATGTTTTAAATGCTGTTTTTAGATGATTTTGTACTTTCCTAAATTTTGCATGTATTATTTGATTTAATGTTCTTTTCTTTTTTTTAGTTTTGACTGAAAGTATGGAATGTGAGTAGTGCATTTCAGTGATGTTACCTCCTAAATCTTTACAGTTCCAATTAATGAGCAGAATGTGAATAATTCCAGTTATAATTTTATATATAATAAAATATAATAAAAATATAATTATATATAAACACAGCTATTTTATAATATAGTATATAATTATATATTATATAATTAATAATATAATAGTTATATGTATAATTACATCTTATATATAATTATAACTATTATAATTCTTCCAAACATGTAAGGAGAGCGATTGTAAAATTTGAAATTTATGGTATTTTAAAACTAAAGTGTTTGAAAACACTTTGTGTATGAGAATGAAGGGCACGTTAGAAACAGAAAAGAAAAACAAAACAAAAACAAAAATAAAGAAAAACCAGGCACAAGATGAAACCACAGAAGGGCAATGTGGTCCCATCAGCAAATACACACAGATGTGTGTTTCAGAGAACATTACTGTCTGCTGAGAATCTCAGTGATTGGTTTGGAAACATTGCAGGACTTTGTATACATGAAGAAAATAGGATGAGAACCTGTACCCACTCCTGGAACAGGACCACATGGGGCATGGTCAGCAATGGGACCTGGGGTCCTGCAGAGTCAGAGAATTTGAGATAGACTCACAGTTTGGCTTACAATTAGCTGAAAGGTTCCAAACAAAATAATTAAACATTTGGAGTTGGGACTCAGGGATAAAGTAATAAGGTGCTTGCACTGAGTTTGATCCTCAGAAGCCACGAAAAAAAAATACTGAGCAAGCAGACAAGTGGTCGAAAGACGAAGGGAGAATCCATGGCACTTACCGCCCAGTTGACCTAGTTTATTTACTGAGGGCCTAGACCAGTGAGAAACTATACTTCCAAACAGGAAGGGAAAGGATATATAGTGCCTGGGAATGACGCCAGAGACTGTCTTCCATCTTCCCTATTCAAATAGGTGCATGAACACCAACCCAAATCAGTGTGCACTGGTAAACACACCCACATGCATTCATTTACACTTCATGCATATATTCACACCAAAGATTCAACTAACACCTTTCAATTTCAATATCTTTATCCTATCGAAATTGATTCTATCCTCACATGATAAGATATTGGATACATCGTGCCAAGTGAAATATAATTTTTTTAAAAAAAGTTTATTCCTTTTTTACTTGCTTACTTTAAGCTTCTGAAGTCATGAAATTATATCTCGGTTTTATATTGTGTTTGGACAGTCTAGCTTAAAATTTTGAATCAACTGATGCTTTTGTATTATCACAACCTATATTTACGTAGATATCTACATATATGTGAGCATTTGAAATTGTCTAGCTTCATGTTAATCATTAGTTGACACAGGGTACGTTGAAGCGGGATGGTGTTAGCACAGCCCTGCAGGCATTAGTGTGAAAATAAATGTCACCAATAGATGAAAGCCTTTATTTTGGATGATCTGATTGGGCACACTAGTAAGACCAAAAGAAAATGTGCGCCACCCTTCTGGGTAGGATTCTTAAGCAAATCATAAAGCTCATTCGAGGTCATTAGAAACAATTGCCACCTTGTCTGCTATAATAACAAGTGCACTGTTTTCTGCTATGGTGCTTAGTGAGGCTTCAAAAGAGAGCCTGATATCTTGGGAGGGAACCAAGCCTAGCAGCGCAGAACGAAAGGGGCTTGTCCGTGGGGCTCACTGATAAAGCTGGGTGCTGAGTGTGATTCATTAATTGAGTGATTTGGTTTTGGTATAGCTTGAAAGAATGTAAAAGGATTTTTATAGAAGCTCAAATGAAGAATAAAGGAGACAGTGAACATTTGGTTTGAGGAAAATTAACGATACGATGCTTGACTTATATGAAGGAAATAATAAAAGGAATGTCTAAAGAAAGGTGCAACTGGCTTTAATTTAACAAAAAGAGTGCCACAGCCCTCTGATCACATACAGTCATAGTTGTGATACAAACTGACATTCAGACATGGAGACAGAGTTCTACAGCAGAATACAGTGTAGATGCATCGACAGGAGAAACACATCTGTTTTAAAGTGTTCACTTTAGTCTGACTGTCCCCTAGAGACAAAACCACAACACTTTTGTCCCTGAAAAGCAGGTTGATTTAAGGTCACTACCAGGACTCTGGTGTTCTTCCTCGGGTCCTAGATGAAGTCCAGTAACTAGATTTTTAAAAGCACAATGAACAATGTGTATTCTTCTCTGTTTCCATTCATTACTGCTTCACAATTTTTTGAAGAGAAATGAGCTACTTCGCTGTCACTGCAAACTAGAGCTGCTGTTGGGCGACACGGAAAGCTTTAGTCTTTTAGATTCTCTGTGAGGCTTACTGGGAATGACTTAACAGTGCTTTGAGAGAACTGAAGTTGCATTCTGTGCCACTGCAAATTTAAATCCAGGTCACAGAGATGTTAAATAGCAAATGACACATTTACTGTGCCACCCAGCTGCCTCCTCTACCAGGACTGCCTTCCCGAACAGTGCCAGCATGCCAATGTTAGCATGTGCCCAAATGCTTTTGTTTATCTGGGTGATGCTAAGGGAAGAAATTCTGCCTACAATTAAAAAGCTACTTAACTCAATGGCTAAATCACCCCTGAAGTGTCAAATAAATGACTTGTCGTTCCGAAAGAGTCATAATCCTGAGCCTCATGGGTGAAAAATGTTCAAGCTGTTCAGTGTGTCAGGGTTGAAACTGAAATGCTCATAAAGAATCTAACTTCCCATGCTAGAAGGCATAGGTCACTGGATATTGTCACCAGGCTGCTGTAAGTAATCTTTTAAAATATGTTTTGCCTCAAGAAAAACTTGTTAAAGTGAAGGCTAGCATCATGCTAAATTTGTACCAGTGTATCTCTCTGGTCACACTGCATTTTCACAAGGACTTTCTTAAAGATCTTCTTTCTGTTACATCTGCAAAACAGAGCCTTATTGTTAATAGTTTACATTTGTGAGAAAATCAACACTAAGAGACAGTCTGCGAAGGCAAGGAGACACTTGCTTTTATTCCTATGTCATTAGAGATCAGAGCACTTGAGTCATGGAAAGAAAATATCAAACATGTCAGTCAAATTGGAGAGACAGTGCTTCTACCTGAACAAACCATTTAACCTGTCAGAAAAAAAAAATTGGAAGTGGTCATGTATGAGTCTGTTCAATTGACTGGCAAAACTTAAAGGCTGACAGAGTTCTGCCTTTCTATGGCTGAACATGAATATAATATGGGGACTACATACACATGGATGTGTACATGCCCATATGTATTGTGTGGCATACACACAGAGGCACACACACACACACACACACACACACATGTACCCACATAAAGTTGCATACGTATACAGGCACACACAGGCACATACACAAAGAGTGACATACATTCAGAAGTGTGTACACACACACACAAACAGGGAAACACAAGCACATGAAAGCACACCTATTTTCCTAGTTGTGAATTCACAGTTTAGAGTCACTCCATTTATAAAATTTCTTGAGTCATTTGAATATTTGGCCAGCTAGAGGAAGCTCTTGAACATTGCCATTTAAAATTAGGTTTGGTCATTTTGCCCTTCAGAAACCTTTTACTATTAGTAGATTTTGGTCATTCCACATTCAATAATGCAACCTACATATCCAGTTTTGAAAGTCAGCACTAAGGTGTATTACAGACATTTTAATTGATTAAATTTGTTCTTTGACAAGTCCATATATAATGCATCAGTTAGTCTCATCCCAAGCCTCTGTCACCCTCCTGCCATCTTATCTCTCTCCACCCTACAGGTTCTTCTTCCACATGTATGTCTGTTTGTTTTGTGACTCAGTATTTTAAAGCAAGCTGTCTATGTGAGCATGGGTTTAGAAATATCTGTGGGAGCCTGGTGGAGTCACCTTTGTGTACACACCTAAAGAAACAATGTCCCTCTCCCAGAAACTATCTGTTCATCAGGGAATGGTAAGGCCCTGCCAGCCTCTTTCCAGATTGTTGGAGAGGTTTCTGTCCCACCAGGTCCCACAGTCATTTAGTCTCAAGTAAACATAAGGAGATTTACATTAATTATAAACTTATTGGCCTAGTAGCTTAAGCTTCTTATTAGCTCTTATAACTTATCTTAACTAAAATTTTTGTCTATGTTAGCCAAATGGCTCAGTACCTTATTGACGAGGCAGTCACATTTTGCTTCCTCTGTGTCTGGGTCATACTGCAGACTGGGCTTTCCTGTCCCAGAATTCTCCTATTCTCTTTGCCCTGCCTCTACTTCCTGCCTGAAAGCCATGCCTATACTTCCAGCCTGGCTACTGGCAATCAGCGTTTTATTAAAATACAATTGACAGGGTAGAGAACATTGTATCACAGCACTCCCCCCACCTTTTTTAACAAGAACTCTGAATCGAATCTCCTTTGTTTAGCTTTTCTCTTGACTATTATTTCCCTTCTCAGATCTTCAATGGGTTGAAGACTAGTTGTAGTTACTTTCCTCTCATGACTTGATCAAGTTATTTATTATACAAGACTTAAACTCATTATGATAGGATAATTATTAAAACACTTATCATGTTTCTTGATTGATATATTTGTTCTTATTGTATATAATTTTGTTTATCTTAGAAGTCTCTTATTGAAATGAAAGGGGGAAGTGCTGTAGGAATTCCTACTGCCAGTAGCCCTTAAGTTACCTGCCCACTTGCACATGGCCTCTTATACTATTTATGCCTATGTAAAGCACATATCTGGCTGCTTTTCCGGCTGCTGGATTCGGTTGTTCTTCTCCATTCCAGCAGCCTATTGTGATCTGTGAATCTACCCCTAAATAAATAACCCTCTATTATACTCAATTCTGAGCTAGTGTGGGATTTCTTTTAAGTGTCCTTCTTCACCAGATGCTCCAAATTGACAGAGTCAGTCTTCGTAAGCCCAGAGCAGATATCGGCAGCTGAGATCATGATAAATGTCTATGCCATAGTTGAAAGATGACACTCTGCACCCGTTCCCCTTATCTCTTGACTCTTATACCATTTCCCTCCTTCTTCCCCGATGGTCCCTCAGCCCTGTTGGGGGGATAAATTTTCTGTTTAGGACTGAGCTCTCGGCCCTCATATTTTTATTTTTAAAAGTCCCAAACTTTATTTCTGAGCAAGTGCAAACACTCTCAGCAAAAATAGGTATGAATAACCTGTATTTATCCAGTACATATTCTTGTATGCTGCCTAATTATATTTAAGATATTTCAGACACAAAATTATTTGAAGATTTAAGAAAGTATTCTATTTTAAATAACATTCTGTGTTTTATATTTTTACCCACAATGGTGAAGTGTTTGATGGCTAACCTGTTTCTCTTCCTTCTTTTGACAATATTTATCTGTGTTTCATCCCTTCAGTGTTCAAAGCACGAAGCTAAGTATGGTGAGCAACATCATGTTGAATCAGATTTATATATTTATTCTTCCCAGACAAAATTTATAGTCCTTTGAGGGTGACATGTCATGTATATAAATATCTACACTCTATAAAAAGCAAAAGGTAAAGTCTGATAAGTTTGACTACATTAATATTTTAAAATTCTGAGCATCAAGAGTTACCTTTCTATTACAATAAACAATACAATGCATGGAAATACTTTCAGTGCCTATAACTGATCAAAGACAAAATCCAAAATATGTGAAGAACTACTAAACATGAATAAGAAAAGATCAACTACCACTGCTCACTAAGAAGAAAGGGAAAACAGCACCATTGCCTAGATGAGAATTGTCAAATGAAATATCAGAGGTTGTTCCAATTTAATAGTTACTGAATAAATACAGGTTAAAGCTAAATATGGTAGCAGTTATCAACTGTATGTTAAGATCATATGATATAATAGCTACAGATTATGCAGAAAGTTAAAACTCTGCAGAGACAAGTCTTTGGGGATAAGGCTGCTGGATACGGCTCTCTGTTGGAGAAGTGCACCTACTTTGCATGTTTGAGGAAGACGGCAATGGTAGCTCAAACAGAAGGCACGTAGGTTCTCAGCAACCCTCTATTCCTTGGCATCTTCCTCTGTTCATGTCCCAGCCACAACAGGTGGAATTGCAGCCCATAAAATTACAATTTCTGATGAGGACTCTGCAAAGCTCTGGATAGACTCAAGAGAAGCCAAGAGGGATTGTAGCTTCTCACAATGAATGCCATCAGGACCCACTGGTCTAGAGGAATGCAGAGATGCCAGTAGAAGCAGAGAAGCATCATAACAACTGTGACAAAAGACCAGCATGCAAGGCTGCTCCAATAAGGGGAAAAGGAGGAAGCCTAGTGAATAAACACGAAGCCCTCTGCTTTCTTGTCCAGTGTCTTTTACTCACCTAAACTCCCTGTAATCAGTGTTAGAAGTCCCTACCATGAAATCCATGCTGCCAAGACAAATGCAGGAGGATGGAGACTGGGAAGTTTTAATATGATTCCTGGAAAAGCCCATGTTAGCATTATAGATGCTAACAAAAATTGAAATCGTTTGCATATCCTTAAACATAGAAACTTCTCTGAAGAAAAAACTTAGAACACTTGCCATATGCTAAATTTTTGCCAGGTAAAGCATATGGGGTTGCTATGAAGTGAATTGCATATAAGTAAGTGGTTATTAAAAGTATAAAGATTCAGAGAAATAGTAAGCGGCAGAAAGATATGACTTACATCTGAAGAGTGGAAGAAATCCAAGTTTTCACAGATTCGCTAAAAACAAAACCTGCTGCTGATCCTGTATTCAAATCTACTTGTGCAACTTGTATTTTATGACAACCCTTGTCAGACTGCAGAGTGTGTGGACTTTAGATGGTGGTATTACTTCCAAAATGTCTTCCGGTGCTTGTTCCTTCCGATGTTTCTGTTATATGTTATCAGTGGATAGGTAGAAGTTATATTTCTTTACTTGGGCAATAAGACACAGGTGCTCATTTTATTATTCTTTATTGCTTTCTGTACATCTGAACTGTCCCTTAAGTAATAAGAAAAATAGCTGTTCAACAGTATAAACATAGCTTCATAAGCACACTCCTTTGGGTAAAGTATTTTCAGAGTTAGAACAAATAACCCTCCGGAACATGGACTTGGATGCTGGAAAATGAGAGACGGTATAAGGCTGCTACAAAAAAGGACATATTCTAGGAGATGAAATTTTAGAAGGAAAAACAAGAATCAGTAAAGTACTGTACGTTAAGAGAGAAGAAAGCAAGTTGTCGGACTTCAAGTGCACTTACTATGCTAAACGGCCATCTTGAACATCATTTGCCTACCATGCTACTGTTTTATGTTGTACCTAATTTGATACAATAATCATTTAAAACAATTGCTATAATTTTCTCCACTTAACATAAGCCTCTACATATGAGATTATTTATGCTAGTTCACAGATGTATTCAGGTGGCAGAGGCAAGTTTTATGCAAGTTGAATGAGTCCAATGTGCACTCAAAACAGAACCTTTGCCTGTAATGAATTCTACATCCAGTATTAAAACCCATAGGGGATTTTAACCTTTCCACATATCATGCTTTGTATGATTCCTGCATTTCATATGTAATTCCTGTAAAAATCCCACAGGAGATGCTACCCACATTTTGTAAGGAGGAGAGTGACGTCCCTGAGAATCACTCTACAGTAGCACAACAGAATTCAAGTTTAGTTAACCAATCAAGCTGCTTAACTTAATCAACACTAGTTGACTCACTGAAATTATAGAAATCATGCTTAGAAATAGGTCCCAGGGCCCAGCGAGATGGCTTTACATGCAGAGGCTATTATAATTACAGTCTGAGTTCTGAGGAAACATTTTGTTGGTGGTTCTCAAACAAGCTGACTTTTGGCTTTTTTTTTCATGGCATTATCATCATATCGTATTGTGTTGTTTGTTTATTTGTTTGTTTGTTTGTTTTGTCAGCCTTACAGAGTATAGAGTAATTTGGGAAGAAGGAACCTTACGTGAGAAGGTACCTGCACCAGACTGTATGCAGAACAATTTCATTAACAATGGATGTGGGAAGGATCAGCTTACCTTGGATGGTGGCACTTTTGCGGAGGATGGTCCTAGGTTGTATACAAAGAAATTTGCTCAAGTGATAGAGAGCAAGCCAGTTAGCTACAATCTTCTGTTGTCATCTAGTTCTGCTTCAGTTCCTCCCTGCTTGCTCTTGCTTTACCTGAGTCCCTGCCATGACTTCTTTTGATGATAGACTATAACCTGGAAGGTGAAATAAAGACTCCCGTCCTGAATGTGCTTTTGCTTCTAGTGTTTATTAAATAAACAACCTAGGCCATAAATTTGTACCAGAGAGTGGGATATTAACCATGTTTGTATGGAAGGATTGTGAAGGATTTTGTAATTTGGGTCTCAAAAAGCAGTGGAGTATTCAGAACGTACACAGCGGTTGCAGGAACTTGGAAGACGATTCCACAAAAAATGCAGATGATGAAGGATGTTTTTTTTTTGTGAAGTGTTAAAGGCAACTGTGAGAGGCCTTCACTAATTCTATCAGAGTCATTCATGGGATGCTTTGAACTAAGAATCTGTGGTTTCTTGTTAGCTAAACCTAAGGAATCAACTGTGATTACAAGAGACTAGCATCACCGAGGTGAAAGGTTGGCTTTATGGGGACAAGGGATGCTTGTGAGTTGGAGATGAAAAATCAGCTACTATTTAGAACAGAATAGGGTCAGTGGGGTGAATTTTTTCTGGAAATAATTGTATCAGGGTCAGAAACTGATGTCTAGAAAAGATCAAGGCCTGAGGTGGTTCTCTCCTTCCACCATTCGACTCCCAAGGATAGAGCTCAAATTGTCAGTTCTGCTACTCATAGACTGTACCTGCAAAGGCATCTCACACAATTCAGCATCAATTTTTGAACATGCTTTCTATAATCTTATTTTCCTTTGTATCACCACAATGTCTTGTGTTTTTCACACTAGATAAGGTTTAAGAGTCTCCCTGGTGGTGCTGGTTTTGCTGATAGGAAAGCTTCGTGATTGAGGGGGTCATGGAAAGAAGCTGAGGGTTGGCCCTTTAAGAGGCCAGGAGGTGAAGATACAGCCTCAGTTTCAGTGGAGTCCTCATGATTGAACGGGAGGTAAAAAGAAGCTAAGGCTCAGCGCTGTGTAGGCCTGGAGTCCCTGAGCAGAGAGAGGCAAAATGAGGCTATCGGTGAAGGGGTGAAGGTGCAGTTTCAGCGGTAGTGTAGACTTTGGGATATCGCAGGACAGATGTGGATTAGGTTCAGAATTAGATTTTGGAACAAGCTGTTTGTCACAGATGGCAGAACCAGGGAAGGAGGCTTCACAAGTCCTTTGGAACCCAAACTATGGTAAGTGAGTCTCAGATATAGGACAATGAAACATTCACAATATTGTCCTTGGTCTTGTTTTATCTAATAGCAACTGTGCCCTAATTATTCCCTTTTGAAATAAGAAATATATAACTTATTTTTGGTTTCACAGGTGCCTCCATTAGAGGGACTTTGAACTTTATTCATTTAGTTAGGTAGTTAGTTGTTTAGCTAGTTAGTTAGTTACTTTGTTACATAGTTGTTCTACCCAGGACTCACAGGCAGGGAGTACTTTATGCAAGCAAATTTCTGAATGACTTTTACCAAGTTATTTGTACTTTAAAAGAGATGGATATTTTTGAAAGAATGAACTTTTAAAGCCCATGAAAATTTTAAAGTTATATTATGATTTTACACTGGAATATTACCATGAGATCTTAGGGATAATAAAGACAGAAAAAGTTAGGGTTTAACAATGTTGTCTTTGTGTGTCAAGTTGAGAAGGTGTTAGTTGTGCTGATTCATTTTGCTTTTACGGTTTGGAAAAAGGGGAATGCAACTGAGAAACTGCTTCTTGTTTGATGAGTTGGTTCTGGCTAGGATAAGAGGGCAAACTGAGTGAGCCATGGAGAGCAGGATACTAAGAAGCACTGTACCATGTCTTATGCTTTTGCTTTTGCCTCTGTGTTCCTTCCTGCCCTGCTTGATTTCTTGCAGTTTTCTCTCGATGATGGACAGTTATACGGACAAGGAAACTCTTTCTCACCCTATTGCTTTTGGTTGCTGCAACAGAAAGCAAAGGAAGACAGACCTTTAATTGAATATTCAGTTTCTGTATGCCAAAAGGGGAAAAAATCACACAAAAGTACAATTAAAATTTAAAAAATACAGACTGTGGTAATAACCCGTAGTTGTGCTGTTTGCTACTTTATTCATTCTGACAGAACAACAATAGAATTTTTCAGAATCTAACAGCTTGTCTTCATTGCTTTTTAAATGTACTTGAGCTTGAAAACAATTGATATTCATTCCATATCGTTGAGTCGAGTCTTAATCTGTTCAATATAAAAACAATTATATAGGGGAGGAAAATAATATTTTTGGAGGTCTGTTCTCAGCAGCATTCTGTTAAAGAAAATGCTTTAAAAAGATTAACGTTGTTTTGTTCTATCGTGTTACAAAGACTGGCTTTCATTGACTACTTTATCTCACACTCAGAAGAGAGTCTCTATTCTTAAAAAAATCCAAATATCTAAAACTTTTTGTGCCTAAAACATCAAATATCTTGTCCAGAATCTCACAATGCATTTAAAATCTGAATGCTTTTTTCCCTTTGAAATTGATAGGCGCTGGATTTTACATGATTTAAATATTTCCAAGTCAATATTCTCATTGGGATATAAAGCAAAACCGAAATGTCTTAGCTGGAATCCCCAGAGAAATATGGGTTTTTTTATGTGCAGTTCTTTATAGGATTAATACATTCAGTGTAACTTAAAAACATCCTCATTATGAGAAGATAAGACTTGTTTCTGAAACATGGCATATACTTACTAATACAAAGTGCACTTAAAGACAACATAACCTGAACAAAGGTTAGTTCCCTGGTGATGCTTTCCCTGGATCATATTGATCATTCTCTAATGTGCTTAGGAAATGTGTTCCAGGAGGTCATGGCCCACTGTTGTTTATCATTCAGCTCTTCACACTGTGTCTCTACAATTCATCCCTTTAAGCCTCACTTAGCAGGGACTGCCCTTCACTGTTTTCCAATGTAGGAGACACATGATGCATTAACAGAGTGATAATTTGTAATTGCTTAGTCTCTTTTCAGGAGGCAGCCAGGACAAGAGGACTGATTTCTATTGAATTTGTAGAGTAGTTGTTTTTAGTGAAAAACAAATTGTTGTCTACAATAGGAAACCGTATGAAATTTCTCAGTTATTAAGAAAAATTAACACTAATCCAGTTGTCCCTAGAAAATGTGAGGTAGTGTCCTTCTTCTCATCTGTCACTGCAATATCAACTATTACAAATATTCAGTCACTGTTTTTGAAAAGTGCTTAATAATTTATTTTACTTCTGTCTTAGATATTCTTTACTCTCTACTCACTACATAAGATGGAGGAGTGAATGGGGAAGGGGGAAATGGGAAAGGGGAGGGGTTACGAAGAAAAAAGGAGGGAAACTGGTTTGTATTTATAATAAATGAAAATTGTTATTTAAATAAAATGATAATTTACTCGATAACTATAGATATCATTATTAAATACATTAATCAAGTATTTAGCTTATAGTATTTTGCTGGTAGTATAATGACAGACAGAACCAATTTTTGTCTTCAGAGTTAGTGGGTTGATTAGCAAAAAGGGTCAACCATAAAAATTATGACAACAATGAAGATGGGAGGAAATCTGAGCATTCATTTGTTTCTGGATTGATTTTTCCTTATAGAAAACAAGCAAGCATGTCTGTGTAGGACCTCAGGGCTTAACATTTAGAATTATTTTACATTCCTATAAAGGAATGAATTCTGAAATTAAGACATTTGGCTTTGGCGTTTCTGCCATTTGATTTTTGTTTGCTTCAAACTTCAGTATATAGATAGATAATTAGATAGATATAGATATAGATAGATAGATAGATAGATAGATAGATAGATAGATAGATAGATAGATGGCATGTATTTGGGAAAGAAAGAATTGATATTTTTTAACCTCAGAGATTTAGACAAGCTAATATATTACCAGGCTCCAAATATTATCTAGAAGTAATTTTTGTTTGGGTATGTCTACTACTCATTTTTCTATTTTTTCCTCTTTAAATACTTCAAGTTAAAGTTAGATATATAGCAAATTGTATTTCAATTCAAAAAGAGAGCGAAAGATTAATGAAATAATCATTTTAAAAGTTTTATTTAAAGATGAAAAGGAAAAAGTCATTAAAAACAAATAAAAAATGTTCAGTATTAACGTTAGTGTCCCCAAGCTTATTAAATGTTGTGAATTTGCATCAGTAACTTCCTCTCTGTGTAATTGAACATATTCTCTGAAGCTTTCGCAGGAATACTTGAGATGTCCTTGTTCTCAAAGATTATATATAATTCAGAGGATTATATATGTTTATTCCTCTTTAACTGAAAAGAAGTAAGACTATGTTCCGTAGCTGTCACTTGCTGTTTTCCAAAGATGTAAACTTATTACTGCATTCCACATACTAGATTGATATCTGACCACCATTTATGTTTTTAAAACTCAGAAGTTAATTATCAAAAACTCTTTTTGCTATCAATCCATCACTAAAAATAGTATAAAACAATGTATTTTAAGTAACAGTATAGAGATCTATAATTAAATTTTAAAATATTTTATCTTCATTTTATAAAGTACATATTAATAACCACAAAGGCAGATGTTTATTTTAGCCAGTACTAGGCAAAATTATAAAAAAATTGACAATAGATTAATTGAAAGTTTATAATAAATTTTACCCATACTTACAACTAAAATTGATTTATATTTAGACACACAATGCTCCCTCTTCAACGCAAGGGTTTCTTCAAGCAGTCCTTGGTCCTTCCTTTATGAGTTAGTTTCTTCATCTTATCCATTTTGAACTTGTTCAGTTCTGGTCTTGCTCTATGCAGGGTTGAATTTATAAAAACAACAAAATTCTGGCTTTTTAAATGATTTAAAAATAAGTCTTCATATCCCCATTTTAAAGTCGTGAAACATCTACTCTCATCAGAAAGTAGGAAGGAATGAGCGGAGAGGATTGAGATGGGAGGAGATCTACATTTGCTCTTGGTATAAACTTGCCTAGTGGAGGAGGGATGTCACCTCTAGTGTAACAGTTTCCTGTTCGGTCTGGGGAAAGTTGTTTGTGGTTTTGTTAATAACTGACATTCTGATTGAATTTTAAACAACTATGACATAATTTTATAATGCATCATGATAAATTTCTTCATACTAAAGGAAATAAGTACATAAATCTAGCAGTAATATGAAATTAGAAGAATAAGCAAGGAAAAGCAGAATGGCCACTGATTCATGATGTGGGATTCCCCTCTGTATGCTATGAAAATGTTTTATTACCATTGGTTAATGAAGAAGCTAAATTGGCCTATGGAAGGGCAGAGTATAACCATGTGGGAAATTTGAACAGAGATATAGAGAGAAAGAAGGTGGAGTCAGGCAGACGCCATGTAACTGCCAAAGGAGAAAGACACCAGACACTTACCAGTAGGCTACAGTCTTGTAGTGATACATAGATTAGTAAAAATAGGTTAATTATCCTAATTTAAGATGTAAGAACTAGCTAGAAATACGCCTGTGTCATAGGCCAAACAGTGTTAGAATTAATACAATTTATGTATGATTATTTATGTCTGGGTGGCCAGGAAACCAAGGCACAGTCTCCCTTTATACATTTGGGATTCTGATCAGGTCTGCTATTGTCACAGGTATCACTGAGTGTAGTGGCTGTTAGATTTGTGAGAGGGTTTTAAAGGTAGTGCTCACAATGCCCAGTCAACTAGAGCAAATATTCCTAGCTTGTTTTCATTTAGCTTAAATCATGTCTTGATTTTTGAATTTGGAAGTCTTGTCATAATTAATTGTATATGTATGTGTATATGAAAATTATACCTCATATTTGAATCTATTCTTCCTTAATTTAATTACCATAGTAACTGCTTGGAGAGTTTCATTATAAGTGAAAATGAATGGTGTATGCTATAAACTGTTGATGCTGATCAAAAAATATGCTTCCCGTGGAACACACTTGTTGAGCACAAACACTTTGTATAATAATGGTGTGTGTGGGATGCTTATTAATCCCACACATATTCTGTATTGCTCATCATCAGATGCAACGTGTTATGAACTTTCCCCCGTTGCTTTGTGTGGAAAATACTGATGATTAGTGTCTGCTAATTGTCTTGACATTCTTGTCAAGCATCATACAGAGATACAACTGAGTTGAGTCTCTGACCACCAACTTCCCACCCTTCACAGCTCAAACGAATTGGGCTTCAAATAGCTTTGCACACGGAACTCTGAAGCAATTCTTTTAATTGCTGTTTTTCCCCTGCTAGAAATAACACCTATTATAAATGTTTTGATAAACATTTTCTGAAATGTTTTTATATATGTCTCTGTTTACACTGAAAATTTGCCTGGGATTGTACAGGGACCCAAATGCAAGGATCTAAGCATACATATTCAGGGTCTGTGAAGTCACAAAAAAGGCCCATTCTAATAGCCTCATGGTTAGGTGTCAATCAGGACACTCTCATCATAGAAAGCCCTGCAGAAGCACTCTGGATTTGAGTACTGTTTGGACAATGCCTCCACCATTACTTTGAGAACTACAGTAGATTCTGCCTTTTATACCTAATAATGAGTAGATTAAAAAGTCATTGGCTTACCGTAGAAATATCCACCCTCAACAATGATTCAAACTACTTAAAAAATTGAAGAAAACTAATTGAAATACTACTTGTGGATTCATTCTATCCTGAAATATAATGTATAGCTTTTATATTTGCTACTATAATGATAAGGAGATAGATGGATTATACTGATTTCAGTCTTTGTGATGAGGACTCAAAAAATGAGGAAAAAAGCCAAGTAGCTGAATTTAATATGATTTAAGTAAAGTAAAATCAATTGAACATTATTAATAAGAACACTTAATTATTTTAAATCACGTTTCATATGTTTTCCTTTGACAAATGTCAATAATTATGGATATTCAGTACAAATTTAATGGGTAAACATTGATTTTAATAAGGCAATAAATAATTCAAACATAGAGAAATGCTATATCTTAATAAAAGTAAAATTAGACAACTAGAATATATCCTTAACATTTTAAATGCTCAATAAAACTATTCCACATGAAAAAATTAAAATAAAGTAAAATAACTATTCCACATGTATAAAATATTTGTAAGAAATTTGGATCTGCTAAGACCCCAAGAATTCTGGGTATCATGCTTCTATGTTTTTCTACAGTGCATTGTCGAAGAGGATATTTTAGTATTTTTCCAATTAAAACAGTAGAGCAAGGAGTCTAGAAAATTATGAACTAGAGATGTTAACTTAAGGCATAAAATATATCCTGAAGACAGTTGAAACTAAGAAATAAAATGAAACTAGAAAACATTTAAAAAATCTATAATTTTGAATAACAAAACTCTGAGCTTTGTAGAGGATGGAGAAATCAATAAATGGGTGTGAGGGTCATAGTTACTACAATATAGAGAAATGTCATTATCAGACTTCAAATAATGATCATATATTTTCAAAGATTGATATTTGTTGACAAGGAGCACAAACTAGTTAAAGCAAATTGACTTTAAATAAATGCACACATGTGCACACATGCATCTGTTCATGCATGTGGCTTAGATGCCTGTGTGTTCCTTGGACACAAAAGAAGATACACCGTAGGATTCCTGGAATCCAAAACAAGAAGATGCCATTGATCTCCTGCCTGTCCGCTCAGCTTCTCAAATGTCTCCTTTTTGAATTTGTTCACTGCAGCTCTTCCCATTCTGCTTTTCCATCTGGTGGTACTGTGGGTGGATAACTTCCACAGCTTGGAAGTTTGTAACTCAGTGTCACAATCCAAACATAGCCCAGGATGCAGGAGCTAGCAACCATTTGAGATGTGGTTTCTGTGGGATGGTGAACTGTCACAGCGGGGTTTGCATCCTAAATGGAACTGGTATCCGTTTCAGTAATTCTGAGAAGAAACAGACTCTGTATAGTCGTCAAAGTCTGGGCTATAACATATACGAAGTTAGTAAAGTGCTATCATGGCTTTCAGCACCTTACCAGTCACAGGGGACACTTTCTCTCGAGTATTGAATGACAACATAAAACCCACGTAAATTTGATCACCTTTTTATCATCAGCATCTGTGAGAATTTCAAGGCCAGTGATGGCCGTTCCTTCCAGCTGGGACAAAACGCCTCAACCTCCATGCTTCTTGGTGTGTTACTGTCCCCGTAGGTAACTATCTGAGTGGGGGGTGGGGGGATATCATTAGGATGCTGGAATGGTAAGCCAAATCTTTCTACTCAAACCAACTTAGCTGTAAAAACCTGGACATGTGCTTAGAGCAAATGAACAAGGAATTAAGAAACTTCAGTAGATGGTGTTTCCCTTCGTGATTTTCAATACTATGGAGTTTTCACAAGTTATAGGTGAAGGAGTTAATGCAAGTCAAGGGAATGTCTAACCGATGAAAGGTGTCACTGGGCTAATGGAAAATCATAGGTACTATTTCGTAATTTAAATATAACACTATTATTACCTATGTAAGGAAATGTAGTTTAGAAAGCAAAGTCTTAAACAGGTCAGAACCCTAATGTGAATCCATTTATTTTACTTAGCAGGGGGTGAAAAGGAGAAACGTTACATTAAAAAGCTTTCTGAAAGCAAGATGCAAATTGTAACCATTTTATAAAATTGAAGCCTGAGACACATTGTTATAACACCTTGGAATAGCTACAGACACGAGAAACCCAAGTACTTAGAATCTCCCTAATAGAAAGAGAGGTTAATTAGAGGTTGTGCATATAAAACACAAAGTCTACTTAAAAGATGATTGTCTTCAAACCAAACAAAGGTAATAAATGAGATAAAAATTGAAAGTAGCCTTTCTGCTCCCAAGCTTTTTCTCTACCTGTTTTCAGTACAAATCTATAAAAGTTTCCACTTGTAAAATCGAATACCTACAACAAGTACAATGAACCTGGGCTTATTACATGGCCTCATTTCTGGTTTCAATTCTAGATAACTTCCAGGGAAACATTAGATGGTTAGATTCAAATAAAAAGACAATGTATTCTTGATCGAGGATACAACCCTGAGATACCCATAAATAGACCTGGGCTGAAACACTGCTTGTCTGTGTTTGGAGGTCATTCTCTCAAATGCAAGGAAAAAATTGCCGTTTTCTGGGTTGTGCATGGCCTCTTCTACTTATAGCTCCAATCTCCAAGTAAGTCAGTATCCGGTATCAACTGTGAAAATTTAATACTGCCTAAAACCTTGATTCATAATGAATATAGCAAGCAGGTACAGCTTGCTATAAACACCTATCCACAATAATTCCAGGTAATACTAAGTATCCTTTATTGACAAATACAAATCTAAATCATCTGGGACTGACCGAACTGTAATTTCGGGTTTCTTTCCACAACGCACAGGTAAAAGAAAACACATTAACACCATATGCTCATTTAAAAAACTGTTTTTTGCCTTAGTTAGTCCCCAGGATCAGGAATGGAAACTTTCTTTTGAGTTATTGGTTATGAAAGTATAGGAGACCCTCAAAACAAAATAGACAATTGTTGTTGCCCTGGGATTCTTCCAAGAAACTGACGTTAAAGCTCTTGCTGTAGACACCAAACACTTAAGGCAGGGGACTTAGAGGAATTAAGCTGCATCTGACCTGGAAGTCTCCTCCCCAAGGGACTAGTTCTAATCTAATAGTTCCTGAAGGAACTATGCAAGCTGCCAAGTAGGAAAAGTAATTAATGGTATATAGTATTTTGAAAGTAAGTCAACAGTACTCTATCCAGCTGTAATGCTTGGGAACAAATGAACAGAATAACACGATAGTAAAGGGTACAATGGTGGCACTTACGTGCTGGGATACACATGGCCATCTGATCGGATGTAAAGACCACTCGATACGGGTGAATTCTTGTCTGGTACTGTGAACTTACCCAGATTCCCATGACTGGAGAGATCATAGACCCTAGAGGAGAACCTACTCGTGTTAATTCACTAAAAATATGTTTTCTAATTTTATTCTAATTACTTATACTTACATCAACAGGCAAGTATAACTCTCACTCCTCATCAAAGCCTCCTTTTAGCACTAAAGGGTGATTATTATGTAAAATAACAGCTGGTCAAATGTAGAGAACACCTAACTGTATATACCAATCTTCAGTGGACACATTTACACACAACCCCTACTCCTAAGGCTCAAGGAACATCACAGAAGAATGGACCACAAGATTTATGATAAGAAGACCAGGAAGAGACATATGCTGTGAGACAGTACATAGTCATAATAATGATATTTATCAGAGGGAAACTGTACCTAGGAAATATCAGCAATATGGTTGGCTAAGTATGAACTTAAAAATAACAATACTACTCACAGACACATACCACACACACAAACACACACACACGAGTGCTGAGTGATATCCGTAATCCCAGCACTCAGTAAGCAGAGGCAGGTCAGCCTGATCTACAAGGGGAGTTCCAGGACAGCCAGAGTGGTTACTCAGTGAAACCCTGTTTTGAAAAATCAACAACAACAACAACAAAATGTCAACACCAATTGATATGTCAAAATGGTTGGGGGAGTTGTGAGAAGGCTTCACTCCTAGAAGAGCTACAGACAAAATATGATTTCTGAGAATATATGTGTGTGTGTATGTGTGTGTGTGTGTGTGTGTGTGAGAGAGAGAGAGAGAGAGAGAGAGAGAGAGAGAGAGAGAGAAGAGAGAGAGAGAATGTATGCTATATATTGCACATAAACATATATATGTAATAATTATAATTAAATAACAAGAAACCACAAGTTTGAAGTGTGGGAGTTTGAACGGTGTAAACATATTACTCACACTGAAGTTCTCAAAAAGTAAATTAAAAATATACAAAAGCCCAGACTGTGTTTTCTTCTTACTATTTATTTTCTGAGAAATGAGGTCTGATCCTGGACACTGAAAAGAGGAGCCTATAAGTGGTCAACAACAACTAGCCACTTTTAAAGGGATCTGGTAAATGCAGAATTCACCAGCAACACACTGGCTCTAGGGTACCATTCTTCCTGTGCAACCTGGTCGCTGCTCAGACTGCTGTTTACTGGAAGTAACACTGTGGAAACAATCTGTCAATCTTGTTTAAAAACAAACGTGTCTGTATATGAGTGGAGGTGGGGGAGTGCTTCACGTCAAAACCACACCTGTCAGGACACGGTAATTGAGGAATTTCAAGTCAGATGTGCTTTTTGTCTCACTAATAGTCAGTTGGCAGCGGTGTTGGAGTGTTCCCCCGGATTTCATTGTCCTGTTGAATGCCCATGCTATGCAGCAAGCATGGGGGGGGTGCTTAAATACCATGTTTGCATTATCTTTACAACTCTTGCTCAGAAATTTTAAGTCTAAGAATATTCCAGAAAGGCATTACCATTTATTGATTTAGCATTATGCAATACTCTTGACTCTGAATTTACTTATATTCTTCATCTCATTAGTAAGGAAATACGTTCATGTGGATTTTTCCTGATCTGCAGATTGTTTTAAAGGCACATTTCAAAGCATATTCTATTGCTTTGAGGACATTTGTATCTTCTTACTGTAAGGTTAAAAAAAAGATTCAAATACTCGGAAAGTTCTTTACTGGGGTTTTCTGTTGTGCTAATCCCTTTCTTGCCCTGAGTTACAGACTCACTCAGCTTCCTGATTCCTGTGTCTTAGCTAGGAATGTTCTAACCCATCGTAACACAGCAGAAAGAGCCTATTTTTTTTCTCCTTAACACAACTCACACCCCCATCCACTGGAACTTTAGTCTATGTTCTCCCATTAGGAGGGACATTTTTCCTGATCCTGCATCAGGATTACTGTGGCCTATAGATTGAGCTTCTTCAGGAACTGATGAGATCTGGCTTGAACTGACAAAAACACTGTGGAGCTACCGTGTCCCATACACACATAATTTTAACATGGTGTTACTCACTACTGAGGGTTCACACACTTAAGACACTTACAAGCAATATTTTAAATTGTTCTGATTATTTTCATTAGCTCTGAAATGATCAGTTCTTTTGTCTGAATGGCTAGACAATTGTTTCAGTCTGTTGTCCATTTTCTACCTGTACCTACAGTAATAGGTTTACAGAAAATGATATGCTGAAAATATATTAGTAAAGAATTTTTATTATGCCCTTGCAACAATAATGTTGAAATGCATGGATTCATATCAAACCCTATTGGTTTGATCCTTGGAAAGTAGATGCCCTAAATAAGGATCTTGATGCTATATAGACAAAGTGCTGGCATCAATAGATTAATTGGAAGGGATCATCCCCAAAATCTCATCCTTTCTGAAATTCTTTAATGCATACATTCACAATTCCTCTCTAAGCAAATTTCACTCTGAAGTCAGCATTCTACACTGAACTCTTTTGCCATTGAGTTTATTTACTTAATTTTTAATTCCTTGTGATAAAGTGAAGTCACATAAATGCTTGGTTTCATTGTATGGCATATATATATACCATATATATATATATATATATATATATATATATATATATATATACTTTTACTATTCTCTGATGGAAACCAGATATAACTGTATCGTGAGTAGATACCAGGATGCATATCTTCAACATTTATTTATCCATAGCTCATTTTACCCAATGCTCTCCTTCCAAATTTTAAACCATGCAATGTTTCAATAAGAAGCCACAGAGATTCCCCTTTTATGTGTGGGGAGGACATTTGAATTACAATCTTGTTTCCAACATCCACAAAGACTAGCTTTCTCCCCTTCCTAAGTGGACATTTATGAGACCCTTGGGTTTAAGTACACATTCATTAGTTAATGTGTCACAATGGAATAGACTCAGGGAAGTATTTCTCAATCCGCAAAGGACTGTATGCCATTGAAAAGTGGCGGACAACACAGAGCACTTGAATTCTAATTATTTAAACTATTTTGGAAAATAAATTAGCTCCTCAAACTCATTCTCTAGCATTCATTCAATTTTCCCAGAGTCTTCAGTGTTTTCCTTGACTTAGTGACTCACCTTCATTATCGCCAGGGTTGTCTTGATCAACTCTTAATTGTAGCGCAGTCAAAACTGGCCAACATTTGGAAGGTATCGTTGGCTTTCTGTTTTAAGCCAATCTTTACTTTTAAGACAGATTTATTTTTATTGTATGTATGAGTGTGTGTAACATAAGGCCGCTTATTTGTCCCGGCTGCTAGAACCACATTCATTAAAGCACTGCGTGCCCCATTAGCTCTAGCATTTTATTGGCTAGCTCTTATAATAATTTACCTCATTTCTAGAAATCTGTGTACCACCACATGGCAGTGGCTCAAGGGCAAAGATTTGACATGTCTGACTCTGGCGGTTCTATGGTGTCTCTCTGACTCTGCTTTCTTCATCCCAGAATTCAGTTCCGTCTTCCCTGCCTGCCTAAGTTCTTCCCTATCAACAGGCCAAGGCAGTTTCTTTATTCATTAATGAAAGCAACACATAGACAGAAGGACCTCCTACACCATGCATGTTTTGCCTTTATGTATGTGTGTGCAGCACATGTTTCTATGGAGACCTTAAGAAGGCTTCTTATGATCAGAACTGGAGTTACAGATGGCTGTGAACCAGCATGTAGATTTTAAGCACTGAATCCACAAGAGCAACAATTTATATTGATTGCTGAGTTATCTCTCCAGATCAAGCCATCTTCCTCCTCCCACTGAGACTTATGAGAACTTTAAAAACTGCAGGCAGGTTTACCAATTATCTTTAGGATTTTGCTACACCTGGAATCATTGTATCATGAGCTACTGAGCAAAATTAAATATTTGTTGATAGGTTACTTTACTGATAGAGGAAAGTTCTTAAGACTATTGTTTCCCAGTTTTGAGGGTGAAATTTTTCACAGCATTATTTATTTCCTGATATATATAGGATGACATTCAACACAGGTATGGGTAATAATAAGCATTAACATACCACAATCTATAATTTATTTCCACCATTCAGAAATTGTGGAGTTACATACTTTCTTGAGTTTAAAAATATGGAAAATATTGCCAAATATTTAGGTAGTATTGTTTTAAATACTTATTTCATTTAATTTAGTATAATTTGTTTATTTGCTAGCTTATCAATTTTATCATAATTAGTAGGTTTAATAATAAGCTTACAAAATTTAGTATCACCCCTGCATCTAGAGGTGCATGGTATTGCTTATATATCTCATTGTGCACACACTGCATAGATGCTGATGTACATAGATGTCATCCTGTCGTGGATGCTCAATGAACTTCTCCTCTTAATTTTGCAATCTATTAATTACTAAAAATTTCTGATATTTTGGTTTATAAGTCATCTTTGTCTCAGTTTTATAATTATATAAAGAGTATATAACATATGGTGAAAAATCCATTTATTCCAACTTCAAAAGTCCCCATATTCTGTCACAGTCTCAATGATGTTTCAAAGTCCAAATTTAAAATCTCTTCCGAGATTCACCAGTTCGTTAACTAAAATCCCCTGTAAAATCAAAGTCACAAAACAAATCATATGCTTCCATGACATATGGCATAGGATATACCATACCAAAACATAAATAAGGGATCATAATGAAGAAATCTGGACCAAAGCAAAGTTGAAAACCAGCCAGACAAGTTTCAAACTCCACAACCCTGTATCTGATATCTAAATACTATGCAGATCTCCAACTCCATTCAGATTTGTTGACCGCAACACACTTCTGTCTCCTGGGCTAATTCCACTCCCTGTTAGCATCTTTCCTCAGCAGATACACCACGACTTTCGCATCTCCAACATCCTAGGTTATTCAAGGCAATTCATGTTTCATCTTTGCAGCTTCATGAAATGGCATCTCTAGGCCTCCATTCTAGGACCATTCTGAAACATGCCTGGCCTCAGAAGCTTTATTCCATAATTCCATTCCTCTATCCTTAACTCTATATCAAGAACAATGTGTCTGAAGTTGCCAAGTTTAATAATTGCTCGCTGGGTCTGGAATATGGCACCCTGTTCACTTACCTATTCACCATTTTGTTATCCTTCACTGCCTAAGCTTGGCTGTCCTGAAACTGGATCTCTAGACCAGGCTAACCTCAAACTCAGAGATCTCCCAGCGTCTGCCTTCCCTGTACTGGGAGTAAAGGCTTGCCCCACCACAATATTCTCTAAGCTTTTCTTTAGTTCCTTTTCATAAGTTGGAAACTTAGCTAGGTGGGATTTTGCCCTAGGATCACCACTCCCACCACACCATTAAGAAATGGGATAAGCCATTTCTTATCCATTTGTCTACTTAAACAGAGGACTTAGCTCCATCCTATTTCCTGGTATGTTTTTTTCTCCCCCAAATTTACATTTTGTAATTTATTCTGTTCAACTTGCTCCCTTTCATTATACATCTTCATTAGAGTCACCACTAATAACCAGAGGACAGAGAGTGTACTAGCCTGTTTTGAGATTTCCTCTGCCAACTTAATCAATCTTAATTAATGCAAAACTCTTTAGTTTAACCCCAGGCAGACTCTTATCACAAGGGCAAGAGGCAGCTTCTTTATCCACGAAAATATCACAAGAATTATCTCTAGGCAACATACTAAAATTCTTCTCTTCTGAAACTGTATGCGGAAGCCCCTAATAGTTCAACTAACTCTTAGCACCACTGTCTTCCATGTTCCTTCAGTGTGGCACACTAAGCAGCGCCTAAGCCTGCCATTGCTTTCCTAACACAAACTCCCAAAGTCCTTATTATTCCAACCAAAAGTGTGACCTGGTCAGTCACAACAATACCCCAGTCCCTGGTATCATCTTTGGTCTTAGTTCAGATTTCTATTGCTGTGAAGAGACAGTAGGACCACACCAGATCTTTTAAAGACAATACTTAATTGGGAAGGCTTACTTATGTGTTCTGAGGTTCAGTCCATGATCATTATTACGGGAAATATGGCGGCAGCATGCAGGCAGACATGGTGCTGATGTAGTAGCTGTGAGTCCTACATCTTACAGACAAAAGGAAAGAGACTGTGGCACCGAGGGAAGCTTAAGCAAAAGACCTCAAAGCCCATCTCCACAGTGACACACTTCCTCCAACAAGGCCATAACTACTCCAACAAACCCCCAACTCCCAATACTGCCATTTCTTATAAGATTATGGGGACAATGACATTCAAACTACCTCAGTCAGATAATGTGAATAATTAATATCCTTGTTTCTGATTGCTATCACTTAAGATAACTTGTGTAACTACAATGTGAGTGAAATTTTTATGTGCAAGATAATAGTATTCACAAATTTATCTATGGAAACCCTTGTAACCCAGGCTATGGGATAAATCCTGATGATTGACAGATCTTCCGTCATGGCAATTATAACTTTAAAATACCTGTAGTTACCAGCACAGCTTGATTTACTGTTTAGTATTACTTCCCAAAAACATAAGGAAAAACCCCATGTCAGGGAGACTACTAGTGGTTATGAGTTGTCTTACCAGTTTAGGGAAGCTTGCATTCAGGTTTGTTCATACTTGATAGCTGTGGTGAATGTAGTCTGTGGTTGTGCCCTTGTTTTAGTTAGGGTTTCTGTTGCTGTGAAGAGACACCATGACCACAACAAATCTTGTAAAAGAAAAACATTTAATTGGGGTGGCTTGTTTATAGTTCAGAGGGTCAGTCTATTATCATCACGGCAGGACATGACAATATGCAGGCATGCATTGTACTGGCAAAGTAGCTAAGAGTCCTACATCTTGCAGGTAACAGTCGGTGATCTGTGACAATGGGTGGTATCTTGAGCATATATGAGACCTCAATACTGTCCCCACCAAGACAGATTTCCTCCAAAAAACCATACCTAGTCCAACAAGGCCACAGCAAGATGCTGCTTTTTTTAATTTATGCAGAATTTTTCATAGCTGCAATGCAATAATTTGGGGGAAATTTGTGTCTTTTTGCTACAGAAATTAGTTGCAACATCGTAACTATGAGTTTCAGTCTTGTTTTACTTTTGAAATTAAGTATAGGTTTGGAAATACCTAATAAATGAAAGAATAATCACCTAAGACTAGCGGAAGAACATACTACAGATAAGATGTCTGATGTTCTCTGTAGGTTTATTTAATTTTAAAAATATATCCTTGTTAAATATATTCTTGTTACGTAATCTGAGAGAATGTCTCTTATATCCACCTTTTGCTTTTGAATGCTACTTGCAGTGGGAAAATAGAAGGCCCGCAGTTAATTACTGGGTTCATAAATAAATGTGCATCCCAAGTCAGGTTTTAAGAACATAACTTAAATGGCAAAAGTTTCTGTACTATCAGGAAATAGTTGATAATGGTAATAATTGAGAAATATAGGGACTAAAGAAGTGACTCAACAATTAAGAACAATTGCTCTTGTAGAGAACTGGGTTCCCTTCCCTGTACCCATATGGTGCCTTACAACCATCTGCAACTCTAATTTCAGGGATTCCAATGTTCTCTTCTGTCTTCCATATGCACTGCATGCATGTGGTTCATAGACATGCATGTCAGAAAAAGCACCGATAACCATAGAACAAAAATACATCTTTAAAAGAGAAAAAAATATAGAAATAAAGTTTAACTTTATATAATACCTTTATCTTATGTATATTTGTTACTGAACTTGCATTAATTTATATATATGTGATAATTTTGATAAGCTGACTTGATCTTTTTAAAATTAATTTCTTTTTTTTTTTTTTTTTGGTTTTTTGAGACAGGGTTTCTCTGTGGTTTTTGGAGCCTGTCCTGGAACTGTAGACCAGGCTGGTCTCGAACTCACAGAGATCCACCTGCCTCTGCCTCCCGAGTGCTGGGATTAAAGGTGTGCGCCACCACCGCCCGGCTTAAAATTAATTTCTTTTAAGAAATTCACATGTGGTTTAAACCTGATGATTAAGGGTTTTGGACCAAATCAATTTCCCAAGATGATTGTGAATTGCCATGCAATGTCAGGGCTGATCTACACTGACATCACTTTTGAGTTATGGAAGTTAATGCTCTCTACAACCAATGCTTAGAATATAATTTCGAACTTTTTTCTTCTTATGAAATATACTGTGCAAGCATTATGTGGATTTAGTAAGAGATCTTTTATGCATGAGTGTGCGTATCTTTTATAGGTCTGACGGAAAATGTAAAATTGAGGGCTTACATGGATTAAGGAGGGGGCTCAAATGTTCAGAGGCCCAAAGTCATCACTTTTATTCTCATGTTAATGAAAGAATTTTCTGTGCTTCGATTACAGTGTTTTACAATTACAGAGGATTGAACAGTATGTTCTATCACTTTTTAAAAGTCTTCTTTTCTCTGCCTAAACTACTTTAATACCCCTTAATATCTAAAATCCAGCCGTCGATTACTTAAGAGGAAACAACTGTATGTGCAAAGTTGATGAACTGATAAACTCAAGACACATGGAGTAGCAAAAGAATACTTGCATGTTAGTTCTAAAGTTAAAGAGTGCTTAGAATGAAACTCAAGAATGTCTTTCAATTGTTGTAAATCAAAGACATTCTGTGAATGAGCAATCTCTTTCCCTCAATAGTCTTGTCCACCAGGTCCTTCCTCTACTGCCAACTATCCTCCCAAAGAAAAGAATGATATTGCCTATGTTGTGCTCAAGAACTGCTGACTCCCCAGTCGTTAGTGAAGAGAAGAAGCAAAATGTTTAGATTAGGATATGGTATAGCCTGCATATCCAGTTAGTTTCAAAGTCCTATAAAATAATCAGGTAAATATGCAGGCCCATAAAACACATTGGAATATTTTTATAATAAAAACATGAACTTAAAAAAAAACAATGTATTAACTAGAAGAATGTTTTTATGTCTGTGATTTTTGAACTACTTTTAAGGATCTGAAATTTGAAGCAACTTAAATAAGATAATATTTATTTAACTACTATTTTGTCCATTGGAATAGACTATGGTCATTGTCACTTCTGTGCCTGTACAATGTTCTGAGACAGTTTTTTCCTCTTCTTCGGGATTCACCTCATAGAGAAAAGCAATCCCTGGTTATCTAGCCACCCATAAAATATATCATCACCTACTCTACCTATCCCATACCTATACCATTCAAGTATAGGCTCATATATTCTAACATAATGATTTTATAAATCATGTTTATGCCTCTCCAGTCCTTCATGCATCTAGTTCTCCAGTGTGCCCACTGCTGACTCTATGATGAAATCTTGTATGTTTGAAAAATTCTTTCTGTTCCTGTCATACACCTTGCGACATAACAAACTTTAATTGTCAACTTGACACAGAGCTGAGAATCATCTGAGAAAGGAAAGCCTCAACTGAGGAACTGACTAGAGAATATTGACTTGTGGACAAATGTATGTACAATTGTCTTGACTGTTAATTGTTGCATGGGCACTCACTCCTTTATATACACTACCATCCCTAAAAAAATGGGCAAGGGGTTTAAAGAAAGTCAGCTAATTATGAGACAGCAAGTACTTCCCCACCATGGCCTCTGTTTCACGTCCTGCCTTTGACTCCTTTCTTCAGTGATCACCTGTAAGTTTACATACAGTGTGTTACCTGTGTTAGCCAAATGAACCCTTTTCTTCCCCAGGTGTTTTATCATAGCAGCAGAATAGAAATTGGGATACTTTGTTAGTATTAAAATTTACTAGAATTCCTTAGTTGTTTGGGGGGAAAACACAGGGTATATGTGTTGTCCCATTAAATCCATCTCATACAAAGTAACATGTATGTATGTGTGCAACCATGTTTATTTGTATCGGTCATGGAAGATCCAGAGAAAACAGTACAGCATATTTAAGAACTCAAAGCTGTGAAAAGGCATGGGGTCTCCAGGAACCTAAAAGAGATGGTTTCCTGTTTAATGACAAGCATTTGCATTTTAATGAAAAGTAATTTGAAACCCTGTTGGGGATACATATCAAAACTGAAGGGAAAGTGATCCTGGAGACTGAATCTAATGAGCTTTACAACATCTGGCAAGTCAGTTTGTTGTTTGTTTGTTTTTTTCTGAAAAAAAAAAGAGAATTTAGTTTATACGATATATAAGTTCTCCCACCTTTAAAATGGAATGGTCTGAAATTCATTACAAGTAAAGAAAGGAAAAACTTTCCAACAGGTATGAATTTGTTCTAAGTCCCAAAGCAACAGCATAGGTTAATCACCAACCGCAAGCAGACACTCTTCCTCCTAATTCACCACACCGATGGGGATGAGTGTTCAATTTTCTACAATGAGTGATATGCTAATGACCATTACTGAGCAATCCACTGCATAAATCAGTCAAGCAGTTCACTAAATAGCTCCCAAGTGTCTTGGAAAGCGATGTACCTAGGCAGTCCCCAAGGAGTTCCTTCCTTGGCAGAGTTTTGCCCAGTAATTATGGCATTTAGGATAGATAAATGTATTCCATGCTGCAATGAGTCTCCATTCCTGACTTAAAAATGTCAAGTTTTGTTTTTAAAAATGTTAAAATTAAGCGAAGGGGAATATGGTCATTATAACGATGTAGTTCAAGCACTTGGAATCATTAATATCATTTATGCGGGCCTGCTCATACCCATTTGAGATTAAGTCTCAAACCACTCTCCTGGGTCAGAATGTCTGCATTTTGTATTCTGTAAGTTCTGTGGTGCTTCCATGTGAAATGGTTTTCTAGAAATGGCATAATCTTTTAGGTGTTTGGTAGATTAAATAAGTAATCTCTAGTTTTTCATAGGTTTTTTAATAGGTGTAAATAGGTGTGAGTCTTTTTAACATTTTGAAAGTCTTCACTGTTTGTGGGCTGTTCATTCTGTAGCAATCATGTTTTTTTTTTTTGTAACTAACTCTGTCCTGAGTGTGGCCTTTCACAAGGGTTATATTTTATGCATCCCTTATATCTAAATGCTATAGTTATACTCAATTAATTCATGCACAATCAATAAGCACTTGCAAAATCAATGTTGAGTGCTACTTCCAAAATTTGTGCTTTATTCTGTGTGAATGCTTGATTTCATAAGAAATAAAAAGTTGAAGAATACAGATTATTACTGGGACTTCATAATTTCAATTTTGTATTTTGCTTCTAAAACAAGAATGAAAATTAAAGTTTATATAACTTAAATTTTTCAAATTTTAAATAGGAATAAATATTTTGCCCATGCCAAAAAACATATTTAGATAAAATGTGTAAAGATAATTACAGAAATATGCACCTAATATATTTTAATTTATCTAAAAACATGATTTAAATAAAATGTTAATCACTTGGCAAGCATATTCTGTATGACTGACTTATTCAATACGAAACAAAATAAGATATTATAATGTTGTGTTAAGCAAGCAGTACAATTGTCTGTGAGATGCTTGATGACACTGTGTGTGCATGTGTGTGTGTGTGTGTGTGTGTGTGTTGTCTGTGTTTCATGTATATTATTGCAGATGAGAAGAGTGGTACTGTTTGGTGTTTAAGCTGAAACTTGTGTGACGTTTGGCATTGAAATCATTCTCTTGATTGAGTCTTAAACTCAAGCCTGATCTATAACTCTGAAGAATTTAGAAGTCATTTATTCTCTCAAGTATTAATTTCATTTGCTGTGAAGCTTTTCAACTTTCTTGACTTATGACTTACAAATGTTCAAATCTAGGCAAAATTGAATAAAATGCTACAAAATATACTTTTTGATTCTCAATAGCCTCTTAAATTTGTGCCGATGAAACAACACCCTCAGCATTAAGCAATGAAAATAGTCAGAAGAATCCAAAGGTTATGCCAGAAATGTGTCATGAAAGTCTATGTACAAGCTGATACACAGTGAGTTTGATTCTGTATCAAGCATTTCTATGGTCCAGAAGTATCTGACAGACTTCCTACAACGACTTTCTCCTATGTACTGCTCTAATCCACAGATCTTGTTTTTGTTCTATTTGAAGACACAACTTGTGCCCAATGAGCCTTAAGGTTTTCAAAGAAATTGCAGATTTTTTTTTGTTCCCATATGCCAAATTCTGAGCTGTTACTGAAAATCCAAACCCAGAAACAGATTGCAACTAAGGATGATATGGTTTTCTGATGTGATATCAATATATTTAATTTGGAATCATATAGGTATGTATAAAACTATATATACATATTAAGTTTGGTAATTTCAAATACATCTATTTTAGAGAAATACAAACACAAAAACATAAAATATTCAACATTGAGACAAAGACAGTTTTTCAAAGATTTCCCAATGACTGCCAGCACTTTGAGTAGGCCCACATTATGGTTTGGAGATTGTGGTCTCCTCTATTTCAATGTGACGATACTGTTTTTCAAATGCAAGCACATTCATTTTGCTTAGCAACTTGCAATACAACATTTTTATTTATATAAATAAGTACCAATCTGTATAAAATTTCCATTTATAAGTGAAGAAGGAGAGAACGTAGTAGGTGGCATCTAGATACGTATAAAATAATTGAATGTTTCATCCTAAACTGTATAAAGTAAACAAAAACAACCAACGGCAATTCAAAACTTTGGAATGCAACAGTAGTGTGGTAGATGCTGTGGGAGTGGGTTAGCTCAGTGTTACTCTCCAGAAGGAATGGATTCAGGGAAGAGGCAGTTTAAAAAGAAGTGTAATTAGCAAGGTTGCAATTTAGTGAATAGAGCTTGCAGGGTACTCCAAGGAGGGGAGGCAGAAATGGGATGCCCTGAGGTGGGGAACAACCTGGAGGCTTCTGCCTTGTAGATTTTAAGGATGCTTTATGAATATGTATGAAGAGCATGTTTGTTAGAGCATCCAGACCCCTAGCAGGGAGTGTTGTGCAGAAGCGGTGCCCCATCTCTACCTTGACCAGCATGAGTAAGCAAAGTCCCCTACTGCCTTGGGTACAAGGCAACTGGAATAACAAGCACACATTAATCAGTCCTATCCATTCTTTCTTTTATTAAGCTTGCCTGACTTCTACTCAGCCACAAACCCTTTCATTTACCTTCCTCAGTGCTTTCCTTCCAACCTTGCAGTTTTAACCTTGACATCTTAACATTTGTTTTAACTCACACGTTTGTTTTTTTTACCGTATCTCTGGACTTTTGTTCAGTGGTGATAGAGACTGAGTTCGGCTAAGTCTTTTTTTTAAAAAAAAAAAAAACTACTTTTTTAAAATTATGAGTAAGTGTTCCTTCTGTTCCTTTCTCCCTCTAACCCCCCACAAATATACTCTGTGCTCTCTCCCTCATATATATGGCCTTTGTTTCTTTTAATTTTTGCTACCTATATACATGAATATACATACATACATAGAAAACATCTTTAAATTATATAAGGCAGAGCTTCTAGACTTTCCCCACCTCAGGCCAGTCCATTCAAGCCTCACTCTGGAGTACTCAGCTTTGTGTTACTGCCTAAATGGCCGCTTCCTAAGCACACATTTCCCGTATACTGCCTCTTGAGTTCCTTCCAGAATACAAAAACTAAATTCCCTCTGCCACCACCCCTGTAATTTTCAGCACATTGCTGTCTTGTTCCAAATATATGAATACAAACTCTTCTGTTTCTTTTATGTTGTCTGTATATGTATGATCTCAGGGCTGACCATTTGGTATTGGATAACCAATCAGAGGGATTTCCCGTGGGAAAGACCATGTCTCCCGCTCTCATAATTATTTAGTTGCCTGTAGTTCTTTGTCCTTGAGCCTCAGAAATCTTCTTCCTTCCATGTTTGCATATCTCTTCGCTTCTTGTAAAGCTCATGTTAGGTAGACATGTTGATGCGACTTCATGAGTGTAGTTTTCCTGAGATTTCTCTAAGTCAAAAATCCCACAGCAAATTTTCTGTTACTTTCCCTCTTCCAATCTTTCAATCCCTTCATCTACAAGGATGCCTGAGTCTAAATTCATGGGGTTGTTTTGCAAATGCATCAATTGAGACTGTGCTCCACAAGTGTACAATTCGAAGAGCTATGGTTTTCTGCAATGGTCCATTTCCTGCAAGGAGAAGTTTCCTTGATGTGGGAAGTGGATTATACTTATCTTTGGGTATAAGGATAAATAGTTAGAATATATTTAGGAATGATGTTGGTTTAATATAGATGTAGTTGCCAGTTCTCTTTAAAGTTACATGACTTCACGAGCCATGAGTGCTTTCTAGGCTTTCAGTATCAGATTTCATTTCCCTCTTGATGAACTAGATTTATTACAATTAGACAGCTGATGGTCACTGCTAAAGTCATTACACCACTACGGTTATTGTAGCATGTTGATAATTGTTATCGATCATAGGCATCATGGATGGTTAGGACTATTGGGTGCTTAATTTTTTTTTGAAAGTTTGCATGGATAGTCCTTAGGTAGAGGCTTTCAGGTAAGATCCAGGATAGGTCATTTTGGTTCATTGTCTGAATTCCACGGTGTTCAGCAATAGGGACTTAATATCTATCTCTTAGAGATACTAAGGGCAACACAATGGCCCATAATTATTACATGGGAAGTTGCTTGTTTGTCCGGGCTGCCCAGAACCAAAATAATCACACAGAAACTGTATTAATTAAATCACTGCTTGGCCCATTAGCTCTAGCTTCCTATCAGCTAACTCTAACATATTAATCCGTTTCTATAAATCTGTATATCGCAGTGTGGCTGTTCTTTACCCCCTAAAGTTCTGGTGTCTGTCTCCCGCAGGGCTACATGACTTCTCCCTGAATCGACCCTTCTGTCTCCCAGCAGTTAGTCCAGTCCTCCCCACATAGCTCTGCTCTGCCCCTCCCTGCTCTGCTATAGGCTCAAAGAAGTTCTTTATTCATTAATGGTCATAACAGTATACAGAGGGAAATCCCAAATCACATAATGTTTTGGGACTCTACTATACAAGCCTGACAAACAACCTAAAGAGAACTTCCCACACCTGATGTTGGGGTTTTAGTTAGGTGGTCTATGACTCTTGGGGGAAACATTGTCAGCCCAGATGGGAAGTTTAAACTCTATATGTATATACATATATGTACATACACACACAGACTTCTATGTATTATATGTATTATATCTTTAGATAGAAAATAATATGGCACCTAATTATTTTTTAAAGATATTTACTGTTATTTTACCTTTTCCCCTCCTCTGTTTTTTTTACATTCTAAACATCAGAGAAGTTTTTTTTTAAAGAAATAGACAAAATTAAGAATGGAAAGACTTTCTGAACAACAGACACATCTAGTTCTGTACAGAGGGCAAACAGAAAATGTAAGCCACTAACTGGTCTGTTCAATTGGAAATCATTTTTTTTATTTTATTTTTTATTTTTACTTAAAAATTTCCACCTTCTTTCCTCCTCCCATTTCCCTCCCCTCCCCTGACCTCCCTCCCCCTCCCTTTTCAGTTCAAAGAGCAGTCAGGGTTCTCTGCCTTGTGGGAAGTCCAAGGTCCTACCCCCTCCATCCAAGTCTAGGAAGGTGAGCATCCAAACAGACTAGGCTCCCACAAAGCCAGTACATGCAGTAGGATCAAAACCCAGTGCCATTGTCCTTGGCTTCTCAGTCAGCCCTCCTTGTCCGCCACGTTCAGAGAGTCCGGTTTGATCTCATGCTCCATCAGTCCCAGTCCAGCTTGCTTTGGTGATCTCCCATTAGATCAGCCCCACCGTCTAAGTGGGTGGGCGCACCCCTCGCGGTCTGGTTTTTATTTTCTACTCTTCTCATTCTGTTAGCTAGACTGCAGATTCTATAAAAAGAATTCTTAGTAAAGCATAATCACTAACTCTAAATGGATCAAAGAATTAAATGTATAACACTGGATCTTCTGAAAGGAAACATAAGCAGGATATAGGTGTTTCTCATTTAGTGTTCATTGTTCTATACTATTTTGATTATAACTTTTTAAACTGGTTACTCGATTTATAAAAACTGTGCTCATGGTAATAATAGGGGGCAAACATGTACCTCTCTTAGGGAAACAAAAATATACTAAGTAATCCGTGCATTCGACAGGATCCAGAGGACGAATACTGTATTTGTATATGCTGTTTGAATCTCTAAGGATCTACTTTCATTTATTTTTAATGGTTTAATTGTTCTTCTTTTTGTGAGAATATTGAATATTGACGGAATTGATGTATTTGTATCACATGCATGAGTGGTTACAGAGAACAGAAGGAAAATTCCATTCCCTGGGACTGGAATTATAATCAACTGTTAGCTGCCATGTGGTGCTGAGAATCTAACTTGGCTATTGCTACAAGAACAGCAACTTCTGATAGATAGATCAATTCTATCCAGACTCTGCTTTTCCATACATGTAAGGATTTCACATATGTGTGATACAGTTACATCATTTCCCCTCTCCTTCTCCTTCTGATTTCTCCCATATCCCAACTGTTCCTCGAATTTCTGACCTTTTATTCTTGAGTTATTATTCTATGTGTATATGTCCATAAGTTTTCGAACACAACATGCTAAGATATTTAGTATTGCTGATATGTGTTTAGAGATGATCTCTTTGGATTGGTTGACTTACTAGGGGCTCATCCCTGGGGAAAACTGATTCCTAACTTTCAAAATTTAGTAATTGTTTATAGCTCTTCTTCTAGGGGTGGAACCTTGTGAGAATTTCTCCATCTACATTGGCATAGTAACTAGTATATTTGGGTTTTATGTCATGTTAAGACCATATTGTGGAGATTTCCTAGGTACATCTTCCCTGTCATATAATCTCACATATTATCATATTATATTATCTTGCAGCAGATGTCCTATCTTCACCCTCTGACGCACTTTTTCTGTCTCTTCTTCTGAAATATTCTTTGAGCGATAGGTTCTGTTGTAGATTGTTTGGTGTTGGGGGCCTGACTTTCTGACTGTATGAATAAGTAGAACTTATTTGAAGACTTTCATATTTTTTTATATTTCATTAACATTTAAAGTATTTATTTTCTGAGAGTTTTAAAGATAATATTTGATATTCTTTTGTGATTATATTTTGTAAATAGATATGACATCATTCATTTAAAAAGGATAGAGTCCTGTTCATAATGACCATATCAATTCCCCTTCCTGATGCCTATGTGAGAAGGACCCTACCAGTTCCTTTACTCTGTGTTTTTATAACTTTCAGAATTACTTATATTTAATGGACACTTTGTGTGTTCACTTTCTGAGATTTTTTTTTAGATTTTTAATTTACTTGAATGATATATTCTTATATGATCATATTTATATACCTATATCCATTAATTTAAAAATGAACAAACAAAATCTTGTCATAATGACAATAATAACTCTAATTACTGATGCCTGTGATGTAAGACACATCCTAACAGCTCATTTCCCCTGTGTTTTTCATAAATCTTTACAACTGTGCTGTCAGATAGAAGCTATTATCTCCCAAAGGAGACTTCAAACTGTTAAGTAATTTGCCAAGGTTATTCTACAAATAAATACTGAGAGGCTAGAATGTAAAGGAAGAAGTCCAAAGTCTGTGCTCTTTCCACCAGGCTCTGTAGAGGTTACAAATGACCTAATAGATTGCCTTGCCCAGCAGAGCCAGAAATTGCTTTCAGAAGCATGCCCGCATTAGCCGCATGAAGTTGATCCCTATGTGATAATTGTGCCATTAATGTGATAGAAATATTGAACAGCTCACATCCTGCTGACCCCAGGCTAAAGTTTAAGGGGGAGAAAGAAAATTGTCTCCTGCTAGTTTTGACTGGGGTCATTTTCAGAACATTGTCTAGGCCAAATGGAATCAGCTGTAAGATAGCTGAAAAAATCAACCACAAACAAAAACAAAAACACAACTTGGATCTTTGTGTGTGGTAAAAACAGGTTTAAAAATTTAATTCCTTTAGTTTAACCAGCACTTATAGGAGTTATGTGAGTGTTCTATGACCTAATCTTCAGACCACAGTGGTATTATCACAGAGGAATGGCCTTAATGTGATCTATAGCATTCTAAATTCCAAGGCTTGCGATCAGGAACATAATATTTGATTATAGAAACAAATAAACCCTTTTGCAGATGAAAATGTTCAGATAATTCCTTTACTGGAAGTACTTCTGATTGATGACTCAAATTTTGTGACCTATTTGAGAGTAGGTTGCGTACACAATATAGATATCTCGAATTAGCATCTGAGCTTAGGTGGTATGACTCATTTAGGAAGAAAAGTATTTATCAAATGGCATAACATCGATTTGTCATTTTATCTAATGTGCTTGCCACCACAGTATCTATTTAATGCGGTAAAATCCCACTTGTCAGATGTGTTCTGTGCTGTTTGTTCAACTGGTAATTACAAAATCAACATGAACTACCCTCTGTTTCAAAAGGCTATAAAACATAAACCGACCAATTAATATAACTATAGCTCTTGCTCTTTGAAGAAAAAAAGCAGGAAATTAATCTCATTTCTTACTTATCTGTTTTCTTTTATTCCTCCACCTACTATAATAGCAATATCCATTAAAGTCTTTGAGTCTCAGTACTATGAATAAAAAAAATGCTGCCTCTCACCTCACATTCCTTTCTTGGGAATAAGTCGCCTAAAGGTTTTTAACAACCTGAATCAATTTTTCAGAGTCATGCCTTAACTCCCTCCCATCATTTGACCCATTGCATATGAAGCATCTATTCTTACCCTACATTAGCTGTATTTCCAATGCTAGAAAGTAGGTCGGCATAATGGAATGTCTGTTTAAACACCATAATATCAGCCTATAGTTTGTAAAATCTGTCTTCACTGAGTGACTATTCATGAATTACTCTTGGAGTTCTGGACTTTTTTCCTCAAAGGAAGTGATTTTTCCAGTATTCTACTGTCAAGAAAAACTGGAACCATGAATAAACCTTATTAGATAGCTTCTATAAATCTTTAGGGTATATTGCCTTAAATCACAGAGATATTTTGAATTCAAGACTATATTGCCATATACGAGGTAAAAGAAATGTTCAACAGTTAAGGCCCCTTACTGCTTCTGCAGAGAACAAGGATAAGTTCTCAACCTGTCGTGGTAGCTCACCCCCATCTCTAAGTGCATTTCCAGTCAATGGACACCGTGCTCTGGCCTCCTTGGGCAGCAGGCACACACATGATACACATTCATAGATGCAAACTCCCACACATGAAACAAAAACACATAAATCTTTAAAAATTAAATAAGTACAATATCCTTAAGAGAAAATTGGACATTTTCTTTGGTAGGAAACATCTTCAGGTGTGCATGTAATACACAGTGACTAAGCAACCCCAGTAATTTGCTTATAAATCCTTAGCTTCAGATCTAACATTAAGAGGTTCCTACATTTCTATAGAGAAATTTCTCCATTCTCACCATCAAAAAAAAAAACTGATTTTTTTTCCGTCACACTGTGCTACTCTGTGTACTAGAGATAACACCTTGAGATTGTTACTCTTAGAAGGGTCTCCTGTCCTCGTTTCTACTCCCTCATCTGGAGATTTTAAACCTCTGAGGTTTGGAAAATGGACAAAGAGACAAGCAACTTACAGGAAAATAGCAAAAATATGAAAGGAATAATGAAGTTCATTTGGTGAGGATGAAGTTAAATGATGTCACCGTCTGCTTCATTTCTTCCCCTCTATAGGTGTCAGTACGTTTTCTATTAGTCCTACATTACACTGCTTGAGGAAACGGAGCCATTTCTAAGAGTATTGTTTCACAACTGAATCTAGCATATTTTTCTTAATTAAATCACTTCCATTGTTTCTACAGACCTTGCTTAAAAGACCCAGATTGTCTGGAAATCTGCAATTTGTCATATATTGTATTGAGACCAGTGTTTTAATACCATCTATAATAAAATTTGTTAAGACGAGTATTTATATGGCTAGAACTAAACAGCAAAGGCAAAACAGTCTGGGAGAAAAGACGGTGAGAAATACAAAGCAGCTATCAAAAGACATGCATAATGTGACTTGTTATCACACAGATAGTATGAATGACAATGAAGCACAATTTAGATAGTGACATTTAAATTTCCCTGTAGGGTTCTTGTCATGCCCAACCTACAGTGTACTTGCTAATGTAGCTCAAAGCTATGAGTGAAATGTTGCTTAACACAAAATTATAAATATACTAACAAACATTTTGAGATTTTTTTGGCTTGTTTTTATTAATGAATTGTTTTCTTTGACAACCTTCCACATTTGCTTAACATATTTTGCCCTTCTTACTCGTCAGTCACTCTCAATTTCCTTGCTGTATCTGTTTTCTTACCTACAAATTTCTTCCTAATGTCCTTGACATTCATTTCTGAAAACCAGTGAATTTTACCTGGTCTAGCTTTGCAATTATGGATTTGAAGGTATCCATTTGAACGAAGGTTTGATGGGCACAAATGAAGAAAATAACTCCTCTTCTCCTAGAATATACCAATACTCAGCATGAGCCGTCCTTCCTCCATGAATGATTGCGAACAGAACCAGTTTTGTACATGCCCAGTGCATTTAATCAAAGTTTTTGTGGGTTCATGGTTGCCAGAATACCACCAAGACAGAAAAATGGCATTTCATAGCTCTGCACCTTATCATCTAGTTTTGTCACACTTCTTAGTCCCTCTTCTGGAATATTTTCTAAATATTAAAAAAGGCTATACTATAAATATCTTGATATTGTTAAGCCCACAATTGTCTATTAGTCTTAATATCTTTGGCATTAAAAAGTCTCTGAATTTACCACTGTTTACTATGAAGGAAGATTTCTTTGACTAGAGATGCGAGTAACTTTCATCAATGTGTATAAACATAAAAATTTAGAATGCAGGGGCTAGAGAAATAGTTCATAGGTTAAAGACATTTACCAGAAGACCTGCGTTAGGTTCCCAGCACCAACATACTGCTTACAACTGTCTGTACCTCCTGTTCCAGTGGGTTCAAGGCATCTTTTGACCTCTGTGGGCACTTCACATATGTGGTACACATATAGAAATGCATTTATGTACATAAAATACGCAAACTTCTGTAAATGGAAGCTTATGTTCTGTCTGGTCTCACAACTATTCAGTCCTAAATAAACACACCGAGGCTTATATTAATTATAAACTATTTGGCCTATTAGCTGAGGCTTATTATTAACTAGCTCTTACAACTTAAATTAAGCCATAATTCTTGTCTGTTTGGGCAGGTGACTTGGTACCTTTTCTCAGTGAGGTATTTTCATCTTGCTTCCTCTGTGTCTGGCTGGTGTCTGTGTCTCTGCCTTTTCTATTTCCAGAATTCTCTTAGTCTGGTAGCCATACCTATACTTTATGCATGACTACTGCTCAATCAATGTTTCATGAAACTAATACAAGTGACAAAGCTTTACAGTGTACAAGAACATTATCCCACAGCACAAATCTTTAAAATTAAGCAACTTAGAATGTACTGTTACGTTCCTCGGATTGGCTTAGGGTGTTCCAAAGAATTGGCTATTACCTAAACTTCCAGAACAAGGCATGAGTTCCCTTTCATAAAGCAAGCTTAAAAGGCACATAGGAGAGTTGGTTTCTTTTACAACAGTCTTGTCCTTAGTACACAGGTACACATGTCACTCTTCAGATGGATTGTATGGCTCATGAGTTTCATAGCTGGGTAAATCCATCCTTGACTTTCCTTCTCCAATGTCCCTTTAGTTTTGTTTTGTTTTTTATTTGAGGTACAGGCTTTTCATATATGTGATTGTTTTGTTTATCCACACCCCGTTCATTTGGTAAATTCTCTTCCACACTCCATAGTTCCCTAACCGCACCACCTTACTGCTTAAAATTTTCTTATTGCGTATTCTCCCTATACCACTTTTCCATATATTTTTCTATACCCCACGCCAATGGCAACCCTAACACTACTTCCTACTTTCTTACCTTTTATAGGCACTCAAATATAAATTTAAATTAATAACAAAGCAAAAGAATCTAAGCTGAGATCTACTTTTGAAAGAAAGAATGTGAGATTTGACTTTTGAGTCTCGGTTACATCACTCAGTATATTTTATTTTTCACGTTCATGCACTAAACTGTATGTTTCATAATTCATTTTTCCTTATAATTGCATAAAATTCCAATACACAACATTATCACCATCCATCATAAGTGGATAGACATCTAGCCTGTCCCAAATTCTTAGTTGTGAATATGGTAGCAGAAATGCTGCCATAAAGTGATATGGAGTGATTTACATATGTGCCCAGAAGTAGTATAATAGGGCAAATGCATCATGTGCAGTTTTATTTTAATTTATTTCATATTTAATTGTTTTAGAAACCTCCAAACAAATTTCTAAAGTAGCTACTCTAATTATACAATACCGCTAATGTTGTATAAGCCTTCTCCTTTCCTCATATTCATACAGACATTTGTTGTCATTGGTATTTTTGAAGATAGCCATTGGGGTAAGATTAAATTATAAAACATTTCTGATCTGCATTTTAAATGACTAAATATGTTAGATTTTTTAAAAAGTGTCTGCTATCCATTAGTATTTTCACATTTGAGAATTCTGTTTATTCCTAATCATGTTTTTTTTTAAAAAAAAAAAACAGGATTGTTTGTTCCTTGGTGTTTAAGGTTTTGAATATATCATGTATTGCAGACATTGATAATCATTTCTATATAGTTAGCAATACCTTCCATCTATTCTCTGGGCTGACCTGTCAGTCACTTGACAGCTTCCTTTGTTGGACAAAAGTGTCAATTATTGTTCTTATTTCTTGTGCTACCAGAGTCCTCTTTAGAAAGTCCCCACCAGTGTCTACATGCTGACAAATATACCCCATGTTTTTCTCACTACTTTTGATTCAACTTTGATCTAATATCTGATATCAAAGTGGTTGCGCTTGCTTATTTTCTTGTTTTAATAGTTTTAAATAGCTTTGTCTATAATTTTACCTGATATGGTATGTATGTTTGTTCAAAGGGCAGTTCTTTCTTGGAGGCTTCACAAACTTGGTTCCTCTTTTTAATTCAATCTGCTGGACTGTGTTTTCCTGTTGGTGAATTTGGACCATTGATATTCAGAGTTATTAAAATATTTGCATTACTCTATATTGTTTTATTGAATTCCTTTTTCTCTTTTGATTATCTGTCCTGGCATTATTTTTCTGCTAAAAATATTTGGGTGTGCTTATTCCTCTCTTCAGGCCAAAGCCTTACTTCCATTATACATTGAAATTATATAGCCATACATATATAACCATCTCCACAGAGTTTAACGGAATTATACATTTATATTTATATATTTAATGGATACACACACACACACACACACACACACCCCTGCTTTCATCCTGAGTGTTGAGTGTTATTTCACCTTGAATTTTAAGTGACAGTTTTGTTGGGTATAATACTCTGAGCTGGCAATTACTTCTTTTGAACTTGAAGTATATCCTGTTCAAGCTCTTTTGTCTTCACAAGTTGCTACCTGCTGTTATTTCTGTTATTTTGATGGTCTATCTATATATTAACTTTGCTCTTCTCTTCTAAATTTTTCAACTACTTACTTTAGCCTTGTTGTGTGTATGTGTGTGTGTTGTAACTATAAGATATTGTAGGCTTTTTTTAATGTCCTGTTTAATTTTTGTTCTGTTTCTTTAATGTGTAAAGAGACAAAATACAAGAAAATAAAACATGGAAACATTCCAATTAAAAATAATAAGGGATATTAAACTAAACAAATTTGCCTAAAGAAGAAATACAAATGTCTCAAAAATACATATATTTTTAAAAATATCCAACATTCCTATCTAATAAGGAAACTAAATAAAAACTACTTTGAGATTTCATTTTATCCCATCCAGGATGACTAGTATTAAAATACTATTACTACAACAACAACAACAACTAATAATAATAATATAATAATAATAATAATAATAAAAGAGTGACATAAAATCCTAATATGAATGTAGAAAAAAAGGAAAACTTACTTATATTCAACAAGAATGCCAATGGGTACAACCATTATGAAAATAAAAACGAAAGTTTAGCAAAGGGCTGGGTTCAATATGAATTTTAATCCCACTATACTACTGATTATGTGTCCAAACAATTTTATATTCCACTAAATGTTTATTTTAATTGTTTTTATGAAAGTAAATTCATTTAGTTTATTAATATATCAATGACTTTAAATGCAATAGCTGATTTATGTTAAATTATTTGAATTTTAAGGATTATAAAAATTAAATTATTCTGATATATGAAAACAAAATCATTTAGTTCAGGTGATGAGAGTCTTTAGAAACTAAACAAGTTTAAAAACTCAATGCATATGCTAAAATATATTAATGATTCTCTATCTGAGGTAATACATACATTTAAGGTGTAAAATTGGAGGAAAACTCAATAACTAAATTTAGAATATTTCTTTAGGAATATAATATTCTTTATGTGAATATGCACAGAAGCACATATACCTAAACACAGCACACTTCTTCTCAGTCATGTATCAACCTTTTACACAATTTTTTAAAATTATATTTGACATCTTCCAAGATCTGTGTTTATAGACCACAATTTACATAAGTAATTAAAATTCCTTCAGAAAACAGCTTATTTAAATATTTTTCTTTAACTCGTAGTATCTCACTCATTTCCCCCAAAGATCTACGATAAGTGTGAATTATTCAAAATATTCACATGAATAAATTTTGCCTTTAAAACACAGTTGACTTTATACAAATGTGTTAAGAAATATGTTATGAGAATGGGAAAGTATACACATGTATTAAATATGAAATTAAATGAGCCATGTGTGAAGTAAGTAATTTGTTATTGAAGACATAACTTCCTGAAAAATAATGAAGATGTTGAAGCTTCAATTTTTGGTTGCATTCTTAGCTGTAAGGTGAAGGAATGATCATAGTATTATATAAAACCATTGAAATCTCATATATGGTTTTAACTTATAAATTCTAATGCTGTCAACATGATGAAAAATACTATTAAAAGCAGTAAAATTTAATATAAAATATTCAAAGACAAGAAGAAAATGCATAGTACTTTAAAAATTGCTTTAAATGTGAACACATATTGTACCACTTATTGGATAACCACAGTATTAATGATCAAGTTTACCTGTTTGTTATTTTGGCATTCACATGTTAACACAAGTAATATACAGGGTAAATAATTAATACATATGTATCATTTTAAGATTATAAAATGAAAGTAAAAAAGTATAAAAATAACATTTAGTCCAAGTGGTCACCCATGAAATGTGACTTTATTCATCCAATCTGATTTTAGATGATTCCACCATTAGCTAATTACCAATATCCCTACGAGCTTCTTCATACACATACCTCGAATGGTCTTCATAATTGTTCTCTTTATGTTTAATATTGTCCTCTCAAATTTTGGGAGATGTGTTCTGAAAAAAACTAACTAATACTTCCATTTCATCATACTTATTTAATCACATTTTATGTTACTGAATGGTCAGATGAATGACATTAATAGTGACAATTACTGACTTTTGAAGTAAAATTGAGACTTAGCCCCCACATCTGCAAATAACCAAATCAGAGAGAGAGAGAGTCAGAGAGGAAGAAAAGACAATCATTGTATTAGTGTGTGCTACCTGAATAGTAATTGCACAGTTGAGTTTTGAAAGAAAATTTTTTTCTTTATTTGTTTATTTTTTGTGAAGATAATATAATTACATTTCTCCTTTCTCTTTGATTTCTCCAAATCCACCATACCCCTACTCGATCTCTTTCTAATTTACGTTTTTGTTTTACATTGCTATTTCATGTATATATGCAAATGTATATACATATATATTCTGAAATATAATTTAAGAGAGAAAGAGAGAAGACACATGGAAAGCTCTTAAAAATCTTAAAAGGTTGACTAGGCATAGTCACTGGCAATGCTAAACTTTAGTATGTAAAAGAGATTGAGTGCTAAAATGGATTATATTGTTCACATAAATATTTAACTTAAGATTGTGGAAATAACTTTTTCTAAAGCTGACATTTCAAATAAATGCCAATTGATTCAAAAATGACTGGAACAAAGATAGCTAAAGGGAAAATTTTGGATCTATGTTTTAGAAAAGTTTCATTGATTTCAGGAGAGAAAGGCTGTATATCCCTTAGTTGTCTGATTATCTATTTCATAAACAAAATGCCCATCAACAAACCAAACTCAGCATTTCTAATTCTTTGTAGTAAAATGAGAAAAGAGTAGAAGTAATATAAACTGCAAAATATGATTTCCTGATGCTGTTACATCATCTTGTTTGTGGTTAATCATCAGTGATACCTTGACTGGTTGCTAGGACGTTAGTAAGACACTCTCCGGCTATGTTTGTGAAGATAAATCCATAGGGGGTTAAATAAAGTGTCCTGGAGTCCGTGTAAATACAGTTGACAACAGTCAGTCAGTTACAGGTGCAGATGAAATAATAGGAGGGAAAGGAAGTACCCACAAGGAACACAGGCTTCTCCCTCTCTGCCCCTCGCCCCTCTACTCCCTCTCCTCTCCTCTTTGCTCCCTGTCCCTTCCCTCTCCCTTATCCATCTTTTTTTTTTTTATTTTTTTATTTATTTATTTTTATTTATTTATTTATTTTATTTTCCCATTAACAGCTTCAACTGGGTGTGGCAACGAACCAATCCCGTGGGGTCCCCACAGTCTCCGGCGGTTCCGCAATGTCTCTAAACCCCCCCCCTCCCATACAAAGGCAGGCAGCTTTTCCTTTTTTCCTCCAATTTTTTTGGGGGAAGGGGGGGGGGGGTAAGTAAAAAGGCTCTCTTCTTTTTTTTTTTTTTTTTTTTTTTTTTTTTTTGGGGTGGGGTTTGTTTTTTTTTTTTTGTTTGTTTTTGGGTTTTTTTTTTTTTTTTTTCCCTTTTTCCTTTTCTTTCCTCCCCCTCGTTTTTTTTTTTGTTTTTTTTTTTTTTTTTTTTTCCCCCCTTTTTGTTCTTTTTAAAAAAAGTTTTTTTTTATTTTATAATTTTATTAATTTGGTGTTTTTTTTTTTTTGGGGGTTTGGAACCCCCTTTTTCCCTAACCCTTTTTTTTTTTTTTTTTTTTTTCTTTTTTTTTTTTTTTTTTTTTTTTTGGGGGGGTTTTTCCTTCCCTCCTTTTTTTTTTCCCTCCTTTTTTTTTTAAAAAAAATTTTTTTAGTTTTCTCAAAAAAAAAAATATAAATAATGGGTGGGAAAAAGCCCTTTTTTTTTTTTTGGGGGGGGGGTTCTTGTGCCAAACCTATATCATTATATCCATCTTTCTCTTGATTTCACGTTTTCACATTTCTCTGGCACAGTGTGAGCTGTCATGCTACGCCTTCCTTATGGTAAGGACTGAAAGACCTGAATCCGTGAGGCAAAAAAAAAAAAAAAAAAAAATTTCCTTTCTTAAATTGGAAACAGTTTTGCACTGGCATTGAAACTTCTGCCCAACACATGTGTTTTAAATACATGTATGAATAAAATAAGTGCATCTGCATGATATTATAGACAAATTGGTAACAGTCTCATGAGAACTTTATTCTCCTTTCTGTTCTTTCTCTTTTCTTTCAAATCACTGGAAAAAAACATGCATTATGAAGTGTATACACAAAAAACTTGCCTTTCTTCAATTGCCTACAGTCATTATATTTAAAAACTATTTTTAGTATTATCAAATCATATAAATCCTTTTTATTCCATAACTGCTTTAATTTTAAGCAAAGCATGTTCATTGAAGCTTATGAAAAATTAAGAACATATGAATAATAGCATTTACTTGCCTTCTGCTAAATTAAAGTTGCCAGTAATACTTTTGACATTGAGTTGTCTTTAATAATAAATTCAATGCGTTTTATAAATTAGTTGGCTGCAAGTACTAGTACTGTTTCGGTGTATGTCTTATCATGAATTTTCAGATGCACTAACTTGTGTTCTAGTGCTGGAGGTGCTAACTGTGAAATGTTATCAGAATATTGTGGAAAACAACAGCCAGGTCTGGCAAGTATATAATGTGTGCATTCTTTAATACAGAGAAGAGTTTATATAGGTAGATAGAGACCTGGTAGACATAGCACTCTGGGTAGAAGATACTGATTAATGTATTTGCTGAAAGGGCCCAGTAACTATGTTCATTTGTGTTTTTAATAATTCACCATCTATTGTGTCACCAGCTCAGGAGAGAAATCTGCGTATCTAGTGGAAATGTTTACCCAGAAGGAAGGACTTAATTTTGTGCCAGTTTTTATTCAAGTGTCTGATATTTTACTTTGCATTTTAAGAATGATTTATTTCCATAAGAATGATTTTGTCATATCTATATTTAGTCAGAATGTATATTTATGTATACATATATACAACTAATGTGCTCATATACATACATGTTTATGCCTATGCGTGTGCGCAGACACACACACACACACACACACACACACACACACAAAAAGAGAGAGGGAGAGGGAAGAGGGAGAGATTTAAAGTCACAGAAGAGGATATCTGTGTTCATGCTATTTCTTGTATTCTAATTTTCTCTTTGTATCCCATTGTTCAGTTTATCTTCAGTTTTTTCACCATAAAGATCAGCATGTACATGATACATGAATTACATTGGCTATTATATTGTGTATATAAAACACTGTAATTTGCATATGTAGTAAGAGAGGCTAGCATTAATATCAATCTTTTCGCCTAAAGGAATTAGCTCTGTTCAAGTAGAGATATTAAGTTCCACATTTTCAATGCTTTCCAAAAATCCTTTTATCTGGTGCTTCACGTCAGCAGTCAGTGTTCTAGCAGTGATTATGACATTATTCATCCTACTTACAGACACATTTGATTTTTTTTCACCTATTATTTTTTCAAGCTTACTTAATTGTTTTTTATGAGTACTTGACACAGCTTATGGCTGCTAATGCTTTCTTTTATCTTTTGAAGATACCTGATGTACAGTTGGCATTTTCATTCCTTTGTTCTATTAATTTAGATTGGCAGGTAATACGTGTTATTTTTTAATCTGGCTTTTGTCATTCCTGCCCTACTCAGACATTCCTGTGCGCTGTCATGTTCCTAGAGATTTAATGTGCATTTGACTTTGGTGTCTACAGCTTGATCTCTGCTTGGTCAGTGGCTCTAAGCAGTATTCTTTTGTCTTTATAAACAATGTTAACACAGACTCAATACGAATGCCTCCCCTTTATCTAAAATATTTGAAAAGTCAAGTGGCAATGCTTTCTAGACCCTGCTGTTTTCAGCCCACATTCATACGTCCCTGGTACAATTTTAGATGGAGGGAAAAAAATGTAACTTTCCTATTTGCCTCTTCATTGCCTTATTTTTTTTTAACTACAAATCCTTGTCTTTTCCAAAGCTCAACTTTAGACCAACCAACTTCTCTGAATGTCTTTCGGTCTTACTTTGTTTTCTTTTCCCCATACCTTATGCTGTGGTAAAAATGAATATAATATAAAATGAACTGCCCTAACTATTTGTGTTGTATAGTTCAAAGTAAATACGTTCTCAGTGTTCCACGTCCCTTGTCACATTCTTTTCCATGCGTATCTGAAATATTGTGCTTGATAGAATTGCGACTTTATTACCATGCCCCTGAGAATTTGTTATGCTCCATTTTATCAGTGTTGGGTATTGATCTTATGGTCTCATACAGCTAAGCAGTGCTCTAGTTCTGGGCAAGCCCTTTTGGTGTCCTTTTGTTTGTTTGTTTGTCTGTTCTTTTGAGACAGGATTTCTTGTCCTGTAGACCTGAACAGGCTGGCCCCAAACTCACAGGGATCCAGAAATCTTCCTGCCTCTGCATCCTTAGCGCTAGGATTAATACCACATCCAGGCTCCGAGTGTTCTTTAGCTAGGTCTGAAAAATGTAATTGGCATATCAAAGGGCCCAAGTTCAATTGATAAAATTTGTGTCTAGTATGGGGGTGTTCATAAGGAAAGGAATACATCTTTTCATGCTACCCTAGGAAAAGATTGGTGAATTATGAATATGTGATAAGACAAAAGAGCTTAGATGGCTGCTTACATAGGTAGCAAGATGAGAGGTAAAACAGATTTTGGCCTGGCAATATTTGCTTGTCCATTTTTCTCTTAGTCTCTATTTCAGGGCTTGATGGGAAAATGCTTCTTTTCTTCTAGTACAGGGACTGCACCATTTTATGAAAATTCTATCCCCTCCTTTTAAAATTATATACTGAAGGCCCGTTCCTTGTTGTTGTTTTTTGCAGTTTGTGTGTGTGTGTGTGTGTGAAGAGTGTGGTTGTGTGTGGTGTGTTGACCTGTTTTCATTTGGCATCACATTGTCTGAATTCCTTCAAGCCATGAAACTTAACTTACTATTTGTCCTTCTCCATAACACCTGAGTTTTCTGTGTGAGTGCAGAGGATGGTTTTATGGAACCCAGGAAAGTCCAAAATCAGGATGCTCTTGATCATTCGACCCTCTTGCCTCTCCTTTCCAAGTTCCGGGATTATAGATTTGCGCTTCCATGCCCAGTTTAGATCCCTGGGCTGGAACTCAGACTTTGAGAATACTTAGCACTCACTCTATTATTGTAGCTGAGGTACCAGCTTCAGTAAAATGGTGCATATTTGTAATCCCTGCCCATCTGTGGTGAGCATAAGCGGAACAAAAGGTCAAGGCCAGCCTCAGCTACTTAGTAAAGATGCGAAAAGCCTGAGCTATGAGAGACCAGGTTTTAAAATCATACACAGAAAACGGTTGAGCAATGATGCTTATAGTTTTAGTGGAAGCATCCCTCTCAGCCTCCTTCTTTACCTTTGAAGAGTTGGGAAATTAATTCCAAGCCTTTTCATCAGGAAGTCCCCTGCTTTCAATGTGGAAATACTTACTTTTATTGATAAACTAAACTCTAGATTTTCTAAGTAGCCACAAAGAATTCTGACCAAATACATGAAATGCCATTGTTGGTAGTGTGATTAAATTAACAGGGTTAGTCCCTTGTATGAAGTTGTGTTCTACATGACAGCAGAACTGTATGTAAGAAGCCCCAGCTTTTACTGCAGGAGTTACCAGCACCATGTGCACTGAATCTGTCTCAGCATGCTTATCCGCATGTCAGTCACCACTTGTTCTTTTTCCTTCCACAGTTCTTAGGTATTACCTAGGGTGGATGCAACTCTCATACAGGTGATGCTAACTTCAGACTTGTGATCCTCCTGCCTCACAATTTAGAGTGCTAAGTTACAATCACATAGCACCATGCCCTCATATACCACCATACCCTCATTTGTGGCAGCGTTTTAAGAATTAATTAATGTATTTTTATTGAAAACATTTTATATAATATATTCTGATCATTCTTTCCCCTTTCAGCACCTTTTCCATATCCTGCAAACCTTCCCACCCTTCCAAGCACAAGCTGCCTTTCTCTCTCTTTGGAAAACAAACAGGCAAATACAAACAGCCAAACCAAAAATTAAAAAGAAAGAGAAAGCATAAGGAACACACGCACACACAAATCCACAAAACTGGAAACCATAGAACTCAAGCAAAGAGTCAGTAAGATTAAAAAGGAAGAAGAAAGAAAGGAGAGAGAGAGAGAAAGAGAGAGAAAGAAGGAAGGAAGGAAGGAAGGAAGGAAGGAAGGAAGGAAGGAAGGAAGGAAGGAAGGAAGGAAAAGAAAAGAAAGAAGGAAGGAAAGAAGAAAGGAAGAAAGGAAGGCAGGCAGATAGGAAGGACAAAAGAAATTTCCAAAAGACGACTGAGATGGTTTGTTATTTGGCCATCTACTGCTGAGCATGGCCTGCCTTTAAATGTGGTTTGTATGCCCAGTGAGACTCATTGGAGAAAAATTTTTCCCTCTTGCAAGCAGTTGTCAATGGAAGATAGTTTCTTAAGAAAGGATGGGAGTTTGTGTTCCCTTCCTGTCTCAGGTCGGGGACAAATTAATTTGACAAAGCAAAATGTTTTCAGATATTGAATGCAAAATAATAAAGATAATGATAAAGAGTTTGGCGACGCATGGCCACATAAGGGAAGAATTGAGATGGGTTTTGTTTATGTTACAGATGTAAGATTTGGAGGTTGCAGGACAGCCGTGTCCCCAAATATATTAAGATCAGTACAAACTAGAAGACACTGTAGAGAATAAAGGGTTGCAAATCCTATAACCATCGGGGGGCAGTAGCATCCACAGGTTATATTCTGGTAAAACTCCAAGACCAGTCCTTCCCAACAAAGTACTCTTCAGAACCTTAAGACTGGAAGGCCACTGTACTCAAAGACTAAAGGCAAGAGAATTACACAGTAAGAAAGCAAAATCCAGAGCGCATGTGGGTTTAGGTGAACTTACACAGGCACACAGTGGAGGTTAGGGAGATTCACAGTGCCACAGCTTAGAGTCTTATGCTGCTAGGGTTGACGCTTGGCTAGTAGCTGCTGATCATAATTTCCCATGAGATGGATAAACTGGGTTGTTAGAGGAGTAATGGAATTCTGATGACTTGGAGTGCTTCATAGTCACACAGTCACTGAGACATACAGAAATACATAAGCATTCACGCCTTATGTTATGACCACACCTTATTTCATCTACTACTTTATTAATGATATTTGATAAATCTAGTGGGTTTTTGTTATTCTTTTTACTTTAGGTTTTACTTTTGCCCATATCTCTCTCTCTCTCTCTCTATCATCTATCTATCTATCTATCTATCTATCTATCTATCTATCTATCTATCATCTATCTATCTATCATCTATCTATCTCTCTCTCTCTATCTATCTATCTATCATCTATTCATCCATCTATCTATCTATCTATCATCTATTCATCTATCTATCTATCTATCTATCTATCATCTATTTATCTGTAGTTTAAATTCAATAATAGGCTAGCCAGTAATTGTCTAATCTTACCAAAATGTATCAAAGTCAACAGTACTAGAGTATGTGTATTTTACGCTATTTTGGTGTGCAGACTATACACTCTGGCAGTAAGACACTCTGAATGCTAGTCGTCCTTGTCTCAAACTGCAAAGTTCATTATATTCCCCCAGATCCCCAAATTAGGAAGTGAAACTTGACTCTGTGGAGCTGAGGGTCAAATATTTCGATAGCCATCCCTTCCTGATGCAGTGGCTAAGGACAATGCTTTCTTTCAGTGTCTGCTAGATTATAGTTTCTACATGCTGCTCTTAAAATAAGGTAACTGTTGTTTTTCTTTACAACTAAAGCAAAACTTCTTTTCCAAAATGAAGACAATTATTTCGTATGTTTAGTGTTACCAAACCCAATTTAAAAATAACACTTTCCTTCCACTTCTTGATTTCCACAAGGATAGTGTGAGTGAGGAAAATATAACAACTTAGACCTAGAAGGTGACAGTCAAGCTTCACTTCAGAAATGGTAGTTCTCCATGCTACCAACCAGGGGCTGCTGACTCTAAGGATTAAAATATTTTTTTAAAAAAAATGAGTCCTATTCTCATAATACATGCAGTATTGCCCATCTTATTTTACACTTAAAATTCCTTAAAATTTGTTCTCACAAAGGTTAATTTAAGTCCACTTTTTTTAAAATATTTATTTATTTATTTATTATACAATATTCTGTCTGTGTGTATCCCTGCAAGCCAGAAGAGGGCACCAGACCTCATTACAGATGGTTGTGAGCCACCATGTGGTTGCTGGGAATTGAACTCAGGACCTTTGGAAGAGCAGGCAATGCTCTTAACCACTGAGCCATTTCTCCAGCCCTTAAGTCCACTTTTCTATGACCAATAATATCATTTTATTTTTATGTTTTTAATTTCGGAGATTATGATTAAATATAACATTTTCTCTTCCCTCTCCTCCCTTCAAACCCTCCCATATACCTCTCCCACTAATATCACTTGAAAGGCTAGTCATTACTTGGCTCATCTATCCCCTGCTCTGAGTCTGGGTATTCCTAAGCGTGTTAGTGCTGTGGCTACACAATGACAGCTATCTGCCAAGGGGCCTCATTATCATTTAAGCAAAGACCGAATGTACTCCACTTCAGGAAGTGAGAACCAAGGCTAGGATGCTGCCAAAACAAATGTATTTGATCTGAGCAGAGTAACTTGTGCCCCCAAGCCATTCTGTTCCAGCAATGGGATTATTGTGGACAATTTAGGAATTTTAAAGGCCAGTATGAAAATCTAAGTATTAAGCATCACTCAGACGTTAGGATTTCATTCCTTTTTGTAGGTTTTTAATTTTGGTTGTTTTTCCTGCACCTGGCTATCTAATTAAGAGACATTCATCCCCTGGAGATATTTTAGAAACAATAATAGTAAGAAAAGAAAAACTGTAGACCATACCCTAAAGATGTTTTTTTTTTCCCATTAGTTCTGGCTGCCAGTATCACCACTGAGCTATATAAAAACAATATTTTTCAGCTTACGAAGCTAATGGGAGTTCACTGTCTCTAGTTTTATAGTGGGCAAACCAGCATAGGACCAAAGTAGGCCCTCTGAATGTGGTGACAGTTGTATGGCTGAGGCAGACTGCGGGGCCACTGGTGGTTTAGGCCAGGATTAAACTCTACTGTTTATTTATTTATTTAAGATTTCTGTCTCTTCCCCGCCACCGCCTCCCATTTCCCTTCCTCTCCCCCTCCCCCAATAAAATCCCCCTCCCTAGTCAGCCCAAAGAGCAATCAGGGTCCCCTGCCCTGTGGGGAGTCCAAGGACCTCCCACTTCCTTCCAGGTCTAGTAAGGTGAACATCCAAACTGCCTAGGCTCCCCCAAAGCCAGTACGTGCAGTAGGATCAAAAACCCATTGCCATTGTTCTTGAGTTCTCAGTAGTCCTCATTGTCCTCTATGTTCAGCGAGTCCGGTTTTATCCCAGGCTTTTTCAGACCCAGGCCAGCTGGCCTTGGTGAGTTCCCGATAGAACATCCCCTTTGTCTCAGTGTGTGGGTGCACCCGTTTTGTACTGGCTTTTTGAAACCATTCTCTTTCAAGGGAATAGTGGAGAGGGCCTTGGTCCTGCCTCAAAGCAATGTGCTGGACTTTGTTGACTTTCCACGGGAAACATTACCCTCTTCAAAGAGAGGATGGCAGGTGAGATGGAGGGAGGTGGGGGATTCAGGATGAGAGGAGGGTGTGGGAACTGGGACTGGTATGTAAAATGAGAAAAGGTAGCTTTTTTTTAAAAGATTTTAGTTAATTAATTAAAAAATAAATATAAAAAGGAAAAGAAAAGAAACAGTGTTTCTTTACTTGTTTGCGTTGGGTGTATAGAAGTTCTGGAGAATGTATGATTCCCTGGATTTCCTTTCCTACGATACTAGTTTGTGTAATAACCCCAAGCAGCTATTTCCCTGGCATTCTCTTTATTTAGTGGAGTTCTTGTAATTTTCTCCTATTCTCCAGAAACAGAAATACTCAGCTCAGAGAGGAAGAGATTCGGATTGTGTTTGCTAGGCCATAAACAGCTGCCCTGTTTATTTAAACACACTGTCCAATATCTCTGATGGCACACTTTCACCTATACAATTGAAAAGAAATAGTACCAGATGCACTGAATTGGAGAAATTCACATTGTTGTGTGTGTGTGTGTGTGTGTGTGTGTGTGTGTGCTACTCTGTAAAACAATCTTCTAGACTTTGCTAAAATACCATAAAATACTTAGAAGTATTCCAGTTAGAAGTTAATAATTAATATTACAAAGTTTAAAAAAGGCAAGCATACATTTACTAAAAACATTCATAACCAAATTGACTTGATGGCTATATTAGAAAACTTTACATTTTCATCTATCTACGTAACTAGATGTTTACCTTTCATTCTATATAAGCAAAATAAATTATTGTAGGTGATTAAATGCAACGTAATTCCTACTATCACACCTTTTGCTCCCTGTAATATCAACTAGAATTTCTAAAGTATCTTACCGGTTACCCTTAGGGGGGCGTGTAGTTAAGTGGGTAATGCCTACAGATGGAGAAGCTCTGGGAAACAAGAAAGACATTCTGTCCAGATGCATTGTGGTGAACCTATGAGCATATTAGGTTACTGAGAGATGCATGGGTGATGCAGGAGTTATCATCAACACCAGGACGTCCCCTTGGTGACTTATGGGCAGCTACAACACTGAGAAGTCCCACTGCATTATTGCTGACCTCATACAGAATGGTGACTGAAGTCTTGGGACAGGGAAGCAGTCTCTGAATTTCCTGGGCCCTTGTGCCTCTTGATTTTCCATCCTCCCTGAGGGGAATTTAGCAGGCTTGATCTCATGAAGGTCTTGTCCCATCAGCACAGCTCCTCTGTTTCAGTAGCAATGGGCACATCAAGCCTACAGGAAGTCACCATCCTAACATTTCTCAGTTACTTCCTTAGAAATCTTGGCAGTTACGTTTTCAGTGCCCGGAACACAAATTGTTACTCAGGAAACATTTTATAGGTTCAACTATTTTAAATGGCTTAAGTGTTTTAGCATTTATTGTAATAGTCAAGGAGCATTTTGCAGCATGGGAAGGGCACGAGCTGACAGCTAAAGAAAGGACACGTAAACATCCACACCGTGGAATCAAATTATCATTTTATTCTTACAAACTTTTTGTACGAACCATAGTTACTTCCAAAAATGTTAGCTTTTCTCCTTTTCGTGTTTCTACAATTTCTAGATCGGGTCTAGCCCATTTTACTGCTTTCATTATAGAACGAAAATGATCTCAATTCAAAATTCAATTTCTATGCTTTTGCTCTTTCCTCATTTGAACTCACAATTTTAGTCAATTAGATACTTAAAAGCCCAGAAGGAAGAAGTCAAAGGAATAGTGGGTTTTAATTAAGGGTCAGAAAAAATGCAGCCAGCTTTGAGGAAAGCCAGAACATAAATGAATTCAGGGATCAAAGGGCAGGTGAGGAAATCAACCCTGCACACCCTTAACACATGTGTTAATTGTGACTGCTTTTCTACTACAATGGTGACGAAGGTGAGAAGTTGCTACAAACTAGGTGACACCTAGTACTCAAGTGCTTGTCTGATCCGATATGAGGAACATAAGTAAGTCTGTTATCTGCGCTCTCAAGAGTCTTTTATTCCTTAGGTAATATGTTTTCACTAAATATAGCCTTGAAAGCCTTTCCTTAAAGTAGCCTCAGCAACTGCACAAATCTGTAAGGATTGCTCTTAGGTAAGTATTTGTGGTTTCTTAGTATAATAGAAAGCTAGGAAACTAGGAAGGAGAAATGCCATAGGAAAGTGAGAGTCTTCAAGTTGGACATTTATAGGGAAATTCAATAATGGGACTGTCTCAAATATTAATTCCACACTTGGGTTTGAGAAGGAGTGACTTTTAGACTGTGCTTAGCATCAGTATGCTGAATTTCACATGTGAATGTTTGGAAGGGACACTGCCCCTGAGCAGAAGTGTGAGGGTTGACCTTTTACTTAGAAGAAGTTATAAGCATCTGTTTATTAAAATCTATAGTGATGTTACCGTGAAAATAATGACATAAAAGTCATTAAAATTCTGCTAGCAAAGAAATACTCTGTAAAGCACTTTAGATGATTTCATGGCCAAATTTTAAGCCAACTCTACTGTGCATACCCTGATTCTGACAACCCTGGCCCCATCTCTGTTGAACTGCACATGTCCCACTATAAATACAATCTGCTTTGAAGGTGTGAGTCTTTTAGCTATTTTCGGAAGTTTGCCAAGGGGGCATGTACATCTGCCAGAATGAAAAACATGGGACAATTTTTGTGCCTCTAGGTGGTTCTAAAATGGCATGCCACCATCTGCCATTGGATATGTTTTAACGATAAGCATTTAAAATGCTATAACGAGTTTTACAAGATCACAAGGATTCTGAGTCTTTATGTAATTTGGAGCCAATAAGACAGATAGTTAACCCACAGAAACGTGCGTGTTTCGGTGCACATCTCCCTTAAGTTTCCCTTACAAAACTTAAGGAGGAGATTATTGTGCTCAAATATGCTGGGAGTCCTGTGATAACGTGATAATCAATATGTTGTCATCGGGAAGATGAGCCTAGCAAACTCAACACCAAGCTAAAACACTATCTTCCCGGGAGCTTACTAATTGATATTCAAATTTATACATTTAAAATGCTGTTTTTACCTGACTGCACATTGATTCATATTTCTGTCCTCACATTGAAGGTAGCCAACTTTCTTAGAAAAATGTCTGTCAACATTTGCAATAAAGTTCATACAAGAAAAGTGTTTTATCTTCAGTGCCATGTCCTGCACACATGAGGCGAAGGAAGGAAGCTATCAGGAACCGTCTGTCATTTACTGGCCGCATTATGCTTTCATGATTTCCAAGATCATTCGATATAATCCTTCAGGGCTTTAAATTATTTTTAATAGTGTATGCTTCTGAAAGTGTTATCATAAATGAATGTGATATCATGTCAATAAAGAAACAAAATATCACTAATACTAAAGTAGCCACCACTGATTCAAAATTGCTGGCAGGTGACTGACTCTGCCTGGAGATTCACGTGTGCCCCCACCACTGGGAATCGTCGCTGTAGTGATTTTTAAAGTTTGCATAAGCAATGTGCTACAGAAACCTAGGCAACGAACATGTTTTCTAACATACAAGTTTAACTCCTTTTGGTTCCATTGGCTATTTCTTACTTAACTAAATTATATGTAGTTTAACTAATGAAAAGAAGATGCTCACTATTCCTTAAGAGGAAGGCAAAGGGAAATTTTTTCCACACTGACTTTCTCTTTGCCTCAACTGAAATATCTTCACATAGCAATGACATTTGTAATAATTTCATAAATAAACTTTGTGTTGTTTTCAAATCGCATTTTAATATTTTAAAGACTGGTCATTCTTGTGAGCCATGGGTTATTTTTATATCAAGATAGGAATGATGGCTGCTTTTCTTCCTTGGCAAACTGTATAACACCTTCAAATACTATTAAAGCTTCTCTTCAGGGAGGAGGCATCTAGGTCAGTCCCAACTCAATTTCTCAAAGTCCTGTGTCCAAAGCATATGCTGACTTTAGCATCAGGGTCATGCCTTTAAGTTCTGGGAGGTAACCAGGGCAGCAGCAATAGCCTCATTGTTGTATGAGTCTCTTGAACTCTTCTGACCAACAAATGCTGGAAGATTTCTCATGCTTGGCACTTTGGTAGACAATAAATGTTTGTTTGTTTTTTTCCAAACATCCACAGTGTTCTTTATCCCTCTCTGCCTGCTTCCTTAGCTGTTAAATGTTTAAGAGATCATATTCAAAAATAAGTTACTTGTTTTCTTACAGCAGAGATTTAATAATTCGTGTACAAGTAGGATAATAGTCTTCTATTAGTTGTTTCTTTTGCAAATAAATATTTTGTCCTGTCTTGTTTCTTATGTTCTCATTCTCTCAATATTACCTTTACCATGAACAAAAAGTTTTATTTAAGAGCTTTATTTTAAAGATTGAGAGTTTTCATTGACAATTTTACTTTGATAGTAACTGTTTCATTCTCTCGGCATTCATTTACTTCTATCCTGGCCTTCTCTAAAGTTTGCAAAGGTTTTCTCTCCTCTGTTTTGGCTTCTACATTTTAATATTTACTTCACCATTTTGTACACACATACAAACAAAGACAAAAATTGAGTCTTCCACATCAACACATCTATTGGTGTTGTCATTCCTTTTGGTCTTATTTAAGCAGTCATACAGTTGAAGTATTATGTGTGAATCTTTCTCTTTATTTGTAGGAGCCATAATCACACAGATTTCTCTCATCTTCTGGGTCTTAGAAACATTCTCTCCTCTCCTTTTTGAGATTTCCTGAGCCTTTTGCACAGGAGTTGTGTTCTAGATGTATCTGTTAGGACTATGCTCCCAACAATAGTTAGTCTCAGTGATTTGAGCAGTATGGCTTTCAGTAATAGTTGTTTCAGAGAGAAAGTTCTTTTTATATTTTAAATCTTTAGGTTTTTTTAAGATTATAATATGGTTAAACCATTCCTCCCTACTCCTTGCTTTCTCTAAAGCCTCCCATTCATGCCTCCTTGCTTTTTTTATAAAATTCATGGCCTCTTTCATTCATTAATTGTTTTTGCATGGACATACACACACACACACACACAAATCTTGTACCAGTCATGATTCCCTCTCGTTGAGTGGTCCCCCAGTTAAATTAGCAAGCTATTGGTTAACATCAAGGTATGGATGCCCTTACTGAACACTCTGGGATATCTTGTCCTGCTATTAAATGCAATGGTCCATAGGCATTAGAGCAGGGTAGGAGTATGGGTGATTTGCCTCCACTGGCAGCTTATATATAGCACATTCCAGTAATGTGAAAGCTAAGTCCTCAAGAAGTAGGGTTAAAGGTCAGGTCCTCAAGTCTTCTGTCAGAAGGGACCAGTGCCATTAACAACACAGTCTTACCTCCATGATCTTGGAGGCAAACAAGGGAAACAACAAGAATATATATATAGTTTTCAGAGTCTCTTGTAATCCTCTGATCAACACTGAACAATCGCTTAAAAAATGGATTTTTCATGCCCGGTACCAGATTTTTGTTAGATAGTCCAAGTCTATTGGAGAGACATTGTCATCCTGAGTGGTATAACTAAATTATATATGTAAAATTACATCTACATGTAATTTTCAGTATAAAAATAATGAATCTTTATGTTTTTCAAATGTCCTTGTTATTTTCCCTATCTCTAACACTCCTATATTTTTTAGCTTCCAGTTAAAGCATCTGCCCAGATGATTAAATTTCTTTATTAAAAACGGCATCAACATATGAATGATCAGACACATTCTCTGTTGTGTGACCTTCTAGGAGATGTAGACATTTGTGGATTGCTCTTATATTTATAATCCATGAAGGATACAACATTTTCTCTTTTCAGATATAGCTATCCACTAGTCACAGCACCGTTTTTTAAAGTTGTCACTTTGTTTCCTGTCTCTCAGAGAGAATTTGCTCCTTTCTGGAAGGTCAGCTGACATGTTTATGTGCCCTGTATTCTCTCCAATTGATCTGTTTATACTTTTGACAATAACTCATGCCCTTAACTGCTGTAGCTTTACGAAATTCTTGGTAACAGGTATGAAAGTCATTCAACATCATGTTCTCAATTCTATATCTTATTTCTCTTTCTCACAATATAATGCATATTACTTTTGAGAACACTTGGATTAGAAGCTAGTGTTCCATCTTTAAAAAAAAAAAAAGAACTTCAAGACCAGATGTGCTTGATTTGGAACCTGTCCTGTTACCTCTTTTCATATTATTTCTTTTATCTTATGGAATTATAAAGTTATACTTTTATAATTATGATTTCCCCTATCCTCTCCTTCTTTTTGACATTTTCATTTTTTGTTCAATTTCAAATTTATAATTTATAGCCTCTTTTTCATTGTTGTTTTCATATATATAAAATATATATATATATATATATATATCCTGATCATTCTGTACAATGTTACTTGTATGTATATGGATTGACTATCTGATATTGAATTACCAACCAGTGTGCTTTTCCCTGGGGGAAGACTGTTTCTCCAGCTCTCCTCATTCCTTAGAGTCCTGTAGTTCTTGTGTATAGTTGAGACTTCATGATCTTTCCGCTGACGTAACATGTCTATTTTTGCACTTCTTGTTCAGCTCAGGTTTAGATGGTCATTTTGATGAGACTTTATTTTTAGCTTCAGATATTGGTAGGAGATGCCAATGAATGAAAAACTACTCGTTCCTCTGCTCTTACAATCTTTTGTCCCCTCTTCTGTAGTGTTCTCTGAGTCTTAAGTTTGTACTGAGCTACACATTTCTATATTTTGACTGCTTGTGTTTTTTGTGATGAATGATTTCTGACTGTTGCAAAGAAAAGTTTTATTGAAATGGGGTGAAGACTACACTTATCTGTGAGCTTAAGGACTAATATTTAAAACATATATATTCAGAAGGGAAAGTCAGATAGCATCACCTAAGAGGTTCTCTTTCCTGAGTGACTCAGGGTGTACTAGACTCCATTGCTAATGATTTTCCAACCTAATTTTAAAACTTCAAACCACCAAGAGCTTTATATAAATGATTAACATATTTAGTATAATTTTCAATGAATATCATTTGAAAATATCTTTCTAAATAACAATTTATCTCGTAGCTATACTGTATTTTTCAATATGATTGGTGCTGCTGATACATCAAAGTTTTTCACTAGAAACAGTCATTTGGAAAGCATGATAGGAATTTTATAAAAAGTAAGACATTCCATAGACTTTAACTACCTGAAAAGTGTTTTTTTTTTTTTGGCCCATCTGGTAGGTACTCACCAGGATAATTCAGTGATATTTTTCAATGTAGAAATGCAATTCTTATTATTTAACATCCACTTAAAACTGTTATTAAGTAGAAAGTTCAACATGTCTGTTTACTGTTGTTTAGTTTGATAGTTGAAACTGTCTTTAAGTAAACACATTTCACTTTCAATTTTCTTTCTCGTATCCAACTCTCACTTTTTCTGTTAGTCTTAGTGAGTGTGCATACAAGAACTTTATGGGTATAATGCTACCTTGCTAGATCCTTTTCCTACACTTAAGATGGTTATATAAGAGATAACATCTTGCTTTACATGTGAGATGATGCTGGTTAGGAACATCCTTTTTGTTCCCATTTTCCCTCGGATTCCACTTCCTCCCTTGTCCGGTAATCATTACTTTCTTTTTTAGAAAATACATAAGTTATATTTATTTTATGTGTGTGTGTGTGTCTTTTGTAGGTGGGTTATGGGGAGGTGCAGGTGCCTGCAGAGGGCAGAAGGAAGTGTCAGATTACCTGAAACTAGAGTCACAGGTGTGAGCCTCCTGGTATGGGTGTTAGGAACGGAACTCAGGTCCTCTGTAAGACCAGAACCTGCTCCTGAGCCACCTTTCAGGCCCTGAGTTCATTATTTGATCACTAATGTATTTGTTTCTAAATACCTGAGACTTTCTCTCAAATTTCCCTGTCTGCTAGAACCCTCTCCTGACAACTATATTAAGATTTATTCCACCAAATATTTGTCTAGTGCCTAAAACAGTGAACTCAGTCTTATGAGTTGTACTCTCTTTATATCAGTCATCATAGATCACAGTCAGAGTCTCGACATTGCTGGGTATTCTCCCCATATCTCTATAATACTTTCATTGTTGCAGACAAAACATGAGTTTTTTTTCTTGTTTCTGAGTCCAGCCTATTTAGGGATAAAGATTATTTTTAATTGATTTTATTGAGCTGTACATTTTTCTCTGCTCCCCTCACTTCTTCTTGTCTTCCTGTCAACTCTCTTCTATGGTCCCCATGCTCCCAATTCATTCAGGAGATCTTTTTCTACTTTCCATGTTTGTCTGTCTTAGGGTCCTCATTGTTGTCTAGGTTCTCTGGGATTGTGATTTGTGGGCTGTTTTTCTTTGCTTTATGTTTAAAAACCACTTATGAGTGAATACATATGATAACTGTCTTTCTGTGTCTGAGTTACTTCACTCAAAATAATGTATTCTAGCTCCATCCATTTGCCTGCAAAATTCATCTTGAATTTTTCATCATTTTTCTGCTGTGTAGCACTACACTGTGTAAATGTACCACATGTTCCTTATCCATTCTTTGGTCAAGGGTCATTTAGGTTGTTTCCAGGTTCTGGCTATGACAAACAATGCTGCTATGAACATAGTTGAAGATTAACTTGACCTAGAGGGATGTCATTGTCCGTCACAAGCTTTACTAGATTTCCTTGACCTAAAATACACTTGATGTGAAGATGATTCATTTCTGCTCTTACTTTATTCTTTCCACTAGCAAGGCCATTATTGCATACTAGTGATTTGCAGACTTTGATAGCGAACCTGGATCTCTTCCCTGAGAGTTAGGCTGCCTAACAGAGATGTACATGGACTTACACAACAGACATAAATTTAACATTTGCAGGAAGCATCTACCCTGTGCCTTTAGTCTCCTACCCTACAGAAATCTTTCTCATGTGACAAATAAACAATGAAACATCAGCTCTAAAAGAAAAGGCCCACTGTTCCTTTCCTTACTTCCCTACATCTTTAGGAGCACTAACTTTGATGGCTGAATCTCTAAAGCACATACCTGCTCTCACTGCTTCTCAGCATGTCTCCTGTTACCATTACAGACTATGTATCACTGTCATATCTGGACAGCATAAATGGGTCCTAACTGTTTCCCCCACTCTGTCTCCTGATTTCCCATAGCCCATATCTACAATGCTGCCACTAGTTTGTCTTAACCATAAGTCAAATCATTTAATTTCTCTGCTTACAACCTTGTAATTGTGTTTTACCTCACTTAGTTCCAAATCTAAATTTAATATAAGTTTCTATTTGTCTTACCCGTAGCTTCAATATCAAATCTCTGCCGTATATTCTTGTTCTATGGCATTTATTCCTTCCCAAGTCTCTGCTTCCTTCTGCTTGAAGCGTTCATTTCCCAGTATTTTCATGGCTGTTCTTATTCATCTTTTGTGGCAGAATTCAAACATGGTGATCATATTACCTTAAGCTAGAAGATTTTCTATCAATGACCTCTGACACATAATGACCACATTAAGTTTTATTTTTATGATCCTCAGTATTGTTTAATAATTAGAAGGGCTTTTGTTATATATTTTGCATGAGTTCACTGTCTTCCCACTGTCTCCCCAAACACTTAATGTCTTTGAGGATAATACTCTTATTTTTTAAAATATTTTCTACCTGTGCAAATGGACTTCCTAAAACAGAATCAATGCTCACTAAATCAACTTGCCTATCCAAATGAACCACGCTGATCATTTTTATGTTTCTAATAAAATTTAAATCTTCATTTACAACGTTCTAGGTGTTGAAACATTGACTTTCCTTATTAATATTAAGCTAGATTCCTGTATAATAAAGTAGACTCCAATAATTCATTTTTTTGAATGTTTTTTATAGAGAGTCAGTTTAGGAACAAAATTACAAATTTAAATAGTAGAATGAAGCTAGAAGGCTATAAAGAGTTAGATTTATCAGAGTAAATTCAAATCCAATATAGGTTTAATAGGGGCTTGTATTCTGGCAGAGAGAAGTTCCCTTAGATCCTATAATGGTTCACCACTAATCTATAATATAGATTCAGGACTGCTCAGTTCCTCCCTGCACAGATGAGGATGTTTGAGGCATAATTAAAGTGTGTCTATATGATTCTTTGATTTTCACGTTAAAATATGTAATTAAAGTAGAAGAAGTGATTTACATATTACTGTCATTTGAAGCTTTTCTCCATCTCTCACTGCCTGGTTAGCAGCGAATATTGAATAATAATAAAAATGCAGTTGTGCTTAGGGTCTCAAAATTGGAGTCTTACTGACAGGTGTGCTTAGTAATGGAAGCGTGGGGATTAGAAAGTTTCCAGAGGTGTGATGAAACACCCTGACCACGTGCAACTTGTGAAGCAGAGGGTTGATTTCAGTCTACAATTCCAAGTAAAAGTCTGTCACGAAGGAATGAAGACAGGAACCCGAAGGCAAGAACTGGAACAGAAGTCATAGAGAAACACCCCTTAATGGCTTGATCTTCACTGCTCACTAAGTCTCTGTTCTAATACAACAGAAAACCTCCTGCTGAGGTTGTCACCACCCACAGTGAGTGGGATTCTCTGATATCAATAAATAAATAAGAATGTGTGTGTAACGCTGTTTACATAAGAGGGTGTGGGGGGGATGGAGTAGATCAGAGAGAAAGGAGGATGAGCAGGGAAATGGTGTAATTAACATTTAGTTCAATGAAGCATTTGCAAACTTATAAAAATAGTTATCAGGTAGCTTAGCAGTTCCATCTGTAGTTAAAAATCCAACAGAATCAGGTCTTCTATTAAACTGATTGAACTCCTTCTTCAGTCCCAACTAACCTGTATAGATTATCCCATTAAAGAAAAAAATTCACTTTTGTGTTCCTGCTCTCCTTTTAATCAAAGTAAATTCTTCAACTCTAACTGACCTAAACTACAGATGTTTAATTCAAAATATTGGATAGCATCATAAATGCTTTAAAAGACTCTCAACGCCAGTCATCGGGGCTGATCACGCCTTACTCAGTCATCAGCAAAGAAGCTTCTTCTGAGGCAGATGGGTACAAAAACAGAGTCGTACAGCCCGATGGTATGAAGAAAAGGAGAGAGCTTGGAAAAGTCAGCCCTAAATGGGATGTCTCCATCAAATTCCTTCCCTCATAGTTCAGGGAACCCTGTAGAAGAGGAAGCAGAGTGTAAGAGCCAGAGGGGCTTTAGGACATCAAGAAAGCAAGATACTCTGAATCAACTAAGCAAAGCTTATCTGAGCTCACAGATGCTGCAGTAGCATGCACATGGCCTGCATGGCTCTATGGCTCTGTGGCTCTGTGGCTCTGTTCCAATGTAAATTGTTTCCAGTTTAGTGGTTTATGGGATTCCTGAGTGTGCAAATTAGTGGCTCTTCGATTCTTTTACCTTCTCTTGGGTTCTTTTCTCTCTGTCAGTTTGTTTTATCCAATAGTAATAAGTTAAGGTTTGTTTTATGGTATTATTTGTATCACATTATATTTTTTATATTATTATCCCTAAGAAGCATGTTTATTTTTTAATGTGTGACCAAAGGTAGTAAATCAAAGGGAAAGGAGGTGGAAGGGAACTGGGAGGAGTGGAGGGAGAAGAAACCATATATATATATATATATATATATATATATATATGAAAAAATATTTTCAATAAAAGGAAAATGTCATAATTAATTTGGCAAATTATAGAAAATAAGTACAATATGAATTAAGCAGGATATTTATATATAGAACTGATTTTAGTTACTCTGTTCTTAGAGTGAGGCTGATTGTTATTGATGAAATGAATTTTTTTGATGGGATTGATTTCAATCTCACATGTCTACTAAATAATCATATTTTAATACATATTTCCCTTCTCTAAACATAAAAACAAAAAGAAAATCACATGCACATTGTATAGTATGAAAATTATATATTTACATAGTTAAGTACTTTATACGTGCACATAGATATATATTGGCACATTAATCTTTGCTTTCAAGATAATTATAAATAAATATCAGTTTTAAGAAAAACCACTTAAATATATAAATAGTTCATCATTATTATGGTTCTTTGATTGAGTATAAATTAACATAAGATTAAGGTCAATGACAGTTTAAGAGATATTGATTATCTTTTTTTATATTTGAAATTTAATCAGTAGCCGTGTTTCCTAATCATTAGCTAGGACCCATGTAATCTATGTTGGTATAAACTTCCTCATTCATCCTTTGAATCAAGGCCTTGATTTGATAAACTTATTTTAGGAATCTTTTAGAATCAATTACAAAACTCTTTCCAAATTATTATTTTAGTTTCTAATATTATTTTGTCTATAAATCTTCAGTTGTATATACTGTTGACCTTTTTAATTACTTTTATACTTTCCTGAAAAACAGTCTGGTTATATCCCTAAGGTCATATATCTCAGAATCATCTCATTCATTGGTCTCCTCCTAAGGTTTCTCAGTAACTAGTGGGGAGTATTTTCATTGCTCCAAAACGCTGTACAGAATAGACCCTGAACAGTGTCACAACTACAAAATAATAAATATACCTTTGGTATTATCATTCTGATTCATCTATCTTGCGTCATGTGGTAAAATAGCTCTAAATGTTTTTTTATCAGTTCTAAATATAGTTTAGAGAATTAAAGAAAAATAGTAGTAAATATATAATAAGATCAATATAAATAAGAATTCTATGTACTAGAAATCACTTAAAATTATTCATGCTGGCCTCATTGTCCTGATAAGTAAATTCATCCTCAAGAGACATCTTTATTGTTATGCCCCAATCCATGAAGTACCCCAAAATCCAACACGGAGACCTAGTCCGTATGTAAAAGCAAAGACCCTTTATTTTATGCGAGTTTGCAAATCGGTCTCTCCTCATGTCCAATGTATTGGAATAAACAGAGAGTCCAAGCTCAGTTAGAGTTGGGTTTTTATAGCAGTAACGGTTGGGGTGAGAGTTTTTTTTAAGCTCAGGACCCCTGATTGGCTGACTTTTGTCTAGGGGTGTCCTAGTGAGTGTGTGCTGGAAGGTGAGCCTATCTACAATGGTTGGAATGTTAGGCATTTCCTTTGGATGGTCTGTTCTTGGGTGGTGCTCAGGTAATCTCAGTTTGTGGTTCTTCCCCAGGTATTGCTTCAGAGTAAACTACTGAGACTCAGACCTCCATTAAATTTATCCATGGCTGAGTCCTACTCTGGCAGGTGATAATGGTTGGAAGTAAAGAATTTCCTTTGGATGATCTATTCATATTTAGCTTATCATGGCTGGCTCCTACATTTATCTGGCTTGTTAATGTTATCTAATTTTGCATATATTGTAAGACAGAAGCTTTTCTTTTCCTATCTTAATAATGTAGGGAAAAAGCGAACAGCTTTTCTCCTTTTAAATTAACAATTAGATAGGTTTCTATAAAGGGATTATTGTCAGGAGGGATAAGTTTTATAGTGTCAGGGTCAGCATTGTATTTATTCTAACTATAACGACACACAATTTTGCTATATTTCTGTATAAAAACAATCTCCAGAGTGCTTACTTACAAGATGACTTTGGATACCAGAAAATTATTTCACTAAATAGAAAAGGTCATGTTTGAACCCTGCAGGTACATCTAACATTGCTCTGAAGCTTATGGTTTAAATTCAAAGGGAAAGTAAGGATGCCACCTGGTTAGTGTGTTAAAGGAAGGATTTACTTAGAGAAACATTGATCCACACAAAATCCCTGAGGGCTGCAGGTTAAAATATGTAGGTACAATGAAATTACTGATAATAATTACAAAGTTGAGTCTTACACACACTTAGAGGCAAAACAACACAGAGACTTACTGGTAACACTTCTTCGAGGACTATTTTCAAGTTCTCAGTTAGATAACTATCCTCTGTCCTCAAAGATTACATTGATTCGTTGGGTTGAGTGGTAGTACGATGAATGTGCTGGCTTCTTTTTCTTGATGGAAAAGACAAGAATTTGAAACTTGATTTTAGCGACCTATATAATCGCACTTATCAGTCGGAACTCTCTTTGTCTTTCATAGATATGTAACAAAAGTTGTTCTAGCTCGTTAAATAGAAACAGTTATGTGACACACTTTGTTCTGTGTAAATCCGGGGACGATGTCCATAGGCTCAACTATGACTGTGGATAGCTCCTGTGCTGTACTTCGTACCTCACAGGCGAGTAGTGTTCGCAGTTGATACAATACCGCCCAAGCCCCGGGCTGTAGATTTCACTAAAATGCAGGGCGGTGTCAGTTTGCTCAGGAGGTGGCAAGGAAAAGCTACATCCTTTAGAAAGGAAATCCCCTGCCGAAGTGATCTCCATGTTTGCTGCTCTTTGTTTTCACTGTCACGAAGAGGGTCCCAGTTTGTTCCATTTCCTTACAGTTCTCTCAAAACCAAAACAAGAGGATGTGAGAAATAAGAAAGTGACAAAGACGCAAGCTGAACGAAGCTTAGGTCTGGAATGAGGTTGTCACCTGAGTTTTCCAGGGCTGAGGAGACTGTGCATAGCGTACCAGTAGAGAGGGGTCATAGGAAGGTTTTCGGCAGGTAGTTCTTGATGAGCCCAGAGGTCCCCTGCGTTTGCAGAGTGTTGCACCACCGACTGATGACAGTCAAAGACTTGGCCATACTTCCAAAGGGAAAGTGGGCAGACACAGGTGCATGGTTCTCCAGGCAACAAAATGTCTCCTGGTGTTTAGTTAAATAGTCTGTTTGTTTTCTGTTGGAGTGAAAGAAAAGGTATGCCATATGACAAGGCATATTGTTTGTTTCCTCAGGAAAGCTTGTGTTTGGGAGAAGACAGACTGGGGCTACTAAATCTTCATTAAGGAGGTGATTGCACTAACCAATTCTTCAGCGTACAAATAATCTCAATTAAAGTTTTTATTCATCTTCAGATAAAAAAAAACCCTTCAGATTCCTTCCACACACAAATAACAAAGAGACGCTCTCCAGTGCTCTCTTCCCATAGCCACACAATCAGTAGCTTCCGTTTCAATCTAGCAACGCTAGTTTTGAGTGTGATACTTTTAGAGTAATTCAGCCCGTTCTTAAATCAAGAACACGTGTGTTATTGATGGAGACCAAGTGAGTGAAAGCAATTCAGCACAGAGGGCTGCGGCCTGACAGTAATATAGTCAGGCAGGCAGCTTCAGCCAGTATTTGAATAGAGTACTATAAAGCAATAAATTATTTCATTCTGGAATGACAAGGTTGCACATCTTCCATGCTGCACGTCACCTGTTTGTTGTTATCACAAACCTCTTTATTCTGTAACAAATTATGGCAAATGGAAAGGGTTTTAGAATGGTGACATGCAGGTAATATCTCCTGATAATAAGGATGTAACACTTGCTGCCACAACAAATGTACTTCCTGCTGGCGTGTTTTATGTGACATTGCTGTGGGTTTTTTTCTCACTGCCTTTAGATGCAGGGAGCTTTCACACGTGGAAAGATAGGTGGATGAAGGTAATAGATCTTGTGAAGCACTTAATATGAAGAATATATTGTCTATCATATGTGAACTTGTATTGATAATATTCTCATTTTCTTATTCCTGGTATAATGAATTTCCTGCAGTTAACAAAGTATCAGGTTGATCATTGACTTTTCAACAGTTCAATCTCGTATAAATTAAAGATGTGTCTTCAGTGAGTTATTTTAATTTCAAAGACCAGAGATGTATGCCCCCATACTAAAGTAACTGCTCTTATCACCATCCAAAGAAACCTGTGCTGGGGGCATCCTTCAGGGGGTAGAGAACATGGGCATCATCTGGTTCCATCACTTCTTGGCAGTCTTTGGGGAAGGTACAGAACAAAGCCAGAGGCAATGAGGCTATAGACAGCTTGTCGCTGTTTTGTTTGAATGAGACAAAGGCCAGAATTTTATCAGCAAATCTCAGAGGGAAGGAAATATGATTTTGTCAATTACAATGAAAGTAAAAAATCGAATAAATCTAAAGGCTTAACTCTGCCCACCTATGCCTATTGTATGTTTTCATTTACTTTGAGATTCAGTAGACTATATGGTGTTTGAGTTCAACAAGATGACTAGTCATTTAGGACATCACAGCTTGGCAGTGGTCACAGTTAGACTGTTGTTCAGTGACAAATACCTATGTGAGAGATTCTGCATGTAAACTCACGAAACAGTTGCAGCCTTTTGTGGAGAAAAGTTTGGAAACCTGTGCAGGTTTATTTATTTGGGATATATCGGAGATTGCCTGTGTGATAGATCAGTCAGCATGATGTTTGCCTAATATGTCTGGGCAGTGTAAGAATGTGGTGTGTTTCTCCGTATCACACAGTTTTCTGCATCCGAGAGCAGCCAGTCTGATTTCCTGGTCATTCTTTGTCAAGAACGGCATTCATGATGTACACTGGCAAAATAGAGCAGAAAAAAAAAAATCATCATGGATTTACATCGGCAGTGCTTTGAGAGTTAATGTGGAGTCAGACCTAAAGGCGAAGGTGGGATCCTTGGGTTGTGTATGTTGATCCAGACTCACTTGGGCTTCTGTAAAATATTCTGCTCACACATTCTGACTGTCTCATCTAGTGCAGGAATTATATGTTGCTGACTCTGTCCTACTTCATCAGACAATATCAGCCATAAGCAACATCCTCCATGCTGATTTTCAAGCTAGCAATCAATTGGCGAGCCTAGACACGGAACAATGAAGTGCTATCCTAGCTACTTTTTTATTTCATTATGACTTGCTTTGTATTCAAGTTTATATATATATGAAGCAAAAGGATTTTTTTCTAATCATATCCTCAAATGACCTTTTGAGGGTGTTTTTTGTTGAAATAAATTGTTATTTATATTGAATGACTGGAAATTTTATTGATCTATAAATCACACATCACAGGTCTAGAAATTATATACTAAGTTAAATCTTCACAATCAATTGATTTCAGATTAGGAAAAATACACCTATTAAAAAGCATGCAATTTGTGGACTAATGCCACCAGATAACAAGAGTGATTAGGTTGTATACCTGGTGTCAGATTTTAACCCTGTGGTGATGTTTATTGGGACTGGTAGATGAAACATGACTTAGGATGGTATAGCTAGTAAATTATCAATAAACAAAGCCATGCATGTGAATATCTCCAGCACCACTCTTGATCTCAAATGTGGAAGTAAATTAATTTCTGTGATATATATATATATATATATATATATATACTTGGAATGCATTAAATGGTATTTTAAATGAATTTTTAAAAAATTATTTTTAAATTATAAATAGATAGTTAAAGGTGTGGATGTTTTGCCAGTATGTATGTATATCCACCATGTGAGTGCTACTAGAGTTAAGGATGATTGTGAACTATACCATATAAGTGACTGTGAATCAAAGTCAGGTCCTCTACAAGAGCAGCAAATGTTCTTAACCAATGAACTATATCTCTGACCCTGAACCATGAAATTTTGAGTTTAATCATTTGATATCATAATTTTGTTTTAGTTCTCTTTTTTGTCAATAATTACCTACAATGTTGAAAGAAAGCATGGCTTGCTAATTGCTGTGCCTACAACTCTTCAAACATTTCTGATGGATTTGGTAGCATATGTTACACCTTAAACATCCTAGATGTCATCCAGCCACATCAGATTGAGGTAGATAATATCATGATGTCCTATAGTAATGGCACAATACTTGGTAAGATAAGTTGTAAGCAACTTCGTCACTAGGCAGTAAAGGTGCTCAGGTTCTACAATGCTACATGGTACATATTCATGTCAAAAGAGAAAAATAGAATTTTTTTACCAGTTACTTTATATTCAAGTTACTTTTGAGCTTGTTGATGTGGTTTTATTTGTTTTTGTTCATCACTGTAAATTTTATCTGAACTGCATTAAGATTATGCATTCCCTCAAATTTATATGCTGTTGAAGAAATGACAGTTGAGAAATATTTTACCTAAAATCCTACATACTTGAAAGTATTTTCGATTTTTCAAGACTTCCATGTATGTGTCAAGTATATATTTTGTATTTTGGCATAAATAGGCCTTTGAGGATTATGCTAAGCACTCGTTAGAACACTTTCTATGCGAAAGTACTGCTTGAAATGTTTGTACTAGTGTAATAAAAACACAATATGCATTCTGATATTGTTTTAATCTGTCACTAAATAATTTAAAAATTGAAAGAGAAATTGCTATCCATGAGATCTTTGTTAAGTCGTAAAATAAAAGGGAGTGCTCCTAATGTTAGTTTGTGTACTGAAGTAGATAGACTGTGGGCGCTTTGGGAAACAGAAAAAAAAAATCTTTTCTTAGCAATGTAAACTGAGTCATGCTGTCAAAATAGAACATATTCAGTATGCTATATAAGATACACTATCTTGAATATAGAGAGACAGGGTATCACTATTTTCCACAAATCAATGTTTTTACAGGAAGCATAAATAGAATTTTCTTATAATCTAGTGTTATATCTTTTATAATTTTCTCCCCTTATGCACACATGTTTGTGTGTGTTTACATGTATATACAAGTGTGATTGTATGTGTATACTTGTGGCTGTGAAGGTCAAAAGTCAATATCAATGCTAATGTCTTCATCATTTTTTTTTTTTGAGATGGCATCTAACCTTGGAGTTGTAGTTTGACTGGCCAATGATTATGATGGATCCTATCCTCCTGTCTCCATCTCCAAAAGGCAGGGATTACATGTTCACACTACTGTGCTTAGTTTTTCATATAGAAGTTGGGAACTAAACATAAGCCTTCTGATTTGGAGCTCACTTACTGCCCTGTGCTGGTATTACTTATCTCTTATATAGTTTATTACTGCCCCAAATTTTACAAACCCAATGCCTAAAGATAGAGAGAAAAGCCCTGAGTTCTAGCAAAATGTTCACTAAAGATAATGGCTACATAATTGTGTAAGTGGATACTGTGCATTCGTTTCCCAGTGACCCTGACATGAATAATCACACAAAACTATATTAATTACTACACTGTTTGGCCTATTAGCTCAGGCCTCTTATTAACTAACTCTTAATTCTTAAATTAACTCATTTGTATTGTTTTATATTTTACCATGAGGCTCATGGTTTGTTACCTCTTGTTTCTTGCGTGGTTACATGACATCTGTCTGACTCCGCCTTCTTTCTGCCTGCATTCAGTTTAGTTTTCCTGCCTACCTATATTCTGCCCTGCTACAGGCCAAAGCAGCTTCTTTATCAGCCAATGCTGATAAAATATATTTATGGCATACAGAGGCGAATCCCACATCTTAATTGTTTTCTTGGATTCCTCCTCATCAGTATTCTCCTAATAGAGACTGACCCCTAATTTGAACTTTAGTTGTATGTCTCCAAATATTAAAAAAAAACAAATTATCAAATGAGCTAGATTAAAGATCCTACTGCATGTACTGGCTTTGTGGGAGCCTAGCCTGTTTGGATGATCACCTTCCTAGACCTGGATGGAGAGGGGAGAACCTTGGACTGACCACAGGGCAGGGAACCCTGACTGCTCTTTGGACTGGAGAGGGAGGGGGAGGGGAGTGGGACATGGGGAGTGGGGAGAGGAGGAGGGAAAAGAGAGGCAGGGAGGAGGCGGAAATTTTTAAATAAAAAAATTCCACAAAAAAGGCAGTATCTTAAGCAGCTGTATTTTTACATGTTCATTGTCTTTCAGAAGTAGACAATACCAGCCCATCTTTGTTACACACGATCTGGCACTAGGAAATCTAGGGAGAGGAGACTCTTAGCCAGGACAGAGTCTTCCTCTCCCACTATAAAGCAGCTTCAATTCTTAACAGCGGGTGAGAATTGAGCCATTGTTCACAATTATGAATGTACTCAGTCATTCACTCTTGGAAGCCCTTAAGTGTCACTGATGTCTGGATCCAACTGTAATCCTCCGAAGCCATAGTAGAGATTGAAGGAGGTCTTGTCACAGGAAGACATCACCGTGAGTTTGCAGTAGAATCATATGGAGGTGGACTTTCTGCTTTCTGATGTACCTTTTAAAAACTGTCACAGTGGTCAGAATGTGATGGGACTCATAAATTTAAATATAAAATTGTCAGTTTTATTAAGCTTTTCTAATCTGTTCAAAACAAATCAAAAAGTTGACCACAATATCCATTGTGTGGATAGTAAAGAATATCATCTTTTTTCTATCTGTTGATCTCCTGGCCTCTTCTGCTGTATTTACTGCCTTTCCACTTGGCACCTGACTTATCAACATATATGGATTCATTGACTTCCCACAGCTAACACTAGCTCACACCCCTACTTCTATCCTACTTTTAGGACCAGAAAAAAAAATTCAAGCTTACTTACTTAAAACTAGATTTTACTTTGCATTATTTGGTTTGATGAATCTTATCTATTAGGTGTTTCTTGACTAAAAGGATTGAAGTTTGCATACTGATTAGACTTTGTAAGTGATATACTTGGGTATCAAGTTTGTGTAGATGGTACTCTCTACTATCTGGATTAGATGTAGGTCCTCTGTGCCAAGAATAACCTGAGGTATTTTCTTCTCATGGTTATCAGTAAAAGCAATGGAACTTAAGGTTTCATTGCTCCCTAAACTGCACATCGCTGATACAGTAATCAACTGGATGCAGTCTTAGAAAACCCAAACTCCCAGCACAAATGAGAAAATCAAATACTTCAACATTTATTTGAAAAGGACTTTCTGTGAGGCTCCTTAGTAGGGGTCTGCTCAGAGTACATCCAAGCATAAAGAGATATAAAAGAAGGAAATGGCTAATCTTTTTTTCTGAGAATTTGGCTAGAATTTTGAGACATGTATACTTTTTTTATGCAATTGTTTTGGAATGCAAGGCAAATACAAATCTTAGTATATGTTAATAAATTATTGGGCTTAATGTGTCTGTCATGAATGCTTCTTTTGTTTCTTTTAAAAGATTTATTTTTACTTGTATGTATATGTATGCGTCTTGTGTCAGTGTCTGCATGGTGTGCGTTTGTGTGTTTGTCTATACAGAGGCTAGAGGAGGGTGACAGAATCCATGAATCTGCAGTTACAGGTGGTTGTGAATCTGTATGGTGTGCGTTTGTTTGTTTGTGTATACAGAGGCTAGAGGAGGGTGACAGAATCCCTGAATCTGCAGTTACAGGTGGTTGTGAGCTTACAAAGAAGAGTGCTGGAAGCCAAATCTAGGTTGTCAGGTTGTCTAGAAGAGCAAGATGTGCCCTTAACTGCAGAATCTTTCCTTCTGCCTTGCACTCTTCTTAAATGGAGTTGCATCTTTTCCTTTACATTGTAAAAAGAATGACAAACATCATCCGGATTTCAACTCAGAGATCTTCTTACAATTGCTGTGCTGTAAGCAGATAGTCTGAATGTTCACCCTTTAGTATCACTTCCGGAGAAAGAAGACAGCCCCATAAAAATTATTATGCTGGAAGTCAGGGGGCTTGGTTTTCTTTTGTTTACCCTACAGATGGCAAGTGTGTTTTGGCTTATGTTCGTTGCTATTTCTTGGTTAACTTTAAATAAAAGAAGAACACAGAACCTATATTAAAGATATCTGATTTTATAAAATCATGATAAATACATGATGAATAAATTATTTATGGCCAGTTTTTCAATATTTCTCAGTTGAAACATACAAGCAGACCCCATTGCCCACTAATTTCTTATTTCTGTGACTATATCCTGTTAACTCCTGAATGATTGATAGGATTGCAAACTTTTGGCTTACCAATTGCAAACTGATTTATTAACATATAAAAAAATCACTTGTCTAAGCTTATCTCTTAGTGAGTTGCAAATATAATAGATGAGAATTTTGGTATTTTTATTAATTAAAAAATGTGTTTCCATATTTCCTATTTGGAACTCCTGAATGCTATTTATCAAAGTTTAGTATAGTGAAATGGTTAATGAAACCAAAAGTCTATATGATATTTGAGTCCATTTTAAGCAATAAAATTATGAGAATATATAGGTCATTTCAAATGTCAGCTTGGGATAAAGCTCATTGAAAGAATGATTCCTTAGCAATCATAGGTCATAGGTTCAGCTCCCAGAACTACTGGAAAACAAGACTCAAATGTCTTTTCAATCTTTAAAACAACAGAATAAGGGTATCTGAAACCTGAGCTTATATATGATAAGGTACTTCTTATTTTAAATTGGAATAAACATCTTACCTTTTGTGGAAAAACATCATATATGTGTGAATTGCTCAGTAATCTTAACCTGTTTCAACAATATCAATTTTAATTGGAATTTCTGGCAGCTGAGAATTAGAAAGTCATAGGAAAATGTCTATATTCATTTTTATATCATCTCCCACTCTTTTCTCTCTCTCGAATTGTTACTTGTAAAAGGGCACTGTTGTGGCTTCCCTATTGAGATATTAGAAATAAAAACGAATTAATTAAAGTAATACCATAAAGTGTGAGTTTCAGAACATATGTATAAAGAGCATAGTTATTAAATGCTCCTTTTAAAGTCTTCTCATTGATATTCCACATAAAAAGATTAGGCTCAGAATTGTCAATGTTTTATTTAGTATTTCTGTGAGGAAGCGATCAAAGTGCATCTCAGCAAATTATACTGTTCTATTATTATAAAGCTTGTATCATATTAAATGCAAAAATTCCTTAAATCTTTATTACGTAGGAAGAAATGAATGAATGTTCATGCTTTGTCTACTACCTATCAGTCTATCTACTTCTGTCTTCTACTTCAATTCTATTTATCATCTAGAGAAATTCACTATAATACATGAGCTTGTTTTACTTGAAGTCTGGACTAAAACTACACATCTGCCTTAGCCTGTCAAGCAACTGCCACATCAAGTATAGCTACCACATTCCCCTCTATGTATATGTTTTCTTTGCAGTCTAATCTGAATATACTGCAACCGTTCCTATAAATTCTTGATGTAATGTTATAGTGTACACAATGCATTTTGAATAATTTGGGTTTATATTGAGTCCCTATTATTAAATACACAGTATGTGCCTGCATATGTATATTTTCTTAGCTTTGTTGTGTGTTGTATTTGTGAAAATATGCATCCCATGCTCTTTATAATTCCCACCATTAAAAATATCCCTCTAAGTCACCTTTCAGAATAGCTTGTCATCCTGGTCTTTGTTGAGGTTCATAGGCATTAAAGCTGATTGTTCTCTGAGTAAGAGCACTGATTGTTTTCCTCCATTGGCAGACTGCACAGCACCTTCTGTTATTAAAGAAAGTAGTCCCCAGGGATGAGGGGGGCGAAGGCTGTTCCAAAAGGATTCCCCCAATTCCTAAGCAGGAGTGTGTGGTATTTTCAGGAATGGAACCAAGGGCCAGGGTATAACCTATATTATTTTGAAGGTCTCTTGTGTTCCCCTGTCCAACAGCTCAAAAGGATTTCTGTATTGGAACTGCAATTTTGTTTAGATATCTATGACTTTGGGGAAAAGCATTGCCACCTCAGCTGTGGTAACCTATTTAATTGCGCGCACACACATGTGCTCACATTTGATGTAACTTCAATTCCGGCCTTCTTTATCAAAGTTTATGCATTTTTATATAAAGGGTATTTTTATTAAGCTATATTTCTATAGTTTTCTGGGTGTCACTTATTTCTGCTGATGGAAGTTTTACTGTTGGATTATCCTTTCATTTATCTTTCTAGCAACAGGATTTCTTACAATCCTTCCTAATCCTTGCTTATTTCATAAGATGCGACTACATTGCACGAGGATTTCCTGTAAGCACAGCGACTGCCGTGAGAAATGTTGACAATAAGCTCTGAAAATGTTATGTTAAAAGCGCTGTCTTCTAAAGTCTTCAGTCCTATGTATTCCTTTCCAGTTTATTTAATAGGGATAAATCTATTAGTTCATTTCTGGTTACAGACTGAAATCACTACCATTGAGAAAAATAAGTATTTGTAGGTATTAGTGGGATGCTATGTGATATTTTATTTAAATCATGCCTCCCCAACCATTTGCTGTTTCCTTATCATGGTAATGTCACCATTTTCTCTAGATACTTGAAACCCGAGCTTTGCCAGCCATCTCTCTTCTTAACACTTGCAATCACACATTGCAATCACACACACACACTTAACAGAAAGTAGCCATTGCTTAAACTTTCTCTATCCCTTAACGACCCTGACTCTTCTCAGCCTTTGGTAAACAATTCTCTAGTATTCTGTGGAACAAAAGTTTGAACTGCCTATGTTCCAAAGCAGAATTAGATCATGTGACTTTCACTTTTAGCACACATTTTATCAGTGTTTCTCTCCAGAGTGAAAAATCAGGCTTAACGCTTTATTATTTCATGATTGTGGTTTTTGTTTGTGTTCTCAGAAGATGGTGTGTTCATGGGAAAAACAACATAGTTGGAAAATTGAAAGTCAACTGAACTCTATGGCTGTAAAGCTCTCTTTATAGATAACTTCCTCATAGTAATTCTTTATCAGTATTTTGGGTAAGGATTCTTAGTAATTCAACTACCAGCAAAGCTACAAACAACATCGCATGGTGTCAGAACACTTTTTAAAACGTTACACTACAAAAATTGAACAGCAATAAACATCTGTACTTTCTAGTAATTAACACCACTGTCTTCCATCTCATGCCTTGCCCTCAAATTACTTATCTCATATATATTTATTCTTGGTACCCAAAACATTTACATTTCAAGAGGGATAAATGCTCTGCCAACAGTAATAGTGTCCCAACTGCTTTGATGTTTGGTGACAACTCCATAATCTTCGATGTGTAGTTGGGTAGCAGATCAGAATCAAAGGGATATCTATAAATTGTGACATTTATGAGTATGAATAACTGTGGGATATAACTTGTGTTCATTCAAAACAGAGGTGTAATCTTGCACAGACACAAATACACAGTCCTTCTTGATCACATAAAACATATAAGAATATATTATTCGGTAATATCAACCATATTCTTCCCAAGAAAATGCAGTTGCCTTAGACTGTCTGTCAACATTACCACTATAAGGTTCAGTAATTAGGAGAAAAGAAGACTGTTCAGAAAAGGATTAAGCAAGTATAGCATTCATAACAGTTAAAGGGCAGTAATGGTAATTAAGGGGAGATGTTAAAAATAATTTGACATATTTTGAACTTCACGTTTTACTCTGACTCAATACAAAGACATGATAGATGTGTTGAAATTATGTTGTTTAACCTAAATCGCAATGATAGCATTTCTTTTTACTCTTAGGAACCTTCTGAATGCAGAGTAGCTTGATTATAATATATCCAACCTCCAACACCCATAGCTTATCAGAGCTAAAATTCTTCTTATGGTGAAAAGTTCAGGAAGATAAATGTTATGTATTAAATATGGCCAAAGGGAAATTATCTTTCTTATTTATGCCAAAATGAATAAATAAATGCTCATAGATATTTGCTCTTCAGTCTGTGCCATAGAAAAATCGCATCATGAGTATAATTCTTTAAAGTTAAACTATATATTATATATCATTGATGTGTTCTCTCTCTCTCTCTCTCTCTCTCTCTCTCTCTCTCTCTCTCTCTCTCTCTCTTTTGGTGTTTTTGGAGACAGGGTTTTTCTGTAGCTTTGAAGCCTGAAACTAGCTCTTGTAGACAAAGCTAGCCTCAAACTCACAGAGATTAACCTGCCTTTGCCTCCTGAGTGCTGGGATTAAAGGCAAGTACCACTGCCCCCACCTGGCAATTTTTTTCTTTTTTAATATTGGAAAATATGAAGGGATTATCTTTCACAGATGGGAAAGTTAGCAGTATCTAAAATGAAAACAGTATCAGCACACATTAATTTATAGGTTTAATTGGAGAAAACTGTGCTATATTTTTCTTGCATTAATTTATACTTTATACCCTGAACATCAAAAGGGTAGTGTTGAGCCAATTAAACTGAGCACTTAGTCATATGTCACATGTCAGCATCAATGCCCTATAAGCATTCCAGTGTTTTACTACTTGCCTGGGGACATGTGGACACACCTTTATATTGCTTAATCACACGTAGTTAATTATTTCAATTATTTCTCTGCCCGTATTCGTGTAAATTATTTTATCTAGACAGAGTTGCAACATATTAAGGTAGTAGAAAATGGAGAATTTTTCTTCTATATCTTAAATTTTCGAATTTAATTTTAGTTTGACTTACCCACTGTTAATCTGGGCATGGTTACACATGTTTGTACTGTCACTTGGGAGACTAAAGCAGGGGGTAAAAATATCATTCACTCGTCCTCTATATATTCATCTGAGTTACACACTACCACCCAGTACATGAGCATTCAATATTCAGGGATCTTCATCAACTGGTAATTGCTCATTGGCAAGGCTCACTTTACAAAACTGCACCATCACTAGACAAGCATTTCTCCACGGCATTGCTTGAAATAATAGCCCTCTGGAGCTTGTAGGGGAAGAGCAAGGTGGTTAGATCTTTCTTCCGTCCTTAAATACCCAACAGCAGGTGCACATTCCCTATTTAAACAACCCTTAATTTTGGCTTTAGACACTATATCAGTCATGTTTCAGTGCTGCAGCCATTTCAGCAATGATAGTTCACCCTGGTGGAAGAAAATCCATGTCATCATTCTTCCTGGCTCTGCTCTGCAATTTTCTGTTATCTAGCCTCTTCCACATTATATAAGAAATTTCACTAATAACAAAGGGAGCCAGGATCTATTACTGCCAATTTAAAAGCAATATTCAGATATACTTCATAAAATTCTATTTTATAAGCACATAACAATTTAAAAATCTAATACAAAATCCTAATATCCATTCATAAGCATATAACATTTTCAATATTAAATGTGAAATCTTCATATTGACCTGGGTTGATAATGATGTCTGTACTATACTGTAGCACACTGACCTTGTAAAATATATCTGCTGCCTCTTCTCAGACAGTCAATCAATCCAAATACATTTTCAGGAGAATTTTTTTCCCTGATGAATAACCACTAAGATTACTTCCCATTCACCAAGTTGGTGTGACCTCAAAGATGATTTGATTTTTCTTGTAAAGGCTAAAATACTCTCCGGATCTTGATACTGGGAGCAGGGAAGAGGGACGATTATTCAACCTTTTATGAAAGCAATTTGAGGGAAACCAAACATTACACATCTGTCCATTTACAGTGCCCTTAGGTTTTGATAATCTAAACAAATGATAGGCATGTTTAGACATTATCGACTAGTACAATTTTTATATAACTCAAAATAAAAGGTTACTCTTGGAAAACTCCCAGAAAATACAGAATGTCTGTTTCCTAACATAATATAGAGAATGGGAAGGATGAAAAAAGAAGAAAAGACAAATGGAAAATTGATGATAGAAACATCTTGGACAGGGTACCCTGCCCTCTGGGAAGTTCAAGGCCCTCCCCATTCCATCCAGGCCTAGGAAGGTGAGCATCCAAACAGACTAGGAGCCCAAAGGGGGAGAGGAGGAGGAGTGGGGGAGGGGGAGAGAAATGGGAGGAGGGGAGTAGTGGGAAATTTTGAATAGTATTATTTATAAAGCAAAAATAAAATAAAATGTAAAAAATGTTATAGAGAGACTCAAAAAAGAAAGAAAGAAAGAAGCATCTTGGATTACAAGTTTCTATCAAATCATCCTTGGTTCTTTAACACTTCAATGTTTTTTAGATTCCGAAATAGGATCTTGTTTACATCACTGTGCCATTTAAATTGGAAAAGTTTCCAATAGGTGCTCCGTTATCACAATGGCAAAATTACAAATATTACACTTTGAGAATCAATTTGGTTATTTGAAATTACAAGTGTGGGCTTTTCTTTGAGTCAAGTAAATTTACATACCATGTAGATAAGAGAAAATACTTATTTTTCTTTAATAAGAAAACATGTCTGTCCATGGAGCTACTAATTTTTAGGTTTTGCTTTTTTCCTTCTTAATTAGGTCTAAGCTATTGTGCTGTTGAAAACCAAGATTAAATATAATTCAAATCGCTTGTGCAGCAGCAGCAGAAGTGTTATTTTAGTATTAGTTTCTCCCTATACTTGTGCAAGTTTCATTTCTGGAAAGCAAAATGTAGTGTTTTCTTTTAAAAATTTTGACAGCATGTTGACTCTGACTCTACCAAATGAGGGAAATATCACCCCTCCATGGAAACCTTTATATTCTCCACCTAGTTCAATATCCAGAACGGTTGTCTTAATTACGGTTTCTGCGATTTCTGTTGCTGTGAGAAAACACTATGATCAAAAGCAACTTGGGAGTAATTTCAGCTTACAGCTGCACAGTACCAGTCCATCATTGAGAGAAGTGAGGACAGTAAAGCAAACTGGGCAGGAACTTAGAGGACGAAACTAATGCCGAGTCCATGGAGAGGAGTTGCTTAGTGACTTGCTCCCCATGACTTGCTCAACCTGCTCTATAACAGCATCCAGGATCATTAGCCCAGACATAGCATCCTCCACAGTGATCTGGACCTTCCTACATCAACAGTCAATCAAGAAAATGTGCCACAGGCAAATTTGATGGAGCCTTTTCTCAATTGAGCCTCTTACAAAATGACTATCCCTTGTGTCGAGTTGACATAAAACCAACCATCGCAACTGGTTGCTAGTCTTCTTTCAGCTTCTTGTGGCCTTTATTGCAGTGGTGTTATAAACACAAAAGCATTCAAGCAAATAATTGCAGTGTTGACATCTAAATGTGTCTTTATGAAAATATCAGATGAAAAACTTTATGCCTATTGCCCAAGTCATTTTGAAAGAGGTTGGGGCAGGCATTTTAACACCCAGTCACACTGGACTGCCTGGTAAATGCTGTAACTCCAAGTCGTATGATTTTCTGCATTGGCAAGAGACAGTTATTGGAACATTGCCCTATTTTGGAAATATCTAGCCAAGCATGTGGATATTTTTGCATCATCATCAACAACAAAAAATGACAACTCTGCATTGCTTTGTGCTTCAGCCATGACTGCCCATGGTCATTCTGCAGCAGACGCGCCAGTCAGGAATTTTATGATTCATACTTTAAAAAGTATAAGCAGCAATTAATGAATATAGAGACCATGAATTTGAAAAAGAGCAAGGAGGGGTGGGTATGCAGGAGTGTTTGAATGGAGGAATGGGAAGGGAGAAATGGCGTGGCTTAATTATGTCAAAAATAGAAAATTTCTAAAACAATAAGAATATAAATTTATTAACTCTGAGAATGGAATGAAATGTATTTTGATCATATTCAGTTTGCATTACTCCCTCACATCCTCAAGGTCCCATCCCTCCCTTACATCTTTATCATATCAGTTTTGTATTCTCCCTTTTCCTTTTTTTTAACACTAATACTAATGCACATATTCCAATTTATGCTGCCCATATTTTCCTTGATAAAGGACCATCCTTCCTCTGGAGCATGAACAACCTATCATGGGCTGCACCCTTAAAAAAATCTTCCTCTTCCACAGAAGCTGTCCATAGCTCCTCAGTTTAAGATGGGAACTCACGAACTGCTTTCCACTTCATGGTAGAAGGTTGACTAATTTGATATGGTGGTAGTATTGTTCAGGCTAACTCTGCTGCTTTGAGTTCATGAGTAAACAGTCTTGTTATGCCCAGAAGAATCTTTCACAGGAGTCTGTCTCATTCCTTGGCTCTTACAATGAGTTTGCACTCTCTGGCACGGTAGCTCCAGAACCTAGGGAAATGGGATGAAATAAATGCTCCATTTGTGACTGGTCATTCCATTGCTACTTATGTTCACATTAGAAACTATGCTTGTTAATTATTGAACTTTACTAGGTTTCCATTTAATTAACTAGTATCCGGATTCCTAGGTGATTTAACTTTTAACAGTTCAAAATTAACTACCTTTGTAATTAATCGTATATTTAGAATATTTTAGTGACACTTGTGAGTATTCCATGAGGAACTTACTCTTCACTTTTAAAATACTGGAAATTCAAAACAAGGCCCTGTGTGTGGTAAGGATATGTTCTACCCCTAAGCTATATCCATGCCCCTTGAAGATTTAAAACCTGTGATTTTCTTTCAATTGTCAACATTTTTAAATTTACAGCAGAGAACTTTAGTTCTAGTCCAACTCTTTTCATGTAAACAAATATTTGTTGTCTCAAAGTTAAAAGAATTACCAGAGCTCAACATAAAAGCAACAATCTCTCTGCTGTACACTTTTACCATTTCCCAGAGATGAACTTTCACACTTTCTACATTTATTTTCTTTGCTAGTTAGCACTGAAGTTATGAATAATATGCCTATTTAAATGCTTCTATGAGTTGATCTCTTATTAAAAATATGAATATTTAGTGTTCTTGTTCTACTTCTCTTTCTTCATCACACATTTGAACGAAAACTTATATTAATTTATATATTAACTGCATAAAAATTTAATAATATATCTAACCTTTGTTTTCCTTATGGACTTCAAAAGTCTCCTCTACCTTCCTCCCCTTCTCCCTTTAAGTATCAGCTATGATTTTTGTTACTAGACTGAAAGTCAAGATTTGCATTAATTTCTGAAATCATAGTTGAATTTCTATAATTCACTCATTGGCATGTATGGATTAATGTAGTATAATACATAATGAAGTAAATATTTTTCCTTGCTACAAATTTTTCAACATTACCAACTTAACACCAACTCTCATGCAGAGTCTTTTTGTCTCAATCCTATATCATGACTACAGTGTCATTCAAGGGAATTCTTCCTGGAAATCTAATTTTGATAAAATTCCTTAGTTTTAGTCTCTAAGTAATAATTTATTTCAATCTGTTTAGTCTGTTATCATTGATAAATAGAATCAATTCTCTTTAATTTTGTTTGTTTTCTTTTTATTGATTTGATACGGTCTTTGAAGCCCAGACAGTGCTAGAAATCACTTTATCGCTGAGGCAGCAGCAATTTCACATTTATCCCCCTGCCTCACCCTGCTAATCACTGAGACTCAGTTGTGAACCACCCTGCCTGGCTCATATCCGGAATTATATTTAACGCTGTAGATCTACAGAGATATATTATTCTTGAAAGCATAGTTACAACTATGACAATTGTTTTACTGATTTTCTTATTGTTAAATCTTACTGTGTGTACACATAAATTGATCCTGCTAATCATTAGAAAAATAATTTATAAAATTCTATATTTTATACTTTAGTCAACATAGCATGTCATTACCTAATTCTTCAAACCTCACCAATATTGATATTTATCACATATATGTTCTCATTGTAATAATATACATTGATAAACACCATATACATATGTATATATATATATTCATTAAAAACTCATGTAAGTTTCACCTATATATTGTTTCATTGCTTATATCCTGTGTGCTGAAGACTGATGTACTGAGGATTCAGCCACAACTAAAATGAATCTCATGCTTCAGGTTATGGGTAAGAGGGGATTCTAGATCTTGTAGAAATGTTTTCCTTATTGAAACCTAGACCCTTTTCAAAAATGCCAAACTAGGAACTTAGAGTATATGCATATATTTTCAGGTTTCATCATTAGTGTTTTATACTAGTTCACAACTTTTTTTTTTTAAATAACTTAAGTGAATGTTAATTTATTTTATCTGGAATTCGTGTTAATCCTACCATGCATGTAGAAAAAGAGGAGAAGTCGCTCCCATGTGTGGCTCCGTCTTGCTGATAACACATGTTAAGCTTCTGTGACTGAGAACTTCATCAGAGGATCAGCAATTTCTTAAGATATATAAACGTCTGGACTGTTTTACATAGAGAGGCTCATGGGTTCCGGAAGCAGTTTCATTAGTAAAGCATTTCCAATGTCTAAAGGGGCAAGATTTGATCCTCAGTCCCAAACTAAAGGTTTGTTAAGTGCTGCATCCCTATAACCACAGTTATGAGGAGCAGAGAAAGGGAGACCCCTTTATATGCTGATTGGCAGCTAGTCTACATGCACTTCTGACACCCAGGTTTACTGTGTCAAAAATAAGACAGAAAGGGATTGAGGAATAGCCTCTAAACTCCACACACTCACATGCCTGTGTGCACGCACAAAGTGCACACAAACACTTACACATATACCTGCATGCACATGCACACACACGTATACACATATACACAGTTTATTCTGTTTTTAATTAACTTGGTAAATAGCAACTGATTTTTGTCTAAATTTTAAACATTATAAAATGCTGATATAGTTTTGTTATATTTGGCTCAAATTTTGCTAGTGCATTCATTTTATAAATAATTTTCCAAACTTCTTTCCATATTTCAGCTCATTCTCTGCATGACATAGTTGAGAACTTAATTACTTATTTATTATCAGGATATCAGAAAAATATTTATATTCAGCAACACAGCTTTTCGAGTCAGTAATTAAAGCATTTTCCTCAAAGAAGGAATAAAAATTCATGTATACATTACTGATAAGTGAATATTTCTGTAGTTATACAGGTAAATAAATGCAATTTTTCAATTATTTGGCATAATGCTGACTGAGCTGAATATTTGTAAAATTCTTATGATTTCTTTTGGATTCAATCTAGATATAGCATAATATTAATTATCCACATCGATATTAATAAATACTTGTCTCCTCAAAGAAAGTTTTTATGCAGTGATAGTAGTGCTTACGGAGAGGCTTGCTTTAAACCGAACCTCACAGGTGTGGTCACAACTGGAGGGGGAGTGAGCACCCTGGGGAGACACTGAAGTCACTTTTCTGTCCTATAAGCCTAAAAGTAATTCTGAAAAGAGTTTTTGTTTTCTTTTGTTTTTTTTTTATTATTTTATTTTATATATTTATTTATTAAAGATTTCTGCCTCCTCCCCACCACCGCCTGCCATTTCCCTCCCCCTCCGCCAATAAAGTCCCCCTCCCTCGTCAGCCCGAAGAACAATCAGGGTTTCCTCCACTGTGGGAAGTCCAAGGACCACCCACCTCCATCCAGGTCTAGTAAGGTGAGCATCCAAACTGCCTAGGCTCCCACAAAGCCAGTACGTGCAGTAGGGTCAAAAACCCATTGCCCCCCGTGCGGTCCTGGAACACAGGACCAAGAGGGGTGCACCCACACACTGAGACAATGGGGATGTTCTATCAGGAACTCACCAAGGCCAGCTGGCCTGGGTCTGAAAAAGCCCGGGATAAAACCTGTCTAGCTGAACATAGTGGACAATGAGGACTACTGAGAACTCAAGAACAACGGCAATGGGTTTTTGATCCTACTGCACCTATTGGCTTTGTGGGAGCCTAGGCAGTTTGGATGCTCACATTACTAGACCTGGATGGAGGTGGGTGGTCCTTGGACTTCCCACAGGGCAGGGAACCCTGATTGCTCTTTGGGCTGAAGAGGGATGGGCACTTGATCGGGGGTGGGGGAGGGAAATGGGAGGTGGCGGGGAAGAGACAGAAATCTTTAATAAATAAATAAATAAATTAAAAAACAAAAACAAACAAACAAACAAAAAACCCATTGCCATTGTTCTTGAGTTCTTGATTGTCCGCTATGTTCAGTGGGTCCGGTTTTTTTTTTTTTTTTTTTTTTTTTTTTTAGACAGAATTTCTCTGTGGCCTTGGGGGCAGTCCTAGAACTCAGTCTGTAGTCTAGGCTGGCCTCAAACTCACAGAGATTCGCCTGCCTCTGTATCTGAGCACTGGGATTATAGGCATATGAAAAGGTTTTAAGGGTTACTTAAATTATGTGTTTAAATGTAATTTGACTGTCCATTGTTTAAAACACAAATGCATTTTTCTTATATTTATTTTTTTATAAAAGCAGCAAATAAAAACCTCAGAGAGGATGGAGGATACAAGGAGAACATTATTGACCGAATCAGCTAATCAGGGCTCATATGAGCTTAGTGAAATTGAAATGACAAACACGGGATCTGCATGGGTCTGCACCAGGTCGTCTGTGTATATGTTATGGTGTTTTGTGGAAGTCATATCAGTGAAAGAGCTCTTTTCCCTGCTCTTGGGACTCCTTACCTCCTGTTGGGTTGCCTTGTCAAGCAAGATATTGAGGGCTTTTGCCTTGTCTATTTATACCTTGTTTTGTACTTATTTGTCTTTTTTATTTGTTTATTTATTTATTAAAGATTTCTGTCTCTTCCCTGCCACCGCCTCACATATCCCTCCCCTTCCCCCAATCAACTCCCCACTCTCTCATCAGCCCAAAGAGCAGACCTGGTTCCCTGCCCTGTGGGGAGTCTAAGGACCACCCACCTCCTTCCAGGTCTAGTAAGGTGAACATCCAAACAGCCTTGGCTCCCACAAAGCCAGTATGTGCAGTAGGATCAAAACCCAGTGCCATTGTTCTTGACGTCTTGTAAGCCTGCTCTTTTCAGAAGAGGAAATGAAGGGGGTGTGGATAAAATGGAGAGGGAAGGTGGAGGGGGGCTAGGAGGAGCGGAGGGAGGGGAAATTGAAGCTAGGGATATTGTATGATGGAAGAATCTATTTTCAATTAAAAAACAGCAACACAAACAAAATTCTTCCTTAATTAGGAAGGTGCACTTAAAATTAATATACACATGAGCTTCATTTGTAACTAATATTTTATTTAAAATAAACTATATAAGCTGTTGGATTTTTCTCTTTATGTATTCATTCTTCATTGTATTTTATCATATATACATTTATCATATATATAAATATATATCATCTGCTTATCTAATAACAAATTTAAAATGGTCTTTAATAGATAATTTTATACCGATTATATGATACCTTTGCAAGAATTAATGTATAGTTACAACATTTACCTCTGTCTTAGTTTACTTTCTGTTCCTGTAATAAATGTGATTACCAAAAACGACTTGGAAATGCAAGTGTTCACTTGGCTTACATGATCACAGTCTATTGAGTGGGAAGAAAGTCAAGAACTCAAAATAGAAGCATAAAGGCAAGAACTGGAGCAAAAACCATGGAAGAACTTTGATTAGTGGCTTGCTCTCCATGGCTTATTCATCTTAATTTCTTATGCCACTCTAGACCACCTGGCCAGTGATGGTGGGACTACCTATGGTATACATAGATATTAATAATAATATCTATTAATATTAATATTAATAATAAATTAGTCAGGCCATATGAAAGAGGGATTTTCTCAATCGAATTTCCATCTTCTTAGCTGACTCTAGCTCGTGTCAAATTGGCCACAAACGCACAGGACCCTCCTCTCTCCTCCTGCCAACCTCTCTTTTACTCTCAAATTCTCTGCCTCTTATTTTTTTAATTATTATTATATGTACAATATCAACCATCCACCCATCCACACATACACACACAAACATGAGCATGTGTACATGTGTGAATGTATGTATGCATGTATATATGTATGTATCAACTAAGTGTTCCTTGTATGTCCTTACATTTAGTGTTGAGCTCTGACTATTGGTTCGTCAGTTAGGGTACTCATCCTTAGGGAAAACTAATTTTTTTCTCAGCTATCATTATTTGGGATTGGGGAAAGGAGACTTTCCTTATCTACACTGGAATGTCAACTGATGTTGTGATTGTTTCAGTCTTGTTTAGGTGACCATGAAGATTTCATGTATCTAGTTTCTTGTCACTTATAGAAGATACAATCATATATGATATGATATGATATGATATGATATGATATGATATAATAGACTTCCCAGCATATTATTCTTAAATCTAATCTCTTGGCCCTTTCTTCCCTGGTATTTTATTCCTTGATCAGTAAGTCTAGGCTTTTATTTTGAATGTATCAGTTGGGGTTGGAAACCCAAGTGTCAATTATTATTTGCATTTTGACCAGTTGTGGCTTTTCATAATGGTCTCTGAGTTATTTTAAAAACAACAAACACATAAACAAATAACAACAACAACAACAAAACTTTTTGTGAGGGATGAGAGGTGAAGTTACCTGTGGTATAAAGGACATATTTAAAATTAAGTTAGGAGTCACACTGGTTCAGGAGATTATAGTAGAAAGTTGTCCTTTACCAACTATTGTAGTTTTCTCTTTGCTGCTATGACAAACTTCATGGTCAGCCTGTTTCTCTAGCCATTCTAGGAGAGAATGAGACACTTGACAGCACACTTCTTGATAGTCTGGCTTTTATAGTCTGTTACCTCCTTTTCTGTGGTGTTCTCTGTATAAGTATAGAAGCTGTGGTGTTAATGTTTCCATTGGTACTGGGTTTCTCAGGATCCTTTGATCTCTTCCTGCGTTCAGTTGCAGATTTCTGTGATAGTCTCCTTCTATTGTAAAAACCAATCTTCTTTGATGAAGGGTGATTTCCACACATTTCTGTCTCTGGATATACAGGTTAAGATTTAACATATAGTAAGAAATTATGCTGGTCTAGCAAAGTGGAAAAAGCACATTCCATTCTAGGATCCATTATTTTATTCAATAGGCTAGGTTTCTATTACCAGACATTATTTATTTCCTGTTAAGTAGATTCTAAGTCCAATTAAACACACACACACACACACACACACACACACAAATACACACATGTGTATGTAATAATAATAATCAAAGTAAAAGAAATTAAACATTTAAGATTCAGGGAAAAATGGGAAGTTTTAGAGAGAGGTTCCCTAGGAGGGAATGAAGGGAGAAAAGGAAAAAAAAGAGGTGATATAATTCTATTCTAATTAAAATATATTTTAAAATTCAAACTGAAACAATAAAGACAAGATTAAAAATTGTAACACAAACTAGGATAAATTTAAAAAAAATCACGACTGAAACCATCTTGTAGAAGAAAGGTTTTATTTTGGGTTATAATTCTACTTAAGAGTACACCATTTAGGAAATTAAGAACAGAAACTATATCAAGGAGGTTACTTGAAGCAAAAATCATGAAGGATACTTTTTATTGGGTTTCTCTCTGGCTCAGTTTCTACTTGTTTACTTATAAAACCTAGGCCTACCTGTTTAGAGTCAGTGGTCTTCTCAATGGACTAATCTCCCCAGTGAATCATCAATCAAGACTCTCTCTTATAGACATGAATATGGGTTACATGATCTGGACAGTCTCTCAGCTGATTCTCTGTTGGATCACTCTGGGCTTTGTCATGTTCAGAGCTGAATCTAAGTAGGACACAAACTTAATTAGTTGTTCTATTTTAGTTTTTATGGTTTTGTTTTTAGTTTTGTTTGATCTTTGCCCATATATTAAAATATGTCCCATATTTGAGAGAAAAGAAATCCTTTCTGATTATATACCCAGAAGTAACATGATGTAATTTTTTGTATATTTTTGTATGCCTTGATAACTCATTTCAGGCTGTGAGGAGCTGGCTGAAAGTTTCCTTGAGTTCTATAGCTGTAATTTGGATGAGCAATCAAAAGACATATGAAGGGAAATTCATTTTTTAAGAAGTCAATTTGCAAAGCCCTTTAAGATGTAATTTTCCCCCTGACAGTGGTTTTCCAAAACCAAGTTATTTGCTAGAAAGTTTATTTTGGGGAATACAAACATTTGAGGAAATGTCAAAACAGAGCTGATATATGCAAATGTATATGGTCCTCGTCATTCTCTGTATACTTTTTTAAATAATAAGTACCTTGAAATAACCTGTACTAAATATCCTGATGGATGATCTGGTTCTTTGTTGTAATTCTAGCATATTATAGAGCCTCAGAGTTATTTATTGTTACTGTCTCAGCCTGAATCCTTGTATGATTATTTCCCAGGGCCCTGAAGCTCCATATACTGAGCACCAACGTTCCCTAGCTGTCTAGAAAACACTTTGCATTCAGCACTCCACACATCCACCCTATTGATCCCACTCTGTTATACTTGGGGCATTACTAAATTACGTCACAAGGAAGAGCCTCAGTTTCTAGTGGGTAATGAGTTACCATCTGATGATGATGAAATGAGCAAGTTCCAGCTTCTGTGAACTAGTCATTCAAACGGTGATTCTGTGAAACCTGTGCTTCTTACTGCTTCCTGTTACAGTCAGAAAAGAGAAAGGAAACAATGGAGAAGACATATTTGCTCTTAGTCAGTCTGAGCTGCCAATGAGTGATGTGTGACATTCATCAAGCCCAAGTTGTAGAGACTAATAATTGACACCGAATGGGAGGCTATGAACAGGCTATGCCATGGTGTAGTATGAAACTGATTCTAGTGCCTGTTTGACTACTACATTAAGGTTTTTCATGTGTTTTATGAGTCTTTATTAAACAATAAATAAAAGTCTCCTCTCCGCATTTTTATTTGCAATTTGTAGAACTTTGCAAAGAGAATGCTTTTACTTTACGGTGGAAACTGGGTTTGTTTAGCTTGATTCAGCAGAAATGGCTGTGGTGGAAGTGGAATTTGATAAAGTAATTATACTTTTAATTGGGTCTTGAAGTCCTGTTTTGAGGTGCAGACATTTGTAATTTGGGCAGGCGGACACTTGTCATGGCTTTCTAATTACCCTGCCGAATGACAAATGCTTACACAGGGCAGAAGGAGGAAACGGTGACTCATGTGACATACCAACAGCGGGGCTTCCCATATATCACATCCTCTCAGCACTCTGTGTGCGAGCATGAAATTACAGTGTCAGCTGCTGCTAGGAATAAAAGAGCAGTGTATTCCAGGTTAGGAAGGACAGAAAGCTAATGGAGCATCTAGAACTAATAGATTAACAGAAGTCTCTACAAAAATGATGCTTCGTGAGTTTCTTTGAACTCATCATTATAAACATTTACAGGAAAACTGAGAAATACGTTAAAATGGAAACTGAAGTACGAGGAAACATGAATTTAACTTAAGTCACTAAAGGTCAACAGCCATAACTGAATTATTTCTTGTGATCCCCAAATAGCTTCTATGAATGATTACTCTTCAACATCAACAGAGGACCACATACAGGAGCTGAACACTGGGTGCCCACTCTTGCTGATACATTCACTTTGTAACTACTTTTACTTTTCCAGTCTCTGTAGCATCTTTTAGGTGTTTACTACTCTCATTATAACATTTAATTCAGGATCACACAGTGCATTTTTTTTCTTTGTTGTATCTGGAATAGCATCCTTGAACATGTTTTAAAAAAATAGGGGGGAAAAAGCCTTCATGGCATCCATGATTTCCTAAATGTCCAGGAAAGCTCTGAGTGTAGGAACTCAGTGTCTGGGCTGGTAGATCTTTCTTCATGCTGGTATTATGTTTAAAGAGTTTTCTAGCAAAACATGTTACACATTTGCCTTTGGTTCAGATGAGAAAAGTTAGCTAGTTCTTCTAGATTTTTTTATATAGTTTCATTAACATTTTTGTGATTTATCACTTATGTGGGTCCTACTTAATTTTTATTGTGTCCTGTTGCTTCTCTGTTGCTGTGATAGAACATTCTCTCCAAAAGCACCTGGAGGACAGAGGGTTTAATTTAGTTTATGGTTCCAGAGGCATAGAGTCCATCATGGTGGGGAAAGTAACAAGGCAACAGAAGCTAGAAGCTGGCTGCCAAGAATTTCATGCCATATGTGAAGTCGAAAGTGGGACAGTATAAGAATAAGAAGGAGGCCGGTGTATGAACTCTCACATCCTATCCCAAGTGAAGTACTATCCCCAGCGAGGCCATATCTCAAAAGTTCCAGAACCTCCTCAAAGAGGTTAGACTGACTTCCAACTGAGGACTTAGCACATAGAGTCAAGGACAGACCTAAAAAGAGGACTCTCAACAGAGGAATCTAAAATAGCTGAAAGACACTTAAGGAAATGTTCAACATCCTTAGCCATTAGAGAATTACAAATCAAAATAACTCTGAGATCCCATCTTATACTTGTAAGAATGGCTAAGATCAAAACACTGATGACAACTTATGCTGGAGAGGATGTGGAGTAAAGGCAACACTCTTGCATTGTTAATGGGATGCAAACTGTACAGCCCCTTTGGATGTCAGTATGGTGATTTCTCAGAAAATTAGGAAACAACCTTCCTCAAGATCCAGCAATACCACTTTTGGGTATATATCCAAAGGATGCTCAATCATACCACAAGGACATATGCTCAACTATGTTAATAGCAGCATTGTTTGTCATAGTCAGATATTGAAAACAACCTAAATGCCCCTCAACCAAAGAATGGATAAGGAAAATATGGTACATTTACACAATGGAGTACAACACAGCAGAAAAAAAATATGACATCTTGAAATTTGCAGGCAAATGATTGAACTAGAACGTACATTGAGTGAGGTAACCCAGACCCAGGAAGACAATTATCATATGTACTCAGTCATAAGTGGCTTTTAGACATAAAGCAAAGAAAACCAGCCAACAATTCACAATCCCAGAGAACATAGACAACACTGAGGACCTTAAGAAAGACATATATGGATCTAATCTACATGGGAAATTTTTGAGTAACTTTCCTATCTCATATATTTATTCCTTCTTGGGAAGAAGTCTTATTCTCAATGATATCAATGTTATTTCCTCATTTTGCATTCCTAATATGCACATTAAGTTTAAAGGTATTCTCCCAACAGTGTGACCAGGTCTAAAGAGAACATGAGCCTTTCATCTTTTCTTCAGTCAAAATACCAAGTGAACACAGAAACAGCTCGTCATTAAAAACTTGCCAAGTCATTCCTAAATGACTTGTGAACACATAACAAACTTTTGGAGTATACCAAACAGCATGCATTATTTAGTAGTTTCCAAAAGAAGGCTTGAAATTATAATAGTAGTTGGATTCCTGTTTTATAAACACAATTCTGTAGAGAACTGACATAAAAAGGAAACGCTAGTTTAATAATAATACTTGGTATTTGGGTGTGTGAATTTGTAAACATTGTCAACCAGCTGTCACACTGCTTCTTGTGTTGCCATAGAACAAACAAGCAAATAAATGAACAAACAAACAAAACATAATAAATAAATAAAAATACCAATGTGATTCCATTCCCCTAGGCATGATGGTGCATTTTACATTGTGGTACAGATGATTTCGGTGCTCTTATTATTTATTTAAGTAAGATAAACCCGTGAATTGGTCTTCTGGTGCAATTTTTTCTAAATTAATTGTAGAATTCTTTAAAAGTTTTAATTGTGTGTGTTTTTTCTAGATTTTGATGTTAATGCTAATTCTATCTCACTGATGTTTTCCTGACCTCAAGGGAACAAATTATATAGTGAGCCATCTATTGCCTTCTTCAAGGAGTTTTTAGCTCTTTTGAATATCTGTGTTATATTATTAAACATTTTATAATAGTTCAAATTAAGGATATTTTCCCCTTTGGAACGTTCAATTTAGCCTCAATTTATGAGAGGTTTGGTTTATTTTTTGGTTTGCTGTCTGAATTCAGTCAGTTCATGTTACAATTTATTTATTCTTCTGTGACAGATAGTTGAGAGGAAACCAAATGAAATAATTAAAAGAAGGAGAAATTTTGGGTCACTGTTTTGGATTTCAGTAAGGCTTCCAACTTCGTTGTTTGTGGCCCTTGTGGATACAAAGCCACATGGCAGAAGGCTGTGACACCTCTCAGAAGCTAAGGAGCAGAGAGAGTGTTTTCCATATATTATTTTTATTCAGTTGAGGCCGCCAATCTTATTACAGCACTGCACACACTGATGGCAGGCTTCTTTCCTTTAGTTAACATCTTCTGCAAACACTCTCGGAGACACATCTAAAGATATGTTTTATTAATTTAAACCCCCCCCCAATCCAATCAAGTTGAGAGTTACAATTAAACATGATACACAATTTTCACTTTTAAAACCTTTCGGGAGTGAGGTTAAATTTTAGTTTTACTACAGTATATTCATTCCCAATGCCTTTTTTCTCCAAAGTTACCTCATTTTTCTCAAGATGGAATGCATTGCATGTGGTTCCTTGCATAATTTCTAGATATTTTGGTTCCGAGTAACTCTCAGTTGTCCAGTTACAGAAATGTTCTCATGAATTCTGAAAGTTCTGTTCTAGGTAGGATCTGTGTTTTGATTGCCATCCTAATGTTCCCCCACCCAGATTTGTCAGAATCCAAGCTGCCACTTCTGGTAAAGGTGCTTCTCCTCGTTTACTTATCATTTGAAGTATCCAGGGCTTTTAATCATGTAGTGGTTGACAATTGCAGTAGGCTTATTTTATTTTTCTCTGTGTATAGTTTTATGTGGTTGTTGTAGTATGCATAATTCAAATCCACATGACCTCTAAAATCCAGTATGAACATATTTTAAAAGATTTCATTTATATATTCACCTACATTGGATTATGATGTTTGGATATGCACATTAGATTAATTTTAAAATTGTGTGATTGAGCATCAAAAGTCATTTGCTTTGGGAGAGTTGCATTGTTGACACATCAGTTACAAATTAGGAGAAGCTTGAAGGAGATTGCAGAGTATAACCATAATGAGAATATATTTTATGTAAAAAAAATCTATTTTCAATCAAAAGAAAGTAGGAAACTAAAAAACAAAACAAGAATTCTGGCTGGTTTTTAGAGGACCAGAGATCAATACTGATCAATTATCAGTATCCATTTGGTGGCTCCCAAATATTTATAACTCTATTAACAGGACATCTGATGCACTCTTCTGACCTCTGCAGGCTCCAGGGCCACAGGTGATGCACAGATTTAAATGCATTTAAAACATCAATGCACATTACATAAAGAAGAGATCATGAATGTCAATGTGTTGGTTAGTTTTGTGTCAGCTAGACACAGCAGGGAAGAGAGAATCTCTGTGAAAGAATTGCCTTCATCGGGTTGGCCTGTGGGCACAGTTGTGGAACATTTTCTTCATTGGTAATTGAGGTGGGACAACCTGGATCATTGTGGGCAGTGCCATTTCTTGGCAGGTGGTTCTGGGATGCTGTGGAAAGGTGGCTGAACATGAAGAATAGGGCACACCAGTAAGCATATTCCCCCTATCTGCTTTAAATTTGGTCTAAATTGTGACTGATTTTAAAGTTTCAAAGATAGTGAAAATTAACATTGGAGTGATTGATCTCTAGCCTGAGGTCACACAGAGGGGAAGCACTGAGACTATAATTTAACACGAGGTGAGTGTATGTGTTCACAGACTTCTACTAAACCACCAGGTTTGCCTTGTGAGAAATGAGGCAAAAGTCACCTAAACCATGTTCATTATGTGAATCTGGCTGTTGAAAGTAATTCAAAATAAATTAGTATGGCTTTTAATTAATTCATATATTTTTTTTCATTTGGGAAAAAAAGATTTGTTTGTTTTTGCTGAATGTGTATGTGTGTGTGCTTGCATGTATTTATGTGTAGCCTATACATGCTATACATGCATGATCTCTATTGAAGCCAGAACATTGTGTGAGTTATCTTAGGACTAGCATTACTAATGGTTTCCCAACAGTTACTGAACCAAGATATTCTGGAAATCAGATTAGTTCTCATGCCTGGGTTCTAGATTGGTTATCAGAAGTTTACAAGAGCCTTGTTGAAACACCATAGTTTTGTGAATAAGCAATTAAGTTGCTGCTGTCTATTACCATATCATGTAAAAATGACAGGGTAGATTTTCACCAAATTAGTGACAGATGGAACTGTGGTACAACACATACCTCTCCGAATGCAATGAACATTTAGCCTGTAAATGGGAGAACAAGTTACTATTCCAAATTAGCAATTCAAATCAAAGTCACAAGTACAGATGATTGAATTTGTAAAAGTAGTGTTGGTCGGAAGCTGTTTCTCACCAGGGAAGCCTCTGTGGTGTGGGCTAGAGGGAGCAGCACTGAAGATTTAGCTGTTTAGTGAAGGGCAGAAGCAGGTACACCATTGCCAACAAGCTTATGAAACTACTCATAAAAACAGTGCGAAGAAAAGTCAAGAGGTAGACAGCTAGGGACTGAAGGTATTTCTGTAGCAGTACTGAGGCAGTCAGAACAGGTGCTAGCAGAAGTGTCACCTGAGTGTCAAAGGCCATTTCCATGTCACCCACACGGAGAGGGTGTTAACAGAAGTCTGTGGGCTTGCACTTTGTGTTCCAAGCCAACCCTGCACATGGCAAGCTCTAGAGTATTTATGTGCTCCTTTCTTCTTATCCTGAGCGTGTGATTTTTCTTAAATTGTGTGACATATTTCCCCTCTTCATGCCACAAAACTGAATTTACCCATATAGATGGAAAGGAATTAGATTCTGGAATTGAAGTATATGGAATATACATGCAAACATGCCTACTTGTGTCTCTCTGAAATGTGATCTGTGTTGTTACTAGATAAAAATTTCTCTTTCTGTCAGTGATACTATTTTATCAGTTACATGACAAGATAATTTGGGAACAAAGCATCATAAACCTCATTCTAGGCATAATCATAAGAATGTAAATGCTGACACTTCAGTACTGAATCGTAAATGAGTGAGTAATCTCATTTTCCTTCTAGTCCTTGTCAGCCCGCAATAGCAAGTCTCAGAGATTCAGGAATCTTATACTCCAAAAGCACAATGCTTATTTGTTTGTGTATTTGGTTTTAAATACATTGTACCTAGGGTAAGGTGGAAACAGAGAAGCAGGGAATTGAGAATTGACAAACAACCTGAGAGCTACAGAGTGAATGTTTCTAGGATAATCTGAAAATTAGTGAGGTTCTATCAGAAAAGAAGAATGAAAGAAAAAGACAGAGATAATTTTTAGTACAATATAGGTATATTTTAATAATTAGAAATAATGATGACATAGTGTCTTATCTGGACTCATAATTTCAGGGTAGAATATGAGTTTCAAAATGTCATATAATAGTCATAATGATTCAGAACACTGTATTGATATCAAACCTAATGTTTCATTACCTACAGTTTTACATAATGTTTCTTTTCAGTGACCAGTAGGTATCTAAGTGATGCTTAGTTGACCAAAGGGGATGAAAGGAATTTGAGATTCAAACAGAATCTCTTACCAAGTCTTCCGAACCAAAGACAACATGAAAAGAAAATTCTGAATGTAACAGTTCTCTTTTCCTCTTCTTCGATATTCTCTCTCTTTGCCTCCAGTGTCTTTCCTTCGATGACTTCTCTGCTCTTCTTCCTCTACTTAATCTCCTTCCCTCTCATCTGTCTCTGTTGTGTTTTATCTGTTTCCTTCATTCCTCATCTGCTGCTTTCTCTTCAATTAGATGCCATCACACACTGTATATAACTCTGCTTTTTGTTTGTTTTTTTTTTAAACAAAATATCTGTTGAAGGATAAGTAATAAAGAAAACACAGTAAACTTCCCTCACAGTCTCAGAGACTGGAAGCTGGAAGTTATAGGACTGCGTTTTCTCCAATGCCCCTCTAGACTGTGGTGCAATAGCCATGGCATCATGTGATGTGTGCAAAGGTGGTGACATAGAAAGACAAGTTTCACGGTCAAACTCCATTTAGATTACCCCCAATTAGCTAAGTTTACTAAGTATTTCATCCGTTGCTGCCAAGAGTGTGGCCAAGACTATTTTAATTACCTCTTACCAAGCTCATTGGTTACAGTATTTGCCTTTCCTTAAAAAAACACTACCACACTGTAGACTGAATATTTTTTGCCAATGTCTTAAGATAGAAAGAAGTCAAGACATGTTCTGCATTACCACGGGATTGACAGTCTCATATTTTTTATTAGAAAATGAACTTTCATGAAAATAGTCCTAATAAAGTGGCATAGTAAAGGTCAGGTGCTCAAATTACATTTCCACCACTTCTTGCTTTCCTTTAACACCTGATGCACCCTTTTTCTATATAAGTTTCTTACATATGAATTAAGATAATTTTTTATCTTTTACTATCGTATTAACTGATTAATCTTAGGATCAAGAAAGTTTGGTATGTATTTTTTGCTTTTTATATTTCATTGCCTGAGTATCAAATACTGAACCTCTTGTATTCTAGAGAAGCACACTACCATGTTGCCAGCCTACACTTTTTTTTTGGCTCTTATTCTTCTTAAATTTACTAAGATAATGCCTATGGGGCAGGCATGGTCACTTCAGCTAGAATATACTCAAGAAGGTATATATTGAGAGGTATTTAAGTGACCCACAAAGAGTCCCTCCCTGGTACTAAGAAAACATAAAGACAGGAAAGACACACATCTTTCTGCATCACTACTGACAGAAAAGGATTCAGTAAACAATCAAAATCATCATGCCATGTTTTTGCAAACAGATACTTGGTCTCACCGCCTTGCCTGAGGGTTCTAGATGCTCAAGGACACAAAACTATGAAGTTATTTCTTCCCAATGGTTCTCTGTGGAACAACAAAACAATTCCTCCCCATTTCAACATGCTGAGTCCAAAATCATATTTCCCATTAACACGCAGTGCTCTGGAATGTTTAGGGAGACCAAAGCTTGAGAGGAACAGACAACTTTTACTAAGAGATGATGTAAAGAAAAAATACTTCATTCTAGATAGTAACTCCAATGCACCTCAAATATAGTCTTCCAGCCTGAGTCAGGGAGCGCCCTTAAATTCTAACTATAACATCTGTTGGTCAACAACTGTTTGCAAGAGAGTATGCTTTGGTGATCATGCAGAAAAGGCTTTGAATGTAGGAATCTACTACATCTTACACACATCATTAAACAGTGTAGCTTGGCATCAATTTAAGGGATATCCAGAACAAATAAAACAGAATCAATGTGGGGCTGGGGAGATGACTCAGAGGTTAAAAGCACTGGATGCTCTTCCAGAGGACCCAGGTTCAATCCCTTGCACTTACATGGCAGTTCACAACTGTCTGTAATTTCAGGCGATCTGACACCCTCATACAAATATACATGCAGGAAAAACACCAATGCACATGAAATAAAATTAAGTTAAAAAATAATTTATGTTCTCTTCCACAGTGGCTGAATATCACCAAAATAAGAAGCTATTCTTATTTTAACCACTCTCAATTAGTTCATGCTTAAGCATGGGGGGCATCTTATTTAAAGGATCATAAGCATTAATACTTCACCTGTCAAAACAAATGTTTCTTATTTTCTTATAAGCATAGTATTACCAGGTCACCATTTGGCTAATAAAATCTGAACTGTTGAAACAATGTGCACATAGCCAGTCGGCATGTACTAAAAGCATTCACCAACACTGCCTAGCTACAAATCATTGATTTGAAATAAAGTTAATAAAACTATAGAGGAAACCTGAAGTATAAGTCATCTTAGCTGTAAGTTCTCACCTCTGTGGACATCCCACAGTTCTCTGTGGAGACGTCTCTGAAGCCACATATGAACTTAATCTGGGAAATGTGCATTATTTATACAGAGAATACCTGTTCCAAAACAAAACAAAATAAAATATATAATAAAAACATAAATATATAATAAATATATATATAAATTATTTGTTTCAGAAATTCAGTATTTTCATTTATTGTACTCATTTCATTCTAATAAATATAGATCTTTATATTTGAACTTCTTTATGCTATATGTTTAGGTTGTGATAAAGTAAAATGAAAGCATAATTAAAGTCATTAATATTGGTCTGTTAATCTTATCTATTTGAAGCAACTATGTTTTTTTTTTAAAAAAAAAATCCCCTTTTTTGATTCCCCCCTTTGGGGGGGAGAAAAAAAAAAAAAAGATTTTGGGGGGAGGGGGGGAAGGAGTCGCTATTATGTCAGCCAGGCGCAGGTTAAGATGTGGTAAGCAAATAAGTGAGGGCAATTGAGACTGATGAGCACCTTTTAAAAGATATTTAGGTGGGGGGGGGGGGGGGGGCCCCCCCCCTTTTCTAATTTTTTTGGGGGTTGGGGGGGGTAAAGGGGGGGGAATTTAATGTGGGGCCCTTTTGATAGATATTAAATCTGGGATACTTAGAACTATTCCAGACAGAATATGATTATATTCTGATTATGATTAATTCAGCCTGGGATTCAAGGTGGGAGCTTAAACGTCCCAGTAGAGGCTTTGCGGACTCTAGGACGAGAAGGCAATTGTAGTCGAGACAATGAAATAATTTATCATAGAATCCCTAAGGTAGAACTCGATATTTTGTAGTATCTAAAATTTCTGGATCATAATTTTTTCCAGCAACAGGGAAAAATGTAGTATAACATGTACAGTGTGTTTTGATTTAGAATATGAAATAAAAACCTTCTAATTATATGGAGGCAGGAGAAATCATGAAGTCAAGGGAGTGATGTCACTGCTTGAGGGAGAATCCAGGACTCAGCGAGGATGAGGACATGCTTGTTATAGACACTGAACACGGTAAATCCTTCACTGATCCTCACATTTTAGGTTTTTTGGGAATGTAAAGAATATTTACCATGAGAGGTTGGGAGATGAAAAAAAGAATACATTTAAAATTTTTCTAGAAAATTTTTGTTACTAGAAGTATTTGTTACAGTTTTCCTTGTGCATGCTTCTAACATTGATGGACTGAGTATATTTCTCATGATGTTTTATTGTTTTTATTTATATGTATATTTTTACCATCCAATTACTTTTCAACAGTTAATATTCATGATCATAAAGAATTTTCTATATCTGTCTCGGCTTTTATTATTAAAAATGAAAACTGTGAAGTGTGCTTGTTGGTTTTTGGCAAATTGACATAAACTAGAGTCATCTGGGGAAAATAAACCTCAGTTGAGAAACTGTCTCCATCAGGTTGGCCTGTGCGCATGTCTTGGGGTCATTTCCCTGGGCATATGGTCTTATGTTGTATAACAAAGCAAATCAAGAACCTAAGGGGCAGGAAAGATGGCACAGTTGGGGCGGGAAAGATAGCGAAGTGTTTGTGAGCTTTTGTTGCTCTTGTCAGATTGTCCAAATGGTAGTCCACACCCACCTGTAGCTCCCATTCCAGGCTATTCAGTGCCTTCTTCTGACCTCCTTAGTCACCAGTGAACATGTGTGGCACATACACAAGTATAAGTGAAATACACAAATTAAAAGAAATTAAATGTAAAATATATATATTAAATAAATTTATTATATTAAATATATATATATATATACATATATATAATAAGCAAGATGAGCAAATCATTGGGAGCAAACCAGTGAGCAGCATTCCTTTGTGGCTTCTGCTTCAGGGTTTGCTTTGGGCTGCATCTGTGGCTTCCCTCAACAGCTATAGACTCTAAACCAATTAAACCCCTTTGGTTTTTGGTCACTGCTTTATGACAACATCCAAAAGCAAACTAGGACATGAATTATGCAGCATTATAAAGGCATTGACTTCGTTAACCAGAAACATCTGAAATGCAGATCTAGAGAAGGTAAAATAGTTCTCTGCCTTCTTCGAGGCTCAACTCAGAGATTCTAGATATTTAGGTATGAAACACTTTATTAATTTTAAGTGTTCCAGCAAGGATGAATCCCATCAATATTTTAGTTTTACATAATAACTGGCATGTGCTGAATGTCAATCATGAATGTATCACACATGGAACACTGCTGGCAAGTAGCTGACTTTGAAAGAAAGGAAAATTTTTTCACAAGTTTTTTTGTTTATTTCTTACATTGCAGTGTTCTGACTCCTGAGAGGTAGGATGGAACTTTCAATTGGGGTTTCCATCAAATATTAATGGAGAGGGAGTTAAACAAGAGAGCAAAAGGCAAAGACGAACCTGCATGGGTCTGCACCAGGTCCTCTTTGTCCATCCTATGGCTGCTTGCTTTATGCAACTCCTAACAGTGGAAATAGGCATATTTCTGACTCTTTTGCCTGCTCTTGGGACTCTTTTCCTCCTACTGGGTTGGTGTGCCTAGTCTAAACTTAATATGAGGACTTTTGCCTTCTCTTATTGTATCTTGTTTTATCCTGTTTGACTGTACTCTCTTATCTCTTGGAGGGCTGCTCTTTTCTGAAGAGGAAACAGAGTGAGTAGATCTGGGGGAAAGGGCAGGTGGCAGATAGCTAGGAGATGTCGAGTCAGGGGTGGCAGAGGTGTATTCTATGAAGGAAGAATACATTTTCAAGCACAAAAGACAAAGATGGCAACACAGCATTGTTGAAATAGCAGCGGGCTCGTCCCAACACCCCAGCCGCTGCAGCTAGCTTTATCAAATAATTACACACAAACTGTATTCTTTTAAGTACTGGGCCCATTTCTATCATGACTCTTCTAGGCTAACTCTGCACCTGGACTAACCCATTTCTAATCATGTTAGTAGCACCATGAGGGCACTACCGGGAGATTCAGCCTACATCCATCTTGAGTCGGAGTTTCATCCTCGGCCTCAGAGAGCAGAGCTATCCTGTCTGCCCGCTAGACAGGAGCATGGTGTCTCTCTCTGAGACGTCTGGCTCTGAGCAGAGCTGCATGCTTTCTGCCCTCACTTCCTCTTCCTCAAGCATTTTCTTCTGTTTACTCCACCCACCTATGTTCTAACCAATGGGACCAAGCAGTTTATTTATTGCTTAGCCAATGAAATCAACAGATTGATATATGACACTCACATCACAGCATCCTAGTAGAATTAGCTTGCTTGTGAACATGGGGATAACAGCCAGGCATGGGCCTACAGCAGGAAGCCACAACATTCCGCAGGCTGAGGCTCTCAGACAGTCCTGAGAAGGTTAAGGACAGCATTAACCACGTAGTGAGGTCTGTGTGAACCAATGAAACTAGATAATGAAATAGGCAAATTAAACTGTGTGCATCTTTTCTCTGTATGTGTTGTTTTGTATAAGCCAATTTGTTTCTATGTCTAGTTTCTAACAGTATGGCAACTATGCTGTCCTGAAAGGTTTAGAGTACCTAGGATCTTGTCACGTTGCAAGAGAAAAATCTGGAAGAAAAACAGCTGGGTAAAATTCTGTTGCCTGTCTGTTAGTGTTTCTAAGTCATATTCAAACTTTCAACAATATTTCCCTGTTAATGACCCCTGCACCCACTCCACTCATTATTATGTGTGTTCTTCATATTGAAGAGGAAGGCCCTAGATAGTATTGTCTCCTGTGACCCTTGTTTTGCACATGCTGGTCTTGTCTGTGTGCAGAACTGGTATGCATTAACACACTGCTCTCAGTAACCTCCAGAAGATGTTTAGGACACGATTGTGAGGCTGTTATTTCCCATCTGATCCCAGTAATTAATCCAGTCTTTAGTGTGTGTGTGTGTGTGTGTGTGTGGCACGCGCCTGTTTGGGGATTGTTTTTGTTTCAAAAGCTGGAAAGAATTTTCATTTTTGTTTAAAGAAAAGCTACCAACGCAGTCCAGCTGAAAATCTGCCCAGCCACCTGGAGGAAGACAGTGCAGGGAAGAAGAAAAAATGTTCATGTCAGGTGAGGTGTGGTGTGAAAGTCTGCTCAGGAAAGGTCTGGGTTTTTGAAAAAGGGAAGGGAGCCCAGGGCATTGAAAACTACATGTTTCGCTACTTATCTGAATTAAAAGGAAAGAGACAGGGACAAGAGAAAAGAGACGTTACACCTTTTTGAAGCGAGGACTCAAAACTCAGGAATGTGGGCCGACCTGACCAGAACTCATGGCTATTTGTCTCCTGGAGACTCTGATGGATATTTGAGGGGGAATCTGGGAGACAAAAGAACAGTGTTGCACTGAAGAAGTAGTTATTTTGCCTATCTCTTTTGCATGACGTAAAGTAAGGCCACCTTTCTGTTGTGGTTCCTGCTCTCTAGGGTGGCCAGGAGATCGACCCTGCTCAAGCTGAATGTTAGGTCAGAATGTTGATCACAAGAAGTTTCCCTTCATGTAACTTCAGTGTTGCACTATTTAATTATTTTGAGTAAAACGTGGATTAAAACACAAGTTCATAGGCAACAGGAGTGTTTTCATACAGTATTTTAATTTGTTTTGTTTTTAGTAAGACTAGGGTTGTGGAAGAGTTCAAGAACAGAAAGAGAATAGAACAATAAATTGTAGTAAAAGAATTTAAATTATTTTTAGAAGATAAAAAAGAATCTTGAATGAACAAGGGACCCGCTGGGAATCATTCTCCTGGATTGATTATCCTGGTCATTATCCTGGACTATATTTATTTATTTATTTATTTAAGATTTCTGCCTTCTCCCCGCCACTGCCCACACACGGTGACAATGGGGATGTTCTATAGGAAACTCACCAAGGCCAGCTGGCCTGGGTCTGAAACAACATGGGATACAACCGTACTCGCTGAACATAGGGGACAATAAGGACTACTGAGAACTCAAGACCAATGGCACTGGGTTTTGATCCTACTGCACGTACTGGCTTTGTGGGAGCCTAGGCAGTTTGGATGCTCACATTACTAGACCTGGACTATTTTTTGTTGTCTTTGCACCTCTACCACATGATTACTTTATCATTCTGCTCTTGAATTCTTCATCTCATACATGCAGATCATTAAGAACATCAAATTTCTTATGCATAATTCTCATATCAGACTCTATAGTAGATTCATTGGTAGCATATTGCAAGCACACACTGAAGTTCCTGATGTCTATATAAACACATGACGTATTAAGCATATTCAATGTGGATTTACCATGACTGTTTTTTTAAAATCCCTATGATTCTGAGATGGTACTTAGTACCCTAAATCAAAACCCAAATTCAAAATAACAGCTAACATCCTGATCACTGTATACCTCAAAATGATGCAGTTTATATTAGTTTTATGTCTAGCTATATTTACCTCTCTATTTGCATGGGACTCAACATCTGCCTCTTTAATGTATCTGTTAGTATCTGTGTGAATCCAGCCATTTAATAAACTGTGCTGAAATACCTGTCTGAGACCCAGCAGTATTCACTGAATATGCAAATAAAGGATAGTTTGCAATCTGAAAGTGTTTGCAGTATGAGATGAAACTGATGGATCACCAAAAAAAAAAAAAAAAATGATGCTAGCTTTGAAAGTTTGCAGGAAGGTACCAAAAACTTCAGCAAGTGAAAACAAGCAGAATCCCTCAATTCTGCTTGAAATGGAGAGTGATTGGCCATGGAGGAAGCCTGCTCATGGATGATAATTAAGATCTGAGTACACAAACCCGATAATCAACATATGATGCATTTTTCCAAACTATTTCAATTTTATTGTGAATCCCAGCTAAAGTTAAGGGAATGTTAGGTATATATGTCATTTTTCATAATTAGTCACCAAAATTTATGAGGTCATGCTCATAAATTGAACTGATATTTCTTTTGGTCAGTTACCACAGTATGAATTAAAAAAAAAATCAAAAGCCAGAGTTTATTCAGTGTTCTCTGTTGTAGGGCAGAGGGTTCCTGTACAAATCATTTAACTTTACATTCAATAACACAGCGTACCAAATAAAATGAAACGTATTTGTGACACTTAAGGCAGAGTTAAAAAGGACAGTCAGGCCTGGTGATGGCATTCTGGGAAGAGAACAAAAGAGACCAGGGATGGGCCATCATGAGGTCTTGGGGTGGGAGAGGCTGTGTTGGGGAGCCTGCCTACATACCTGAACATGAGCTCCACTCTCTAGAAACAGGGCATCATTGCAAAGCTGTTGTGCCTTTTCCTGTTTTAAGGAACAGGGTTGGTGCAGTGTCTGCATTTCTCTGAGAGAGCAGAAAAGATCGAGAGAGGAAGAATGGAGCTAGTTTCTAGGGCAACATTCCTATGTTGGTACTGGAGCCTGAAATTGTGCAGTCATGATAAAAGCCTGTGTGTCTGGAGAAGGGGGGTGATAACTGGCTGCAGGCAGAGGAAAGTGATAAGGGTGACTTTACGACATCACATTACCAGTGATCAGACAACAGCTATTGCAGTAAAAAGCAGTATGGGGTAGAAAAATACCTCGGCTAAATGACTGGTACATAATGGGCCCCGTGGGAGGGATTTAAATATTGCTTCCATGATAGTCTTACAAATAACCTAGAATCGTGGGAAACTAATTCCTCCATTTTCTAATTGAAGAAATTATAGTCATAGCCACACAATAAGCATAAATCCAGACTGAAGCCACTACATTCTAAATCCATCACAGCATTCAAAGCAAATTTACACACCCCAACATAAATAAATAGGAGTGAAGGGCCAACAAGATTGCTCAATAGGTAAAGGCACTTCTTGTCAACATGAGGACGTGAGTTCAGTCACAGGGACCTACATGTCTTCCACACACATCACACACACACACACACACACACACACACACCGATAAGTTTGAACTTTAACAAAATTTGAAGTCTTGCAGAAGCTCTCCGGAGACCATAGAATTTTAACATGAGCTCACAAGGTACCTGAATTTGAGTTAGAAGTCGATTTCATAGGAAGACATATTCTCTTCTCTAAATTGTATCACTTTTTAAAGGGGGAAGGGGTGGGAGTATTCTAGACTTCCAGATAAAAAGTACAAAGAAATCTCAGTTGCAAAAATAGTGTCTGGGGGCTGTTTGGACATGACTTGATGGGTAAAGACACTTGCTTTGCAAGCACGGGGGCCTCACTTTAAATCCCAGTCCCCAGCAAATGACTGGACATCTTGAGACTTTAACCCTGGCATTAGGGTTTGCCTGGACATGTGAATCCTAATAGCTCATTCACCAAAACAACAAGCTTCTCAATCAGTGAGAGACACAGTCCCAGGCAAATAAAACATGGCAATAAAGAAAGACAATCTCCTGCTCTAAGGTCTTTGGTTACATGCCTAAATTAGACACCAACACAATCACTTGGCTGTATCATATACACCATACACATAAAAGCACCATACATAATACATATAGGGAGATGGGGGATGTCAGGATAATGTGTTTCTGTGAAAAAAGGTGCTAGAATTTTTGTGTTTAGCTTGGGAAAATCATAGCTTGCAAGTAATCTACTCATGATTCTCAAGCACAGTGATGGCTAGCAGGTGGATATGTGTTCCTGTCTAAGGACACACACCCAGAAAAAGAATGTGCATCCTAGTATTTAGGAGAGTTGATGTAAATTATAGCATCAGTTATGGCTGAAATGGTTCCCTTGACACTCTTGGGCTTCACAATCACTGGAATACAGATGGTTTCTTCCATGTTTATAACTTCTGAGCCACCATTTGTATATTCGCTCTAAAGGGGAGATTTTTGGATTGACTCTAATTTTCTTTTGCCAATATCGAAGAAGCTTGGAATATATTTATAAGCATACCAAATGTAAGTCAGAAAGGTTGCATAAAATGAAAAACATTTATCACTGGAAGACATTCTTCAGATGGAATGTTCACTTTAACATGCTTTAAACAAATACACTCATAAATGAAAAGAGAGAGCACTTAGAGCAATTGTCTTTGTATTTCTACAGCAGCTTTAGTCAGCATTGCTGTGTGTGTGTGTCTTCCCATTTGTGGTAGTGCCTAGTTTGTTTAAACTGATTTTATTGTATGTTATAAGGTAGTTTTTTATGTATTTTTCAGAGAATTATTAAAGGAGGATCCTTAATCCTATCAATTTTTTGAATACACAGTTTTTGTGTTACATGTAGAGTTCAATTTGGTGACCATTCATAGTCACGGTTACACACAGAGTTTATATGAGTGAATGAATTTTTAAGACGTAGCTTTAGAGGTCACTCATTAAGGTATAGGAACAGGGAAAAGAAATATTTCTCATTTATCACTATTTAGAAAATTTATGCTTGAACCCTTCAAATTATAACCAGGGTATCTCACCAAACCTTCACATATCTCTGTGATGCCACGTTTATGTGTGTTGTGGGACTGGCTTAGGCTCCCCTCAGAAATCTCATTTAGATGGCTTTCCTATCAAAATACCCAGTACACACAAAACATCCACCAGCTTGGCAGATTCCTTTCACAAATGTTATGGACAAAGACCAATTGATCTTTGTTCCCCCCTCAACCCCATCCTGCTAAGCTATTGCTTAATTTTTCTGCCTTTTCATATGCTATCCCAGCAGATCTACCATCTTGGGTTCATTTTTTAGACCAGATCATCTTGTCTTATGTGGTGACCAACAGAGGATTCACTTGCAGTAGAAGACTGTTTGTTTAACACCTGTTTCTGTCAAAATACAAATCCTCATGACTTGCTTTGTTTGAACCATTTTGGAAACTCACATGGCTCATGAAACTCATTGTTGCATCTTGTGCAGTTCAGTTTCATCAAGCTCTGGTCACATGAGCCCATCACATGGGCATTTGCTACATTCCATGTTGCTCCTAGCACTTTGGCCCCAGTGTTGTCTTTGAAAGAAGAAAACCAAATGCTTTTTCTATAGCACTTGACTCCACCCCAAAAGCTTAGATAGTTCAATGTGTTAAGTGTTAATGAGTTTACACATGTCTCTCATGGGAATATCTCCCAGAATCACAAAAGGTGAATCCCATATTGTTTTAATTTTGATATGTCTATCAGTAAAAATACTGGAGATGTGTTAGAATAAATAGAGTAGCACATCAAAATGCATGTTAAAGGGTAAGTTCTAAAAGTCATTATGTATCAGAATTTGGGCCTCTATGGTGTATAAATTTTATATTTCATATTTTGATATATTTTTTTTCGTGGTTTCCCACTTGGGAACTTTCAGTTCCCTACATATTATGCTGGAAGCAACATGGAAAACAAGCAGAAGAACAAAACAAAAGAGACTATCCTGAAACAATATATTGAAACAATACTAGAGGCTGCGTCACAGGACCCTGGACTGGTATGCCTTTCACGCAAACTGAGCGTGAGCAGATGTGTGAGGCAGAAGTAGATTCTCAACACTGGAATGTCTCTCTTCTAGTTTCCTCTTAATGTTTGGTTGTCTACAAGTTAGTCATGTGTTCTGTTGGAAAATCTTTCAAACACCGCTTAATCAGTTGTTAATTAAAAATAAATCATTACATTTTTAAGAGACAGTAAAATACCTTTTTTCTGATGACTGGCAATTGCTTTATTCCACCTTTGCTTTTGTTGTGCAAAACTGAGCTCTGAGATTTGGATGATTAGATATTACCAGCCGCAATTATGGTGACGTTCTCATTTAACATTTTGTCTTCGTGAGATAGCATGAACTAGTCGACGCTTTGAAAAGCCTAAGTGCTTATTTGGTGTCTATATTATGAATATCACTCGTGATTGATATTTGGAAATTAGCTCATAAATGGGTTTACTTGAATGTAACCTAATTGCATTTCTTTTGTGCCCATGCTTTAGTGCTATGTTTAATGGTTTGTCTTGTGCTTTACAGGATAATAAATTTCATTTCCTTGAACTGTCCTATAAATAACCTGAAGGTCTTTTAATTAGGATAATTAGAGTAGCTGTTTTTACCTTGCAAACATGTAGTGCTCCACAGACTAGAGAATTAGAACAAATGTGCATCTCTCTCCAGCCACATAAAACATGACACACACATACTGATACATACATCCACACATATACATACATATTGGAACGTGTACACACAAACATATGTTTAGACGTTTTTTCAAGTTTTTCAAGATTTTATAGTTGTTCAGCAATTATCTCTTCTAATTATATTTACTATTAAACTGCATTTTTATTTTAGAGGTACATTTGCTGTGTGAAGGCAATTGAAACAGGTCCTCATGTAGTCCAGGCTGGCCTCGAACTTCTGATCATACTGCCCACTTTCACCAAGTCCTGCTCTTACAGTTTTATGCCACCATTGTAAGACTCCTACTCCCTTAAACTAAACTTCTTAACAGTCGTTATCAGCTCATTTGACTGCATATAACTCATGTTCAAACATGAAGCTCAATTGGTATTCTAATTTCTACCAGATACATGTGTTTTATGATATTTTATTAATATTTAGTTTTATAAGATTTTTCCCTTTTTTGCCTTAATAAAGTACTGAAACTTTAAAGCATGCATATACACATAAATTGTTCTAGCTAAGAGAAAAGAAAAGAACTTTGTAGAGAACTAGATAATATTCAGACTATCTGTTCAACGTGACAAAACATGAACCTGGAATCATGATTGAAATGTAGTATTGACTAATAAAAATGTTCCTTGGTATTTTGGGCTTCATGAACACCTGTCAGCATTAAACTTGGTAAGGGTCATGAAGCCCTAGCTTCAAAACCATCCTTGACACAGCTGTGGAAGATTCCCACCGAACATTCACTGTTCCTACCCAGAAGTTTAGAACCAGGCAGCATCTTGCTCAGAGCCACAGACAGTGCATCTAAGAGTTCCCTTTTTATGGTACATGAATATTTTGATAGATAGTTAGCAATCACTGGGCAGACTAATAGAGATGTAATAAATAAAAGCATACATCTCTGATATGCGTTGTTTCCAGAGGGATAAGTCTAGTATTATTACTTTGCTTTTTATTTCCATTAATTTTATTTATGCATTTCATAATAAAACATCCCAATACTAGAAAAATTTGAATTAAAGTCATAAATCATCCAGTATACATTAAAGCTTATATACTGGAACATACTGAGTGGTCTTGCTGTACTCATTATTGGTTTCATCCTCCAACTGTTGTTTCTTTTCCAAAAATACACTAGAATATCTTTCTCCCCTTAATTTTTTTTAAAAAAGACAACGCAATGGTTTTCTCTCAATATTTTAAATGTATCAAATCAGACCACAGTCCAAGAAAGGAATTGTGCAAGGAAAATTCTGAGTGCTTATAAGAAAACTCCAAGAATAAAAGACAGGAGTCTTGTGACCCCAGTTTCTTCAAAAATACGAAATTGCTCTCGGAATGCGCTCTTGTGAAACTCCCAGTTGTCGTAGAGAGGAGTAAGTTTAGCTTGGCTCATTTATTGCCAGAGGCTATTGTTATCTGTTTATATGCCTCCTATAGAAAAAGGTATTCTTGCCCTATGTAGCCTGCCCTCCTTCTTGTGGTTTTCCCTTGTGATTGGACTTATTACTCATGTGACTCCTCCTAACCCCAGAGTGGAAACTGTCTGGTGCTCTGGACTAAGCTGACTATTGCATGAAACTTCATTACACTTCATGTTTAGTTACTGTTCTTCTAGGTCTCACTGCCTCAAGAGCAATAAACAGAATTGCACTTTTATCAAAAATTTTACCCAACTGTAGTTTATTTTTCTTTGACGGTAAGGCATGATTCACTCTGTCATTATTTAATTGATTGCTGGTTAGTGGGGCTAATGCTTAAAATCATATTTGTAATTTCTCATATGATCTAATATCCTTTAATATAGTCTAAATATTTGAATCTTTTTAACTTCTATTCCGTTCCATGACCCATTTGTCTTTTTCTTCCTTACTAAACAGATTAATTTTTATTTTAACATTTTGCTATAATTATATTTTATATTTATTAGCTCATCTGTTGTCATATTTCACATTAATATTTTAATTGCAGATTTAACTATTCTTGCCTATTTGCTTATCTTGTATTATCATCTCTTTTTAAAATTTAGTATATATACCTTGTAAGGAAATATAAATTTTATTATCAGAAAAAGAATTTATTGCATGAAACAGCATATCAATATTGTACATACATATGGAAAGTGATCAATTGATATCAGCTGAATGCCTGCTTGGCTTTAGGACACAAACACACAGATTTTCTAATTAAACAAAGATCCAGTTCTGTGATATGAAGTCTTCTAATATGAATTCAAAAGATTGACCTTTTAACTTATATATTTCTTAAATTTTTTTGCATATATTCTTTCAATCCACTAGGTGGATGTATGTGGATATGTACATGTCGCAGTTAGTTTGTAGAAATCAGAGAACAACATTCAGTGACCAATAATTTCCTTCTATTATGTGAGTACTGAGATTTGAGCTCAAGTCGTCAAGATTAGCAACAGGAATGTTTACCCATTGAGTCATGTCTCTGGCCCCTAATTTATTGATTTATTGATTTTGCGTGTGTGTGTATGCACGTGTGTGTGCACACATGTACCTGTGTGTATGGACACGTGTGTTCATCTGTGTATAGGTGCCCATATGTATTCAGATGTGTGTGTATGTGTGTGGGCATCACTGCTTAGGCCTGAAGTTGAGATCAGGTGTTTCTAGAACTGTTTTCAATTATGGAGCCAGGGTTCTTGCTGAACCCAGATCTCACCAGTGAGCTACTTTCATGAGCCAGCTCCTCCCAAGCAACCCCAGTTGCTGTGTCCTGAATAAATGCTAGAATTATAGGTAGCCACCACAACTGCTTGATTTTCACATGAGTTCTAGAGATCAAGTCCTTATCCACTGAGCATCTATCTAGCTCCCGTTTGTTGAAAGACAAATTTATGGTAAAGAGATTAAAATTGGAATTTTGATAGCATCCTACATCTGGTTCATAGATATAAGTGAGATCTTAATTTTTGGTGGGGGTAGCAGTAGCCTATTTAGAGACCAAGTAAAAAATTTGGGGGCCAAAATACAATTGCCAATATCTTAAGAAAAAGATTTCAGTAAAATGGGGTATATTTCTAATTTCATTTCTAGGAACAGGTGGCTTTCCCATTGGAATATCTGTCCGACACATCATCGCTGACCCTGTCAGTGTGGTGGAAGCACTTAGGCTAATACAAATTCCCTACTGTTAGCTGTTGGGGAATAGAATTTGAAAACAAAAAAAGTACTGACTGGTCTACAGCCAATTTATTGTCCTTTAAGACATTAAAGTCCTGCAAACCTACCTGGTGACTTCCTTCGCTATCTCGGCGAGCTCACTCCTGAGAAATCTGTCTATCTGCATGGTTAGTGATTTTTAATTCAAGCTGTGTTTTCTTTTTACAAACCAGCCAGTTTTCACATAGTTACCTAGATTTTCAGGTGAATAGCTATAAAATAAATCCTGGTATAAATATTCCTTCATTAGGAACAGACTCTATTTCAGCCTGTAACAATATGGGAAATGGTGTTTGTGATCAGTACATGATCATAGATTAAGAAAGGAGTGGTTATGTTGTGTATACCCGGTATTGTCACTCAGGTGACAAAGTTCTTGACTTTGACAAAAAAATCTGGAATTGACATTCCCCACCTTCTCGAATTCTGTCAAATGTGATAGTGCCAATTTAAGATTAATATATTTCTCCAGGAAGAGGACTTCACATCCTCAAACATTTGCCAAATCACTGTGTGCCTCCGATTTTCATGCATTTTAATGTGCCCACGAGAAGCCTGCAAACAACTAGAAGAGAGTTCAACTCACCAGTTCATCAGCCTTCGTTGGGAGGACTTTGAGACTCTTTCTATTCACCTTCACTTTTGGCGAAAGGACTTTAGCGTGAGGAGTTAATGTTTTATAGGAATGCTCTCAGCTTCTTTCAGAGTCTAGGGGAGTTTTTCTGACATGTGATCACAATTCCCATCAGTATGTTTAATGTTAGCATCGGAAGAATCCTTTGATTTTTAAAGAGATTAAAAAGCTAAGGAAGGAAGTCTGGACATATCAAACAAAAATAACTGAATGTTTCCAATAATTCTTACTACTCAGGAAGATTAGGAGACAAATACACCAGGTATTATTCTTATTTGGGTGCTGGTTACTCTATTTTCTATACACTATAGAACTGTGGGGAGAAAGAGAATTTTCAAGAAGATCTTTGCACACTTACAAACATAATTAAATACAATATACACACAAACATGATTTTAAATGATTATACACACATACACGCATATATATATATATATATATATATATATAATCACATGTTACATATTATATATTAGAAGAAAATGGAAAAAATATCATGCATAAAAGGAAAAGTACCATTTGGGGTTAGAAACCAATTAAGACAAATCTAAAATTCTAATATTGTGGATTATATGTATTCCTCTGTCTAATATATTAAAAATAAATTTGCAGGCTCAGTGGGTGAAGGCTTTTGTTGTCAGGCATGATTTGAGTTCTGTCCTCAGAACCTACAAAGTAGACAGAGGGATTTATTTCCCCTAGCAGGCCTCTGACCTCCACATTTGCACCCCAGAAATGGAATCAATTCAGAATGTTTTCTATGTTCACTGCACAAGACCATAAAAGGCTATTGGAATATACTTTGCACTGTGACAGACACTAAATTAACCGGAATAAGAGGAATTTGTTTTTGCTAAGTGTAATTCCATTTTTGTATTTTTCACCCTAAGAAACTTAAAAGGAATCAAGAAAATTACCTCTACCAGTAAAATGGCAATTGAGTTGATAATTAATCCTTGCTAAAGACAGCAACTGACTTAATAGTGAAAAATTATTCAGTTTACTGATATTGCTGACCTTTTCACAAATTAAAGTGAATCCTCCAATTTTGGCAGCAGGCCCCCTCAAGCACGAAGCATATAGGAAATAATCTACTGTTGACTTTTACTGTTAGTCATGCGGACTGAGTCCTATTCAGCGTTAAAGGAATATGTTAGCAAATAATTTATTTTAAATTATGTATACCAAATAACAATTCTAACAGAGTCACTACAGCACAAGGAAGACTCTTGACTGTTCTTTGTGTATACTGTCTTGGAATTATAGGTTTAAAGGGAAATCTTTTAATTGGCAAACAAGTCCTAGATAGAATTTTGAAATACTAATATCTCAGTGTAACGTCAAATCAGTTATGGAAACACTATATTTGACTTTCTAATAAAAATAAAAGGAAACTTTTCAGAGGTTACTGTGTTCTATTTTGTTAAAAGATCTTTCATTTATTGCATTCTATGTGGATTAAGCCATATTTATCTTACTGTAAGGATTAGGAAAGTTATCCTATTTCTCTATGTGAAAGTCCAAACTTATTTCATCTGAGTATCTCTCATGTAGACTGAGAGACTTCTTAAATTATGAACATCGGTTTCCTTGGAAAAATGTACACCGTGATAATGTGAGCTAAAATAAGGGAACAAAAGATGAAAGTGATTTCTAATTAAAAAAATAATTAAAGAGTTGGGTATAGAATAGTTGGTAATGTGATTGCTGGACAAGAAAGAGGGACCGAGTTGAATTTCCAGAAACCACGTAAAAATTCAGGGCATAGTGTTGTGTATTTACAGTCCCAGTAATTCAGATGCTCAAATCCCTAAGGCTTTCTAATCACCTTACCTTCCCAATGAAATATGCTGTCTCAACAATAAATGTGGATAGTGTTTGAAGTCTGACACAGGATAATTCTGTAACCCCATGCACCTACATCCTTATACATGTGGACCCATAGAAATGTACACACACACACACACATGATTCAGATATTAGGCGGCTAGTAAATTTGATAGGTATAAAAACTCTCTTCAGTCAAACCAATATTATATTTATGAAGTAAGAATACTGTGATAATTTGCAAACTCAAAAAAACTGAAACATTTTTCAGAATGATTAGAAAATTTTGGATAATAATTAATTGCAGTATATTATAAGCTTCAATATTATAAGCTGAAAATGGGCAGTCAAACCAATCTTTTAGTGCCCCTAAATCATGCTTACTATGTTTCTATAACCTTCTATTAAATTTTGGCTGAAATGAACATAAAGAGGGCAATTATAAAATTTTAAACTATCCTTTGCATAATTTGAGGAAAACAAAAATTATCTGTTGCCTCTTCGTACTTATTGAGTACCTACTGCATACACAAACCTATGAATGCAGATATCCTACCTTTAATTTCTTCATCTGCCAAGCAAAACCTGTTATATCTTGTTCTTTTGCTTTTATATCTGCAGCATTCATCTCTGCCTACATGCATATCTACTGACATGTTCATACTCTTTCCCACTGACTTTCAGAAATTGTGAATATCTTGGATTATATATTCTTGCCACCATGCATAGAGTTTGTGCTTGTTCATTTATTTTTCACGCTCTTACTTAAACAATTTAGTTTTAAAACTCAATTCTTTTGCTACATTTACAATGTTGCCTTATTCTTACAGTGTAAACCTTTGAGTACATCTCTGCTTTCAAACATGCCAGTGCATGCTTCCACATGCATAACATGCCATGTAGAACTTCCTGTAGTTTAGTGATAGACACCTAACTTGAATGTTGTGCCTCCTCTATGATGAATCTCATTCTCTATGGCACATACACATGGGAAACAGCTACTTAATGCCTGCATCCAAGTGCAATATTTAGTCTCCTCCTGTTGGTCTTATGTAAGCTCTCTTGTCAAAAAATTCTCTGGAGTTGAAATTACATGGATTTGTTGAACATGTGGAAAACGCTGCTCCTCAGAGGAGCTTGGCTGCTAATGTTGAGGCTGGCCTTTGCCCACTTCTCATAGCTGCTGGACCTCCAGCTGTCACTTACCACGGGAAGGTCAAAAAGATTCTGCTGACATTTTAAGTTGCGGCCTTTTTTCTTATACATGAAGTAGACCATCTGTCTCTTTTCTTCTTACATTAGCATCTTTAATGTATAGATTATATCTTTAACATTTTCATATTGAGGTAAAGTCATTAGGTTGTATATAGCAGATATAAATCATCTATGTGTTGCATTTTAAATGCTGCAAACAGCTTTGCAAAGTTGTTTTTAATGCCAACATATTAAGGTGTATAATTGTATGTATGAACCATAATACTATACTGGTTACTGTAACTTAATAGCATACACAAATGCAACACACTTGCTTTTAAAGCCACAGAACAATCCGATTTAAGTAAGAGCTTAGCTGTTCTGTTTGCCCTCTATTACAAAGGGAGCTTTCTCTTATGTACTCAAACAAGGTTTATCCCATACTTACTGGTCACTTTTTGAAGATTTGTAACATATTTCATTACATGTTCACATCAATTTTCTTTTGGGTACACAACTGCCTTAGTGCTTTCTATGAAGTTTATAAATTTATCTTCAAGTGTCCCCATACACTGCATCTATTCTCCAATCCAGAGAATGCCAAATGTAACTGTTCTCATTGGCCACCTTACTTAGAACATCGTCTCTACCTTTTCTGGTAAGAACTGTGGGTAAGCCGCTGTGCACATCCAAACTAATCTGAGGATTTAGGGATTCAAATCTTGATCCTGTTGCTTATGCACCCATCACTTCAACAACTGAGTCTTCTCCAAATCTCCTTTCACAATTTTAATTTTTCTTCCTTTATCTGATGCTCTATCAAGTGTCATTTAATTGTATAGACACATTAGTTTAATTGCTGTTAAATTTGGGGTTTTAATAAGTGTAATATTAAATGAAATATGGAATATACCTGTAATGCATATTTTGTGTTATTGAAAGGTTGATTAGTTCTCTTCATGGCTTAGCTCAAAACATAGACAGTTTTCAATTTTCTCTGAGAAAACTGTATTGGTATTCCACAGATATTAGTGAAATGTCTAAATTCCTGGTGTTCATTAAAGAAACTGAATAAAGCCTTGATTATCACCAACAATTCATTAGTTATTAGAGGTTTATTTTCTTAGTGTCTTATCACTTATTGTGAATATATAAAAGTTATATTAAGTATATTAGATATAATATGTTATATAATATATAGAAGCATATATAATATACTATATATACTATATAATACATTTAATATGATTTATGTACATACATACATATAGATATTTCCAGAATGCCTTTAACTAGTTCTCTTTCTTTCTTTCTTTCTTTCTTTCTTTCTTTCTTTCTTTCTTTCTTTCTTTCTTTCTTTCTTTCTTCCTTTCGAGATAGGGTTTCTCTGTGTAGCTTTGGAGCCTGTCCTGAAACTCACACTTTAGGTTAGGCTGGCCTCAAACATACAGGGATCTGCCTCCTGAATGCTGGGATTAAAGTGTGCACCACCACTGCCTGGCTGGTTAAGTATTTTATATATACAAATGAATAGTTTTAGGGTTTTTTATTCTTTCACTAGAAATAATTCTTGTAACCTCTATGATGCCTATTCTTCCTTCTATGCTTTTAAATCCTCTTATCTCTTTATTTAAGTTGTGAGATTTCCATGTAGGTGTACCATATTTATATTCTTCTTTTCCTTCTTCTCCCTCCAATTCCTCCTGTGTCCCTGCAACTGCTTCTCAAATCAGTGTCTTTTCATCTTTTAATTATTTGTTCAACCTGCTGAACTTCAGTTCCATTCAGATGCATTTACACTGGATCTCATGGGATTGACTCAGCAGACTCATTCCTAGAGAAGTCTAATTCTCTTATTCTCCACAACTATTAATTGCTTATAGCTCTTCTTCTAGGGTTCTGACTGAATCCTCCTTCCACACTGGCATATCAAATGGTGTTGTCACTATTTTTAGGTGTTATTTAGATGACCATATTCTTGACATTTCTAGGGTGCAATATCCATGTAATATCTATAAAATTTACTCTCACAACAGAGTCTCTTACTGGACCTTTGATTCTAATAATCTTTTCTACCACTTCTTAGGTTCCTTGAGCATTAGGGAGGAATTGTGTTGTAGATGTCTCAGCTAAGGCTGGGTACCCCACAGCCAGGTGTGCTTTGCAATTTGACCAGCTGTGGCTTTCCATATTGGTCTCTGATGCAAAAGCAAGGTTCTTTGATGTGGGGTGATAGCTACACTACTCTGTGGATACAAGAATAAATCTTCAGAACATATTTAGAAACTACACTGGATTTGTAATGTGGCAATGCTAGTTTTTCTTTATTTTCTTTGGTTTTTATAAGAAATGTTTTATCACTTATTCTGTTTATTATTTTCATTTATTCTTTCAATCAATTAATTTTAACCTGTCTTTTTTTTCTGTTTAATTTTTTTTTTTTGATTTTCGAGACAGGGTTTCTCCGTAGCTTTTTGGTTCCTGTCCTGGAACTAGCTCTTGTAGACCAGGCTGGCCTCGAACTCACAGAGATCCACCTGCTTCTGCCTCCCGAGTGCTGGGATTAAAGGCGTGTGCCACCACTGTCCGGCCTTTTTTCTTTTTAAAACAAACTTATTTTTCATTCTAATCCTAGTTCCCTCTCCCTCAGTTCTTTCCATTCCCACTACATTCCCTCCATCCTACTCCCCATCCACTCCCCAGATAGGGTGAGGTCTTCCATGAGGAGTCAACAAAGTCTGTCAGGTCACTTGAGGCAGGACCACACCCTCCCCCTTGTGTCTAGGTTGAGAAAGGTATCCCTCCACAGGGAATGTGCTCCAAAAAGCCAGGGATAAATACTGGTTCCACTGCTAGAATCCCCACAGCTGCCCAAGCAACACAGCTGTCACCCACATTCAGAAGGCCGATTTCCATCATATGCAGGTTCCCCAGCTGTCAAACCAGAGCAGTGAATGCCCACTTGTTTGGGTCAGCTGTTATTTCCTTAAGTAATATACCTGCTAGTATACTGCCCTAATTCAATTAAATACCCATTTATCAATACCTGAGTAAGACTATTGAATTAGTTTAATAGTTCTCAAACTTCCTAATGCTATAAGCCTTTAATATACAGTTCTCCATGTCGTGGTGATCCCAAACCATAAGATTATTTTCATTATTACTTCATAACCATAAATTTGCTTCTATTATGAGTTTCAGTGTAAGAATCTATGTTTTCTGATGGCCTACAGTGACCTCTCTGAAAGGGCCTTTTCAGCCCCCAGGCTGAAATCTACTACTTTAATTAAATACACTGGGTAACACACAAAAGGAAGATATTAAATCCGAGGGAGATGTGTTGAGAAATTAGATAGAGAAAATGAATAAAATTTGTTATGTAAATGTACAAAACTCTCAAGATTTTAAAAACAATAATATATCAAAGTCAAAATCTACCATATAAGGCAATACATTGTTTTTAATCTTATTTGAGTACAAAGAGCCAGAGGAGAATAACGTTATCTAACTCAGCGACTCTCACTGAGCTACAAAATTAATACAGTTCCTACCAGACAGCTGAAAAGTGTTGGCATTCGTATCTTGCCAATATCTAGGTGCAGATGTTCTTCATTATCAAGGGCTTCCTTCTGAAAGATAATCAAAACCCTGAAGTTGCATTAATGTTAAGGTAAACTTTTAAATTAATCCAATAATAAAAACACTAAGTAGATATAATCGCCATTACAACATAAAGCCCTCGATACTAGATATAGCTGTTCTCTAGAAAACGAAAACTTCCTAATGTTCAAACTAAATGATCCTACTAAGTTTGGTAATTTCATAAACATACCCATTTATGACTGTGGCCACATGTCTGAGTATGCTAGTTACAGTGTTTCAGCAGGTACATGTTAGGACTACTGCATAAGAGACACCTGGCTTGTTCACTGTGAACAGTGTTTCTTCTTGTTAGCACTTGTACACACTGAATTAGTTTGATGATCACTCACTAGACTCCACTCAACTGAAGATCTGATTGTTATTCAATGCTATAGAATACCATATTTTTTGTGAGATGTCTATCAATCCTACATACTAGGACAAAAGTCATATTAAGAGGAAAGCACTAATAGCAACACAGTTATGATTCTACAAGAAAATAAAAGATTGAAGAACGCACTCAACAAATGTAGGCCAAAAGCTCTACTGGAGCACATAAATTTAGAACAAGGGAAAGACGTTGGTGTTTTCAAGTTTATCACTCAATTGTGTATAGATATAAATTTTGATTGCAGAGCAAAGAAAAACACCTAAACCTTAACTCAGGCATCATTTTGAAAATTGTTTCAAAAAAAGTAGCTATATAGGTGAATTATGTAAAATGTTATTTTTAATTTAGTAAAATTTATATGAATATCACTCAAAATGCCCTTCCATCTTTGATACAGCATGACTGAACTCCTTCTCAGTCAAACCATACACACACCACAAAATACAGAGGCGGAACATTTTATCCAGCTCACCCTGAGCCTGAAAGCTTCCTTTCTTATTTCTCCAGTTTTGTTAAGTAAATCATCACTTCCATAAAGTTTGTGGCAAACTTAGCTTGACCTAAATGCTGCAGCCTTATTCATACTCCCTACTTCAACATCCTTTCGCCTTTTTATTCCTTCCTTTTGACATTGTTGGAAGTTGGTTCCAGGGAGCAGAGAATGGTAGGATGATATACTGGAGCTGAACCCCAACTGGAACTATATTCCAACTCCTCAAATACCCTGTAAGCTATGTTCTTTTATTCTGCAATATCTATCCAAACAAAACATTAGACACTCGGCTAAATTTGCATTTCAAATAAAAAACAAATGTGCTTTAGGATAAATATATAACTGTAATTCTGGGGTATATTTATCCCACATGTTGATTCATTTTTATCTGAATTGCAATTTTCCTTTTTCTAAATGCAGGTGTCATGCAATGGTTTGACAATATTTGTTTTATATATGAGTATTTTGCCAGAATGTGTGTGCGTATGTATAATACATTTGTGTCTGGTGACCATGAAGACCAGAAGAGGGTATTGTATGGCCAGAAACTGGATTTACAGTAGATTGTAAGATACCATGTGAGTGTTGAAAGCAAACCAGGTCCTCTCCAAGAAGAACATGTGCCCTTATCCTCTTAACTATCTATCTAGTTCCAAATATACAAGTCTTCTATGTTATCTGATTGCCTTAATGCTTACCTTTTAATACAATAGAGGGCTTGTTTAGCACAGTTATTGTGGTCAAGGGCCAAAATCAGTACCCGATTTGTGAGAGTGACCCTGCAGGTATCCAGGAATAAAAGGAATCCCACAAAGAGAAGAGGATGAAAATATGATTCAGATTGACTTTTTCAATCTGCATCAGGCCTCTGGGAGTCTGATACCAGGTGCTTTACTGTAGACATATTTAAACGGAATAGAATTTGGAAAAGGGTCTCCAGGCAACAATGTTTCAACAAATCATTCCAATTACAAGCCCACAATAAAGCTTAAGGTGTGAATACAAAGAAACTCTTTTACAGGAGTGTATGTAACCATGAGGGTGGGTTCTATACTTAAAAGTGCTAGAGTCTAATGTGCTCTAATGATAACACAGAGGTCAGCCGGCCATAAAGCACATGTAACATCGCCATAATGATGTGTAATGATCTAGAAAGGGAAGAGTCTGGAATAATCATTATGGTGAATTAAATTGAGTTCTGTCCCTACAGATAGCAAAAGGTGGGTGAGGTCAGCCTCCACAGAGAGCAGAAAGGTCAGCAGGTTGAGAACAAAATCTACTCCCAGCATTCTAGCTAGGAAAACACGTATTTTATCTCCTCCATTAAGAAGAGACCCACGTGTATTTGACATTCGTGGTTTCTTTAGTGATCCATCGATGCAAGGACCTTTGTACCTCCAGCACATTAGGAGGAAAACATTTGTTTTGTTGTGTTTGCTTTTGGCTGTTTGTTTTGGAGGCAGGCTCTCGCTTGAACTTCCGGTGATTCTCCATTTTTTGATCAGCTGCAGTAATAAGACTATAGGAATGTGAAGGCCCACACATGAAGATTATTGAAGCCTATAAAATATAATTCTGGAGTGATTAGCTTAGTTTAGGTTTTGTTTTCTTATCTTTCCGGTCATAAATCGTGAGGAAAAGCACTTACTTGTGGATTGGTGTAATCCTAAATTAATTTCATTTGCATTCATTTCTTTGATTTCAAGTAAAGATTTTTATCTGTACTTTGTGTTGGGTCAGATCTATTGTGCCTTCTTGTTCAGCAAATTAGGCTATTCATGCAATAGGATTAAGCAACATAATTATTTATAACTTGGTATCAGTAGAATATTATTCAGGTTCATTTTCCTTTTAGCACAATGCACAATAGATTTCTTGTACTTTCCTGGGTCCCACAACTAACACTGAAATCTAATGTAATGTTGATTAAAGAAAATGACCACCACCCCCCTTTCGGGGGCTCATTTACAGAATGTCAGTGGGAAGAGTACATTGTTTTGTTATTTCTGCTGACTGGCATCAAACATAAATTATTAGAAGAATCTCAGTGTTTATAATCTCATCACCTAAATGAATTCAAAGCCTCCCCTGATAAGGCTCCATCTTAATGTCTGCCTACTATATGGTATTTATGTGCATGATCCACCTGTATAGTATTTATTTGCAAGCTCCATGATCCAGGTTTGTGTGAAAAGAGCAAGTTGTGTGCCTGTGCTACATGATTCCAGGACTGTTTTCCTCACTTGACTGGCATTCTTCCTCACAAACATCTATATGGAGCAGTCTTCACTCTCTATTACTTGCCATTTGTTTCCTTCCAGCTTCTTCTGCAGAATCAATGGCTCAGACCCTGGAAATGTGATTTTCCTACCCTATTAGATTTAGTAAGAGGAGCTTGAAAGGCATGTCTCCTCAAGACTTAAAACAACTTTGGTAAACTGTTACATAGCTACATTCACCTACCTAAGTGTATATATAGGTCAATATATTGCATATATATATATATACATAAAATAATAAATAAAAGTTAGTTGGGATCCTTTTTACTTTCATTCATTTATCTTCTGGTTCAAACTTAGAAATCCAAGGTCTTACAGTTTTTGCATAGCACATTACTGACAATTACACAGGTTATTAAAATGCTTCCAGCAGAATAAAGTAGACATAAATGCTAGTTTCAAGGTTGAGTTTTTTTTTCATCAACTTCAATAAAAAATTGCCTTCAATATGTTTAAGAATATAGCAATCCAACTGAATTATAAAGCCCTCTATGTTCTACAAGGTGAATAGATTCCTGACTAATATAATTCCAGCCTGTCCATAAAATCTACTTCCTCCACTGAGAGAACACATAAGTAAAATTCATCTAGAATATCTGTAATTTGTATACTCAGTCCTCAATTATTAAGTCATCAAAGAATGCTGAATCATTTAGACAAAATTCAGAGAATGCCCACCACTCAAGAATAAATGAGTCTGTGTACAAGAAGTAAAATATCCCAACATATCTACTACAAATGGGAGATACATTTAATGAAGAGTTTACCATTTTTCCATTAATATTTCCTTCCCCAAACCAAATAGAAAAAAAAAGATTATACATAGTTTAGTGAAATGATGAGAGGGTGGAAATAAGCAACCACAGAATTGTACATAAGATATAGAAAAATAGGGCAAGAAGTCTGTGAAATAAGGTGATAAAATCAACTATAATTAATATCATGTCTCCCATGGTAAAAACAGCCCCAGCCTTGCATATAAGAGTAGGTTGTGTCCTCAACTTTGTAGACATTTTATTTTGTTTACTTCTCCCCTGACAATGGGCTCATCTCTGTTGATTGTGCCATAAAGATCAGCTGTAGCAACGTTTTATATTTCTGCATCTTGCACTTGTAGCTTAGATGGAGGTCTAGAGTTCATCTTGGAGAATGAATGTGTCTAGTGAATAAATAATATAAGTAGAAAGTTGAAGGTTTCAAGCCAATCTTTTCTTATTGTCCTGAAGCCATGAGAACAACTGTGATCATTCTCCTTACTTTTTGTCTGGTGTTGTATAGTGCCATGGTTTTATTTGGAACATGTCTTGAGTTTGTTTAGAAATAATTGTTTCCTTATTTGCATTGTATCTCAAGACTATTGAAGCTAATGAAGTAGTGATATTTAATAGACCATTGCTTTAGAAAATACTCATAGTTTCTCCATCTACTTATCTGTCATCTCTTACTTCCAACTACTCTATACTGACCATGCTATGTGCTCCATTTTACTCAAGATATGGGAGAAAATGTTATTTCATCAAAGAACTTTACTATCTTGAGAGACTCTTCGGTATATATTTTAAAAAGTCAACTTTATCAGAGTATAGAAAACATTAAAATGTTAGAAAGAATCCAGTTGAGTTTACTTTTTGTTGTTGTTTTAGGGTCAGGGATGTACTTAGCTTGGTTATAATTTTATCTTCAAAATACATATTTTACATATATAATAATAGCATATTTTCTCTAGATACTTATAGAAAAAATGGAATGGATTTAGGATGGCAAGCATCCCTCAATATGGTTGCCATATAGTAGGAAGCTTAGAAAAAGGGATTATCTAGAAAGCAATAGTAGTGGGGAAAAGAAAGCAAACAAACAAGAAAAATGTCTTTTTTCAGAGGCTTTCATTTCCATAGTAACATGTATAAAGTCACCTGCAAAGTCCTTGTTCCTCATGGTTCCCAGAACAGTGCTACAACTGCATTTCTTTCCTGTCTGTTTCCATCATGTGTTCTCATCATTTTAACTTTGGCTTTCTTCTCCCGACCGATATTAGCTGTTCTGAATACTGCTAGCCTCAAGTTAAATTCGATTTCTCTAGCACCACTGCACTCTCCAAATAATGATTTGTTGAGAACTCAAGAACCTCATTACTGAGTTCAATGTAAAGATATACATGTAATTACTTTATAGAAAATAATTAGGAACAAATGTATCTTTAAGAGTTCCATTTACAAAAGTTACGTTGTTATGTAATTTAAATAGACTGGCAATCTACATCACCACATCTAAAGATTATTGGAAACGGTGCTACAAAATCTTTTCTATTAGATTGACAGACCTTAAAAAGATTACCCAAGTTTAGTTATTTTTAATAAGATGTTCTTTGATCTTAAAGTGTTCATAGTCAGTATAATTACATTGTAATTAATATAGTAGTATAAAGAAATATTAACTACCAGTGTCATATGTGACAGTAATATAAAATTAATTGATATATGAGTTACAAAATTATACTGTAGGGTATTACTTAATGGCCTAATAGTGATTCCCCTGCTCCATTGGGTGACAGTTTTAATATTTCCTGGAGATTCTAATTTTATCTGTTTCAGCTGCATGAACCTTCCTGCTTAAAGGAATGATTTCAAGAAGCACCAGGAAACCTTATAAAGAAATGAAGGGAATCAGAGGAAATTAATTTTATTTGCTAGCATTCATCATATGTGTGCACATATTTTCTCATCCTTTATATACTGATAATGTATACGGGTTACTTACAAAAGTGTCAATTGAATCATATAAAAATTTTCAAATACTTTGAAACCAAACTTATTCTGCCTTATGTAATGTTCCTAGTAGGAATTACATGGGGTAGGCTGTAGAGTAATGGCTGTTGGACTCTTACCTTTCTATCACCGATTCTCCTCTGCTTTCAGACATGAAACTTTTTAGCTTAATAGGTAAATGGAAAAGAGGATTCTTTCTCCAAATAGACTAAAGTTTAAACATATACTTCTTAGCATATACATGGAATTTGTCCCATTGCTTCATGTCATGTTTCCTCCCAGAGCAAACACATTGTTCATCTTTTTGATTTCTCTTGGGTAACCAACAATATCCACTATAAAATAGTCATGCCTAACTCTAATAGGACACATATATAATACTGTGTAAACAGACAAATTACACCCATATATATATATGTGTGTGTGTGTGTGTGTGTGTGTGTCTGTATACATGTGTGCTCTACACATATATTTATGATTAAAATAATATACAAATATCACACATATCTCATTATTTTAGATCCCATACCATACATTATAAATGGTCTTTGAATTAGGGAAATCTTATCATCCTTTCAATAGCATCCTAAATTTTCTTTTAAAAATGTAAATAGCTTGCTTATATATAATACAACACAAAGGTGAAATAAATAAAATAGTCAGCTGTCGGAGTTGTTAAAAATGTATTTCTTACACCATATGGCTTCTGTTTTATTCCATTATGTAGTTTAGTCAGTCAATTTCTTTTCAGGTCTTTTTGCTAAGTAGGTAGGTTTTGTTTTTCAGTTAGATTTTAAATCCCATTGCCCTCCTCTGCCACTCCCCATGGCGGCTTTGATGGAGTGTTTTTCATTTAGGGAAGTTGCAGAATCTATGGCTAAGACACAATCTTTCCCTAGATGGACTTGGAAGCTGAAGAGTGGAACTCATTCGGATATTATTTAAAATAGCCGTGTCTTTGCGGTACAGTTGACTCTCATGCAAATATTTCCTTCTAGGACCTATAAAAGTAGATTGATTCAGATCAGAGTAAATCATCCAACCTTGGGAAATCAGTAATTTATGATCTCACAGATCAGTTTATACACAAATGTTCAAAGTTAATATTTGCCTGCTAAAATTTAATGTGCATACTGCATAGGCTCACCATGTACATAATTAAATGAATATCATTTTATGATATGATTGAAGTGATAAAACAGCATGGTGCTATGGTGCTTCTTATAACAGGATGTCCGTAAATATTTTTAATTTGTTTTGAAAACCCCTCAAGATATATTTAAGAGAAATAAATATATAAACACAACAAAAAGCACCGAATCTCCAATTATTTTCTCTTATCATTTTCACCCTATGACAGTTGGTCAAATGCTCATTCACCTCCAGAATCCATGCAGCCACTCAACCAAGTTCTTTTCTTAAAGTTGATCTCCATATTTTTGTTTCTTGGTTTTCACATCTGTTTTCATAATCTGCCCAAATAACATTAGCAGTATTTGACAGATGTACACTTACTTATTGGTCAGATGAGGGAGCAAATAGCGTGGCACCAGAAACATTGCGAAATAATTGATGACAATTTTGTTCCAATAAAATGATATCCTATCATAAGCGTTTGCAGTATCTACAGCTGTTATTTGTGTATCAATCACTGTGTTGAACACATGTCCTCTCCATCAGTTAATCCTGTAGTTCTTATGTTTCCGATGCTCACTCAAGCAAGGCTCTTTAAAGATGAGAAAGCAAGAGCATAAACATGTTCTCCACAGTCCATTCTAGAAGATAAACCAAGTCAACTTCCAAGGATGTTATCAATAAAAGTAGGTACTGTTTTGTTCTATGTGGGCAGATGTTAATAATTTTCAAAAACAAGTAAAAGAAATATGAAATAGAGGAAGCAGATATTCTACTAGGAGTCAAAACACTACAATATTTTTGTTCAACTCATAACCCAGATTGTCCCTAACTACATCTGAGAAATAGCAACAAAGTTGTATGAAGACATGCAATTATTGAATGAAATAGGTCCCCAAAGGGTATGGAAGTGCTTCAGCATCAAGAAATAAGGCAAGCAATGACTATTACAACTTTTTCTGGCCTTTTTAAGTCTCACATCCTCTTTCACACGGTTTAGTAAACAAACAATAAGTGTGAATGTTCTTCATTCTTACATACTCTACAATAATTTAAACATGTGTATTAAATGGCATGATTCATCACTGCTTTTAAGTAGCTCTTTTTTATAACTTGCTCTGGGAGTTCTTTCTCTGCCATTTTGTTTCTATGAACTCCTGTCTCCAGGTTTATTTCTGTAAAAAAAAAAAAAAATATGTCCAGCAAACATCATCATGTAGTTTGTATATCCCCTTTAGTTTTAATTGCCACTATCATATTCATCTGGCAGTTTTCTTATTTTGAAAATATTACCCTATTATTACTTTCACAGTACAGGGCAACCATTCAAAGGGAGTTGGGTTTTCTTAATGCTGCTATTTTGTTTTGTTTTCTACATGGACATTTTGAATTTTGGTAGCTTCTTCCTTTTCACCCACTATGCAGCCTCACCAGGTTTCTCTGTCTCTGAAATTAGAGTCAATGTGTCAACTTTGTCCTGGAATCATAGTTCCAACTGCTTGCACACCTGTCCTCAATTATCACGTTTTTTTCCCCGCAACTCCATATTCTCAAAACAGAACCCCTTATCCTTTATTATATGATATTTTAAAAGATTGTTGTGTTTTTATTTCATGTAGATGAGCATTTTGCTTCCACGTTTTTAATATGTAAGTGTATTGAGAGAATATATGACATCTGTGGAAGTCAGAAGAGGGCACCAGATTCTATGGAACAGGAGAATGGTCTGGTTATAAGCTACCCTGTGAGCGATGCAAATCAGAACAGGGTCCCTTGCAAAAGCAGAAAATGCTCTTAATCACTGAATCATCTCTCCAGTCTCTTTCCTGTCTACTTGGGTGGGAAATCTACTCAGAAAACAAACAAACAAAAAACAATTTGCACAAATACCATAAATTTTTAAATTTATTCATATTGATGCTTTAATGCTATGAGTTTCCAGTCTGAAAGGGTCCTTTGTTTCTCTCTGTAGAGTACTTTCACTAAGTTCCAACCCTCTTCAATGTATAACTGAATATATAATAAAACATCGTTTAATTTGCCTGTATACATCAAGAGTTCTTGTCCTTGATCTACTCTTCAACCTTAAGAGAGCTTCTTTATATCATTGTTTAGAAATGCACTTAAATATTCGGTATTTTTATCTATTTATAAGATGAAGTAAAAATATTTAATTATGACAACCACTGCTTTTCAAAACAAGATTCCTGTTTGGCTTGATTTTATGGGCATAGGATGAAATTCTGGATACCACATATAATTAATTTAAATTTCTAGACTATTTATAATTAGCAGAATTTTTAAATTTCCTTGATAATTGCTTAATGTAACACTAGAATTTGTGTGTGTGTGTGTGTGTGATTTTTTTCCCAAGTAATATTGTCACAAAAAATTCCAACTGTTTGTTTATATGCCAAGTTATCATTTCAACTTGTTATTCAAGAAATACTTAAGGAAGAGAAATAATAATAATAATCTATTTAGAAGATGATTAACTAGAAGTAGTTCTTATGTTGTTTTAGACTTATGTTCTAGGGAGAAAGACAGACAATTGAACAATTTTCAGAACAAACAGTAGAACTTTATCTAATAAGAGCAAAAATAAAGAAAAACACAGTACCCTAATCTCTTAGAGCTGTCTTTTAAATTGAATCACAAGGTAAATCAAGTATTAATAAGAAAGTAGGGAAGGGTGACTTAAACAGAAACCGCAGAATCTGTCAATACACTGAAAGTAGAAAATACACATACAATGTGAGAACACAAAATATGTAGGAGGACCCACTTGATCATCCCAGCTCCCAGGCTAGCTTAGCCCCAAAATAACCACACAGAAACTGTATTATTTAAAATACTACTAGGCCCATTAGCTCTAACTTCTAATTGGCTAACTCTTACATCTTAATTTAATCCATCTCCATTAATCTGTATATCACCATAAAGTCGTGGCCTACCATCAAAGTTTCAGAATATCTGCAGTATTGGATCCATGCCATCTCTCTCATTCCACCCTTCTTCCTCCCAGCATTCAGTCCAGTCCTTCACACCTACCTAAGTTCTGCCCTATCAACAGGCCAACACAGTTTCTTTATTCATTAATAGTAATCACAGCACACAGAGGGGACGCCCACATCAAAAATAAATCATTGTGAAGATAGCTGTCACATATGCAAAAGAAAGACAAGGTAGTCAAAGGGAAGTCAGGACTAGAAGTCCTTCTCCAAGATGTGACATTTGCTTAATACATTCAGTTTCTGAAAATTGGAGCAGACAATTTAAGGTGTTAGAGTGTATCTAAATCTAAAGAGTTTTTGAGACTGGTTTTGAACGTAACAAACAAAGCAAAGATCAAAATGTAGTTCCTAGTACTATGAAAGTTGAGAAGATAAATGAAAATGAAAGTTGACCACATGCCCAATCAGTAAAGGAACCTAAGCTAAGGCCTGACAACTTGAGTCCTTTCTCTGGATTACCAAAGTTCGTAACTCCAAAGAGCTTTCATCTGACCTCTACAGGCACTCCTTAGCATATGTAACACACACTATAAAATAAATAAATGTGAATTTTTAATCAATGAAAATGAGTTACCAATTGTATGACCATGGTAATTTTGGGAGTCTTTTTTTTCAGGTTATTTGATTTTTTTTTTTTTTTTGGTTTTTTGAGACAGGGTTTCTCTGTGGTTTTGGAGCCTGCCTGGAACTAGCTCTTGTAGACCAGGCTGGTCTCGAACTCACAGAGATCTGCCTGCCTCTGCCTCCTGAGTGGTGGGATTAAAGGCGTGAGCCACCACCGCCTGGCTATTTGATTAATTTTAATGAGTATATATTTTGTAGTAAGAACCATACATATAACTTTCCAATAATTTAAAATTAAAAACATGCAGCCATCTAAGAACTATGTACATGCAACTACATATATATATATAAAATATATATATATATATATAATTAAATGTATATATATAAAATGTAGGCTATATGTTTTCATCATGAATTATGTAAACCTTAGCCATATGGTCAAGAGAATATTTCTGTTGTAATCTAACTTGGAATCTCTCTCTTTTCTCCAGTCTCCTCACATTTTATTCTGCCTTGTCATTTCCTTCTGTTTCAAGATGCATTTGCCTTTCTCCTTACTCTTTTTTTTAATTAAAAATTTCCACCTCCTCCCATTTCACTCCCCCTCCCTCTCCAGTCCAAAGAGCAGTCAGAGTTCCCTGCCCTGTGGGAAGTCCAAGGTCCTCTCCCCTCCATCCAGGTCTAGGAAGCATCCAAACAGTCTAAGCTCCCGGAATGTGTTAGGAAAGGTTAAATCATATCCAGATAGTCATCAACTTAATGATTTAAAAATATGTATTATATAAATTGAATTATTTAAAGAAAATTTCTTAAAATATGAAACAAATATTATAATACTGACAAGATCCCTTAATAAAACACCACAACCAATCAAAATACAGAATTTTGGAGCCCAGTCCCAATAAGTATATCTCTAATAAAAACTCCTATACATAAGGCTGAGGAATCATTGCAGAAGAAGGAGTAGAGAGATTGTAGGAGCCAGATGATCAGGGAGCTTTTTGTGAGATTGGGTTTCTAGTGTTGTCAGGGCTACATCCATTAAGTCTCACCAGAATGACTGCCCAAATATAAATTTAAGGAGGAAAACAATAGATGTGAAAAAGTGGACAGGGAAGTCTAGACATGCACAAAGAGCTACAGGGAACTAAGGAATGCTGAGATTGAGAGAAATAGTCTTCCCCAGGAAAAAGCACTCAAACTGGTTATCCAATACCAAACGGTTAGTCCAGAAAAGCATACACATACAAGTAACATTATACAAGCTGGGCAGATTATATTTAGGAATATATATGTACATGCATATATTCCTGTAATAATTCATAAAAAAGAAGCCACGTCTTTTAAAGAAAACAAGATGGAATATCTGGGAGGGCTTGGAGGGAGGAAGGAGAAGGGAGAAGTGATATATTAACTTCAAAAATGAAAGTTTAAAAGAAAAATTTTGCCATATAAATTTAAAGTTTTCTTTACTACGGTGTAGTTTATATTTTCAGAGTACTTTAAATTTATTACAAATTTCCTACCTATAAGTTGAATATTCAAAGGGCACATTAGAAAACAGTAACAAACAATATAACACCATAGTTAGATTAAAAGTGAGTAGGTCCAAGGATCTCAAAGACTTTAGAAGGCTTTGAAATGAAGCCCATGGTTTCGATTACGTTAATGAACATTTCCTGCAAACACTAAGTCAAAGAGAAAGAGTTAAACCTTTTGTACTGGTTTTGAGCTCTGAACAACATTGTGTTCAGAACGCAGGCGGAGTGGACTGATCTGAGCGCATGTTCAGTATTCCAGATGAGCTAAAGAAAGACTCAAATCCACTGGCTTGTCTGAGAGAATTATGGAAAACTGATTTGTGACAATGTCCTGTCCCCTGACTTGCCAGGTGTCTCTTCACTTTTAAACAGATTTTGCTGTGAGGAGGTGACTCCACAGCTCATGGGGTTGGGCGTGGGGTGAGAGGACTGCTTCTCTGAGTTGATTCTCTCCTTTCTTTTTATGAATGTCACTCAAGTAATCAGGTTTTAGAGCAAACACCTTTACCCACTGAGCCCTCTTGCAGACTCAGAATTCCCCTTGTTTCAGTTACATCAAACGTGAGAGAGGTACCAAGTGTTATACTGGCAATTTTAAGTAGGCATTGATGTGAAAAGCCACTAAATTCACAATTTGCATCAAGGTTTAAACTACTGACGCCCTTTAGCAAATGCTCTCTGCGCATAGCTGTAACCAGAGACCATGCTTTGCTTTCCGAACCCTCCAAACCCGAATAATCACACAAACTATGTTAAATTAGCTAATGGCTTAGGTGTATTCCTAGCTAGCTCTTATATCTGATGTTAACTCTTTTCTATTAATCTGTGTATCACCACAAGGCTGTGGCCTACCACTCAGGTTCCAGTGTCATCTTTTACCAGCTACATAGTACCTCCCTGACTCCACCTACTCTCTATATATAGCTCTGTTCAGATTTCCCACTTGACTTTACTCTGCTAAGGAATTGGACAACACTGATTATTCATTAACCAATAAAAGCAACACATAATGCAGAAGGACATGCCACCTTCCATAGCTGACAGCTGTTCTGTGGGCAGTAAAAATTCAGATTAAGCTGTCATTACTGGTCACTGGCATAAGCAGTTTAAGGGGTTGATAAAAGGCTTCATGATTGAACAGGTTTCAAGCAAGTTCTTGCATGCATCCTGAATTTTGGTATGCAGTGGGTGATTAGTTGGACACAGGATGGAGGTATTGATCAGCTGATGACAAGTCCTTCCAAAGCTCTCAACTGACAAACACAGCCACATAATGAATAATAAGAGGGAAAGATGCTGAAGTTGCAAGGTGCAGAGAAGGGGAGGCAGGAAAAGCACCGCTTGCCTCAAAATTTGTAAATCTACTCATTGACTCATAATGGAAATTCATTTTTTGTTTTTATGGCTGGGATTTTTCATTGGGACCTCTGGTTCCCCAATAAATGACATGGAGATTTATTAATAATTATGAATGCTCCACCAGTAGCTTAGGCTTATTATTAACTAGCTCTTATAGCTTAAATTAACCCATATTTATTAATTTGCATGCTTCCACATGACTCATGGCGTGTTACCTCATCTTCTACACATCTTGCTTCCTTTGCATCTCGCTGGCTGCCCTGCCCTTCCTCTTTCCATCTTTCTTTCAGTCTGCCTTTCCTGCTTAACGTCTTCCTGTCTAGCCAATGGCTAGTTAGCTCTTTATTAAACCAATGAGAGCAGAACATCTTCATAGTGCACAAAAGGAACATTCCTCAGCGTATTTTCTCCCTAAGTCCTCCACTTACCTTTCAGTGTTTTAATTCACATCAGAGTATGAGCACTCGTGATTCATTGTGTTAAGTAAGTGCATAGTACGAAATAAAGTAATATAAATATAAAATAAATAAAACAAGATATATATGGTTCTCCATGGATTTTCTCTTCCTTACCAAACATGTGTAGCTGTTGCCAGCACAGTTCTTTTCAATGTGATTAAAATGGGGCATTTGTGTAAATCTAAAAATATTTCTAATATATTAAAATTACGGTCTTGTTTAGATATCCATCCAAAATATCTGGACATAGAATTTGCTTTTTTGTTTGTTTGTTTCTGTTTTCTGTAATATAAATCTACTTCTTTTCACAGTTTACTTAGGGAGCTGAATAGAGAAGAAAATCAGTCATAAAGTAAAGCCGTTAGGCTGCACGGGGCAAACGCTTGACTGTGGGCCGGTACTGGGCCAATATTACATTGTTCTTTATTCTCACAGCTTGCATTCGAGAGAAGAACTTTCCATTTTCTTTTATCATCCTGATTAACTGTTTTCCTCTCTACAGTAACAGGTGCAGCCTTCTGTTCAAATTGCTTAGCAGCATCCCTAACTGTCAGTATGGGTATCAGACGACATCATTTACACTAGGGGCTGCCTCAGGTCATGTGCCTACCATTGGTCCAATGAGCTTGTGGAGAGGAAAAATATGATCTGCCAAGGGTGTCAATACCCTAGCTACCAACCTGCTAAGAAATAGGGGTGCTGGGAGCCAAGATTTAGTTGATTTTAGAAGCAATCCAGGTTCTCTGTCCCTGGAAATGGTAATTATTACATTTTTCATCCCTCTGTAGAAAAATAAACATGCCCTTTGCATCATTGCCACAAGTTTTTGCTGGCAATTGAGTAAATTTTTACATTTAGAATGACCATCCTGGCATTAAATGTATTCTAGTATCCCAGCAAGAAGTTAAAATTTATTTAAAAATTTAAAAAAAATGATCCCATCGCTACCATTTAAACAATGAGAATTAATTGAAAAATTAATTGAAGAATGTCTAAGACAGATTATAATGTTTACACGATCAAGTTTTTAATACCAGATGAAAAAAGTGATAAATATCCTTGGGAATAAGAGCATAAATATGTATGATGAATAATAATTGCTAAATGATATAATTAAGCACATAGTGAGATATTATGTTAACTTACTCATTGCTAAATTGCAAGATAAAAACTAATTTAGTCTTTAAATTTAGAACACTTTAAAGAGGAGTTCGTGAATTTAACAGATATATGTCAGCACTTACACATCTTTTCCTTAATCTTTATCGTGTAAATGTTAACATCCTTACTTCTCATTAGCTGTCTCTTTAATACATTGGATGTAATTAAATGTTTCCAACACTTCACAGAGGTTATTTAGTCACAGTGGAAGATTCTCCCTTTAGCTACACAGCAGTCTTTGTCAATGGGTGTTATGAACCATCATGAGGTTTCCGTGGGTTTGCTTTGGCTCTCTTGTTTGATTACAGACTTTCCCCCAGTATGTAAAATAATCTCTCTAGTGATGAGTGCCATGATTTCACAATCTAAAGCACTGCTTGACGGAAACATCCTTGGAGTTTGCTGTCCTCTTTCCTTTGGAAGGATAAGGGTTTAGTCACTCACTAACTGATATGTAACAAAATAGTAGTTTCAAGATGTGCCCATTCACTCTTCCAAAAGAAGACCATCCATTCACGAGTAATTTCAACATCAAGGTTTGTCTTAATTTATTTGAAAAATAGCCTTTGTTGTCCTTTGTATTAAGGTGCTTTTAGAAGTTATTGTGCAATCTTATAGTCAATGAGAATGAAGGGGAAAATCTTACTGTTTAAAAAGATGAATGTCTAGGATTTTGTGGTACATTATGCTGTATTTAACTGAAGAAAGAACTAGAAATTATATATATATATATATATATATATATATATAAAACTAGAAATTATATCTGTATCTATGTATCTATATATATAGTTTATAAACTTTCTTTAAATGTACATAATATACATGCCAGGCATAGACTTGAAGAAAAGATAGAGGCTTATGAATAGATTGATAGGTGTAGGCATGTAAAGACCATATATAGACAAGCATTTGTATATCAATGTATTGTAACTGTGTTTTATATGTGTATGTGCTCACATGTGTGTGCAAGTGTGTGTGCCTTTGTGTGTATGTATATTTAAGAATATATGACAAATATAAAAATGAAACCTGTCCTTAGGATACACCAGTATTTGTTGTCACTACCTACTCTGTACATTAAGTAGCTTCGACACAATGTGCACGTTGGCTATACTGTGTTCCCTCTCTGTTGAAAATCATAGTACTCCATCATCGGCTCTTCAGTTTTCCACAACAGTTTTGTATAGGTACAGCATGAGTGAATACATGCATTTATATGTGCTCTTGGTAATCATGAGAGCCTAATTTATATTCCACGGTGCATCCTCGACTACTTTTTCTAATTCCATATTAACATTAGCATGTTACATTAAACTGTTTTATTTTTTTTGATGGAGTAATACTTACATTCATGAGGGTCCATTTAAATTCTCATGATATGCATCTTCTTTTAAAAAACTGTATAGTTATCTGTGTTTCTTAGAACTGTGTTTGGGAAACCTATTAAACTTTTCTTCATATTTTGTGATTGCTGAAATAACATAAGCCTGCCTCCCTAAGACTCCACATAATCTATCAAATCAACTAATAACAATGTTTCTTACTTGGTTCTTTTGGTTTGGATACATGTTTACAAACAGGTAGACAGTCTATGAAAATTACTGTCTCATAATTTTTCTAAAAAAGTTTCAAAATAAAAAGATAAAAATTCCATTTACTCCTTAACTGTGGTTTCAGAAACTGCTGTAGGATCCCTTCTGTAAATCACGTGGGTGGACCCCATACCCTGGCCTTCTTGGTGTGGCTGCAGGTTTTTCATCTGCACACCCCTTCCTGGTTGTGCACACCACTTTCCATCACTTTCTTCTCTCTTTTTTTTTTTTTTGTTCACTGAGGCTTACATAACTTCCAGCTAAATGCTACTTCTCCCAAGGTGTCTGTTATCTTTGTAGAGCAGAGACTTAAGACACGAAATTTTAATCATCAGGAAGTTGTGGCCTAGGATACGGCTCCCCTAATGACAGCACTAATTAATGCCAGGCTTCCTCACCTGAGTGCAATGCCCTAGACCACATGATGGAAAAACAGAGCTGACTCATGCAAGTTATCCTCCATCCTCCACTTTCACATTGGGGCCTTATTGTGCTATTCACTCAAATAAACTAATACATATATAAAAGTCAAAACATAAAAAGGTAATCAATCATGATTGTCGGTAAACAAAAGGGGTAGATTTGGGAAGAAAGCATCGAGGTAAATCTGGGTAGTATAAGGTGGTATTCTTGTGTAAATGGAGTATTTGGGGTTGATAATATATTCTAAAGAGTTGATTTCATTTGTCCCATGGGATGTCAGCATTACTAAACACAGTCCTAGAACAAAATTTGACTGTTCAAACTAAGAGCAATCTAGTTTGAAAAACAACCTTTCAACAACCTTGAGAGCTTGTGTGTTTGCACTTTAACCTTGCCAGTCTGGTAGTGAAATCAGTCAATTCACTTTCCAGTTATTTCTGACTTTAAAGACCCAAGTAGCAATTTCTATGAATATTAAAATATATACTAATCATGTAATTTAACAACATATGTCATATGGTGACATTCAACAATGTTGTTACTATTTATAGGATTAATTACTTTATTCCTCAACACACAAAACATTCAAAATCTACCAACTTAATAAAGATTAAGAAATGTAATTAAATGTTTGGAAAATCAAATTAAAATATTGACAAGGGAATGTGGTTTGAAACAAACACACCAGCAGTCTGCTGTGAAAAAGTAAACTATATTCAAACACAAGAATTATTCATATATGCTCAATTATGTTCATAGCAGCATTGCTTGTAATAGCCAGAACCTGGAAACAACCTAGATGCCCTTCAATGGAAGAATGGATGAAGAAAGTAGGGAATATATACATATTAGAGTACTACTCAGCAGTAAAAAACAATGACTTCTTGAATTTTGCATGCAAATGGACGGAAATAGAAAACACTATACTGAGTGAGGTAAGCCAGACCCAAAAAGAGGAACATGGGATGTACTCACTCATAATGGGTTTCTAGCCATAAATAAAGGACATTGAGCCTATAATTCGTGATCCTAGAAAAGCTAAATAAGAAGGTGAACCCAAAGACAAACATATAGTCATCCTCCTGGATATTAACCTTCATCAGGTGATGAAAGGAGACAGAGACAGAGTCCCACATTGGAGCACCAGACTACAACCCCAAGGTCCAAATCAGGAGCAGAAGGAGAGAGAGCACGAGCAAGGAGGTGCACCCACACACTGAGACAATGGGGTTGTTCTATCGGGAACTCACCAAAACCAGCTGGACTGGGTCTGAAAAAGCCTGGGATAAAACCGGACTCACTGAACATAGTGGATAATGAGGACTGCTGAGAAGTCAAGAACAATGGCACTGGGTTTTGATCCTACTGCACATACTGGCTTTGTGGGAGCCTAGGCTGTTTGGATGTTCACCTTACTAGACCTGGAAAAAGGTAGGAGGTCCTTGGACTCCCCACAGGGCAGGGAAGCCAGTCTACTCTTTGGGCTGATGAGAGATGGGGAGTTGATTGGGGGAGGGAGAGGGATATGGGTTTGAAACATCATCTTCCATCTAAAGGGTATGCAAATTACATTGAGTAGCTGAAGGTACTTTAGAGACAGAGAAAGTCGCTTTTCTTTCCGCTGATAGGTTACTCATGCTCCATTGGTCAGCCCAACACCAATGTGCACTGGAAAATGATAACTAGACTTAGTAGGATATATATTAAAAATATAGAAAAAAATAATAATTTGGCTGGGGTCTGGGTAGGGATGGGAGAAGTTGAAGGAGAGACATGAAAGGTGACTGTTAAAAGGAATTGTAATGATGTGTGGAATTCTCAAAGAATAGAAAAATAAGGCATCCTGAGATGCTTTCGTGTTCCTTGAATTTCTTGTTGGGACTTTTTTTTTTTAATGAGTTGTAGGTCAGTGTGAGGCAAAAGTATTCTAGACCTATGTGCTAAGCAACTTTCTGCCTACTATCACTTTGTAAATCTTCATTGCTTGGCCTACCATCATTCTAGCTTGGCTGCCCCTAATATCCCCAAGGCTCAATTTACAGTCATGCAGGAGAGCTGTTCCTAACAACCAAAGAGGAAGAAGAAAAAGGTTTTTTGTTTTGCTTTGTTTTGCTTGGAGATTCTTAGCAGACATTCTGCCTGAGTTGTCACTAGCTGTCGCTGGACCACATGCCCATGCCCTCCCTACCTTTGCTGCCTTCAAAATAAGAGTAAGTGTTTTTCAAATTGACAAAATTTGGTAGCAATAAACACTATCCTGTCCATATTCTCTTCCCTCACTGTCAACTGACATCCAATTGCAACTCTGTCTCCTTTGTGAGTTGTTCCATTCTGGTATTCTTCCAACATGCACAGATAAAGCTGTCATTGAACCCATATCACATTAAAGTAAATATTCATACTTAACCCACTTTTCTCATAAGTCAACAACTAGATGTGAAAAGGGGACCCTGTGCATTAAATCATGAATATGTTCAGAACCTTGAAAAATAGGAATGGACAGTTTAACAATGTACTTTAATATCAAAAGAAGAATTTGAGATAAGTCATTTTTTTTATAGTGGTTAAAACACAGCACAAAGGGTAGGAGACGCTACATAGTTCCTGAAGAGCTTAGCCATCTGCTTCACTTCTCAGAGAGGCAGAGATTAGAAAAAGCATGTGAATTTTGGCACCTCCTGGGAGACTGGATAAAGATCACATAGGATTTAGTGAATAGAGCTTGCAAAGAAACACTAATAATTTAGGTTTTCTTCTATATTTTCAAAGAAGACATTTCAGAATTTTATCCGTCCTTCACACTGTATATAAAATAACTCTGCCTATTTGTTTCACTGACTGGGCTTTTGAGAGAGCGCTATTAGAAAGCAAATACAGTGTTTTTTGCTGGCGTATCAGGGGACACAGAACTGCAAAGCACTAATTCAGTAGAAAGAACTGGAGTCAATCATCTTGAAGTGGTGGCTTTATTTCACTGAATTCCTATATCCTGTGCCTCATACTAAAAAGACTGCAGGAATCTCCCTGGTGTGTGTTTGTGTGTGTGGTGAGGGTATGTGTGTGTGTGTGCATGCATGTGTGAATATGTGCAAGGGTGTGCGTGTGTGTGAGTGTGTGTGTGTGTGTGTGTGTGTGTGTGTGTGTGTGTGTGTGTGATTTTTTTTTAAGTTCAGAACAAGTCACTGATTTTCTTTTTGGAAATCATAACAAACCAATAAAAAAAATACATGAAGTGCATCAGTTTTTAAATTGTTAAAGAAAAAATTCTAACTTTTTATTTGGAAAATAACACGTAGAATAATAATGTTTATAGAGTAACTTCCTCATGCTCATGAAGATAGGCAGGACATAGGAGCATGGCCTCTTCTTCCTAGAAATAATGCAGTTCCTTAACACTCAGCCTCATTTTGGTTACATGTAAGATGTCTGCGTGAGAACAAATGAATTACCATTTGCATCTCCAAAATCACTTGGTGCTCAGTAAGGAACAAAATACTTGAGAAACTGGCAATAACAATTGGAAGCTCAAAGACACAGGACTTATTTTTCATAATAGACATTATCAAAATTTTGTATTTCCTCATCTACAAAACTAAAAAAGGTCCATGTGCATACATACACACCACAAACACAAAAGTGCACACACCCATGCACATACACTTACACATATATATGCACACACAAATATATACATGTACATATGTATAAAAATATGCACACACACAAATACACACACCCTTCCCCAACTCCTGGAGATGGCGGTTATTTGAATATTCTAATGTTTTTCATTCAGTTCTGTAATATGCTTCCAAGAAAGTCATTACTGGCACCCATAGTCCTGTGTCAATGTATTTTAACTGATATTTGACATTAAAGAGAAGAAAGGGAACCAATTTTAGTGTTTAGACAAGAAAAAGTGACTAAGTAGAAAATAGCTTCAAATTTGTGCTAAAATAGCTACCAATTTTCTGTTTTCTGATAACTTGCTAAGAGTTACTTTTTCTGTGTCTTGACATGCCATGGGCCTAGGGCTTGTTTGGTAGTTGTTTCCTAGTAAATTACCAGAAACTCAGTATCTTGGTGCCACATTGGTTTATAGGCCTAGTGGTCTGATGTCTAAGCGACATCCCAAGACTGAGTCCTTTTGAAGACTCCAGGTAACTGTCTTTGTTTTTTCCAGCTTCTAGAATTCTCCAGCAATTTTGTTGCCAACTTCCTTAGATTTCAACTATGAGCTGTCATTAAAGTTCTTCTTTTTATTCTAATCTGCTATAATATACTTCATGATTATGTGCCATCTTCCTCAATATCCAAACACAACTTCCTACCTTAAGAGCTTTTTTGAAAATGTGCTTGCTATGTGAAGTGGTGGGTTTGTAGGTATATGCACGGAGATATGAATTCCTCTGCAGCGCTATTAGTAATCAGTCAACCATTGGGGGTCATATCGAATTTCATTTCTTAAATGACTTGTCTCTATTTCTTTTAGCCTCAAGGATGAGTCTGCTCAGGCGTAATCATAAGTCAGTCTTGATTTTAGGAACATTTGTACATATTTTGTGTTGGCTCCTGCACATATGTCAGCAAAATAGTTATGCTCCTCTATTATCACAAGCTTTCCAAATGACAAGGAGAACTGAGAATTCCAACTCATGTCTCAGATCCTGCTGTTGAAACAGAGACATTCTTCAATATGCAGAATTCTCTCATTTCTCACCTAGGTAAAGCTTGCAGAGTGGATTAAACAAAGACAGACGATAGCCTGCCTATGACTGCATGCTCTTGAAGACTGGCATTTTATTTTCATTGACTATTCATTTTCCTTCACAAAACAAAACCACAGAGCATTTTTAATGTATCTCCTTCATCTATATCCTCCAAAATGTATGTATCATAGAGCTTAAAATGGTGAACTACATTTTATCTCAATTCACTGTTTCAATATTCTTAAAAGGATACTTCAAAAGCAACGAACAGAGCCCTCTGATCAGTCTTTACCATAGTCATCTAAATTGCTATTGTTCGCTAGTTATAAGACATGTGGATGAAAAACACCAAGTACCTTACAGATGCTTTTTTTTTTTTAGCTTTCATGGATGCTTTAATGTTATACAGTGTAATGTGCACTACTTAGGGTATTTTATTATGACCTTGGGAGAACTTAATTTTATTTTAGCAATTGAATAAATGTTTACATCATTCCAAATGTAAAATTCAGCACTGATCCAAATCCCATTTTATTTTTATTTTTCTGTTCATAATTATGCTATAAAAATATTAAAAGTATTTGTATTTTACATTAACGTGTTTTTGAAAATTTAAATATCACATGATTATACACTATAGGATGTGATGCAACTTTTTGAAACACACACATACATACAGAGTCTTGGAAGCATGGCATTATTATACCTATCCCCACAAGGTTTCAACATTTCCTCATATGGATATCATTTTAGATCCTCTCCTGCACAAATGCATTACATTGTTATTACCTATATTCACCCTACATAGAACAAAATATCAGAACTTATTTCTCTCATCCAACTATAACATTGTATTTGTTGGCCAACCGTCCTCCATGTTCCCATTTTGTACCTTCTGGTAACCACTATTTTATCTTTATTTTTTAAGGGACAGCTACTTGAGATTTCACACAGAAAAAGTACGAGCATTATGTGTTTTGACAGTATCTGTCTTATTTCACTTAGCACAATGTTCTCCAGTTTTGCAAACGAAGTCTTCCATGACAAGATTTTAGTATTTTTAGTATTATGCATGAAAAGCATTCCATTGAATGTGCATACCATAGTTTCCTATACTATCCAGTGGATCTTAGCTTGGCCTATTCCTAGGGAATTGTCAGTAGTGCTGAGTGAAGCCTAGACAGCAGCTGATCCCTCCATATCTTCTTAAAAGTACCAACACAGAGTCAAGGGCAGTGGTCTGTACAGGAGCTCATTACCCAAGAGTTGCAGCAAAGATAGCAAGTGAAACTGGAGCTTTGGAGGTTTACATTAGAATGTTACATGACGATGGACACTGGGAACAAAAGTTTTTTCTGTAAGAGAAGTGTAAAGAGATAGAGGTAAGACTGCCACAAGTTTGAACAGATGATATTTCTAGCCAGTCCATGTCAAACATGGCTTCACATGTTTGAGTGAGATCCTTTTTTACAACAATGAAGGAAGAAAAAGGTACTGCCATGTTGGTCCTGGGATAAAACTCAGGGATTCCAAATTGATGTCTTGTTCCTTTACTGGCTGAGCTGCCTTTCTGGTCTTCAAACATTTTTTGAAGGTTAGAACTAGCATTACAGGCCACAAAGCATGCTCACTAGGAAAGCATTGCACATTAGTAACGCACTATAATTAATATTGGCAAAGACATTCTTATAAGCAAAACCATCTCGGTTACATAGTGACTTTGAGGCCAACATGAGGGCTATTTGAGACTGGCTCAAAAAACAGCATTGCCAACTCACTTTTGAGTGTTGAAATGATAGAAGAATAAACTAATAAGAAAGAAGTTCCAAGGGACTGGAAATATAGCTCTCATAGGCACTTGGAGAGGACCCATCCAGGTTCAGTTACCATCACAAACATGGCAGTCCATTACTGTCCATAAACATAGTTCCAGAGGGTTCCTTACCTTCTTCTGACCTCCATGGCTCATTTGTGCATGTGGCACACATATGATTATGCACGAAAACATAAATACACAAAAATAACTTAAAATACAATTGACAAATAAAACAGAAAGAAGCCTACTAAACATATTATTTGGAATAATTAAAATGTTCTTCTGGGGAATTTGTTCTTTGTCCTTAAGTGTATATATTATTGTTATAAGATAAGAAAAGGGATTTAGGTCCTTCTGAAAACTCAAAAACTAGAATTGTTCCTTTAACTTTACATAAGCGTCCTCAAAAATCTCAGGATGAACTAGTAATATCCTTAAGTATTTCTACAAGTTCTCTTCTGATAATCGGTCAGCAAGAAAACACAAAAATCCATTCAGACCCATTTCATTTTAGAAATGATGGATGTGTGTTTTCATATGAATGGTGTTAACCACCCCATGTTTACGCTATCAGTGAGGTATAAAGAGAACCAGTTATTTTTACCTAAATTCTGAAAAGCCATAACACCTGTCTAACACTGTGTTATCCAAAGGTTATTTCTGTTCTTTAAATTAGTTACCCCCTTTAAGCATACTTTTCTGTGTGCCTGTTGAATACATTTGTATGCCCTCTCTACACTTTAGACTTCAAAATTTACTATCATAGTTAGCAACTCACATTGGCTCTAAATTTCTCTATAACACCTTGCTAAAAATAACATTCTCAATAGTGTAAAACAGTAATTGTAAGGGCAATTGTGTGAGATTATTGCAAATTGATATGACAAATTAGTCAAGGATGTAGGATACTTAAAAATCTGCATTGAATTGCTAGATAAAAATATTTTTGATTGAGGTGAGAGCCCCAATTTAAAAAAATCTGATAATAAAATATAAATTAACTACTATTATGAAAATTAACTTATAATAATCTCTCCATTACTAAAGATTTTCAAAACACAGAAATTGCAATACAATTTTAAAAATGCATGTTTTTATATAAGCACAAGCATTGTCATATCAAGCTCTTACTAAGAACACAATGAATTCACATTCTGTGTAGACCAACCTTCCTTGTATTTCCACATTTGAATGCAGACCTGTTCTAAGGGATGCATATATGTTGGCTGCTGGCTTTTTCCTTTGGGATGTAAGTGAGCAGCCCTGGCATCCACATAAGCCTCTTGTTTTAATTACAATGAAAGGCATTGTGTTTTCTACAATAGAGAGGATATTTTACAAAGATCTGTCTGACTGTCTTGCAAGTGTGGGTTGAGGCATTAAATGGGATGAGTGGAAAGCTCACAACCATATGGTATGGTGTGCTTCTGATTAAAAGGACTGAAATAAGGAGATGTATTTTTAAATGCTTGCTTCAAAATATTGAAAAATATCTTCAGGTTATGTGCAGTGTTTCTACAACTGAACTTGAATTATATGACTGAAAAATAAGCAGATGGGTTATAAGAAACTTTTAAATGTCACTTCCTAAAGATATAAAACTGTCTGTCAAACCACACCAAAATAAAGGTATTGTCTTACACTATATCAATTGTGTGTATTAGTGTGTATGTTCCATGCATGTGTACATATCCACACTGATGTGTGCTTGTGGAGGTCACAGGAGGCTTTTTCGCCTCGGTGCTTGACTTCTTCTCGAATCTCAGCTACTTTGAGAAAAAATCTAGTACTCTTCGTCACTCTGACATCTCTCCTCCCTTCATCTTCCCACGCACTGCCTCCCGTAGCCACATCTTCCTGCAGTTCTAGCTTGTTTGGTTTCAAGTTTTGATCATTCCTCTGAAATTCAGACTTAAATGTTTTGCCGTTCATGTACATTCCTCCTTGGATGTCTCCCAAGTATACCAGACTATGGATATATTTTGAAAATGATTGAAATGTCTAACATTTTTGACTCACTATTTCAATCAAGATTCTGATATTTAATGAGACCGTGGATATGGTGTTGTATTTCAGTTCTTCATAAACTATAGTGTTCAAGTGCTGTTTTTTATCCCTGTCTGTATCCATCCAGCCACCTCACAGATCTTCCATGCCATCTCTCACTTTGCAGAGTTCACTTGCACGCCAGCAGCCAGAGAGTCCTTAGAAAATCCTGGGCAAATCCCACCGTTCTGTTCTGACCTGTCCACTAGTCTCACATAGTGTCTGTTGTTGTTTTAGGGAAAATGCACAAGTTTCATTTGTCTGCCCCCATCCTTTACCGTTTCATTTTTGTCTCTTTTGACTTTATATTTTTCTTCATCGCTCTGACCTCATCGCTCCTTCAATGTATTTCCTCCCTTTTCCTTAGACTATCATCTTTAACACATTGCCTTTTAGTCAAGAGAAGGCCAAGATCAGCCTTGAAAAGCTTTGGTCTTATCTGTGGCATCACCTCCACACCATCCTTAGAACTATTCTTCACTGACCCAACCTCTCCATTCTGTCTGTTTTCCAAAGAACTTACATCTTGTAAACACAGTCAACTCATTTTCCTGTTTTGTTCTACACACACACACACACACACACACACACACACACACACACACACAATTGAAGCGAACAATGTTCGGTAAACCAAAGTTTTAGTTGTTTGTAATTTTGTTTTCATTTCCCCCTAATGCCTAGACAAAATTAAGATACGATGACTATCATAGTTAACTTTGTCAGCTTAACATGTAGTCTTGTGGGAAGGGAAAACCTTGACTGAAGAATTGTTTCCATCAGACTGACCTGTGAGCTCGTCTTTAGAGGCATTTTCTTGATGATTACTTGATGCAATAGGGTCCAGCATACTGGGGTCAGAACCATCTCTAAGCCATTGGGCCAGACATTTTAAATAGTGGTAGAAAAATGTGAGCATGGTTGCTAGCTTGTAAGCGTATTCCTTGATGAATTCTGCTTCAGTTCTTGAATGTTTTCCATACCCCAATACTGGGTTTCCCCAATGATTTAGTAAGTCAAATGAGGCTGAATAAAAAATCCAGGTTTAATGAGCAAGCACCCCTGGGTGATTCTCGGGGGAAGAAAGGAGAAGAGACCATGCTGTGAGTGTAGGGGTTGGCTCTTAAAACCCTGTAGGCATGGTCTTCAACAGTCACAGGGGAGGAGCCATCTCTGGACAGGTTTTCTGAGGGTGGGGTTTGGAATAGGTCCTGAGATGGAGATTCCCAACAGTTCTTGTCTTCAGGACTTGAGTTTCATCCATGGCTTCCCTCAATAATGTACTGCAAACTATAAGCCAAATAAACCTTTTCCTTCCCAAGTTGGTTTTGGTCAGTGTTTTGTTACAACAACAACAACAACAAAACTTGGGCAGAGATAAAAATGCTTTAGAAGTATATGTTTGCATTATTATTTATTTACTGTCTATGAAAGACAGACTTTTGTGAGTCTAGGCACTTTTCATTTTTCTAACTTTATGACTTGCCTTGATTTTTAAGACACTATCCCTCTAACCAGGCCTGGAGGCACATGCCTTTAATCGCATCACTTGGGAAGCAGAGGAACACAGACCTCTGAGTTCAAGGATAGTTTTGTGTACAGAGTGAGATTCAGAATAGACAAAGCTATATAGAAAATCACTGTATTGATAAACAAACAAAAAGAAAGAAAGAAGGAGAGAAAACAAAACAATAACAAACAGACTTGATCCAGACATCAGTTTCCAAGTTTATATACATGAAATTCTATAAAGCATTTGCAATAGCCATAAATCCTTAATTCTTAAACTTATGATTTCCAGAAGATTAATTTGTTAAGTTCCCACTATGTTTTGCTCCATCATGCTGGCCACTTCTTTAGACAGAAAGTGCACATCTCTGAACAGAAAGATACAAGGCCTGTCTATGATTAATCTTTGTTGGATGCTTCCTGTGGTTCTAACATTCTTTCCACAAGAGCCAGCATGACCCAGCTCCTCCATTGACCAATGCTTCTGAGATGCTCTGCTCCTCTTCTCCAAATGGCTGTTCATGCTCCTCCATACTTCTTTATGCTTACGATACAAGAAGTGACTAATGTGAACTTAGTCATAGGCTGCACAAATAGATAAAGCCTTTCCATGGGTACTGTGCTCCTATCCTTCTTCTTATGACAATTGTTTGCAGTTTGACCTCTCAAACTAAAGGAGAATATCTGTCACCTGAAGGTAAAAGAGTAGGGACAGGTCCTCAAACCATCTGTTATGGAATTTATGGAATAAACAAGATTAACAACCTTTGACCCACTGTAATATTTTAAGCCTTTCTTAAAAAGTTGTATGGTTATTCACAACTACTTAAATTATTTTATCATAAATCTGATTTTATCTTTATATATAAGAAAATTACTTTGAAATTCAACCCATATTTTTCCTAAATGAACTCTAAATATTACGTGACTGCCTGAAACCAAATCTAAGTCTTACACTGAAACATGTGATCAAATTTATAAGTACCATATACTATTACAGAGTGAAAAAAGTGCAAGTCTAATCTGAATGCAATTTAATCTGTATTCACTTCAACTCTATTAGAATACCCTATTGGTCATTTACCCAGCACATGCCCTCCTATTAAGAAATGCTTAAATTTTATCTTTCAATCTGTGTGCATGTATATGTGTTGGAACAATCTGTCTGTCTGTCTGTCTGCCTTTCTGCATATATATATATATATATATATATAATATATAATAATATATTATATATATATATAGTGCATGATGCTGGAGAACAAACACATGGCCTTCTAGACATTAGGTTTCTGTGCTGGCTGGTTTTATGTCAACCTGATACAGTCTTTTGAGAGAAGAGAATCTCAACTGAAAAAAAAAAAGCTCCATAAGATTGGGTTATATGCAAACATGTAAGGCATCTACTTAATTAGTGATTGATCAGGGAACGACCAGCTCATGATGGGTAGGTTCATCTTTGGGCTGGTTGTTTTGGGTTCTATAAGAAAGCTGATTGATCAAGCCCTGAGGAACAAGCATTTCCTCAAGGACTGTGCTTCAGCTCCTGCCTCCAGAATCCTTTCTCTGTTTGACTTCTTGTCCTGGCCTCCTTCAATGAAAGACTATGATGTAGAAGTATAAACCAAATAAACCTTTTCCTTCCCAAGTTGCTTTTAGGTCATGGTGTTTCATTGCAGTAACAGAAACCCTAAGCCAGTTCCTCTTCTACCCCTAAACTGTATGCTGTTAGCACCCAAACACCTTGGTACTATTATTTCTTTTGTAGCATTGTCATTTATTAAGTCTAAAACTTCTGAGTAGACACATATATTATCATATCTTTTCAGGGAAAAAAACGGATTATACATTTTTGAATATGTAGCATAAAGCCTCTGGCCAACTAATAATGTATCCAAGTAAATCAATGCCAAGTCATGTGATGATGGTTGATGTAGGTACTGTTGATGAACTGGGTAAGCATGGCAGGGTATTGTATTACTTCTCAGACACTAATATATGAGAAAGGAAAAAAATTAAAATTTACAAGCATTTGTAGATTAAGGCTGTGTGCTTATATCTGTTAGTAATAAATTTATTGATAATTATACTTGGAGAAAGAAGGAAATGAAATGTGAGAAAAGGAAAGATGCAGGATCTAAGATAACACTGGGTGCAAGACATGCCAGGGTTTTGTAATTGCTAAGGGACAAAAGTACCAATGAGAATGACACAGAACGACTGTTATTTTAACTGCAGTCACTAGCCATCATTTCTAGGAAACATTGCTAATTCATGCATGTGAAAATATTTTCAGGTAGAACCATATATTAGGAGTAAATATAGCAAGGAAAATCAATATCCACTGAATTCATTAGCACCTTTGGAGAGATTGGCAAACCCAATATTAAAAATATTAAAAGCAAAATAGCAAATTTTGTACGTGCAAACAACTCCAGAAACCATGTCAAAAGAAGCATGATGGAAGTTTTACTATCCAGAAGCAGAAGCAGCCCTGTTGTCTTTCAGGTTTCAAAGCAGGACATCAATTCTATAATACAGATATCTCATTCATAAAGACGTGGTGCATCATATTAAAATAGATAATTAAGAAAAATGACGTTTAATTTCAATATTAAATGACTATCAAGTTTTTTCCTCTTTGGGGTGATGATAAAGCTGAAATTCGAGTCATTAGCTGTTGTTTTGATGCAGCATGGCCTCTCAAGCTCACGGGCTGGAACATTTGTGCACCATATTTGATGTGATAAGGCCCGCAGTCATAAACACAAACAGAATTCTTAACTCTTTTCAGAACAGACTGTGTGCACCTACAATGGAGTCAAGCCTGCCAAAGCAATGTGCTCAAGCTGAACAAGTAAAGTTGGAAGAAATGCTTGCTGTAGCTTTGCTCCTGAGCAGCGTGGCTCAGTTTGCTGATGCTAAATGACGTATACTCTGTAAGCTCTTCGGTTCATGGTCTGACCATTCATCCTTGATTTCCAAACATTTTCTTTTGCAGATCAGCAGTCGTGTGATCCTGGTGAATTTCTCTGCCATGACCACGTGACTTGTGTCTCTCAGAGCTGGCTGTGCGATGGGGACCCTGACTGCCCTGACGAGTCCGATGAGTCCTCAGCCACCTGTGAGTAGAAAGGCTCTTGGCTTTTGCATTTGCTTCCATGTGAAACCAAATGTCAGTTGCTTCCACAGATCACTGCTGTTCTAGCTGGTTCTAGTTATACTTCCTTTAAAGCATAACCTGACCGATCTGAAATCTTTTGTTTCTATTTTCTTCGGAATTGAGTGTGTGAAAGGGAGATGAAGTCCAGTTGTAGAGTTTGAAGTAACTTACTGTAACTATGCTGATACTGGGAAACTTACTTGCTTAGCAACACATAACCTTGCTCCTGCTTGTCACGTGTACCTTGAGATGCAGGAAAGTATAGTAGATGCATCTTTAAGGAAATTCACCTCTAGCTTTCACATCACTTACACTAATTTTTTTTAAAAAACTTATTTATTTATTATGTACACAATATTCTTTCTGTGTGTATGCCTGAAGGCCAGAAGAGGGCACCAGACCTCATTACAGATGGTTGTGAGCCACCATGTGGTTGCTGGGAATTGAACTCAGGACCTTTGGAAGAGCAGGCAATGCTCTTAACCACTGAGCCATCTCTCCAGCCCCATTTACACTAATTTTTATAACTCTGCAGATTACTGAACATAATTTCTTTAGAACCTAATCTTATCTGCGATTAGATAATCTTATCAGTGAGGGTCTTAACCTTTATAAAAGGAGACTGGGACACCCTTGATGTCTGGGGGTTCTAAGCCCAGTTGAAGCATTGTTACATGAAATCGTCTGAGGATTTTACTACACTGGACATGTCAGTATACGAAAACTGTGACTAATAATATGATCACTGCTGAATGACACATAGTTTTATGAATGCTCATCTGTTCTTCAGTGTGTGAACCAGACACTAATTTAGATATCAATATTTTTAGAACTTATACCCTCAGTCTGTGGTCCTTGTGTGTCCAGATTTGCTGGTATATCAATATTATCTGCAAGACAATCACAAAGTTCTTTATGTAAAGGCAAAGTGAAGAAAAAAAACATATTACAGTTGATTGATAATGTGGTGATAAAATTATAAAAGGCAAACCAATGTTTTTAACTATGCACTTACTCATGTTGCAAATAGAACTAATGCATTAGTTATTAAAATCTTGCCAGTAAAAATAAAATCAGTGCCCTTTAATAATCATTGTGTTTGCAAGTCCTATTAAGGTTTTTCAGCATAGATGAAAGTGATTGTGTATATGCGAGTTGCACGTCTTTACTTTAAACCCATCTTCACAGGGAGAGGTTGTAGGTATTTAATAAATTTCTCATTTTTACCAATTTTACATATAATTATAAAATTTTTCATTGAGGTCCTGGGTGCGATAGATTTAAGATAAGAAAATAAGAATGCTATAATGAATTAAAAGTTCTGCTAATCCTTACAAATGTATTATTTGTGTGTAGAAATGAATAAACTGCTCACCTATGATACAACACATATGAACCTTAAAATATTACATAAATGGGAAGACAGTAGCCGTAAAGGAACATTCATTTTATAACACCATTCATTGAAGGACCCCACATAGACATTTCCAATTTTGATTTCTTAATCTAGACTTTTACAGTTAACACAGTGCTTCCCAATGTGTTTTGTGAAGTTCCTATGAGTTATCCCTAATCTCCATAACATAAATTTGCAATACTGTAACTCCATAAATGTGAGCATTCAGTGTGAAAGATCAATACACTCAAGATGGAAAGCTGTGAAGACTGATTCCTTATGCATACAGAGACATGCTGTTGTCTGTGGTTAGATAATAAAGCACAAACTTTAAATGAAACTGTAAGATGCAATGTGTTTTCCCACAAATCTACTTAGCCTTTACAAGGAGAAGAATGAGTGAGGATTTATGGTGAAATATGGTATCTCTGAAGTGAAAAATTCCAACAGGAATCAGATACTGCTGAATAAAAGTAAGATATTAGCCTGATAACTGAAATGCTTTAAAAACAAATGCACAGAGGACAAAAAAAAGTTAAATGAAATCAAGATATAAAGGGAGTTTAAATGAACCCATGATTTGATTTTTTCCTCTTTTTGGTTTCTTTGGGAATATTTTCTCATATCCATTTGGATGGAGTTAAATATTACTACCAGCTACGAACTTAAAAAGCTTGCCTGAGTTCAACCTGCCACATGGTGGACTTCATTTTGGGAAGACTTGACTAATATTTGGGAAATTTAAGTATTTTTAATATTTCTGTCAGATACGAGAACAAATTCTTCACCGTGGAGATGAAGTTCTCCTTGTGTGTAATTTGAAATGTGTCTTCAAGTATCTAAACAATGATTAGAAGCACCTTTAGTTCGTAGGAGGAGAATGGGAAATCAGGAGACTTCTCCAGCTTTGTACTCACGGCATTCAACTCACTGTTGTCAATTGTAGCATGCAGCTAGGATGAACATAAACATGGGAAAGGTTTCTTTGTGCAATGCAAGCTTGGCACCATCTGTGGCGAGGAAGTCGTCCTGAAAGGCGCATTCTTCGGAGATATTCAAATCTTAATTCCTTCCCAGAATTATTCTGCTCAATGCTTAATGAGTCTCCCTTTCCAACAATCAACTCCAGCTGGTGTGTGGTACTTTCTGGGGAGCTGGTTATCATAAATAACCTCATTTCTTTTTTTCAGCCAGGAAAGTATTAATTCTGCTACTTGTCCTTCATTCCTACTGCTTTTATTAATGTTCAAAAAATCCCTTAAAGAGTTCTTTGACTATAGACCAGAGTTTGTTTATATTGCCATTTTAGTGAGCAAAGTAGCAGAGTACAAACGTGGCCTTAGTGAACGTAGATTTTGCAACCTGGATAGTTGTGACAATTTGTGCTTTGACTTTGTTTGGTTCTTGTGTAGGGTGAGTAAGGCTTTTATTTATTTATTTATTTTTCCTCCATTAACAGCTTTAATTGGGTGTGGGGCAATAGAACTATTCTTAGCACAATTATGGGTGTGGGGTTCCCTGCAGACTCCCCAGGGTTTTGTGTTAAGGATTCCGATAGTCACTGCTTACATTTTAGAGGCTTCCTGCGTCTCACCCGTGTATTATCCTTTCTAATGTTTGCTTGTTTGTTTAAACTATCTGCCAGCTTTCCCTGTGGAAAAAAATTACTTAAAAATAATCAAAAAGAAAAGAAGGATAAAATAAGCCAAAGATCAGATTTTGTTAGCAAATTACGTTTTGCCCTATAAATGTCAAACTATGATTTCTGGAACATGCCGGATCCACAGTTGTGCTTGCAGGTCTGTGTATGCTGAGGTACTGTGGTGATGTGGGGGTGGCTCAGACACACAAAGCAAGTACATATTGTATAGACTTGTGTATGAACGTAGATCCAGCCTGAAGCAACATTAGCACCGGTCAGCAAATTCTGCATTTCTTCTATATTCGCAAAGCTGTTTGCCAGGGCTGAATCTGAGTCCATGCTCTAAAATTGGTGGTTTACCTAGCAGCTTACTTTTCCCAAGTAAAATATATATTACAAAGATGGACAAATGGGGGCAACATTAAATTAATCTGGTCATTCCAGGATGGACTGGATTTCGTGATTTTGTGTTCTGCCATGCTTGGCTTGCGGTTGTCAGTCTTACCTTCACGGGCTGGCTGCTCCATCTTCTCTAACTGACAGTTGCATTCCAGACACAAAGAAGAGAAAAAGGAAAGAAAACAGGCAAATGCCTGTTCACTCACTCTGTTGGAAGAGGAGCTTCTTTTGGAATTAGACGTGATAGGTTTCTGCTCAGAACTTCTGAGCTTGAACTGATCATATGGGTCATGGGGCAACAAATATTCTCAGCAGAGGCTATTTTCTGGGTGAGATGTGAAGTAGAGGTAATTGCCTCAGTTCTTTTTTCTCTTGATTTGATAAAATACCTACACCAAAGCCATTTCCTTTCTCCCATCTATACAGTCCAGAATATCAGTCAGGGACTGGGGCCAACTATTCTTTGTAGATCTTCTCCTCTCAATAACCATAATCAAGATAATTCCCCCGCAGACTTTATCTGGTTTAATTAAAAGCACTTGCTACTCTTGAAAAAGGCACAGGTTCATTTCTCAGCATCACATAGAAACTTGTGATCATCACATCTTTAACTGCAGTCCCAGAGCATCTGACACCCTTCTCTGGTCTTCATGACCATCACACACATGACTGACTAGCATACATGCAAACAAACCCTCATATATTCATACATATATGTTTGAAAGGTAATCTCCACAGCTGTGTTCAGAGGCCCATCTCCTGGCTGATTCTCAATTCTGTCAAATTACGACCCTAAATGCCATAGTAGTAATAAAGGTAAAAGGAAAGATGTTGAGTGGCAAAGCCCGCTGGTGGCAAGTCCCACGGTATACTTTGCTTCCCCTCCGCCCACTTTCTGCCTAGGAGATGGTATTACTATGTTGATAGTGGTTGCAGGCCCAGCTCAAAATCCCAGTTATTTATAAATGCCTTTGCTGTTCTGCATCTAATATATTTTACTTCCTAGAAATGAAAATAACTGCTTCAAATTCAAGAGCCGCATATTAACTATCAAGGTCTCTTCTCCACCTTGCACCCCACGTGTTTTCCTGGTTCCAAGAACACTGCGGGCCACTTTTCCTTGAAAGCCTTTGATGGGACATTACTTCCCCATCTGGCACACTCTTTTGTGTCTACTTCAAACATAATTGAAAAAATAAGCTTTATAGTTAGGGATGTGTCCGGGAAGCGGCATAACCTATTACATAAAGTCATCTGAGTTGAGTTTGGAACAGTTTTTATAACTAGATTTATGACACTCGTATATTTGGAAAACTTTGATGTAGAAATTTTCCTGGAATAGGTACCTTTTTGAGCTATTGCTCAACAAGACATTATGCAGACTATTTATTCAGAGTTAAATATAATTTTATAAGTATATTCGTGTAAAGCATCACTAATTGATGCTAAAGTCATGACGTGCATATCTTGTTATCTGGTTTTATGAAAGTCAAAACACCAATATTTTGGTCTTTCTTGTAATCATCCACATAGGCTGAGTAGTAAAGGCACAGCTTGGCTTTCTTTGAAAATGCCCCCTTTCCCCAAAACATACTGAGGTGAAGAAAGAACCAGTTCCTAAGAAGACCCCTCAGGCCACCTAATTGTAAAGTGTAACATCATTAGAGGATCATGGAATGTCATCTCTGTAAAACTGTTTCATGCGGCTTCGGGAGTGATCTTATCTAATTGAACAATGTAGTAAAAATAACAAGTCTCCCGGGTCCTAGGAACAGAGACACTTCTGAAAGATGAAAATGTCTGTTCATCATCCAGTTAGATGTGACTCGGCATGAAGTGACCATCCTTTCTATTGTATTTCTGTTGTTGTGGGATTTAACTTTCTTTAGATAGTGAGATGTTAATCAAATTCTTATATTCATGAATGGACTTTCTCCTGTGATATAACATAGAAACCCTTTTGATAATTTCCTTCTAACTTCTTCTGATGCTGGTCAGAGGAACAAAATGATGGGATTCATCTGGGACATTATTAGCAAACACATGCTGCCCTTTAAAATGTATGGCAGAATAAGGCACTGAAAATAGGCTACAAGAACACTAATACGGATAAAAGTGTGGTCCGTGTTCCCAAGTAATCGTGATTTAGAGGTCACTTTGCCATTAGCTCATCTATGGGAGGCTCAGAGCTAAGCTTTCCGTTAGGTAGAGAAGCAGAAATGATCTTACAGATTAAAGAGAAAGCAGATGAGACCCAAGAGGACAGTTTATGTCTCTTTCAATTCTTTCTGTTTTGTTCATTTTATTCGGAAGCTCCTCTGCTTAGCAGTAGAAAGGCCAAAAGCATTGACCCCTCTTTAATAATAAAAAACACCCACTAAAGAGTTTGATGTGAAGGGGTGATGGGAAGGTGAGAAAGTACTGTGAATTAAAGGGGCCTGTCTAATGTCAGTTCATTTCCCTAGCACAGTGGGCAACAGGGTGAGATTTCTCCTCTGTATCACTGAGAGATAACAGGGTCTCTGAACATGTCATTGCAACTCCAAGAAAGGTCAATTGGAGGCAGAGGTGACAGTACTGAGTGTCCTACAAGCTCACAAGGCAGATTCAATTCCAGAATGTCCCCAAAGCTCACCGTTTGCTGCTCTTGGGTCCTCTGATCCAAGATTGCTGGTCCCAGAATCCAAAAGGTTAGCTGTCCTTACCCAGAACCAAAACTTCAAGAATGAAACTCTGCTGTGTGCAAAAAAAATGGTAGAATAAAGCACATGCTTTCTAGAGACTCTGTTGCGCAAATCTTCACGGCTTAAGGGATGATGTACTGTAAACACAGGCCTTGGCAGGCTCTGCAGGGACAAGTCTGAGGCTGAGCTAGGAGACTTCCTGGAAACATGTGAATCCATCACTTACCCCCAACTAATCCTGCATTGTGGGTTTGGAGACAAAGGCTTCTTACTTTTTGTGGATGAGTACATTTAATCCTTGAAGATCTTCTATTCCTTATAGTCAGAGCAAAAAAAAAAATGACTTTCACTCAAAAGTACTTCTAAAACAACACATGTTTCTAAAAATGTCACTATAGGATGTTGTGTGCTAAGAGCATATTTCTAATGATGATTCAATTCTCCTTGTCTACTCACTACTTCTTCCACCCCCAAACTTAATAAGACACAAACTTGGGGCCTAGTCATTAGGGTAAAGGTATCACCAGCCTGCTAATTGATATATTGGCTCTCTTCAGATCTATGCAATGAAACTGACTTTTAACTGAATATTTTACCTTAAAAACTGTCTAACATTAGCTTTCCTGATTGGGAGATGGCAGAACTTATTCACAAAAGAAAAATAGGTCCTGACTTCTTTGCTCATATTCTCCCTCCTTCTGCTCCTCATTGGAACATTAGGAGCTCAGTCCGGTGCTCCAGTGTGGGTCTCTGTCTCTATCTCCGTCCATCGCCAGATGAAGGTTCTCATTCAGGATAGTGTTTTCTATTTCCATCGATTTGCAGGCAAAATTTGCGAAGTCATTGTTTTTTACCGCTGAGTAGTATTCTAATGTGTATATATTCCACACTTTCTTCATCCATTCTTCCATTGAAGGGCATCTAGGTTGTTTCTGGCTATTACAAATAATGCTGCTATGAACATAGTTGAACAAATGTCCTTGTCATATGATCGGGCATCCCGTGGGTATATGCCCAAGAGTAGCATTGCTGGGTCCATGGGTAGGTTGATCCCGAATTTCCTGAGAAACCTCCACACTGCTTTCCAAAGTTGTTGATCAAGTTTGCATTCCCACCAGCAATGGATGAGGGTACCCCTTTCTCCACAGCCTCTCCAGCAAAGGCTATCATTGGTGTTTTTGATTTTAGCCATTCTGACAGGTGTAAGATGGTATCTCAATGTTGTTTTGATTTGCATTTCCCTGATCACTAAGGAGGCTGAGCATGACCTTAAGTGTCTTTTGGCCATTTGAACTTCTTCTGTTGAGAATTCTCTCTTCAGATCAGTGCCCCATTTTTTAATTGGGTTAGTTAGTATTTTAAAGTCTAGTTTCTTGAGTTCTTTATATATTTTGGAGATCAGACCTTTGTCTGTTGCGGGGTTGGTGAAGATCTTCTCCCAGTCAGTGGGTTTGCCTTTTTGTCTTAGTGACAGTGTCCTTTGCTTTACAGAAGCTTCTCAGTTTCAGTAGGTCCCATTTATTCAATGTTGCCCTTAATGACTGTGCTGCTGGGGTTATACCTAGGAAGCGATCGCCTGTGCCCATCTGTTGTAGGGCACTTCCCACTTATGAGCAAAGAAGTCAGGACCACCAGGGGTGCACCCATCCATGGAGACAGTGTGGCTGATCCATTGGGAGCTCACCAAGGCCAGCTGGACTGTGACTGAAAAAACATGGGATAAAACCGGACTCTCTGAATTTGGTAAACAATGAGGGCTGCTGAGAAGCCAAGGACAATGGCACCGGGTTTTGATCTTACTTCATGTTCTGGCTTTGTGGAAGCCGAGCCAGTTTGGATGTTCACCTTCCTAGACCAGGATTGAGGGGGGAGGACTTTGGACTTCCCACAGGGCAGGGAACCCTGACTGCTCTTCAGTCTGGAGAGGGAGGGGGAGGAGTGGGGGGAGGGGGAGGAGTGGGAGGAGGGGGAGGGAAATGGGAGGCGGGGAGGAGGCAGAAATTTCATTTTTTTCCAATAAAAAAAAAAGAAAAATAGGCATAATACCTTATAAAAATGTTAAATTTGTATTGATATATGAAAATTTATGCCACTTTAAAACATTTGAGGCTAATAGTTACTTTATGGTTAAAAAGAAAATTCAATAACCTACCTTTTTATCCTATCATTCTTATATGTCCCAATTTTCTTTTAAGAAAGATATTCCTGAACGTAACCTCTTTCGCTTAGTTGTTTTTTCCCTGACCATAACCAATAATAACTTGCAACCAAACCCCTAAATGATGTCAAACATATATAATCCACCAAATGACCAAAAACTGCCTACCCCACCTCTTGGGAATGTGGGTGTCATGTTCTTAAAATTACTTCTGCAAAAGCATCCTTAAGGGACCCTGAGAAATTTGAGATAGTGGTCAGTCAAATCCTAAGGGAGCTAGCTGTATCATTTGTTGTCCAGACTCTGTGTGATGGGAAAGTGCAGTCTTGACTGGAACAGTATTTGAGGCAAGACCATCTTACCTAACTGCTTTGACATTTTTCTGGATACAGTTTTTAGGAAACTGCAACAAGAAATTTTGATAGATTTGATCACCTGGGCTACTTGTCTTCTTCATAGGAATCTGACCCTTTTGTTCCTAAATCACACAAACTTTTAAAGGTAATATACATATCTGCGTTAACACGGGTCTGGAATATGTTGTATGAACAATTCTGCTAAAGGTAATTTTCTTTTTATGTTTCAAAGGTAAAAACCATCTGTCAACTTGATAATTTCATTTTGTCTGTATAACAAAACTGTAATATAAACCCCATCCATGCCATATGAAAGAATGATATGTAATAAGTGCCATAATGACTCTGTAGTCTTATCATGTCTCATACACTCTCAGAGCTGTTCCCAAAGAAGAGGGATTATCATATCTTTTGAATGAATCTTTATCATTTGCTTCTTGTGGAAACAAAGGCATAACCCCCCGCCCCCTACCAATACAACACATTTCCTGACTTTCATATTGAAGTTAAAATATCTTTAAAATAGGCTAAAGTTTAATTCAACACTTGCCATGATCTAATGTTTCTTAGCAGCTGTTGTTTTTGCTCATTAGAAATTAAAAATTTAAAGTTAATAGTATTATACAGGAACCAGACACCCTGTGTATTTCCCATCCGCATGTAGCTTACTCCTTTTATATTACTTATCTCTCTTTAAAGACTTCATTTTATTATTTTAACTATTTATTTTTTTCAATGGATGTCTGTAGGTAGAGGCTGCTTGTTCAATCCCAGGCACCCAGACCTGAAATAATCACATAGAAATTGTATTCATTAAACGCTGTTTGGCTAATCACTTAGGAATCTTGCTAGCTAGCTCTTATATCTTAAATTAACCCAGTTCCACTATTTCATAATTTACCATAAGGCTCATATTTACCAGCATGGTTTTGGGACGCTCTGGCAGGCATCTTTCTACTTCAGTGGCTATATGGTATCTCCAAGTCTCTGCCTTCTTTTTTCTTTTATCTCTGCTTGGAATTTCTGACTTGCTATATTCTGCACTAAAATAGGGTCCAAGCAGTTTCTTTATTCATTAACCAATAAATGCAACACATATACAGAAGAACTTCCCACATCAGTTCTTAAACCCATTTTCTTTTCTTTCTTCAAAACAAAATGCATTTGAAAACATAATTACACTAGTTCAGAGGTTATTTTTTGATATGGACCTGGCTATCTGCATGCCTTCTCCGGCTGTGTGAACCAAGCCTTAGTGGGCCAGGCTACACACCAGGCAGCTCTGCTCAGGAAATGGCACTGCTGGCTGGCTCTGCCTATAAAGGATGGGTCCAGCAGGTTACTTCACTCGTTCTGGGCTGCATCTGCTATTTGCCTTTCTGTGAGAGACTAGTCTCAGTCTGTGGGCACTTCCTGAGAGTTGTGTTTATCTGCCGCAGCTCTGGAAAGTTGATTGGCCCACATTATGGCAGACTTTTCTACCTAGCACCAAGTAGTCTTAAGCTTGTTCCCAGCTAGCTTTTGTTACTTGAATTAACCAATCTACATTAATCTACAATCTACCATGTGGCTCGTTACCTCTCCTCCATACTTTACTTCCAATTCACTCCCTGTCACGCTGGCAAATTCCATGCCTCAGATTCTGCCAAGAGTTCCTATCTCTATCCAGAAGTCCTATCTATCTACTCCTGTCTAGCTATTGACCATTTGGTTCTTCATTAAACCAATCAAAAGGTATTTTGGCAAAGACACAGCTCCACAGTATGCAAAACATTATCCGACAATAGTGGGTGAAAGTGGATCCCTTTAAATTCCATGTTGGGATAGGGGATGTTCCTGAAGCCCACCATCTCAGAAATGGATTTTCCTGATTTAAAGAGCTAATTAGGTTATAACAAGGTCAGTGGCATGCTGATGAGAAGAGTAATTCTACAGTTCAGGAGAGCTTTGCAAGAGATGACAACACTGCTCATACTTTACAGTAATCTGCTGCCATCTATACAGATTATTATTTAAATCCGAGTAGAGGGTTTGCTTAACCAAAAGAGTAACACATAATTCCGTAATAAAAAGGAGCATTATTTTTTTCTACATGGGTATTTTTGGAATTATGTTACATTTTCTTTTAATTGCGTACATAATAGAGACTTACATTATTTGATTTCAATAACATGCTGTACATTTTCATTTAAATAAGAAATAAAATACCAAATTCATTTATTATAATAACTATATATAATTAATGAAACTAGAAACCCATCATTCGGCAGCTATTTAATGAGGGTCAATAGTGCTGAAGGTTCCTCTGTGACAGGCTTTCTGAATACATAAAAGCAGTAATAATATGAGTATAAACCCATGCTGTTAGGCCGTTTCTCATTTTGTTTATCCATATGAACCGTTGTTTCTTCTGCACAGAACATTTTCCTCTCTGATGTCAAGACAGAGAGCTAATATAGTTATTAATGTTAATTGTGAAAATTACTGGATGCTGGAATATGGAACCATGTTCGAAAACATGGACAGAGTTAGAAAACACTGTCCTTTACAAATGTTTTGCAAATGACAACATCGTTATTAAAATTCTGACAATGTAGGTAATTTGCTTTTTCCCCACCACAAAAGACTAGTTAGCATCCATAGCAACTACCTTGAAAATACCATTTGATCTCAGTGATGTTAAGAAAAATAAGAGCTAACATATGTGAGGTGTACGAGCAAAGTGAATTGAGACCAAAACCTCTGCAAAGCAGTATGCTCCTCAGTTCTCCTGCACTTTGCAAAATTCAATATCCTCATGATTTGAAGGTGATTGTGAATTGTTACTCAGATGATGAAACCAATTGACCCTGACAGATTCCATATATCTCACCTTAAGTTTGCTCAAATATGAATTTATTATCTTGAAAAGAGACAGTTTCTTCCAAGAGGATTTTGGGAAAAATTACTGCCTCCTATAGCAAGCTCAAACATCTGCCACACACAATAGATAACCTAGGTTGCTTTTTACATTAAAAAAAAGATGTTTGTGATAAAGATGATGATGCTAACCGAAGTATTTCTTTTTACCTAGGTATCCAGCTGAGCATAGTATCAGGTATAGATGTTCTGGTCAGGAATATGGCATCAGTTTATCGCATACAGCCTGCTTTTGCATCTCTTTCCACCACCATTTTGAACAAAAGTTCTTCTTCTAATTTGTATGAAGGTGTGATAGGATCTACCATGACCTTGTCAGTGACACTAGTCATCATCCTTCTTCATGGAAGATAAAGAAAAACAGTAGGGAAATCAGTCTCTGGAGATATTGAATCAACTGGTTGAATACTTTGCCGTGGAACCAAGTGGTCCACACCAGGCAGAGGAAGCCAAGGTCTCTTACAGAGATATCCAAACTAAAAATCGAGACTCTCAGTGGAGACCACACTCCTATTCAGACTTGTGTCGCATTGAGTTAACTCTGCTAGCTTTCCACATTCACAAATTTGGTGGAATACTGTATCCAGTTACGTGTATGTTTTACTGCTCATGTATAGACAGTAAATGCAAATGGACGGAGTGCCGTTGAAACAAATCTTGTGCTGATGTAAGAAATAAGATAATATGAAGCTTTTAAAAGAAATAAGATGAAGCAGCCAGAGGGAGACAGATCTTAATTGCTTTTTTAAAATAATTACCTTATTTGTTTTCACAAACCAACCAGTTTCCCTTCCCCTTTCTCCTCCCACTCATGCCCACTTCCCTTCAACCACCCCTTCATCTACTCCTCCTCTGCCTTCATTTGGAAGAGGTAAGGTCTCTCATGGGAGTCAGCAAGGCATGGCAGATCGGGTTGAGGCAGAACTAAGCTCCTACCCTTTGCATCAAGGCTAGGCATGGCATCCCACCATATGGAATAGGCTCTAAAGAGTGAAATTATGCATCAGAGACAGATTCTGGCCCCACTGCAAGGGAATCCACAAAGGACCAGGCTACAGAACTGCTACCCAGATGCAAAAGTCCTAAACTGGTCCCATGCCTTCTCGTTAGTGGTCGGTCCAGAGTCGTTGAGCTCCCACTTTTTCTAATCAGAAGATTTGCTTATAATTATGCATATGTGACAGGAATAGCATAGTATGTTATGATACTTCATATCATTGTATGTGTGTATAAAAATCAATGTCTGTGTATTAACAAAGCTGCCAACTGTTTTAAAGGAATTTTCAGCTGAGGTTTTATGTTGCTATTAAACAAAGCACATGGCCCCTGCTTACAGTGACATGTGTCTATGGGCCCACAGTTCTGTAGTTCAGAAGACCAACAGAAAACAAAAGAGTATCTGTGTACTATTACATGTGACTGATATTGACACTATAAGACTGGGAACTTGGAAGGTGGATCCTTGTCGCCTGTCTCTGAAAATATTTATACACCATCACTGTATATGATTAATAGACAGATATACCTCACACTCTACCCCACATATGTGCATATACTTGTGTGTATATATACATATAAACATATTTATGTATTCATGTATACAGGTATCTAGATTTGAGTATACATCCTTACAGATTTAGAGAAAAATGAAATTATATTCTAACCCAAATGATTAATGTACAGAAATCCTTTGCGAAATTTTGTTCACCGAAAGAGTAAGAAATCTACCTGAAGCAGGCAGTCTGCCATTTAGAATTGTGCCATCCAATAGTGTTTTTACTACTGTCAACAATATGGTTATATATACTTATATATTTATTTACTTTATTTTTTGGGTTCACCAGTGGAATGATTAAATATATTCTTTGAAAGGAAGAGGTTACTCTGATGGCTATCTGAACATTTAGAACATATAAAATGTCAAGGTTGTCAGTATTTGAGGCATCAATCTTTGGTGAGAATGAGAGTCATTAGAATCTGCTTGGAATGTAAGCTTAGTGAGTTAGACAGACCCATGAAGCTAAATGATTTGATAAGCTTCACAAGTTACTAATTGCCTGGTTTCCTTGGTTTCCATTGGTGTATGTGTAGAAAAGTAAGTTATTTGCTCTGAACATGTGAGGGGTGTTGTTAAAAAGATTCGGTTTGACTAGAAAGGCAACACTAGTTACCACTCAATTACTTTTTGATAATTTCAAAGTATATTTTTACTGCCATTAACATTTTAATTTAGGAAATTTATGCATTTGAAGAATTTTTTACATTGCAAATAAAATGGATTAATAAATGAAGCAGATTAGCACTAAGATCGGCGAATCCACCAGCTGGATAGGCCATAGGATACACTCTCAAATGCTCAAGAGTGACCTCTGCTGAAAATCAACCTATGAATAAGTTGGTCCTGTACAATCCATGATCACACACACTAGTTGAAGACTAGCTTGCTGTTTCTGGAAAGATCTTCTTCCAGAGAGACTGTATTGCTTCTGTTTTCTTCTCTTGAATAATACATTGATTGATGCCACTGTGGCAGATTCTGTGAACTAAAAGATGGTTAACCTCCAGAATTTGCAGGTAATTAGTTAAGTCATAACGCATCTGTTAAGTGGTTGCCCTCCACATGTGTGTGTGTGTACATACATGTGTGTGTGTGTGTGTGTGTGTGATGAATACTGCCCTGTAACTGGACTTAGGTTCTTTTGACCTTTATCCTCCTTTCGTTCTTTCAATTTTAATCCCTTTCATTCTAACCCCTCTATACTGATTGCCTTGCACAATTTGTCACAAAAGCCCCCTGAAAGTCCTGAAATAATAATTCTTAATTAATTGCTAAATTTGAAATTAATGTGAACCACAATAAATCCAATAGCACTGAACCAGTTGACAAGCACTTCTAGCTTCCACTAAGGAACCATGTGCAGACACACTACACACAATTTTTTTTTGTTTAACCAATGATTTGTTTACTAAATAATGATCTGTTTAGTAGATGGGAATGTGGGTATATTTTTTTCTGCAATTGCCTGAAAGATTATGAATAGGGAAAAACAATATGTGTATAAATGGCTCTCACCTCACTTAGTTTCCTGAAAGATATCCTAATACAAGGAATCAGTATCTATTCAAAACTGGCTTGAGTGCTAAGTTCTCCAATACTTTCAGGCTGTTTAGACTCAGGGGCAGTCTCCAGAATGCCTGTGTATCAATTATTTGTTCTTTTCTTTTTTTGTAACATGAAAAGTAACTGACTTTTCTCTTGAAAGATCTATAGATACTAATTTACATTTAACACAAGATGTGATTTTTAGTTTGTGGTCCATAACCGTACAAGGCTACCCTGTTCACCAGTAAAGTCTGTATTTGAAGTGTTCAAAAAACTCACAAAGAAAGTTTGCAGACTTTTCTTGAATAGCCCAGTTCCCCACAGGAAAATTCTTTACATGCTGGCAATAGGACGGCTAAAATTCTAAATATTTCTTCCTGGGGTCTACTTTGTAGACTTTTAATTTTGGTCAAAAGACTTCATTTTGATGGTAGTGTGCAATCATGGAAAATACATTATATATGTATTAAAATGTGATTAGATTTGTAGAATTCTTTTCTATTTGTTAACATGGGCTATGGGTTGAATCACCACCCCCACACTCCCAGTGAAAGACTTTGGCGGTTAATAAGCCAACTAATCTGCAATTATGAAGAACTGGGTTGAAACTTAGGGAATCCATACATCTGGTCAAATTCACACTCTACCAGGACTTTAGATCGAACTTGGCAATGATTAGAACATCCCAATCTGAATAGGTTTCTATCAGGTCTCATAGCAGAAGACCATCACATTTTTATTTAATTTGAACTTATGGCAGAAGATCTGTCAGAGGAGGTTTACCTACGTTAAGGTAGTAATAAGCCCTCTCTGGGCCACCTGGTGTCAGTGTTCTCCCCTGACCATTTCTGTAGAGATGCAGGGAGCCTCAGTAGCTCTGTGGCTCAGCCCTGGACTTCCATGATGGCTTCTGTTTGGAAAGGCTCAATTCCATTTTGGAATCCAGGCCAATGTCAAGGTGTAAGTAGATTAGGAAGCAGCCTCCTTAGAATACTGACTACAATTCTCATCCCACAGAAGGTGATAAAGAATGCAACAACCAGATGGCTTTTAATTAGACTCAGTAGAATATCTAAAATACATACTTTTATGATATTTTTGTTATGTAATTTCTGCATTATCCATACCTGTTCTAATCACACAGGAATCTTTCTAATTCCTTTTGTCTTTGCTTTGTCATTACATGTAGCCTGTTATTAACTATTCCAGTGGGCCTGGTGTTAAGCATGGCACATGTGTGTAGGTCACAGAACATCTTTTGAAAGCTTGTGTCTGACTTTCTGTATTGTTCTAGAGACAGAGTCTCTCTTCCTGATCGCTTTTGTTTATTTTTGCCATTGTATACACTAAGCTAGCTACACAGATATCTTCTGAGTGATTCCCTGTCTCTCCTTCCTATTTCTCCTTAGAGTGCTAGGCTTCCAAATACATGCTACTACAGAAACTTTTTACATGCCATGAATTGATCAAACACAGATGGTCAGGCCTATACAAATGGATGTGTATCTCTGGTAGTGATTTTAGTTTCTTTTATTCTAGTACCTGCGAATCACATACTAAACTTCAGTTAGTTTTACTTTATAAGTATTTTATTTGCTCTTTTTTTTCTCAGCTTTTGCTTCCTTCAAATAGACTCATGGCATAATACATAAAACAAAGCTACTAAATCAACAGGTTTAATGATAGTCTAAGTGAATTGCAATTAGAATAAACTGACAAATTAACTCCATTTATACATAGAGAAACAGATAAAATGTCCCAAACCTTAAAGAGCTACATTAAATTATAGCTTAATTACAGCATGTAATAATAAGTCAAATATAAATAACACAATGTGTCGTAAAATAAGTGACTTTAAAATCTCTTATATTGAAGAACAGATTTTTAGCAAATCATTCACATATTTTTAACAAAACCAATTACCTATTGTGAAGAGTTTGATTTATTTTTCATAATTAAAAAGTGGGTAAAGTTGAATGTTTGGCAGGATTAACTTTTTATATAAAATAATTCTGGTAATTGAATGGTTTTGAATTATAAATTTTTATCTGATATCTGTTTTCTGGAGAATTGTGATGCTGCCTCTTTTGTGCCTTGGCTAGGCATAGAAATGCTTCAAGTGACACAGGCCCAGTCTTGAGAACGACACAAAACCTACGCAGGGTATTTAGGTAGTAGTTTTAAAGAGGAAACCAACAAACAAACCAGCGAAGCCTACCCTTTTCTTCCAGCACAAAATGTGTTAATGTTGACTGTGTTTGTCTGTTCTGTGACTCACGAGCGTGTCGCTGCTTGAGCACAGATGGTATTTTTGAGAAAAGAGGGGATCATTCTTTTATAAGAAGCAAAGTTGTGATTTAAAACAAGCGTTTTGGGATTCTTATAAAATAGCAGTGTGAAGCTATTTTAATTACCAAAAAGATAGTTGACTATGGACAATGGAAAAATATATGCATTACCCAGACTCTACACATTTAAAGATGAAGTAAAAATGCATCTTGAGTAGCCAGCACTGGAGTCAACCTAAACATAGCTAAGTCTTCTTTAACAAGGCAACTATTAAATAATTAAAATTGCAAGGCATGTAACTGGTCTTTTAAAACCTCAAAAAAGCTTCTTTTAACGTGTTAATGAAGTAGTATAAAAGAATAGAATCTTAAACACATACTTTTTATTTCAAAAATGACTTTGCTTAATCTTTAGAACAAAGAAAATCCTTCTCATAAGCGATTTATTTCCCCTTTTCTTATACATAACGACATAATAAGATCTATATTTTGTTCAATACAATGCAACTTTAATATTTGATTTCTGTGACCCACGGTCTTATATCATTTTTGTTTGTGTACTATACAATAGGTCATTTAGAAGGAGAGGTAACATGCCCAATTATATAATATCTGGGTAATAAAACTGTTGTTTCTACTGGAAACCACAGTCTCCACAGAGCAGGGAAGCTTGTTAGCAAATTAGGAAGGGAGCTAAGTCAGTCTGCTGATATTAGCCAGTGTTTCTGCCACAGGCCCTATTATACTCCACAACAAGAAACTCTTTTAATTAAAAGCCAAGCTCTCCAGTAAAGCTAATCATAGATAATTGTTCCTGATAAGAAAATAAATGCAGAGTACACAGATTTCTCCCCGTAATAGTGACTACATCATGTGAAAGGGGGAAATATGTACTAATACCATTTTTTTTCAATACCACTGAAGAGAGTGTGACCATTCAATATCAACAGTGTGAAACTGAAAATAAATGGCCCTGTCTCAATATTTAGGTTCGATATTTTTATTTTTGATTTCTTTTCATTCCATGCTATTTCCTGGCTGCCTGACTAAATGAATAAGAGAGCATGTCTTATACTTCACTTATGATATCCAGACGTTTTTTAAATCTAGACTGGGTGAGTACAAATAATAAAAATGAAAGTTTTCAGGGGCTGCAATCTTTTAAAACTTGGCATTTGGCACTGGTACCTGGGAAGATAGCAAAATGAATGGGACCCGAACGTATTTAGCATGGAGAACTTCATCAGAAGGCAATGGCCAAATACATCAAACGACTAGATTAAGATTTGCTATCTATTTACACAAATCTGTGTACTTTGTAGGAAAAGATCAGAAAGCATGAATATCGATCACGAGCTAGCTAGATGACCTTTCGTTAAGTGGATGTAACCATCTCTGAGCATAATATAATTGATTCCTGCAGCTCCGCGGAGGAGAGAAAAGACTGCTTTCTGGCTCTGTACTTTGGATGCAGGCTGCATCTGCTCTGTGTGTCTTTTCTCACTGGTTCCCATGACACGGTCTGTTCATCACTCTGAAATCACTCATGCAGTACAGAAAAAGAACTTCCACCTCGATGGTAATTTGCAATTTTTATTCTGATAATGCCCCCAAATTAAAGTGAAGATGTAAGAATGACTGCAAGCACTGGGAAGAACTAAGCTTTGGTTTGTGTTTATTTGGTTCAAAACCATCCTGTCAAGAAAGAAAAACATTTGACTTCTAATTTGCTTTATATGATAAAATTTAACATGATGAGGATATTGCATTTTAGAATGTATCAGATATTTTTATACAGGTATCCAGATTGCATATGAAACAGAAACCAGAGCATTAAGAATTGGAACAGAGATGGGAAATGACTTTCAACATTGTTGCAACTATTATTTCTGTGAATTGTCTGCACTCAGATAACTAATCAATACTGACTTCTGATACAAGTCTACATTATTTACTCTATTTTCAGAGTTTGTGAGTGTCTTTGGAGATAGAGCTTTCTCATTTGGGTGGCTTTCTTAGAAGGTTTTACATTTGTGTTTGTCTAAAACACATTGTGTCTTCTGACATTGGTAATTTTTACCATATTTAAAAATTACTTAAGTACAATCAATATTGTTGACAGAAATTAAAGTTTCATAAAAATTAAGAGATAAAAACTAAGAGATAACTGTAGAACAGTAATGAGTTAGTTTTATTAATAATTTTATATAAAATGTGAGGTTTTAAAACTTTATTTCAAGTTTCATCAATTCTTCTCATCATTAAACTCCATCATAATGCATAAAACCATCGTTATCCTTTTCCTGGAACTCAGTTTGTGAAACACTCCTTCCCGCTAGCGAGAAAGCCAGTTATAAAGATGAATGTAAGATGTTTCTCCTGGAATTTTGATTTCTTAAATGTTTATAGTCAAAAAACAATCTCTTCCTTTGGATTATTGATGGCATTATGTAAATCTCATAGGCCCCTGACTATTGTTTTCAAAATGAGTAAAACCACTTCTCTTGCTTGCCACCTACCTCCCTATGCAGGTTTGCATCTGCACCATTCCCTAGGGAAAAACTCTAGAATTCCCAGCCTGCATTAGACCACAGCTTGAATTTACGACTCTGGAGTGTAACTGAGATTAGACAAATTATATACACGATAATTAATTCTTTGGGGAAATTAAAAAAAAACCTTAAATACAAATAAAATCTAAGAATGTGTGTTGTCGTTTTAATTCTATTCATTAACAGAATACATTTTCTTTAATTAAATAACTGAATCTCTACCGGGGATCTTTTCTTGGTAATTCTGCACATTAAAACGTATATGAAAGTAAATGCTAGGTTTATCTCCAGAGACAGGCTACACATCGATAACAGTAAAGCAATGATTCTGTGTGTCCAAGCTATTTATACTTGGAAAATGAATCTGAAAGAGCAGTAGGGGAACATTGCTAATGTGGAAGTCTACTGGGATTCAACTATTTCTTTATTCCTAACTTGAATTATTTAATGAATTTTAGCCATTTCAGCTTCAAGGACTACGGCGCTTGGAGCTAGAATGAAGCTTATCAATGCCGATTAAGTCATTCATAAAAGGGAAAATGAAGGACATTCTCAGCCTTTTTCATTTCCTCCAAATAGAATGCACCTTGTTGAGGCAGATCCGAGGAAGGCTGCACATCTTTGAAAATTCAAAAATTATTATACCAGCTAAATCGCAAAATCAGCCCAAGTTTCCTTGGCCTTGGTCACTTTATCAATCCCACTTCAGGAGCAATCTCGCCTTTTTTCTCCTCCTGTTGCCATCTAATAATCAAATGGACACATAACTTTCTACAGCCCATCACTCAGCCATTCCCAGAAAAATAGTTTGCATCTTACATCAATTGTGAGAGAAAGCAGGTTTTATTATTTTTTGGGGGAGGGGGGTTCTGATTTAGATAGAGCTAGATTTATCAGGACCCTCTAGTTTCTCCCAGGCTAACATCTGCAATTTAGACAGAACTAGATCTTCTTGATATGTGTGAGGCCCCAAGGTTTGTGTATTCCTCTTTCTTGATGAATAGAGGCATTTCTCTTGTTGTGATTGATGGCATTGTTATTATTTAATAAGCAGGATTTATTGAACTGTAACTAAATGGCCCACTACAGTAAGAAAGTCCTGAATTTTTTTGAAGCAATGGAATTAAAAAAAAAGAGAGATTATAAAGTTCCCCTTGGAGTATTGAACACATTAGACTATGAAACGAATAACTGTCTTGATTAACTCTTCACCAGGGTTGACTATTAATTTTTTGAAGAATAAAAACACAATTAGCAGTTGTTATTAAATAGGCCTAAAATCCAGGTTGTGATTTTAGTTTCTAATATTGTCATTTAAATAAAAATACATTGTGACATAACACAACAGGAATATTACTGTAATTCCTGATGTGAAAAAGTACCATGTATAACCCTATCACAAAAAAAGTAATAGAACTAATTAAAAAAACACTCAGGTTACCCCACAACCATGCAATGATGTTCAGAATTTACCACTTTTATGGTTCCCATGCAATGAATTCTGACTGTACATGTGTAGTACAAATCCTAACTTATGAACGCAAAGAGGCACTGGTTTTAGCTTCTTTGTAGTTATATAGTGAGAGACATCATGTAAATATCAGAGTCAGGCATATTATATTGTGAAGTATTTGTCAAATACAATTTTATTTCTATCTCAGAGATCACGTTTATATGGCCAGCCATGAAGAACTAGCCATATAACGTGTCTTTTATAATGAGATTTAGAAGATAATTCTGTGTCTTCAAATGTGTTTAATAGTACACAATGAAAATGTTATTAAACTTGATCCTTGGTGTCATGGAACTTCTGAGCTGGACCAAAGAAAGCATGCATGCATAGTGTGTTACCAGGCAAATTTAGGTTCTTCTTAGGTTTATTTTATCATTTATTTATGTATTTCTGTGTGGGTCTGGGTAAATGTACACATGTGTGTGTCTGTGTGTGTGTGTGTGTTCCTGCAGAAGTCAGAACAGGGTACTGGATTCCCTGGAGGTAAAGCTATAGATTTTAAACCTGTAACTTTTTGAGTTTGGGAACCACTCCAGTCTTCTGAGAGAACAGCATGCTCTCTTAAGGCCCAACTCATCTCCCTAGCACCCCATTTAAGGTTCTCAGTTCCACTAATAAAATAATTTTAAAACTCAAAAAATATTTCATTAAACAAGTGACTGAAATAGTAGCTGTAAATAAACTTACCAAAGAGTAAGACTAGGTGTGTGGAGGGGTGAAAGGGTATTGTATTGTTATTGGAAATCAGTAGCTTAATTGTAAGAAGAATTTAAAAATACAAGAGTAACAGGGAGCACATCATTTAAAACAGAGGCAATTGTTTGGACTCCAGTTCATTGAGGCATAGTTTATGTCCAGAAAAAGAAGTGTTTTTCTGTTTTGTTGTTTGCTTGTTTTGATTTCATTGTTGTTATTGTTTGGTATACAGTTAAATTTGACAGATATGTCACTTTGTGTAGCTTTGTCAATCAAAATTTAGAACACTTTAATTATGTGCTGCATTCGTTTTTCTACTCCAGTTAATCTCCTTCCTTCTTCAACGCCTAAAAGGGAACAGACATATTTTAAAGACTTGGATTTAAGAGTCATAAGCAAACTCATAAATAATTGATAAATCTTAAAAATATTTTCCTATATTGCCACAGAATTTTCCATGCCCATAACGAGTCCATAAGAGTTCATCAATTTTAAAAAGACTTCTTTATTTTTATTTCATTTGTGTAAGTGGTTGCCTGATCCTCCACCCCAGGGGAGGATGCTGAATCATCAGGAACTGATGTAACGGAATGTTGTATGTTGACATGTGGGTACTTGTAATCAAACTCAAATCCTCTGCAAGAGCACCCAGTGCCCCTAAGGCTGCATGCAACCATCCTCCCACCTTTCATTCCTCTTGTTTTGTATTATCAAAACAGTTGACAATCTTCTCTGTGAACAAAAATACCCAAATCACCAACAATACATTAGTCAATTGAATCCCACAATGGTAATATAGAGAAACATGCCCCAGTGATGTTGCTGTGAGAGTACTGAGTCGTTCTGGGGTTGTGGATGGGGTAATTCACTGCACCAAGAGACTGAAGCTGAAAATCTACGGGGTGATTGAACAGATTCGACAGAGCAGAGGCACTTAACAAATCATCGGTGACACCTCAGAAAGCTGAGATCTAGGCACAGCTCCGAGAACTCTGTTCCCACGATGTTTACTTTTGCATTTCATCCTTGAAATGCCAACATCCATGGTTTTGGGTGTGTCCTCTCTTGATTTCTGAGCACTTCTTTTTCTCTTCACTCTTACCCTTAAATCTGAGTTAAACCCCCAAGTGAACATCACAAAAAAGGAAGTTAAGAAACGCACTTAATCTAGACGTGAAAGATGACATTGTTAAAGGATGACACAGATCATGATGCTGCAGTGTGAAAAATCCAACATTTTACTCCAAGAGGAAGACAAAAATCTTGGTCCTCATCCCATTCCCAGCAAATTGATGTTCCGAGTCACACCAAAAATACAAGAAAACTATAAGAAAAGGTAGGTTTGGAAGAAAGAATCATTTTCTTTATTTTAAGAAAATATCACGTTCTTCACAGAAAATCACCCGAGAAATTATGAGAAACTTTCAAAGAGCAAAATCCCAGCAGGCTTCATTATTGCTGCTGCTTTTCCCTGCTTCAGAACAACTGTAGCAGAAGCTACATAGGCAAATAGTTTAGAAAAAGAGGAAACTCGGTTGCAATCCAGTGGTTCAATAGATCTGGAAGGGCTTTTTGTCTTTGGGTTTGTTTCCTTTTCTTAGCGGTGTGGCCCCCAGGATAAGTCACACCTGCAAGGCATTCAGTTCTCTAGGACGCTTGACTTCTTGCCCATTTGCTTTGTCTTGTAGCAGAAATGAAAATTCAATTTAACAACTACAAATTTTATTCAAATTTCAGTAAAAGTTAGAATTAAAGCCAAAATTAAGATTCGGCTTTAAGTATTTATCACTTATTTAAATTAATTTGTTTCATGCTTCTGTGCAAGTCTTATTTGGCGGTTCTATACTGAAGAAATACCAGCATACATTTTATGTACCTGTTAATCACCGGAAAGACTGAGCACCCAGCTCAGTTTAGCATACATGATCTGAGTGTTTCCAAATGATTAATGTCTGACTTAATTTTCAAATATCTGTTATGCTTGTGAATTGAATCCACCCCAGTGTGTCCTCATTTGTCCTGCAGATTTTAGTTCCAAAGCACTATTTCATATAACAGCATTGAACAGAGTAGAATAGCCTTTTCATGTGTAAGAAGTTTGTATTTGCCCCATTCCCATAGACAAACATAGTGCATATGATATATGGACATGTCAAGTTGAAGATTAGAATAGAAACTAGCCAAAAAGTCCAGGTTAACTTGAGCTCTAGCTCAAATAAGTAAAAACAACAAAGGCCATTGGTTGTTTAAGGAAATAATGTTCAATGAGGCAATATTATTACATGCCTTTGAACCCAGGACTCAGGAGGCAGAGGCAGCCACCAGATCTCTATGAGACTAAGGCCAACCTGGTCTACTGAGTGAGTTCTAGGACATACTTCAAAACAACACAGAGGAACCCTGTCATGAATCCTCCCACAAAAAGAAAGCAATATTCTCCTGGTTTGGATATTTTGACATCCTCTCCGTAATTTTACCATTACTCTGATTAATGGTAAAATTAATTTCCATCTCTGTAGTTTGGGCAATTCTTTCCATATCTTATAACATAGTTATATGGACCATATTTTGACACATAATATTTTGTTAATCCTTTGAAAGCTTTATAGATCTGTTCAATATATTATGATCTATATTCACCCCATTCATTCTCCTAACTCTTCCCAAATCCTTTTAGCCACCTTTCTAGATGCCATTCTGCAAACTACATGTCTTCCTCTTCCTTTCTTCCTCTTCATGATTTCCTCTTCTTCATCCTTTTCTTTGTCTTCTGCAAAATATTACCCATTCAGTCTCCTTGGAACTGTATCAGACATGGTATCCCTAGCAGCTTACACTTACATTCATCATGTCTCCTCAATGATTGTCCTTAGTCTTTCAGTTCAAGGTGTCATACAAATGATTGAGTACACTATGGACACTTATTCTCTGCACTGTTACAACTTGTGAGTTTCTGCATTAACCACTATCTACTGTGCCGTAAAATCTCTCTGATTATATTTGAAACCTGAAATATTGTATGGGTATAGAGATAAAATTTAGAGGACAATTTTATTCTTTATCCATTTAGCAAACTAATTGTAGATGGCTCATTTCTGGAACCTATGAGATCCCTAGCTATGGATTTTTGGGCAAATTTACAGTATAAAACATGTATTTCATCCTACATAAAGACCACTAAATTCACCCAGAAAGTGACTTTTTATCTCATAACATTAGTGGTGTTATTGCTTTCATGAGCACATTTTGCTGGTCTGCCATTATTATAGCCTCCTGGAGTCATATGCTGGTCCTATCCCTCAACAGCCTGCATAACACTTTCCGGTCAATATCAATTTTGTTTCTCCATGTCCTATGACCAAAACATGTGGTGTCTTTAACAATACATTATGATGTATGCCAAAATATGCAATAATTTGTCAAATATATGTCAAATAAACAATATGTATGATGTCTTAGCATTAAGCTCTGGTTAGCAATGAAGAATAATTGCAGTAGCTTGTATTATTTGGGAGGAATCACCAGGACATCCGTGATCAACAACATGTGGAAACGTATCCCTAATGTGAAAATGGGCTTTTTTATTTGGCAACTTCATGGATTCAGTAAGGGGCATGATCTCATGAACAGAGTAAACTTCAGTTCATCTATTTGTATGGTACAGATTTATATATGATGCTTATAAAGCAGCTTCCCACGCAATGTTTTCAAATATCCTTAATGTTTTTATCCCTTCCCTCACCTCATCCTATGTCCAAACCTCCCAGGACACCTAATTTAACCTTCCTTCCCACCATCTCCTTTTCTCCTTTGTTCCACCTATATTCTATTATTCTCTAAATCTTTCTCAACCTTTCCGTCCAATGACACTTTTCTAGTTCCTTGTGTCTATAGGTGCTCCAAAGTAAGCAAATCTCAAGATTTGATAAAGAATCTGTACATGAGGGAGAAAATGCTGAATATGCCCTTCTAATTCTGGGCATGAGATATACATTATTATCAAGTTTCTCCTTGAAAATTTATAATTTCACTTTACAGCTGAATAGAGTTTTTTTGCACATCTGCAACACAATCCATTATCCATGCAAAAATTGATAGACATTAAAGATGATCTTATATCCTACCAATTGAGAATGAAGTAGATATATCATGAATTAATATTCTTTATTTATGACTACAATCTACTTATGAGTGATTACATATCATATTCATCTTTTGGGGCCTGGGTTATCTCACTCAGTAAAGTGTTTTCTATTTCCATCCATTTGCATGAAAAATTCAAGATGTCATTGTTTTTTACTGCCGAGTAAAACTCTAAAGTGTATATGTGCCAGACCTACTTTATCCATTGTTCTATTGAGGGGAACCTAGGTTGTTTCCAGGTTCTGACTTTTACAAATAATGCTGCTATGAACATAGTTGAACAAATGCTTTTGAAGTATGATTGGGCATCTCTTGAATATATTCCCAGGAGTGGAATTGTTGGGTCCTGAGGTAGGTTGACTCCCAGGTTTCCTGAGAAACCACCACACTGATTTCCAAAGTGGTTGCACAAGTTTGCATTCCCATCAACAATGGATGAGTGTTCTCTTTACTCCACATCCTCTCCACCATAGGCTATCATTGGTGTTTTTGATTTTAGCCATTCTGAAAGGTGTAAGATGGTATCTCAAAGTTGTTTTGATTTGCATTTCCCTGATCGCTAAGGATGTTGAACATGACCTTGAGTGTCTTTTGGCCGTTTGAACTTCTTCTGTTGAGAATTCTCTGTTCAGTTCAGTACCCCATTTTTTAATTGGGTTAATTAGAGTTTCAATGTCTAGTTTCTTGAGTTCTTGCTATGTTTTGGAGATCAGACCTTTGTCTGATGTGGGGTTGGTGAAAATCTTCTCCCATTCAGTAGGTTGTCTTTTTGTCTTAAGGAGCCATTTTAGGGTTGGCAAGAGACTTGCCTCTAGAGGGGTTCCCAGGTGTCCAAGGAGATATCCCCAGCTTGTTCCTTGGGCGACAGAGGAGAGGGTGCCTGAACTGGGCTTATCCCATAGACACACTGATGAATATCTTGCATATCACCATAGAAACTTCATCTGGCGATTAATGGAGATAGAAACAGAGACCCACATTGGAGCACTGGACTGAGCTCCCAAGGTCCACATGAAGAGCAGAAGAAGGGAGAACATGAGCAAGGAAGTCAGGACTGCGAGGGGTGTGTCCACACACAAATAAGGTGGGAATTATCTAATGGGAGCTCACCAAGGCCAGCAGGACTGGGACTGAATGAGCATGTAATCAAACCAGACTCTCTGAATGTGTCTGACAATGAGGGCTGACTGAGAAGCCAAGGACAATGGCACTGGGTTTTGCTTCTACTGCATGGACTGGCTTTGTGGGAGCCTAGTCCATTTGGATGCTCACCTTCCTAGCCCTGGATGGAGGCAGGAAGACCTTGGACTTCCCACAGGGCAGGGCACCCTGACTTCTCTTAGGACTGGAGAGTGAGGGGGAGGAGGAGTAGGAGGAGTGAGAGGGAAATGGGAGGAGGGGAGGAGGTGGAAAATTTTAATAAATAAATAAAAATGCAAATAAAAATAATTTTATGTTTGGGTTCATAACAACACAACGAATTGTATTAAAGAGTTGCAGCATTAGGAAGATAAAGTACCACTGTATCAGAGAGTACAAATATTTAGTTTTTAAGAGATTGAGAGTTTTTAAAACCATTAGTTACATTTAAGAATGTAGCAAGTACATCACTAGGAAAATAATATTGGAGAAAATCTACTTACTGATGATTGGTTTTATATTGGTAACTGATATGCTTTAGTAATTAAATAGTTCTTCACTGTAACAAACTTAACGTAATAATTTTAATGTTATGTGAAATATATACTCTAATATTTAATCCAATTGTCATATTTCCTCAGTATATAGTTGGTTTATATTTCCTCAAAACTGCAGCAATTTTGAGTAACAGGATTCTATGGGTAGGAAAATCATATAACAGCCACACTCAATGGTTCTACAGGTAGGCAATCATAAAACAGCACAGGTCAGAAGCTCAGAGACGAGAAGTCTCCGAGGAGGTTGCAGAGGCCCTGGTTCTGTTGTGGTGATTCAGCTTGTGAGCTGTGGCTCAACTGAGGCAGTTGGAAACACTTGCATCTAAGAGCAAGCATGAGTTCATCTGCTTTGACACAAAGACATTTGAGTACTCTAAAGTTGTGGGACTGTAGCCTGCATTCCTCTGTGTGGATTCTACCCAGCTAGCTCTTTAATGCACTTTCCTCTCTCTGACCTTTACTCAAGCAATATTTCAAGGTGTACAATTGTCTACCTACAAGAAAACCTCTATCATCCCCCGCCCACACACACTTTAAGCGATATTAGTTCTACTGTATTGGTGGGAAGAAGCCTCTCACTCAGCATGGCTGTGGGTCAAGGGTCATTTATCATCTCTCCATTTTTTCTTCTCCACTTTGCCTCACACAAAACCTGTCACCAAAGGAGTACCCAGTAAATATTGATTGACTATTTAAATGAAGAGAGATGTGAAATTTGTCCTGTCTACTTTGCTGCACAGGTTTAATTCTCTGAGTCTGTGACTGCCTGAGAAAGCACTCTCTGGCAAATGAGAATTGCCTTGTGTCCCTCTCCTTGTTTGTATCTTCTGTCATGGGGGAAGCACCTCCTACTTTGCTACAGGAAGGCTCGTGTAACACAGACTGTTGCGAGAGTAAATGTACAACACAACGTGTTGACAGGAATTAAATGGGAAATACTTTTGTGAAAAGCTGACTTTGCAGTTCCTTTATCTAAATCATGCACTCCTCATTGGCCATATGTTCAGTGTTCACAAACATATGTTACATTTGGTTTTCATAATTTTGCTCCCTAACTCTTGCATAATGGTAAATTTTTCACAAAACCCATATGATCGGTATCTGAAACACTGGAATTTTTCCTTTCAGTGATCATTGCCGCAGTTACAGAACTGAATATCTTTTTAGGACAATATGGTCCCGAAAGAGAGCAGGGGAGCATTGCACATGCAAATCCATGCACTTGCAGAAGAAAGAGATTAACCTTAACAAGGATAATGGGGGTTTCATGATGGAAGGGAGGCTAAAATTACAAAGGATAATGTCCCTTTGTCATGAATATGCTTAATCTGAAATTGTAGCAAACTATTTTTAACTGATTATATATCTGCAATAAAATTTATTCCTGCTTCTTGGAACTAGAATTGACTCATCCTGAAGTTTTGCCTTCTGGAAAACTTAGAGACACTTTTCAAAAAAAGACCTACTTCAGTCTTGGTCTTTGACACTAAAGGTGCCGTATCTGACGCATCACATAATCTGTGGTTATATGACTGAAATCCAATGTGTGAGGTACTAATTACTTAGGAAAAACACACAAGCCACCTTGAGTGAGGTGGCCATTAAGTAATCGTAGTCACCCTTTAGGTGTTTCTACTGCAAAATTTTACTCAGTGAGCCATTTCCACCAGAAGAGGTTATAAACCCGAGGGCCAGAGAAATGATGCTCACACAGGGAAATCAAAGCAAAGGGATATTGTTTTACGATATAGGAGATCATTGTAAGAGGCCAAGTTGAGAAAACGATGACCATAGTTGACACCACTATAGTCATTGGTACTTACATCCATCGAAAGCAGCAGTTCGATTGTTTAATGAAGAAAAAAATGACTCTGTAGCTCATTTGGAGAAGGTAGACTTTGAAAGTTTGCATAGATAGCCTTTATTGGTCTGCACTATTGTAAAGCATCCTCATGAATTCTGAATAGAGCCATCTGGTGCTATTTATACCTCACAAGAAGGGAATTTCAAATCAAAGAATTTATTCAAACTTCCTTCTGCATTCCAACACCCTACCCGCTCCCCTGGAAAAAAAAATATCTGCTCCTTTCTATTTTGTGTTCTAGATTTTACATGGCTCTGTCAACCAAACCTGTGAGGAGAAAAAAGAAGTCAAGATTTCAGAAGCAGCAATGCTCTTTCTTTATTCTTGCTGAGGGACTGAGTTTTGGGCAAGGACAATAGCGTTCCTAGACCCTTCAGGGGGATGTTCCTTTGCTTGAATAAACAGTAGGATTGGTTGAGCAGCTAAATAATGGGCAAACACTTGAATATCTCTTTTTCAGTACCACAGAATCTTATGTCTTTCACATGATTTTATGTATAGCTTAATGCTTAGCCAACCCTAAAGCAGTTAGACTCATCATCTGACTTATTAGAAAAAGGGAGCTTTAAGTGGGTGGCAGCTTAGTTCAGAGCTTAGGAAACAATGGTTTCTAGAGAAATCTTTAATCAGACTCTAAGTAAAGGCAAGAAACCAGAAAAAATTGGTTTCAGTGTTGGATCTCTCTGATTCCACCACATTCCTTGGCTCTCACTCTGTTTTGCATTTACTGCACCTCAGCCGAATTCTGTTGCTCATGCCCTAGTTCTTGCTGATAGGTTCTTAGAGACCTGCAGATTCAGAATTATAGATTCTAAATCCTCATAAGAAATCCAATCTGTCAGATCCTATAGCCTAAATTAATATCCTGTTAGTGTTATGGTAATGGCTTGGATGTTTGAAAACATAATCTCTGATAAGGGAAAATTACTAACAACAATAAGCTCCAGAGAGGTTTCAATAATAAACTGCAGAAACCTGTAATGAGTTGCCTCTGCTTATTAATTTAAAAGAATCATTTTGAATTCATTTTACTGCTCAGTAAAAAAAAAAAAGGAATAATAGACACAACACTTCTGGCTTGCATCTCCGAATAAGCAGCATAATACAAATGGTCAAGTGGTAATTACAAGCCCAAAGACTCTGGAACATGGAGACAAAGTATGATAAAGAACATAAGGCACTTGACACAACTGTTTCCCTTTTATGAGTAATCTTTGTAGTCTATACCTTCTGGAACTTGTATTAAATAATGTGGCTCTTGTTGTAAAAATAGCTCCCATCTTCCTGTGTGTGCATTGTTTTTTGTGCTACATAAAAACAAGAGTTTCTATCTTTGCCAGTCAGAGAGGCTGTTTGAATGGAGATGTTCCAAGTGTGTGGGAGGCAGAATAATGTGTGTCTGCGCTTTCTGTCCCACCACTTTCTGCTGTTCGTGGTCACAGCGCATGTTTGTTTGGAAATGTATGACATGCCCCATGGTGGACAAAATGCATCAGATCTTTGTTGTCATGAGATAGGAAATGCCTGTGGCTAAATACAGGTCTGAATACATGCAAGCTGGGAGTGAGGCATCACTCCCAGCTCAAGAGCTCTCCCCCTATCTCTGAGTTGCAGGCAGTGGAGATAAGCTGATAACATGTGTGCTCGATGGAAAGACTCTGTTACATAGGCAAAGACTTGATAAAGGAATCTACCGCTTAGCTGGTGCCTTGGAACCTCCAAATATCCTAGTATCGCCGAGACATGTTGTAAAAAATGTCTAAACCAAGTTTCATGCTTCATAACTACTGATAATTCAAAGATTTTGTTTATCACATGAATACAGAGTGCTTTGAGATGGATCCAGCCATACAATCTAGTCATGTATTCTCTTTCATGAAAATGAAATTTTTGCTAGATGTTTCTTTTAGAATATATTAATGCTATGGGTATTAAAGATAACTTCTTGAAAAATGGGAAAATAAGAGTTCTCAACTCTCTCAATATTATTAGGTTTTCTCTTTCTAACTTTGTCCAGGCCCTATGTATTGTGCTTTCATAGATGAATATGTTACATCATATCATACAAACAGAATAATAAATTTTACAGGTGTTTAGTTTTTATGCATATGCTGTTAACACATAAAAACATTCTTGACTAGAATTTTGAGTATTTATTTTAAGGGTATAAAAATCAATCATAAAATTCTGAAAAATCTCATTCTAGGAAGAGGTAGTCGCACATTTTTTCTGCAGCAGTCCATGGAGCCAAAGCGAGGCTCAAATTCACCCTTACCTACATTCAAAAGTCATTTGTAGGTTTCTTTTCTGAAAATTGGACCAAACTAATTTTATTCTCTTTCCTATTTGCTTCCTATCTCAGCATAACATATTTAATAGCTTCTCTATCTACTATGTGAAGTTGAATTTTCTTTATTCATTTTTAAATTGCCTTTCCGACATGTCAGAAGGTGCCCTCATCCTGGTAGTTGGGAATTTAATGAACAAATCCATGTTCGCTAAATCTGTCCAATTGTTGTTAAATAGACGTCAATCATGCTTTCTTTTAGACTGCCACTGCAAAGAGTTGTTTCTCTCTTTATTTTGTCATTGTCAGTTTCCAATCCTTTTAGTCTGTGGTCATTCAACAGTTCCAGCCCTTGTCAACTCCATTTATCCTTGTAGGTAGACCTTTCTGAAAATTCTGAACTCTTCTCTTCATAGCAAGAACCAGGTAAAGTAAAATGTGCAGAGATTACACCCTGAATAATACTGTAAATGATAAGAACTAGGTACAGTAAAACATATGTAGAGAATAAAGCTACACCCTGCACAATACTATAAATACTAGGTACAGTAAAGCATGCTGAGAGGATATGGTTACACCTTGGATAATGTGGCAAGGAGAGAGGGCCCCTTGTTTGTCCCGGCTGCCTGGCTAGCTTAGCTCCCAAAATAACCACACAGAGAGTGTATTCATTTAAACACTGCCTGGTCATTATCTCTAGCCTCCTATTGGCTAACTCTGACATATTGATTTAACACATTTCTATTAAATGTAAGTAAGGTCGTGGCTTACTGGGAAAGATTTAACATGTCTGACCTGGTGTCTACATGGCGGCTCTCTCTCTCTGACTCTGCTGTCTTCCTCCCAGAATTCAGTTCTGTCTTCTCTGCCTACCTAAGTTCTGCCCTATCAGGCCAAGCAGTTTCTTTATTGATTAACCAAAGAGAGCAACACATAAACAGAAGGACCTCCTATACCAGGATAATACTGTAAATGATAAGAACTAGGTACAGTGAAACTTGCAGAGAGGATATAGTTACACCCTGCACAATACTGTAAATGCTAAGAGTGATGATGATGAAATGCATAAAACCCAGAGCAATATCAGCTGGTTTCTGGCACATAATAAACATCAATGGTAGCTTTTCTTTTCTCTCTTTCTTTCTTTCTTTCTTTCTTTCTTTCTTTCTTTCTTTCTTTCTTTCTTTCTTTCTTTCTTTTGTTGTTGTCATTGATTGGGTCCCACTCTAATCTGAGCATTTATTTCATACCCAGAGTTCATTTGATCAGATACCTCTCATGCAGTATCTCATCTAATGTTCCAGCCACTCCTGTCAAAAGAGACAATTTTGAAAGAGGAGATCATTGAGCTAGGATCCTGGCAATTATCAGGCATTGGTCAAGATCTTATTTTTCTAATGAGAAAAGATTGCTATATTTTGTATGCTTTTTGATAGCTTATAAATGGAGAATTGTCTTTAAGATGTTATAAAATAGTATGAACCAAACTAAGGAAGCTTTTCATCTGTAACAATCAGGTTATTTCTAAAATGTGGGGAGAGGTGGAGAAATCAAATCTGATTGAAAGAGGCACATTGATAGGTAACAGGCTATTTTCTGTTGAGACAATGGGAAAAAATGGAACATGTGAGTTTTTATGCAAGCAGAGAAAGGCAAGTCAAGAGAGGAGTAAGGGTTAGTCACCCTTGAAGCTTTATTGGTTGATTCAGTGACAACTAGTTGAGTTATTTTCTGCATGGTTTAAGAAGGGGTAACTCAAAGGTACAATGATCCCAAGAGACCCACATTCTGAAAAGATTGTTAAGTCATAGGCTTCCTGGTGAAAAATCCTCTAAATTACTGTCCCTGCTTTTATGAGGTCATCTTTTGTCTCCATAAGGAAAAAAATTATATTTGACTTTTAAAAGATCATTTTAATATCTGAAAAATGCTGTTAAGTTCTGACGCAAGAGGTATATTAAAATCGATACACCAAAACTCATGCTCATTTTTTATTGTTGTTATTTCTTTAGCTTAAACTACTGTTTTTTAACCTATTTTTTGAGACTAGCAAAATACTTAAAGTTGTGAATCTAAAACTGATATTTGGCTTTGCAGTTTTCTGTTTTGATCTAAAGCAATAAACGTCCTCTTTTTTTCTGCCATATCATTGTACTTTTCAGTATTCTCTGTTCTACATGATCACACACTTGTGACCTCCCATTGCAACTGCATATTTCATGTCTTGGAAAAGCCTTTTTTCCTCTATGGAGGCATATTAGGTTTTGTTTACTGTTCCTCAGCATTTCAGTTCAAAGAAGACATTTACAATTTTTACTTATTGTCATATTTATAACTGATCATAGAAACCCCAAATTATGTTCATTTTGTATAATGTAATATTTGATACTTAAGTACATTGCATAATGTTTCTATCAGGTTAAACATATTTGACTCTTCAAAAGTAGTTTCTTGCTGGAGACAGGTTCCAGTGATTGAAAGTGCTTGCTGCTCTTCCAGAGGACCCAAGAATGGATTGCAATACCCTCACTGAAAAGCTGATAACTGTCTATGACTCCAGCTCCATGCTGCAATTCTCTCTTTTGACCTCAACAGACCCTGCATGCATATCATACTAGGATATGTGGTCTACTAAAACTCCTACCTCTATCATTCTTAACTGAGTACCATTGGTAGCACATCCCCCTCTCTCCCCTTTCCAGTTTTCTCCATAGCTTCTAGTAACTACCAGCCTATTCTCAACATTTATGAGACCATCATTTTAGTTTCTACATGTATATGATAGCACAAAGTAAAGCTTTAAAAGGCTTCCCATTAAAGTTCCTCTCACTAGATTTTGAATGGGTTCAAATTTTGCAGTGTGTGAAGAGGTCACCCCTAAAGTACAATGCCAAGAAGCATAAAGATGTTGCTATATCGTAAGCTTCTAGCAGTTGATGCCATAGTCTCTTACATTATAAAACTCACTGTTTTTCATCCTTTCCTACTTTTTCTTTCTCTTTTTTTAAGGTTTATTTATTTATTATGTATACAGTGTTCTGCCTACATGTATGCTTGCATACCGGAAGAGGGCACCACATCTCCTTATAGATTGCTGTGAGCCACCATGTAGTTGCTGGGAACAGAACTCTGAAAAGTAGCCAGTGCTCTTAACAGCTGGGCTGCTTGTCCAGCTCCCACTTTCCTACTTTTTAATGATGACAAGAAATCCTCAGCTTGGATTCCTTAAATCTGCAAAATGTCCTTTCATTCTAGCAAACCATGTTTGCGCCTGTTTCTATTATGCTGTTTTTGTCTTTGCAATACATTCATCTTAATAGACTAGGCAAATCCAGTCAAGGTGAGTTCAGGGATAGGGTTGCTGAATTTCGAATTTCAAAGGCAAGTTAAATTAAAAGATTAAAAAAAAAGCCCTACAAATAGAAGATCAGCTACTTTCAACTATGTCATATTGTGTGGGTCATAACATTAAATGAAGTACAGTCTAAATTGTGCTAGTCTTGCCTGTCTTAGAGGGTCACAGTATGAGAGGAAATTAAAGGAATAAAAGACTAAACAACCTGAACTCACAAATGGAAGTAAAATAGTTTTGTCTGTCTGTCTGTTTGTCCTAGTAAATATATATATATATATATATATTTGTGAAGCTCATTCTTTCCTGTTTCTTTCTGGGTTTCTATATTCCACTCAGCAAAGATGAACTGTGGGTTCTCTCAGGTAGGATCAGCAAATCCGATCAGGCAGAAGTAAGTGAGGAACTTACTTCATGATTCTCATGCAAAAACACTTGGTGGCTAACCCTGGATTTACAATTCTATAATCCCAGCAGCTTGGAAATCTTAGCCAGGAGGATCACAAGTTTAAGACATATCTGGACTACAGAGCTAGATCAAGGCTAAAATAGGCCAAAGACAAGTTTCTAAGGAAAAAAAAACGCTTGGCCATGCTTCTCAGTGATGGAGATCCAGAACACAATGACTGATGTGCTGCTGGTTCTATCCTGAGTGTGAACAACAACAAATGAGAAAAAAAATGTGCAGCTGCCTCTAAGGCCTGAAAACCCCTTATGAGACCTCAGGGCCCAGACTTCCATGGCAACCTTGTCCCTCGGAGTTGGAACACTCCAGATTTTGAAACACAGACCATTCTAGCATTTTATTGATGAGGTACAGAATGTCTTGTGTTGTGTCGCCATGCAGATACAGCTAAAACACTGGATTCTGAGGTAGGGAGAAGAGGGTCAATAATTCCCAATCTTATCTTGTTTTTGTATCCCTTACTTGTGTGTTTGCTCTGCTTAAAAGGTTGAAACCAGGGGCTGGAGAGATGGCTCAGAGGTTAAGAGCATTGCCTGCTCTTCCAAAGGTCCTGAGTTTGATTCCTGGAAACCACATGGTGGCTCACAACCATCTGTAATGAGGTCTGGTGCCCTCTTCTGGCCTGTAGACATATACACAGACAAAATATTATATACATAATAAATAAACATTTTTTTAAAAAAATGGTTGAAACCAGTGTCTCACACATGCATTTTGCATAACTGTACACCAGTTCTCTGTCGAGTGAGTAGCCTGATCAACTTAGGATCGTTAATAAATACATGATCTGGCTCACACCTTTATTCCCAGGATCAGGAAGCAGAGGCATGAGAATCTCTGAGTTCCTGGCTAGCCTGGACTATAGAGTAAATGCCAGGGCAGCCAGGGCTTCTAGGGAGAAACAAAATAAACAAGCAAACAAACAAAAAATCCTTGTCCTAGAAACAAGCAAACAAAAATGCTTGTGCAAGATGAAAATTACTGATTTACTAAGTGTTAAGTAAGGCCTGAAAATTAGATAATTTTACTTTATCTTCATGTTACGAGAAGTAGTTTTATGAGATATGAGAAGTAGTTTTTCGAAAACTATCACCAATTTTCTTATTCATATCCAAACATAGAAAGGTATATATTTCTGTATACTTCTAGTATTTGTTCATTATTCTCCGTCGAGAAACATGAACACATTAAAATGGATAGTTTCCTTAGTCTATTAGTGATGCCTCATCATGGTATGACAGGCAGAGCAACATAAACTATAGAATGGTTTCTCATATCTTCATAGGCTCTAAAGTTCAACATCAGGGTTAAGGTAGATCCTAGAGGAGGAAGTCCTCATTTCAGGCAATCCTTTGTCTCTCATTGTACTTTCACGTGCATGAGAAAACAGTCAACTCTTTAGCTGTCACGATAAAAAGAACACAAATTTCACCCCCATGTGGCTCACAGTCATTATCAAATCACCTACCATGGGTTCCCATAGAAACACTTCTTATAGTTTTAACATATGAATTTGGGGAGGGACACAGGCAGACATTCCTCAGCAAGGAGGAAGTCAGTCAATTTCCAGAAAGAAAACAAATTGAAACTCCTAAGAACACTAACCTCTCTTAGGCAAGTGGTTTTATCTGCAGCTACGGCCCATTTTAACCTCGGTGGAGATACCTTTGTGTCTGAGCAGCATTCTGCTAGGCACATGTGTGGATATCAGCAACCAACTGAAGTCAGTTCTCTTCACCACTAAGTGGGTACTGGAGGTTGAATTGAGGTCATCAGGATTGGCAGGAGTGTGTTCATTCTAAGAGCCATCCTCCTGATCGACCCATTATTTAAATTTGTTTTTTTTTCCATGTGAAAAATTTTATGTCTGATTATAATCCCCATGAGAATAGACTGTGACTACATTAAGAAAATAATCTTCTCGGGTAGATTAATACATGTGTAATCATTTTCATGTAAATTTTGGCGACATTATTGTTTTTTGTGAAGACCTTGACATTTGGGAATGTAAGTATCTGTCTTATATGTACATTATTATCTTGTTGTATAATGAATATTATTCAGAACATTGCAAATTTTATGGATCAATGGTAGCCAGAACTATTTATTTCTTTTTTCTAATACATTACATTCCCATCAATCAGTAATATTCAGAGATCTAGCTATTAATGGAAAAGTAATATAATTGGAACGAATGTAGTCATACATGTTCTTTTCAAAGGCCAGCCTTTTGCTACTATTTTAAAACAGTGTACTTTAGGACATGTTACTAGGAGTGAGCCGGAGAGTTTCAGCCATTCTTCTTGACTTCAGTGTTTATAATTAAGCAGCAGCGACCTGCCTGCTAGTCCTCCCGTAGCTGTTAGCAACCTGCTGTTGAAGCTGAGGGCTATTTTTGCAATTATAATATGTGAAGATTGAAATACATTAAGATAAATAAAGTGTCTACCTTATTAACAGTCAACTCATTTCCACACTTGAGTACCTGTCAATAGGAGTTCTGAGTTCAGTCTCCCGCACTGATGAGACTTCCAAGGTTTAAATGGAGCCAGGAAGGTGGTACCTCACTGCTCTTTCTCCTGGGCTTTGCAATTCAGTCTTAAGAGGTGGGAGGAGGGTTACAGGTTTTGAAATAATGGCATAAGACTAAAAGCTTTTAAACCCACTTTGAAGGAAAACATGTTCAGACAAAGACAAATGCATTGCTGGCATAAAAAGAACCTCTCCGTATTTATAGCTGTGGCAGTCAGTTGTGATGCAGGGTCTGTAGCCAGCAGTCTGGATATTGGTGGAGTAGCTTAGGCTTCAACCATTAGGAAGTTTAGTTAGTTCAAGATTCCTGAGGAGCTTGCCATGTGCCTCCTCTTTGAAGTGAACTGGTGTCCCTTTGATCGTTAACAAGGAAGGGATGTATTTCTGGCATACTTTTACTTCAGAGGTGAGTACACGGGATTGGAATGAGAGGCTGAATTGTTTCTATGGAACTGAACAAAATGTTACAGTATAAAATTCAGAGACACAAGCTTCCAAAAGAGCACAGATCTGTATGTACACAGCCTTGAGGATACAGAAAGAGAAAAAAAAAAAGACAACTCTCTGGAAAATAACTGACCCTGGAAATTGTTGTGAGAAAGGGAGTCTGAAATAAGTAGAAATCATCAAAAGAGCTCGCAGTTATTTAAAGACTGACTTATCCACCTGACTCTTCATATTTCTAAATCCCATAACAAATATTTTTGCAAATGGTCTTCCCCAGGACGTAGCTGGATAAGCACAGAGCATTTCTCCACGAAGTCTCTCGGTGTCAGAGTACCTGACTATCTGGACAGGAGTAGCCAGGCTGATGCATTAAAGAACGAGAACAGATTGTCTTCAAGGATCCAATTTGCTCTAGTTTAAGGTGGAATCAAGAGTTTAACAGAGTGACGAATATTTCAAAATGTGTTTTCAATAGAAAGCCATTTGAGAGTGCCCATTACACAGCTATAAAAATGTGGCTATTTTAACGTCCCACTTTTTACTGTAAACGTTGACAGTTACTTTCATGCTTTCCCTGCCACCACTCCTAACTTCAGTAGAAGCTCTAATTGACGTAACTATCCAAATCCATTATTATTGTAACCCACCTCTCACCTACATTTTAGTGTTAATATGTCATATTCCACGTTGGCCTTAAAATTCATCCTCTCCAAATCAACACTGCCTGTGGCATTAATCTTGCCTGCTAAGACCTGCAGACTCTCAGAAGCAACCATCCACTGAAAAATCATACTTCTTAATTGTCAAAGGAGGCTGGCGAAGACCATGTAAAGGCATGCCAGGGACATGGGTGCCAGGGTTATCCATTAGCTACAGCATAGTTCCAGAAAGGTTTGTGTGATGGAGCAGAAAGAGACCTGTGGGCTCACCTACTCATACCATCCACGAGCAAGTGCTCGGGTAAGGGTCCACATGAGGAGCACCTTTTGGTTCAAGAGATTAATTAACTGCCAAAAATCAAAGTGGGTAAAATTAGAGCAATGAAGGAAAAACGCTCTGGTTGTCAGCATCCTCTCCTATTAACAACGGCAGCATCTGAACTACAGCTGCTTCCAATCTGTTTTCAGAACGCAATTCCATTGTTTCTTTTTCTATAACATTGGGAGAGTCATAATTTTTGCTTCTTGAATTTTTTTTCTTGGAGAAAATTCAATGAAATAGAATATATGCACATAATAGTCAACATGACTATCACAAATATGTGTGTTTCTCTGTGTGTGTGTATCTGTAAACATAATTGTACAAAATTTAACCGGAGCACTGGAGGTACTGGCACCCTAGTAATTAGCAAACATAATTATCTATTCAGCCAAAAAATTATAGTAGAACTCTGAAAACTTCATAACAGTCATTGAGAACCAAATAGATACATAGCCTCCCTTTGAAAAGTTTTCAGTTTATTTGCTTTCTTAGGTTGCAAATCCAGGAGTTTAAATTTGTCCCAACTGTCCATCAGTAGTATCCAATGCAACCAAAGGGATAGGCTGTCTTTAATGGAGAGCAATGAAGGAGCATCTCCTCATTTCTCAGCCACTGGGTTACCAACAAATTAAAATATGTCAAGATGTAAACGAATGTATTAAGAAGATGAACTGCCTTTACATTTTTTAAGGAAAACCACCATTTAGATAAAGGCATGGGAAACAAAATGAGACTCCATGTCATTTGTGTTAGCTGATGAAACATAAAAATACAGACTTAGAAATTAAGCACAATTCAATACCAGGATTGAAAGTGCTCTTTGGAATGCCTCTGGCATGTAGATAAATATCATTTCTGGAATAAAATAATAATTGGTTCTTGTTGTCAAGCCACTGAAGTCTAAAGGACATGTAAAACACTTAATGATATGTTTTTTATCAATTAAATGTATTCATTTATTTTACATCTGGTCTGAAGTTTCCCCTCCCTCCCTCCTCTCCTCTCAATCCCACTCACAACTTCCTTCTGCCCTGCCCCCCACATCACTTCCCTCTGTTTCCTTTCCGAAAGGGACAGGCCTCCCATTGGTTTCAACAAAACATGGAATATCAAATCGAGGCAGGACTAAGATCCTTCCCTCCAATTAAGGCATGGTAAGGCAATCCAGTATGAGAAATAGGTTCCTAAAACCTAGCTGAAGTGTCAGGGACAGACCATGTTCCCACTGCAAGGAGTCCCACATGTAGCCTAATCTATATAACTGTCACACATATGTAAAGAGCCTAGGTTGGCCCCATGCAGGCTCCTTAAATCCAGTGTCTGTGAGCTTCTATGAGTGCAGATTGGTTGTTTCTGAGGGTTCCCTTGTGAAGACCTTGACCCTCCCTGGCCTGTACAATCGTTCCCCATTTTCTTCAACAGGATTCCCAGAGCTTGGCCCAGTGCTTGGCTGGGGATCTCCACTTCTGTTTCAGTCAGATACTGGGTGAAGGCTCCAATGATTCTTAAAATGCAGGACAGTTAGAAACACATCACCAACGTAGTGTTTGAATGGTATTTTGAGGTCACTCACCTGCTGAGAAGAATTCATTGATATTCTTTGGGTTATGTCCAGTCTGCTTCATTAAGGAACTGAGATAAGCATTTCAGAAATATATGGTATTCATATTCTTGTTTCCCTCTGTCTCCTGACTTGTGGGTTGTCTTCTTTTGATTTGTGAACAGAAAAATAAGCAATGCACATAATTTTTGAGAACATGCCGATATGGCCCCATAGAAGGCAAATTAGCCATATTGTATTCAATGAAGATTAGTTTGTAAGAGAAAAAGAAAGCAAAGATTTTGTACTCAGAGAGCAGAATTCTTATTGCGTGTTTTTCTCCTGTTTATTAACTTTAAACAGGAAAATTATGCAGAACTATGTATTCTCGAATCCTTGGCTCCCAAGGTCATGGGTTGACGCTATATTTCCCAGGCCCCTTTGTTAATTTTAGGCTATTATCCAATCATATTGCTCACTCCCAAGATTTCGTAGTTCAACTATTTTATTATATTTTATTTTAGTTCAACCTGGGAGAAAGCTTGAGTGATATATTAAAGCTATAAAATTAAGGTCAGGACACAGAGCAAAGTAACGCCCAGGGAAATATAATGGAGTCCATCCATCAAATATGAAAATACACACGAGTTTTAAGAGAAGATAACAATGTGCGTCAATTGAAGTTTAAGGGGTGTAGATAGTTGTGCCTGTATCTATCTAATAACCTCAGCAATTACACACTTTCTCTCTCTAGGATGAGAAGTCATCGCAGACAAAATGCAGTTTTTTTTTTAATGAAACTGCTTATGCAAGCCCTGTCTTAAAATAAAAATGGTGACTCACACAGCTCTGCTTGACACCGTAACTCATTAAACTCCCTGTTGTTGCCTTCTTCACTGTCTGGCCAAGTTTTAAAGGTTGAAGGATGGATCCGCAAGGTCCTTGTGGGCAGCTCTAACCCTGAGCCATGCTGCCAGGATAAGCTGGTTTTGTGTTTGTGTGCACATGTTTTTCTCTGTCCTATCAAAGTTTTTCTCCTAAGGTTTTATTATTTCCCTGGCTTACCTCTATTAAAGTTCCATTAATCTCCTTAGATTAAAGTCTAATCAGAATAAAGCTATTGCTTCTATTTTGTCTTTAAATGGTTGCTTTTTCCACCCACTGTGGGTATGAAGGGGAATTCAGCATAGAGTATGCAGAGGCTACCAGCCTTCCTTTGGTTCTGCACATTGATCCATGATGAACAGTTAGGAGAGGAGTTTACAAGAAAAATTAGGGATGTGGGGGTGCCCAATGTGGTGACTGGAGCTTGCATAAGCAGTCTGAGGCTCTTTGTATATGCACTTCTCCCTTTGCTCTTCTGCGCCAGTTTTTGATTCACCCCCTCCAGTTTCTAATAGAGAAAAGCAACTCTGTTCTTGAGGGCTCTCAGAGAGAAGTGAGAAGCTGACGCTAATCTTCCCTGGAAGATGAGTTTGAAATGAAGTCCTCCAGAAATCTAGCCCCTGCTTTGTGACCCGATTCTAGGAGCTAACTACTTGAGGTGATTTTCTGTGAGAAGAACATTAAGTGTAATGCAATGCTGTTCTCGCCTTGCCAATGTGACTGCACTCATTTCTTCATGGTGTTTGTGACACAGCAACTTCTTTTGTAACCAGAGAATCGCTGGACATTTCACATGAGCCATTCCACATAGCACACCGCTCTTTATAGTCTCTAATTGATGTACATGCAGTCTGCTGTGCCAGTGTTCTCTGGTTTCCCTTGCCTTTTCTTCTTCTTCTTCTTATTTCAAAGAGTCTCACCAAGAATAAACTGCCTCAAAACTATATTTCTACAATATTTTTGTAGCTCAATATGTCTTCCTATCCATTATTTCTTTTGAGTATTGACTCTAAATATAAAATCTTCCATTCTGTGCTTATAAGAATGGAAAATTCATCAATAAATCACTAATCGGGTGATGTGGACACGGAGAGGTAGAAAAGAAGTAGGGTGATTCTCTTTCACATCTTCCTTTGCCAAATAGATGTGGTTGCCTGGAAATTTCAATCCAGTAGTCCTTCCCCAATGCAGTGCTGATAGGAGTTGCTCCTCCTACATAGTTTCTCTGGCTAGAATCATGGGTCATAGAGTTCTGAGATTTGAACTATCGTCATGAAGAGGATCTATTGTTGCTGGTAATGACTATTGGGGACTACCAGGAGCAAGGAATAAAGGCATCACGGGCTTAGTAGGAAATGGAGAAAATGCTCCAGATGAAACCACTTTTGCTGTCTTTGGACCTGAACAGGGACTCTGGGGATGGATAAAGTGCTATATAAGTAGAATTCTTTTTTAAAAAAATGGCAACTTTCCTCCTGACAGGAGGTAGAATGTGTCCATTATCTCATTTCTGATTAAAGTTGTGCTGAGAAATTTTAAACTGATATTTCTTCCAGGTTGTGTGGAATTTGACCTGGTGTCTATCATTGTCAATGTAACCTGCTGTGGCCAACTTTCTGGTGCCTTGAAAGTCAAGAACAATATGGCCTCGGCTAATACTCTAGAAATTATCCATGAGTTAAACAAAGAGAGTTTGAATCCATGCTGTAAGCTGAAGAACACATTAAAGAAGTTACTTGTAAGTCAAGAACATTTTGTTGAGAGAGGTGGTTCAGCAGCTAGAAGCACCTGCCATTCCTCCAAGCAATGCCATGCCCTAACACCAAGCAGCTCACAAACACCTGCCACTCCAGCTTCAGGGGAGCTGATGCCCTCTGGCCTCCATGAGCTCTACACGCAGGTCATGCACACAGGCATCAATCAAAATGAATCTTCAACATTTTCATGTAACCTAATCCTATTTAAGTGGGGAAAGTATGAAATATTCAAAAGATCATAATGCTGCAGTTAGTTATACTTTATTTTTAAACTCAGATGATTTAATTTTAGAAATATTGTAAACTGCATTCCCTTGCTCTTTTTAGACCTTCTACTAATTTCTGGATACAAGTTTTCAATATAGGTGTTTCTGAATGGATTTTATGCCTCTGAAATAAAGCTTACCTATAAACCCAGCCTTAGGTTCACTGGCCTCATTCCCTCCTAGAGGATTCATGTCTCCAATTACTCAAAAGTCTCCCAAGAAACTCATTTTATCATCTAATAGCACTGGAATGGCTGGAGTCTAATTTAATGTTATTAGATATCCCCCTGGGCAGCAATTTCCTAATGGTATTGATAAAATGTAAACAGTATGCAAAAGAGAAGTAGATAATTGATTTGGTCTAATAACTAATTTGGGTTCTTTTGTTGTTCTCTCAGCCTTGCTAAGTCGTAGTGATGAACATGCACACCACTTTATCAGATTTTTATTTTTATTTAAAATATTTCCACCTTGATGCATGGTTATAAACACTTAGAACAAACAAGCTATGTTAGATTTATGGACCATCCTAACCACTTGGAACACCTGCCTGTTATTTGGGCAACAGGATTTTGGGTTTGGCACAGAACTTTGGTGCTGAGAGCAAAGCATTATAAGTATTTGGTTCTATTGAAGCCTCTCTCCTGGATCATGGAAGGCGGCCTCTTTTGTGAGCCCTCCAGGGAAAGAAGAGAACAGTCTCTGGAAATTCTCCCTAGATATTCTGAGAACGCAGTCTTCTAAGACTAGGTGTATACTCTTAGAATCATTAAACTTTGATTATCTTCTTAAAGGCCCTGTCTCCAACCAGGTAATGATGTGCGGCCGAACACATGGTGTGTGGGGGGACTTAGAAAGACAAAGTTCTTCCTTGGGCTCCAGGTTTCAGAGATTCTCATTCTCTGTTGGATGGCCCTGTTGCTTTGAGACTGTAGTGACAGAAAGAGTGCATGGTGGTAGAAGCATCTCTCATTGAAGATTCCGTTACCAAATGGTGTCAAGAAGCAAAATGGAAAGCCTTGGTTCCTCACTGCCTCCACGGCATGTCTCTTGTAGCATGACTTCCTCCCTATATTAGACAGCACTCCTTAGAGTTAACATAAACCCTCATAACTTTTCAAGTTGTTAATGTAACTTCTAGTAGTTGTGTGCCCTTGCAGCGCATTTGGGATGAAACACTGTAGCCTACAGCTTCATTGTAAGAAAGCTTAGGAAGAAAGGAAGGCTACTGAGCCCAAACACTAACTTAAGTTTCTTGCAAAAGTAGAGCATGCTAGTGACAGGAAAAGTATACTATTGTGGGAATGGATCAACAACTAAGATGTTCTTCAACATCCTCCAAATGTAACTTCTCCTATTATTCTGTGACTCCTGGATCAGCAACTGTATCGATTCTAAACATTCATTCATTTTCATTCAGTGGATATAAGTGTTTGGCCTACATGTGTGTATCTGCTGAACACCCAGGGAGGCCAGAGAAAGGTGTTGGATCTCTTGGAACTGGGTTTAGAAATGGTTTGGAGCTTCTGTGTAGTTTCTGGGAACTGAACCCGGGTCTTCTGTAAGAGCAGCAAGTGTGATTTTAACTTGCAAGCCATCCCTCCAACTCTTCAAGTTTATTCACTTTATTGTGTAGTCCACCATTTTGCCTAAATTTAGACATTCCATTACATCTCACCACAATATTATTTACCAAAAATAAACAAATAGAATTTTGGAAAGCTCTTAGATTTACAAGTGATGTTTTAATGATCTTTTTTGCATATTATTATTATTATTATTTTGGGTAGATTATAAACTACATGTAGAAACTTATGAAAAGCATTTTTCTTATACCTGCAGCATATCAAACTGTAGCCACACCATACCCAGGTGTGCAGCTACTCCATAAATTAGACAAAAGCAAAAAACAACATTATTATGTTACAGTTATTGAACTAAGATAAAGATATTTGTTTTCTATTTTTTGGGGTCTTTTGGGGTATTCATTCTTTAGTTTTTAGCTATTGTTATAGTCTGTGTAAAACATAGCTGCAAGTAGGTACTGGGGAAAACTTGCTGAGGTAATGTAGCCATAGGAACCAAGAACAATTAAAACCTCTGGGCAATATGTTACGGCTTTTTCTCAAACACATCACTTCATTTGGATTCAATTAAGATCTTTTTCCTTTTTTGCCAAATATAAGATCAACTGAGAATGAGCATGCATTCTTTCTTTATTGAAGTATAAATATCATGTACTTAACAAAGTGTTCCCCCCTAACAATGAGTTCAACCTGCTGTGTACACCTAAGCAATGCATTGTGGAAATCACATGTGTACAGGAGACAGATTTAGGTATCAGTGAATCTGAGGAGCCCACCCATGCAAAACAAGGTAAGAAGAGAGAAGGAGATACCAGAAAAACAAAGGAAGACCAGGACTACAAATGCAGAAAACTTTAAACACATCTAGAATCCTTGGCAAACATATGGTGGTCATTATTTTATGAAAGTGGGGTAATCATTGCTATCTTCTGTAATAATTTTTTATAAAAAAACACAACAATACTATTGAACAAGGAAATTTTACTACAATATCTTTAGTATTGTCTTAGTTACTTTTTTATTTTATTATTGCTCTGTTAAGACACCATGACCAAGGCAACTTATATAAGAAATAACTTATTGAGGTCTTAGGTGTCAGAGGGATAGGGTTCATAACAATGATGACGCAGATTATGGCAGAGGCTATAGGCACAAAGGCATGACACCGGGCTGTAGCTGGGAGCTTATATCTGATTCCACAAACATGAGATGGAGTTGGAGGCGGGGCTAACTGGGAATGATGTGAGTTGACAAAATCTCACCTCCCAATCCTTGCCAAACTGTTTTTCTACCAGCATGTACTAAAACACACATGTCTATGAGGGGCATTCTCATTCCAACCACTACAACCACCACCTATTAGAAAACATTGTGAACTTCCTAAGGTTGTGTGTTATAGTGCTTGTGTTCCAAAGTGAAGAAGTGCTCTTATTTGAAACAACAGGAGTAAGAGTAAGAAGCCATGCACAAAGAGGCCTTCTTTTCCTTTGCTAAACACGCAGTCTAGTAGAACACGCATTCCGATAGGTTCTCTTCACCTTCTAAACCTTTTATCACAAGTGCCTTCTGTGTAAGTGAATTACAAAAGCTGCTCTCCAAAATCTAGCCTTAATGTTCAATTCCAATAATACTCTGTGTAACAGATTTACTATGAAATACTAGTATCATTTTTAAGCTCATAGAAAAGTTGACTTGAAATCGCCTGATAAATTAACATTAATTTTGTGTAACAGAATCTATGAAGAAATAATTTTTGAAATGATAGGCCAATATGTAAAGAGTTGTGCTCCATGATTGTGTACTATTTCGTCCTGTTTCTCTTGCTTCAGTAAGAGTCCATCAGAGTGACTGCGTTACTTATTTGACCTTCAAACTGTGGTTGAACTTTAGGTTTAATTCAGTTATGATTTTTATCAATTGGCAAGTGAGCATCATAGAAGATGTATTTTTGCATTGATTTATCATTGATTTGAAACAATTCTGAAAAGTACAAGTGCTTTAGAACACAAGTAAATTTTCACAGAAAATGCAGAGATTTATGAGTGGATTTCCAACAACATGCAGACTGCTCAAAAGATTTTCCTTCATCTGTATTGTTAATTCAAACTGAAAAATATTTCTTTTATATATAAATTCCTAATTTAATCTCATCATTTATTGTATATTTAATTACATTTATCACTTTTTCCTTTAAAATGGGTTTAAATATATAATTCTGTCAGCATATATATACATATATAAAGTTAAAGTTTTAGATATTCTTCTAATTTAACAAAAATTGAAAGCAGTCTATTTTTTCATGATCTACTTGTGCCTACTATGAACAAGGATGAGCTTGAGATTAACGTGTCTATACTAGAAATAAAACTGAATTTATAGATCTTTTAAAAATAATATTAATATTGAAAAATATTTTGTATATACATATATAGTAAATATTTAAACAAAATTTAATATTGTATGATTGTGGTTATATTGATTGTTTAAGGAGAGGATTTTTTTGTTCTTTAATATGAATCTTTTAGGTTTTTTTTCTTCTATGTTTTCAGTACAAAGAAAGGCTCTTTTCTCCTTCCTTTCTTCACACTGAAGTAATTCTATAGAGAAATAGACTCTGTATTGATGAATGTAAATAAAAATTCCCATGGAAATATGTAGGTTACTGACACACCTGAGCTAATAAATAATTTCCAAATCTATGCTTGTTGGCTTTGAATACTTTTTTAAATGGACCTCTACTCTTTCATCTACTTTGCATCTTTATCTAAGACGAAAATAATCTCAGAATGTTTGTATCCATACTTTATCATCTCAAATAACACTTAAATTAAAAGATTGGCAAATAAGCAATGAGAAGTAAAAATTCTAGAGCAAAATATTAGAATTGTAGATCATTTTTCTACCACTGAGATTATAATATTATTATTATTAATTTTTATTTATTGTCATTGCCAGCTAGCATTTCTCAAACTCTTATGTTTATCATTTGGTTCTCTTAAAGATTTGTAAAATGTAGGCTGGTCGTGATGCCTGAATCTATGTAATCTATGAACCTATGGGATCCTAGGTGAAGGTGATGCTACTGAGGAAGGCACCATAGAATATTCACATTCAAGGTCAATTGACAGACCATGACATTACATGGGACTCTTAAATTACCTTTTTATGAGCCGATAATATAAACTCTGGTGTGTACTTTTAAACTTACATAAATACATTTTTTAAAGGTTATACTGGTACTTCAGACTGTTTCCTTTCAACTATCAATATGAAGGTTGATGTGATATATCTTGAAGGTTTGTATTTATAATTATGAGGACATAAAATGTATAATATAAACTAATGTGCAATACATATTCCTAAATGACAATGCAATAGCTTTCCTCTCTAGTTGATGCTGTTCGAGAAATGAGTATGAGCATATGTGTGTGTGCGTGTGTATTTCTGTAAACTTATATGTATACATTTGCATTGATATATAATATGATAGATTTAATCCTTGTTTTCGATTTAATAGAATATTTCAATAATAGTGCTTATCTTAATTTGTTTAAAATTTTAAAGCTTGAAAGCTATGTTTTGTAATAGTAAATCCAAGGGTAATTGTTTTGGGGAAATTTGACTTAGTTCCTGTTGAGTTCAGCATATTTTTCAATTGCATGGTACTGGTCAAATCATTTAATTTGAGCTTGTTAAATCAAGGGCTCTCAAATTGGAGGAAACTGACTGCTTGAGTTATTAGGGAAAGGGAGCATACATACTTGAATAGCCATAGTTTAATAATCCAGCTAAACTCCTTTCAAATATCGACATACTGATTCAAACACTTAACATTTCATACTCTTGCAAACTCTAGTAAAATATCTCAGAAGGAGTTTAAAGGGTGACAGTCATTTATTAAAAAGAGTTTTTGAAAGAGATAATTTTTTTTTGATGAGAAGGGTTTGGGGTGATGACTGAAGACTGTTATGATTATCAATAAATGTCTCCTTAATTTTAGCTAATTGGACATATGTTTATGGATTGAATATGTATCTTTATCTATTGATATATTAATTATGAATATTTAGAATATACTGGTAAAGATTTTTATCCTTGGTTGAGTTAGAAAATGAATGTTGATTTTCAGTTATACAATTTCACCACCAGATTCCATAAAAGAAAGGCAAAATTTTAGTTATTATTAATAAAGTTTTAAATAGCACACAATCCTCATTTTGTATGTTAAGTGTGTGTTTTATATACAAAACTACTCATACTCATAAAATCACTGAATTTATGTATCTTTAATTTATGGTATATGCATTTTTCCAATAAGACTATTGTAATGGTAAGTAGCATTTTCTTGGAATATTTTATGTCATCAATTATTATTTTAAGCCAATGACTATAGTCAAAAGTTGTGGCTCATTTCACTTATATTTATTCAAGATTTTAGCTGGGCAGTGGTGTCACATGCCTTTAATACTAGCATTTCGGGAAGCAGAGACAGGCAGATCTCTGTGAGTTCAAGGCCAGCCTGGTCTACAAGAACTAGTTCTAGGAAAACTAGGGCTGTTACACAGAGAAATCCTATCTCAAAAGAAAAATGATCCTACTAAATATTGGAATATTTAAATTGGAAGAATCATATGTTACTGACTTACACATTAAAATGATGGACTTTAAAGTTATTACTTAGATGTTTTAGAGCTTATGATATTTTCTCCTTAATATTTCCTTTATAAGGAAATATATGGCACTTAACATCATATTTTCAAATTATATAATTTATAAGAAGACTTCATGTATCTTATTCACAATGAGAGCTTTCCTCTGAAAGTCCTCTTTCAGAAAGGAACAATATAATAACCAGATAAGGACTGATTCAAACAAAAACTAGGAACTTGGGCCAGTTGTTCCACACTCTTCAAAAGTACCTCCCATTGAGAAGATATACTAATTCTATATTGTTACCTAGGTGAAAATATGATTCAAAATGTCCTTAAAACTTCATAGTTCTTCACAGAAATTGGGTATTTTAAAGCAAATCCAATTAAATTTCAAAAGTGGAATCCAACTCCTCATTGGATATTTAGCATGTGTTTTGTTAGGTTATATGATCTCATAGTTAATTTACTTAAATTCCATCCACTATTATTGAATAGCTAAAAGACAAACCATCTCTAGAACACAACTGGTCTCGATATTTCAAGTTCTTTTATATGAGGTAAGAGAAAAGTTAGAATCGCATATTAGTATCTTTAGGAATATAACTAAGGATTGTTGAATTTCTTAGCATATGTTAAACAAGCAAACGAATGCTGAAGTTAAGTTTTATTGAAGTCCCATTTGGAGTAAAAGTTGTTGCATTTACTGCCAAGAAAAATTTATTGACTTGGATTTATATCACAGGAGAAATGGTGGAGAATTCTGTCAGTGAGAGTATTACTGAAACTGAGCGTGGGGAGGTTCTTCCCGAAGCCAACTGCAGACTTAAGCATATCCCTTTGTATGTACTGCCATTGAGAAGCTGGAAGGAGTGGGAAATATTGTTCCTAAATGTGCACTGTTTTCCATTAGCAAGAAGATAAATTTTAAAGATATACAACTGGGCCAGAAAGGTGCTTCAGTGGATAAAGGCACTTTGTTGCCAAATCTGACGAATTTTTATCTCTGGGATTCATTTGGTAGAGGGAAATAATACACTCCTGCAAGTTAAGTCACAAATTATAAATAATACACTCTGACCTCCATGTGAGAGATATGGCACAGACATTTCCCCAAGCATATAAATAAAGAGCTGTAATAAAAATATATATTTAATGAGATAGAAATACATAACCATAAATGTTAATTGTTTGGTTATACCTTGCTAAGTAAATACACTCATGCATTTTCAGCTCTGTGAGATTGTTTACAATGTTTGAAGGAATGGCCTGCTCACAATACAGGATAATGGTGGTTTCTTCACCTTCATTTACCCCCAATAATACACAGTAATCTGTGTGGAGATTTTGTTCCTTCACTCTCTCAGCAATGCTAAAGATCAAGAACAAAAGCAGAGTGGGATCCATGAAGGATGAATGTCTCGGGAACACTCTTGGGATGTAGCATATAAACTCCTTTTCTTAATTTGTATTCACAGATGAGAACAGTCATGAACCTCCCTCTACATTTCCCCCTGTGATTAACAAGTGGGTGTTGATCACAGTTACACAAGATGCATTAGAGACACTGTGCCTTAACTGGTACCCTTCTGGGGAGGATTCTGAAGTCAAGATGTTTTCCTTTTTGGTGATAACTTAGCTATAAATTCTGTGAACGCCCATTCTTTTTTTTAATCCAACTTTTTTTTATTAAATTTTTTCTATTAAAAATTTCCGCCTCCTCCCCCCTTCCCCCCCCCCCCCACTCCCCACGCCTCACTCCCCTCCCCCTCTCTCTCCAGTCCAAAGAGCAGTCAGGGTTCCCTGCCCTGTGGGCAGTCCAAGGTCCTCCCCCCTCCATCCATGTCTAGGAAGGTGAGCATCCAAACAAAGCCAGTACATGCAGTACATGCAGTAGGGTCAAAACTCAGTGCCATTGTCCTTGGCTTCTCAGCAGCCCTCATTGTCCACCATATTCAGAGAGTCCGGGTTTATCCCATGCATTTTCAGTCCCAGTCCATCTGGCCTTGGTGATCTCCTAATAGATCAGCCCCACCGTCTCAGTGGGTGGGTACCCCCCCTCGTGGTCTTGACTTCCTTGCTCATGTTCTCCCTCTTCCTGTTCCTCATTCGGACCTTGGGAGCTCAGTCCATTGCTCCAATGTGGGTCTCTGTCTCTATCTCCATCCATCGTCAGATGAAGTGAGCGCCCATTCTTAAAACTAGGTTGTGAAGCTAATTAACAAACTAGATAGTCACCTGAGATTTCATTGGTGTTAATAATAGAATGACGAAGGAGCAGGAAACATTTTCAAGTGGTAAGTACAATTTAAAAAAAACAATAACTGGTAATGGTTTTGTCAGCAAATGACAAAAGTAACTATGTGTGAGGCCCGCTAGACTGAATAAACTGTTACTGTAAATCACTGGAGATTTGCCAAAAGAAAAGTGAATCAGTGTCCTGTTCACTTAAAAATATCTCCATGGAATACATGTGGGTAGTAGAGAGGGGAAGCATGGCCCAGATGGCATTAAAGGAAGTTGCTATAGCCAGAAGAAAGCATCTATCATAGTGATAAGGGAATCAACTGCTTTTATAGATCTAAGGAGCCAGGTCTAGCTAGGCCTGATCCACATGGGGCCTGAGGATGTGCACCAGAAGAGTGTTCAGAGGAAACCAAGATCCTGCCCTCTGTGAAGGATAAAATGAAGCAGGTGATGGTTGCTCGGACAAAGACAATATAAGAAAGAGAAGTGAGCGAACACAAATATGGCGTGTCTAGTGCTGTGGCCTTCAACTACACATGGGAATTAGTGACTTTTTGGTTTGTTGCACTTACTTTTGTTTTAGATATTGACCTTCGACACCTGATCATCCTCTCCTTCCCAAAGACATGCAAAAATTCTGATTTACTTGGACTCTATCCTGTACATTAAGTTTTGAAAAACTACCCAAGTCATTCTAATAAATAGACACATTGAAAAATCACAGCTCTGGACAGAATCTAGTTGATGAGGCCAAGGTATGGCTCTGGAGGCAGAATAAGCAGGGAGAGAAAGTGTGGACAAAAGCATCATGCTTTTGCCTCTTTCATGACAGCCTATAGGAGAGATGCACATCCTCAACAAACTGACTTTCCACAGCCAAGCAAGTGTCTCTATTTTCTTACAGAAAAGACGTCTGTACTTTCGAAAAAAATCCTTGACATTTATATAAATAATACCTTTCCATTGGCTTCTCCCCTTTTAACATTCTCCCTGCACTTAAAAATGCATTTGTAACTACAGAACAAAAATCGAACTTCCTGTATAAAGACATTTACGGATCCCATTAAATATAAAATTAGTATTGATTTGTAAATACTTAGGTCAAGATTAGGACTAATAAAAAACAAATTATATTCCTCGATTACATATAAAATTCCAGTTCAATTTGATTTTTACTGAGGTTAATGTATATTTGGAAAAACTCATAATCTCTAATTTGGTTTCTTTCAAAAAGCTTGAAGTTTATTTTAATCAGTTACCAAGGTTACCGTGTATTGTGAAATTTGAAAATGTTGTGGACAAGATGACCATGTTCTAAATAAAAAGTTCATTTATTAAAGTTTCAAAACACACAAAGAGCTCTTTACTAAATACAAGCTAGTAGTGTTGGGATTAGCGTAGGAAACACCTTTCTGAATTTTCAGGATGTGGAAGTATTGCACTTCTATTCTGGCCAGCACACACTCAAATCCTCCTCTACTTTGTTTTATTTCTGTTTGAGTCAATGTTCTAGCAATGTATTTATCTACTTTAGAGAGCTGTAAGGAGAACTTGACCTTAAAACATTTTGAAGTGGGGGAAGGTGATGTCATAGTGAGTGTTCAAGTATATCACAGTTAGTGTTTGTCTTTGTTAGGGTTTCTATTGCTGTAAAGAGACACCATAACCATAACAACTCTTATAAAGGTAAATATTTAATTAGGGTGGTTTATAATCCAGAGGTTTAGTCCATTAAAATTATGATGGGATAGTGGTGGGCAGGCAAACATAGTTTTAGAAAAGGAGCTGAATTTTACCTTGGATTTGAAGGCAATAGGAAGTGAACTGTGTCACTGGGTATAGCTTGAACATAAGAGAACCCATATCCACCGCAACAATGATATACTTCCTCTGATAAGACCACACCTTCTCTAATAAAGCAACACCTCCTAATAATGTCACTCCCTATAAGCTTATGTAGGCCAATTTCTTTCAAACCACAACAGTGTCATAGGTCTGTCCATCACCTCCAAAGTCCAAAGATACTCTGTACTTTACAATTTATTGCAATTGTAAAGATCTTCTTTCATACCACATTTTGCTTGATTATTAATATTATTTTGTTTTAAAATTTTTGATAAATATTGAATAAATATGTCTAAAACTTTCACTTTTAAAATTTAGTGTTTAACCTTTAAGCACAGTTATACAATTATAATTTTGTAAATTTTCTTTTTGTAAAAAAAATTTCTGAATGGTACACAGTCAAGTAAAAACTAGAATAGATAATTATAATGCCATAATTGGCATAATTTCTAAAGGAAAATATACTGTTATTTTAAGACATGTTTCTTTTTACCAAGCTAAAAACATTTCATCATATAGGAATAATGAGTGAAAAGAAAATGTCATTTTGATATAAGAATATAAAATTTTAGTAAGTGGTGAATAACCTAAAGGATGGTGATTACAACACAATGTAACAAAATGTAAGAGTCACCAAATAACCTGAAGGTTTGTGATTACAAAACAATTTAACAGTGACCAAAGCAAGGCTGTACCAGGATTTATGGTGGCATTCATTTGAAACTTTCAAAATTTATGTTCCTTCAGCTTTTATTAGAATCTACTTTTTATGTCTTTTAAAATAAATTTTCATAAAAATATTATATATATTCTGTGAGGAAACAACAAAAATTATAGATTTTATAAAATTGGCTGTCATTTCACAATACAATTTACAAGTTTCACTGTAATTTTAAAACAGCACAACTTTTTCCTACTACAGCTGAAAGACACAAGCATTCAGTCAGCTTTTATCAACACCATTTAAATATTTCCTGGCTAGAGCACTTTATCTTGCAGAGTTTTGTTTCAGCTGAAGCTGAGTCAGGAAGCCTCTCCTCAGATGAGAACGCTTGTTTGTACATTCTAGCAAACAGAACCGAAAAACTGCTACCAAGAAACCATGCTTTACTCTTTCCCAAGCTTTCTCAGGCTTTTAGTGGATTCAGTTAGCCTCACGTTGGGCAGCCATCTGTTGAAATAGCAGCAGCGGGGCTGCGTCCCCAATACCCCAGCCGCTTGCACGGCTAGCTTTGCCCGAAATAATTACATGGACACTGTATTCTTTTAAGCACTGCTTGGCCCATTAGCTTCAACCTCTTAACCCATTTCTAATCATGAGAGAAGGACCCCAAGGTGCGCTTACCGGGAAGATTCTAGCCTACACCCATCTTGTGTCAGAGTTTCATCCCTCTTCCTCAGAGAGCAGAGCTATCCTGTCTGCCCGCTAGACAGGAGCATGGTGTCTCTCCCTGAGGCGTCTGGCTCTGAGCAGAGCTGCATGCTTTCTGACCTCACTTCCTCTTCCGCCCAGCATTTTCTTCTGTTTACTCCACCCACCTATGTTCTAACCAATGGGGCCAAGCAGTTTATTTATTGCTTAGCCAATGAAATCAACAGATTGATATATGACACTCCCACATCACTGAATGGTACACAGTCAAGTAAAAACTAGAATAGATAATTATAATGCCATTATTGGCATAATTTCTAAAGGAAAATATACTGTTATTTTAAGACATGTTTCTTTTTACCAAGCTAAAAACATTTCATCATATAGGAATAATGAGTGAAAAGAAAATGTCATTTTGATATAAGAATATAAAATTTTAGTAAGTGGTGAATAACCTAAAGGATGGTGATTACAATACAATGTAACAAAATGTAAGAGTCACCAAATAACCTAAAAAATTTTTTTTAAAAAAAAATTTAATTTTTAATAAAAAAAAAATTAAATTTATTTTTTTTTTTTTTTTTTTTTTTTTTTTTTTTTTTATTTTTTTTTTTTTTTTTTTTTTTTTTTTTTTTTTTTTTTTTTTTTTAAAAAAATTTTTAAAAAAAATATTTTTATTTTTTTATAAAAAAAAAAAAAAAATATATTTTAAAAAATTTTTTTTTTTTTTATAAAAAAAATTTAAATTTTTTTTTTTTTAAAAAAAGGTAAAAAAAAACTTTTTTTTTTTTTTTATTTTATTTTTTTAATTATTGTTAAGAAAATAGTAAAACAGAAAGCTTATAATATTTAGGACACTGCAACTTTTCTTCTTTAGAATCCTGAATATAGCAATAAAATGATGATGCTACTAGTTGGACTTGTGAAAATCTGCATCACGCCTTTGAGAGGCAAGAAGAGATGAAAGACTCCCCTCCACGGACACCTTTTGTTTCCTGAGTCTCTCACTTGGTTGGGAATTAATATCCAGCATCTGTCCTTGAGACAGTAAAGAGGTGGACAACAAGGGAACTGCTAACATTCCTTGAAACTTACTTAATCAAATGCATCTTTTTAGAAGTAGAAGGATAATTATTGTCACCAGGCTCCAGGTATTTTCCAGTAAGTATGAACTTAAGAATTATGGGTAAAAATCTCCCCATGAATAAATCCTCAAATTATGACACACACTGGGAAAAAATACAAAAAAAAATTATGCATCTTCTGGAAATCAGAAAATCACAATGTATTTATGTCAGGGCACATCTACAGGGGGTAGCTAGCCCTCAGAGAGTTGTCTTTCAGATTCAGTAAGAAGCTACCTTGCCATTGCTCTGATGAGTTCTTAGTGACTAATGATTTGATAAACTAGATTTTGTTTTTCCCCACCAAGGTGCATTCTCCCTCAGGTGACTAATTCAAGGTCATGGGAGTGGAAAGCAAGTCCATGCACTACGTTTGTGGTAGTCAAGGGTATCACCTAATTGCCTTCTGCTTTAGACAGTGACAAGTTTCTCAATCACTATTATTGAACTAGCTCCTTTTTCTACCTCTCTGTATATCCTATTCCAGTATATTTATGTCATTACATATTCACACATTCATGATGTATAGCTTAACTCTTAGGTCTAATTTTAATTTTGGAGCATGCCTTATTTTGGGCAAATTTTGCTAAGTAATGGACATGAAAAATAATAAGAATGATTTCCTAATGATTGAGAAATTGTGAGTCCCAAGAATTTCATGAGTGGAAATAAGGGAGTCAGTCCTTGGAACTCTCTGCATGACTGTTTATATTTGAAGACCTACAAACCAAGGCTTGCCCTCTTTGAAGAAGGTTAGACAGCTTCTATCATGGAAGACTGCTATATCATCCCTTCTTATGATTAAAAAAAGGAAGAAGACGTTTTGCAATGTGGGTGTCACCAGTACATCAGATCTTGCTCTGAACATGCTGTACAGAAAGCCCAAATACAAAGACTGCAATTCAGGTTGGGCGATGGTGTACATGAGGCCTGCCTTGCTGTACGGTTGGTTCATCCAGTGACACTCCATTAAACAAAACTAATTTCTCCTTTCTCAGCAGGTATCAATTGCAAATAAATTCTTGTTCAGGGGTAAGACCTTTTGTCCATTTTCGCTGCTCAGTGCTGAATGTTTCATCCAATATGAACCTGTGCGTGTTCTTGCAAATGCTCAGAGTCTCTGGAAGTTTCTGTGTGTATCTGTCCTGTGCCCAGAAGACACAGGTTCCCTGAAGTCAACCACCACCACCTTGGTCTTTTGCAATCTTTCTGCTGCTTCTTCTGCTTAATTTCTCAATCCCCGAGGGGCTGGTGTTGACAAAGACATCTCATTTATGGCCGAGTACTCTGAAATCTCTCACTCTCTGCACATTGTCCAGGTGTGAGTCTTATCATTAATTACCATTTATTGCAAGAAGTAGCTTCACAGATGAGGGCTGAGCTATGCACTGACCTTTAGGTATAGCAATATATCATGAAGTGTAATTCTATTGCTATGTTTCTTTAGCAGAAGGAATGAAAATCCCTACATATATTATTGGTATCCAAGAGCTAGTCCTCACATTAAAAAAAAAACATCATTTTCATCCACGAATTTAGAGAATACATAAGACAAAATGAAGGCAACAACTTTACCTAAATGTAGTTTTACAAAGGTAATGCAACATGTCCCTTCCAAATACTCGAAAACATGTTTCAAGTACTCTAAAATATTATGCAGAATATTTTGCCCAGTTTGTAAATATGAGCTTATAGACCAGGTGTAACATTTCATTTTGATATAAAAAGAAACTGAAAAGCTTTGTGCATAAAACAGTTTTTGCATTTGGAGCATGTTTTTGGTCCTTGACCTAAGATAACTTAGTATTTCTAATATTCTGGTCAATCCTACTCTGGTATTTTTTAGAGTCTAACAAAACCTGTGACTGTTGTAGTTGAGCCCAATTGTACCTGGGACACATTGCAGGAATTTTCCTTTCGTAACATGGACTTTATTTCCACTTTTGCTTGTTTTTAGCTTTTCAGATTTTACAGAATCCTTGCTAATAAGCATACCATGATGGAGTCAAGGTCTTTGTCATTTGCAAGAAGTAGCAATGTAAAGCAGCATTTGCATCATGTATGTAATAGAGGCCATTTCTCAGGGTTATTTTTCTCACTTTTGAGTTGTGTTTTTACAGAATCATACATTTCATTACATTTACGCTTATTCTTGGTTTGTATTTCTTTTTCTGCATTTTGGAAACTGTCAAGAAATTTGCTGGGGACCAAGCATTATATTGGCTGAAAATTTGCTCAGCATATTTTCTCCATCCTCAGCCATTTTATTATAAGGTTATTATACAGATTAGTCTGAAGTCTAAACACCATGAAGGGCATGCTAAGGAGCACCAGAATTTTCACTTTCCTTATTCCAAACACTGGCTTCTAGACAAATTTTGTAACCTACAATAAAGAATTCATAGGAAACTTTATTAAATATTTTACTGAAACCATAAGAACCTATGAGAAATCTACGATCTATGTGCCAGCATAGCATCTAAAAGGAGGTGGCATTTGGCCAGTCAGATAGATGCTAATCACTGAAAAATTCATGGTTCCAGTAGTTTAAACTCACCTCCAAATATTCAGATACATTTTTAGTCTTTCTTCTCTCTCTCTTTTTTTTTTTTTTTAGAAATAATTACACCTTACCTTTTTCCCAAAGAGATTTGTCATAAAAGTTGAAATATAAGTTCAAGTAATTCATGGAAACATTGTCAAACTGCATCCACAAGCAGTGGCCTGTGCTTTGTGAGGGGAACGGGAGCTGACTATGCTCAGCTGGAAAGAGATGAATAATGTAAGTTACTGGACCCAGGCTTGATAGTGTATACCTTTTCAAATAACTCTTCCGCATTCTTCATCCCTTAGCAAGTTTTTTTTCTAACAATGATACAAAGGCCTCTACTTAAGAGCATGTACTGATTTTATGCTCACAACTATTTGTAACTGTAGGTCCAGATCCATTTCCAGGGGGATCTAGCATCTACATGGATAACAACACTTAGGTGCACAAACTTACTCATGGATAGGCATACACAGATAAAATTGCTTGATTTAAAATTGTAGTAATTTGGGAACTGCAGAGTTAGCTCAGAGGTTAGGAGCACAAGTTGCTCTTCCAGAGAACCTAAGTTAATTCCCAGCATCCAGAACTAGGGTTCACAATCACTTGTAAACTTACTTTCCAGTATCAGGGAGTCTGACACCCTCTTCACATGCAAGTGGTGCCCCAACATACATGAAGACAAAGCAATTGTACATACTAAACAACATTTAAAATATGATAAAACAAAAGTAACTGTAAAACAGTAGGCCACATATTAATAATGTACGTTATCTAATTATGCCAGATCATGTCCTTTTTTTGTTTTGTTTTATTTCTTTTTTTTTTTTTTTTTTGAAAGAGGAGACAGGGTTTCTCTGTGTAAAACCCTGGCTGTATTGGAACTCATTCTGTAGGCTAGGCTGCGCTTGAACTCACAGAGGTCCACCTGCCTCTGCCTCCCAAGTGCTGGGATTAAAGGTGTGTGCCACCATCTCCTGGCACCAGGAACTTCTCTTATTTTCCATTTCTTAAATAATTTGAAAGTGAAGAGAGTATTAGTATTCAACCATTTTTTATTTCAGATACAGAAATGAAGTTCTGGTTACGGGGAAGCGATTTCTCAGTTAGTCCCACTGTGTGCAGATTAAGCTAAAAAAAAAAAACAGAAAGAAAACCTATTCTGACTTTCTGCCTAGTTTTGTCTTTATTGGCACAGAGCCTCAAAGAAGATAATGAGTGAGCACTCACCTCTGTTCTTATGCCACCATTTTGGTGTCCTTTTATTTATTCTGAGTCTAAATGCTGTTTGTTTTTCCAGTACAATTTGATGTTTTGTTTAATAAAATATTCAACCAAGTAGGATAAGCCCAGCACTAGGGATACCCTGGAGGTTACTGACGAGACATACATGTAAAGAATAAATAAACAGGATTAGCAGATAAAAAGATAAAATTTAAAAGGCTCATTTTTAACCAGATATCAGTAAAATCTTTAAAGTTATTTTAATCTTTCCCTGAGGGTTTTTAAATGCTACTTTGGTATTGGTTTCACCTAGCAGCTCTGAGCTCCCTGCAATCCTGTGTTATGCAGAGGAGAACGCCTGTGTCCATGCAGATACACATGTGTAGGGATTTGTTTTCACTTTTTAAAAAAAGTCTAAATCATCCCTTCCCTATTTCTACATTTTATTCCTCTTTTATTCCCCGTGTAAGTATTTATTAATCACATGTTGCTTGACTAAAATAAAACAGCAAGAGATGAAGAATATCAATATTTTTCTTTAGGCATTTTCAGTTGTTTAGTCTGGCAGACTGTTTATCTAGTTTTCATTAAAAACTGGGGCAGCAGGGGAGAACTCCTGGGCCAGTGTGTTCTGACTGCGAAAGACTTTTTTACATGACAATTAGTAGATTAATGGAACACTGATGTCACTAAGAGATACAGTGTTTATCAGAGTTCTGTTTTTCTGTTTGCCCAGGTATGCAACATACAGGGCTCTGTGTATTTCATACTTTTTGTAGACCTCAGAGAGAGCTGTATCTTTTCCTGTTTGTGACATAAATGTTGACATTGAGCCTGCCCAACCACTCTTAGTGTGTCTGCAGTGTGTGTGTGTGTGTAAAGGGTGTAGGCATTTTATAAATATATTTTTTATAAATTTTTATAAATATATTTTCTGATTGCATCTGTTTATAAAAGCATTTTTTTTACCATCAACGGGTAATATTTCCATGAAAACAGAAAAGGAGGCACAGAACTGAAAGTTTTATAGTAATGTGAGACAATTGGATTAGGTTTACATAAAATAACATTTTTTTTCTTGATTTTATGGTGGCTGGCCAACTGTTCATTAACTAATATTACATTCATCTTGCCCTGGATACATAGTATAACAATATACTTAAACTTTGCTGTGACTAGAATGATGTGCATGTGGACAACCTCATGCAGAGCATAGTCTTGACTTTTGGGAGATTTATGCAGCTTTATATAAAGCATCCACTGGAATGAAGAAACTGCCCTCATTCTACCTGAATTTCAACAGGAGACTGAAGGAACTGTCTGGTAAAAGGTGGAAAGTTGACCAAAATTTGTGGTGAGGACAGCAAGTCCTCATCACTCATAACCAAAATTTTTCAATGTTCCAGTATGGTCCTGAACTTGTCCCTCCTGCCTTCCCCAGCAGCAGCTTGTAGTTCATCCTAGGAGGGAGAAGCAGTATCTCTCAGTTACCAGAACAAGAATCACAGGATGCATGCCTGCAAACAAATGCAATTTATTGTGTGATGGTTTTAGAGGTGAGAAGTCCCTGAGCTAGGTGCAAATGGAGCCTTCATTCCCCTTTCAAAGTATGAAGGAACATCCTATCAAAATAAACATAAACCTGTTCTACCCTAGTGAGTTATGCATGAGAAAAAAAAAGAACTGGGCAGCACAGCCTAAGCCACCAGAGCATTATGAAGTTCTAAACATATTAATTACATAAGAACTATATATTACTCTTGCCTTCTATGGGTACTGTTACACTCTACAGCACGTTTGGTCCGGGTTCTACCTTACTATTAATTTGTCTTCTTTTACTGAGAGCTCCATGTCTTCCACATAATGTATGAAGCATATCCCAGCTTTTTAATATCTTACCCAGAGTTTATTATAATTTTTCAGAGATAAGAAAAATCTCCACAGAAGGTCTTTCTTCATGGTATCTCTAGTTTCCATCTTAATATTTTAGCTCTCTCCCCCAACTGTCATCCCAACTGTATTTTCTTCTTCTAGATAGGGGAATACACCTTCTACATAGCTCATCCCAGCAGACCTAACTCTTCTGGGCCCTGCCTTTCAGATGGGTAACTCTCATTAGGCTTTTGTAAGGCAAGAAAACAATTTTTTAATGGTTCTCCAAGCTCAAACTCTTTCCATCTATAAATATGGATTACCAAAGTTCGATTGGCTACGGGGAAAAGACCTTACAATTAAATGGGTGTTTGGGGAAAGGGTAATGTTTCAATTGTTATAATTTAAATTAATTTCTTTTACCTGAAACAAGCAAGCCTGGTTTCTCAGGAGAGGTGAATTTTGTTCCATAACTTAGATTTCCTGTCTAAACAATCCAGCCTAGGAACTGTAGAGCAGGTGCTTAATACTTCATTCATGAGGACTCCCCAGCCTCCAGATTTGTTATTACAAAAGGCTTCAGTTTGCTGTTTGTGCAATTTGAAGGCCCATTCACCGGCAGTTTGCAGCCCTTGTTATCTTCCAAACAGCTCTCCAGAGCATTTCCAATGCCAAGGAGAAAGTATGAAGGGCCCTTAAAGAATGAAGGAAAAAAATAAAAATAAATAAAAACAGAAGAGCTGAGACTTTCCTTGAAACACAAATGTTTAGAAATGAAGAAGAAATAAACGCTATTAAGGAATAAAAATATGACCTTATTTAAAATGATTGCAGGCTAACCATGGTGACAATATAAATTTCATTTAAACCGTTTTCTTTACATTTCTTTGTATCTTGTTCTCTTCCCTATTCATTGCCTTAAATGGTTAGTTAACTGCTTAAAACATATTTTTTTTGTAAAGAAAGATTTTGGCATTAAATAAATAATAACTGCTAAATACAGAACCACAAATCTGTACAATTGTATACAGTATATAATTGACTTAATGTACTTTATTGCTCATATTGTTAGTATTTATTTCAGTTTGCTAGATTGTTAATATAATTGATTATATTATTAGAATTTTCTTTTTTTATTTTTATTGAGCTCTACATTTTTCTCTGTCCCCCCCCCCCGCCTCTTTCCTCTTCTTCAACCCTCTCCCAAGGGTCCCCATGCCCCCAATTTACTCAGGAGATACTGCATTGAATGTATTTCTTTATCTCTATTTGCCTCTGAAGTAATCTGGGGATTAATTCATCAGTTAAATGAAATGAATTCAGTGTTGCTCTTGAGCTCCTCCAAAGATTTTTCAAAACATTTAATACCTGCTTGTTAACTTCAGATACCCATTCAACAACTGGCAAATATCATTATTGGCAAAATTTTATGCTAGAGAGATACTTCCTTAATATGGCAAGCATTGTATTGTCATTTAACTCAAGAGTATAGTAAAAGCCGGGCAGTGGTGGCACATGCCTTTAATCCCAGCACTTGGGAGGCAGAGGCATGGGGATCTCTGTGAGTTCGAGACCAGCCTGGTCTACAAGAGCTAGTTCCAGGACAGGCTCCAAAACCACAGAGAAACCCTGTCTCGAAAAACCAAAAAAAAAAAAAAAAAAAAAAAAAAGTGTATAGTAAAATGAGGGCAAGTACATGAATTAATACCTAGCAAACTACGATCAGTTCTAAAATGATGCTGTATGTAGGTGCCTACATCACTGACAAGAAGAGCTTCTGAGTATCTTCTTTGTAAAGGCTTTAATAATGGCATCGAGTGCCACCCTCAATACAAACGACAGTGTAGGTTTGCCTGAACTATCTTCAGGCAAAAAGAGAAAAGGAAGGCCAATCAACTAATATGGTCTACTACAGACTCAAAAAATGTCACAGCTGTATAATGTGAACTATTTGTAATGGACAAAGATCCACAAGTAAGATGTGTGTGGTGGTGTAGGAGCATGAAAGTTCTGTCAAGAGAGATAACTGGGAAAAAAAAATGTGAGCAATAGATGTATTGTGATGAACCTTGAGCCCAGCAAAGCAATTTAAATTTTACTCTGTGGACAATAGGGAGACATTAGAGGAAGCTAAGCAGGTGGATAAAAATGACAGGATTTGCATTTGAAGTAGGTCATCTGAAAACACTGAAGATGATGGGAAGCAAACGGCAGAAATGGCCTATTTAAGAATCGTGACTTAAATGCCCAACTATTTATTGTAGAAGAGAAGGTTAAAGATTACCAGAGCCATAATGATTCAGGAAAAGTGAGACATGTTTGAGTCCCGTAGAGGCCTTCTTTTCTGCCTCAAAATGAGCCTCAACTCTGGTTAGGGAGCTAGAGGACCCCAGTCACAGGAATCTTACCCAGAGTCTGTAGCTTCAGGGTCACTGTGTTGCAAATTCAAAGAATTAAATTCAAGAACCATGGGATACTAGCTCTGCTGTGTAGGAGAGATGAAAAGAGCAGAAAGGCAGTGTGGCATCCCTGCTATGTAGATGAGCTGTCAAAGGGCAGAAGTGCAGTACCTTTGTGGATTTAGAGACAATGTTGCATAGGTGATAAAACCTCAGGATGCATGCACTTCCAGCTGTGGGCAGATCTTTGCAGGAACATAATCATAACGGCATTAATTCATGAGAATAAGTATATCCTGGGGAACAGGCACAACTATGCCTCTTGACCAAACTAAATTCTCTCCAGAGAACAGAGAAAAAAATCACAATCTGATGTTCTAGAATCAGAATAGAGATGAAACAAAGTAATGCTTAATTTCTTCCAATGGGAACAGCCAAATATGACTCTTTTATATAACTGATTTCCAAAGGTATATGAATTCATAAAGCCCTGGTTTCAGTATCTATCCTCCATCCTCCAAGGACATGGCTTTGTTTTGGGACTAAAAATATTCTTTACGAATGTTATCTGACTTAGAGAAGCCAAGATTTGTCGCTTTGACATTTTCTTTCTTTTTCCATTGTTCCTTAATCCATTTTATAAATTGGCACAGTTTTCTTTTAGTTACTTAAATAATCAATCAATTCAAAATCAAATCTCCAAAATTATTATCTTCTTTGGCTCATTAGGCTGACTTCATATATCCCTATTACAAGGAACATAATACTATCTGCCTGATCATAGTAGAAGCATTAGTGTAAAATATTGGAATAAAATATTATGTGGCTGCCCCACTCCTTCTCTCTAAAACTTCTTCCAATTCTTTCACGGAGGTTTTCTGGCAAATCTCTGCACTATTATTATCTTTTGTATTAATTTCTTCTGATTTCTCTGTTAATTGACTCAATAAGCAGAAAATGGTTACATAGAGGATGCTCAAAGTCAATATAATCTCAACTATATTTGTCCAAAATAGAAAGAAATAATGGAAGGAAGGAAGCAAGGAAGGAAGGAAGGAAGGAAGGAAGGAAGGAAGGAGAGGAAAGGGAGAGGAGGGAGAGATGGAGGGAGGGAGAGAGAGAGAGGAAAAAGAAAGAAGAAACAAATAATAATAAAGAATAGTGAAAGGGAAAATACTATGAACATTCATACATCTAAGCACTTTCTAGTACTAACTTCTCCTTCGCAACATCTGAAGAAGCCTAGTTTTTCTACTTCATAGATAAGAAATCTAAGTAATATTATCTAATGTCATAGAGTCAGGAGTGCCAGAGAAGAACTTTGAACAAGACTGTGGGATTCTTTTAGTTTGGAAACAAAATAGTATATCTCAGATCAAAGAGCTCATCAACTTAGCTTTGAATGAAACTGAAATGAAATATTTTCCAACTATATTTTAGCTGAAAAATGGCTTTAATTGCTATTCCCCCTCAGACTAAGATCAAGTGAAAATTAGCTTTATATTCTAAAATGGAAAAATATAAGGACTAGAATAGGGTACTAAAGGGAGGTCATTTTCATCTGGTACCCCCAGTTGTCACATGTGTGTAAGAAATTAGTCTGAGACAGAAAGAGGAAGAAGGGCTAAAGGCGATGTTGGAGACTCAGGCAAGAATTGAGTAAGAAGAAACAGTGGTTATTCTACCCTAGGAGTGTATCTCTGGGCTTCCTGGAAGCTTCTAGAAATGTTTCAGTGGACAGAGAACCATCCCAGGAATTTGGAGTCAGGTGAGGGAGGACTCAGGAAATCTGAATTTATGGTATACAAAAAGAATCAATATGCTCTCCATGGGCAAACTACAGGTCACTGAGCACCACGGCCTTTTTGGTTCTCTACCTCTTCCCAAGGCAGGTAGGTAGTGTTGTGACTGGTCCTCTCATCAGCATTTCTCCACCTCCATTTGGTGGCACCTGTGCTAGATATGACTCCTCCCTTCAAGTTACTGTGTTCTATTCCTGGGCAGGATAGTCATCTTGGATTAATATATTACCACTAGGGGTGCATACTTGTCCGAAGTAATTCTTTTCTTGTGATAATATTATATCCATCTCCTCACTCCCTAAACGAAATGTTAGCAAGCTTCATTCAGGAGAAGAGTATTATTAATTTTTTTTGAGATACTGTCATTGCATGTAGATCTGGCTTTGTACCTGTGTTGCCTCCACCTCCAAACCTATGTAGGATTAGAGCGTAGAGAGCATTGCTTCAACCTCACGGTACTGGGCACAGACATATATTGTGGTGATGGTTTCTGAGAATAATTCTGAAACTCAAAACCGATTTATCCAAGGATAAATAGGTTAGCATTTTATCACCTAACTCCTGAAACACTACTTTCCTCAGATTCATTAGACCTATAAGTAATGATATTTAAGCCTGGCTTTACAATTTCAGCATGTAGTATATCTATAAAACCCCAGTGCGGATGAAGGGAGAACAGATATGCAAAAACAGCTAGCTTTGAGAGAAGCTCAGGGAAGCGCGTATTAGTGCATAGGGATGGAGCAAATGGCTATTTTCAAACAGTTTAGCAATGAAAGCATTTCTTTTTCCTCCCTGGTGTTCCGCAGTGAATCAGACTGCAGAAGGCCCAGCTCTCCTCTTGGCAACTTCTCGGTGCTCTGTCGGAACTGGTAGTGATGATGCCAGCAAGGAAGCGTCTGGCATCCTGTGCCCAGACAGAGTCCACGCTCAGCCAATTAGAACACGCTCCCATCTGACCAGCACCTTTGTACTGGTTTTGTGCTCAGCATGGCTGCTGCATCTGAAGCTAGCTTCCTCCTGCTTCTGATTCTAGCAGGAAAATGCAAAGTGACCAAACCACATGCTTCACAGAAATGGACTCAGTTAGAATTTGATCTTCTCTGCTTAACAAATGCCCGCTGATGGTTCTCTTTGTGTCTTTATATGCTCCCAACAGGGTGTCCATGGAATGCACAGTTCAACTAAATGAATACACCCTGATAAGAAAAAAAAATGAAAAAAAAACACACTTTGACACAGGTACCCTTGGGAAACATGGTGACTTGGTATCCCTCAGCGCCTTACTAGCTATCAGTCTTTTTTGAATGGGATGCAAATAATTCTTATGGTTGTTTTTCTGTATAAATGGGTACTTTTCTTCCCTCATTTCACTCCCCATACAGGAAAGACCCACACATAAACCAAATAGGAATAGAAAATGAAAGAAATAAAATACGCTTGCTGAGAATTTACAAAATAAAATGTCTAAATCTAGCATACACTAGTCCAGCAACACAGGCAACTGCTTTACTGGTTGGCTCAGAGAAGCCTCTTTCAAAATGCCAGATTCACTGACATTTTGGACCACAGGTCCTGGAGACATCATTACTGATGTGCTAACCAGTGTGACACCTCCTGAGATGGCACTGCCACAGTGGTCACTGGAAGCCCATGACTTTGTCGCTTTTCATCCTGTAGTTCACCAAACTTAAATCGGCTCTCCTCAGGAAGAGCTTATCCCCAACGCTCTTCAGAGAAAAACCAGGAGCTACTAATCCAAGATGCTGATAGTTTCCAAAGCATTGTTCAACTCCAAATGAGCTGAACCGTCCAAGCAAACAGCATGTCATAAGCATCTTGCTTGAGGTTTTGAGTGTCCTCCCTATGCCTAGTTGATGCCCAATGACGTCCTGTGGAAAGTTATCAAATGAAGCTGTAGGTTAGCACTTGAAAAACACAGGGAAAACAGATTCCAGCTGAGTCAGTCTTAACACAGCGCCTAATGGCCAGACTCCCTTTGGCTCACCTTGTTAAGCATCTGCCGGAAGCTCACAGAGAATGAGTCTGTGGCTCAGCTGCTCTAATATGCAGAACAAACACACGGAGATACCAGCAGACAGATGGGAACTTGCTGACTGCGGAGACTAATCTAGTGTCTGGCTACCTGTTGGCTCACATGGCTCTCCTGACACCTCCCATCCAGCAGATCCAGAGAGAATTGTGTAAGTGTGTGTGTGTGTGTGTGTGTGTGTGTGTTGGAGTGTACACACAGGGCATGGGAGATGGGGATGGGGGAAGGCATTTTCTTTAACGGAATATATACAAGGAAAATATTTCTTAAGATGATTATCATGAGACAGCAGATAGGATCAATAAACCAACAGTGTTGCTTTGCCACAGCCTATAGGATCAGGGTTGTTTCGAAAGCAAAGTCAAGCTACAGTTAACAGCCTATCGATGGTACCTTGGCTATATGTTTAAAATGCTAACAAGATTGGCTTTGAATGGTGGTGCTTGTAGGTGGCCCAAAAATTGTTCTGCCCTTTCTTTTGGCTCGCTGCTGTTGGCAATGAACTTAGCATCAACAAGTCCAGCAACTGCCAGATTCTAGAATTTCCAATTCATTCCCATGGTGACTTCATACAAGTTTGGTTTAGGCTGTTTTCCTCTCATCCTTCTACCTGCTTAAATACAGAAATACAGAGAAATAAGACAGAGCAGAAAGCACAAGCTGCTCTTAGGCGTTTCTTGAAGTTCATTGAAGTCTTGGATTCATGGCCGACTTCCAGGTTGGAGGCTAATACTGATCTCAAGAGAGACACAGCCCCTGTGGGATTGACGTCCTCAACCACAAAAGAAGAAAGCCTGGGTCACCTTAACCGGGCCTCCCGCTCAATCCCTTTTCAAGTGCCGGTGAAATTTTTACACTTGAACAGAATGCTAAACACTGCGCGCAGCTGGATAACCAGCTGACCTTTATTTCACAACTCCTTTCTGTCTCCACACTCCCTTGTAAGTTTCTCTCTCCTATGCCCCGCCCGCAGCTGAAGATCTCACCTTGAGCTGCAGCTACACCTCCGGATGCTCGCTGCTAGTCCCCGGAATAGCTTTCTTTTCTTCCTGTTAGGGTGCTAAAAGCATTTACAATCTTTTGGGGCAAAGACAAAGTAGAGCTTCAGAACACGGAAAAAAGTTAAAAAAAAAATGAAATAAAGAAAACAAAACAAAACAACGACAACTGCAAAACCACTTACCCACTCTTTCTTTTGTTGCCTCCCTGTTGTAACAATGTGTTTCTTGTGCACAGATCGATGGGCACTCTCTTCCCCACACCTCAGCCTGTCGAGTCAAGCTCCTTTCACCTATTCTATTTGTCTCATCTTTCGGGCACAATCTCCCTGTTTTGCTAGGTTGATCTCAAGCTTCTCTCGTCCTCTGAAGCACTAGGTTTGTAGCTGTGAACCATGCCCCCCCTTCAACAGCCTGACCTTCTTTTTCTAAATAGTTTTCCCACAGAACAACATATTTAAAAATTAGTTAGAGGTAAACGAATGATTGGTTTTGAGAAGTAGAGAGCGGACTTGAAAATAACAGTGGGATTCTTCCGTTCCCTTCTTTTTTTTACTGACTGGAAACTAAAATTTGATTTTAATTAGTGGCTTAATCAAAGTCATATGTCTGGAAAATGAGTGAGTGGCTAAACAATTCATTGCCAATGCCAATGTCCTTACATCCTCTTTTCTTAAATAGGGGAGTTTTTTTCATTGTACTGCAAGATCCATAAAGTGACACTGCAGACTCCACCAGCATACTCAGTGGCGTGCGGAGCGCTATGGAGACTTGCTGCATTTTAGATAAGACTAGATTTTAGTTCTGCATCTTAATGTGATGTATGACTACGGACCAATTATTTAATAGGGCTCTACTCTTCCATGTTCCCATCAACAGAATACAATAAAATTGGCCACCCAAGTATGCCAGAGATTGGCTTGTCTCTGTAGAGCTGACGGTTAGAGTTCTATTAATATCCTAAAAAACAAATCATAAAGTTCCCATACGATTTCCCATCTTTCTTCCTCATGAAAAATCAGAACCCATTTCATCTGCCATCACTGACTTCGCAGGAGCAGTATTGCCAAGTTTCTCAGTTGTACGTGTTTCTAATTAGCATAAACATTGATTTTACAAATATGTGACTTATTGTCCAATAATACATCACTTACCAGTTGTGAAAACTCAGAGCAAAATTTTGGCTCAGGTTCACTATAAACCTCCTTTATCTAAGAAGATTTTGAAGTGATATTACTGTCTTTCTCCAATGTGTTACTTTCATCTACTAATTTTTTTAATTTCCTTGGAAGAAGTATGTAGTGAATTTTACTAATTGAATTTATTTTTCATAAACAAGGACCTTGATTTTTATTCCAACTGGATTTTCTTGACAAATTCATCAGTATATCAAGAAATGATGTTTCTGGAAAGGAATCTGTAGATATATTTCTCCTCAAACAATGCCTTAAATGAATTAGAATGTTTGAGTTCACACATTACCCTAGTTGACTGTATCTTTAAGAATAAAATTGTTTTCAAACTGTCCAAACACCATTCTCCCTAGAATACATGCTTAAGGAAACTTGCCTTTAGAATTTTATGTGACTTTTAAAAGTATGTATTATTATTTATTGCTATGAAATTAATATATTTTAGATAATGATTTAGTAAATTGAAGTGTTAAAAATGCCTTAAAGAGAGACAATGATATTTTGATTATGAAATTGCAGGTATATTGATATATTTATGGACTTTCTATTTTAAAATTATGATGACATCATATTATTCATGGATTTTATAACATTTTGCCTAATATAAATATATCATCAATGCAGAAAATATTTTCAAACCAATAATTTTTATTGATTCATGGTAATGGTTAAAGAATTTTCTTTAAAAATCGCACATTTTTATAATAAATAAATTATAATTCATGGATATAAATCTTAATTCATGTATGCATTGCCCTTAATGAGGCCCAGTAATGTTCTGAACAATTCCTATACATATTATCCTTATCCTATTTCTCTCAATTTGAAATATATAATTTCTTTTGTTCTATATCAGAGAACGAAATATATAAACACCTTGAAAGTAAACTACTTAATATTCCAAACAAGGTAGGTTAATGTTAAGGGCTTCGTCATCTCTTCGTCATTATAATTGTGCATATATTGTATGTGCAAAAGCCAGGCATTTTAACAGGAAAGAACATCCGAATTTGTCACGTCACTAGAATATCACCCTCAAAAAGACGATTTCAGTGCCTTACATACTCTCCCTTTTGCAAAACTTACTCAATAATTTTGAGGAACACATTCTCTAATCAATAACACTCAGCAATGTCTACTATGCTGGTCTCTAACAACTTCTGAATCCTGCCAACCCTTCCCAGTGATTCTAGCAGAGAATATTTCTAAAAAAAAGCAGACACGGCTTTTCACAAGGTTTCTTTTTTTCACAAAACTTGAAGAGATTTTAAGTTTATTTTCCAAAGACCAATTTATGATTAAACAAAAACCTTGTATTCAGCCCCATGAAGAGAATGTTGTACCATGGTATGGCCGAGGATTAGACTTGGTTTTGCTGCCTGTGTCTAACACTATCGGCTTGTACCAATGGAAAGAAAAGCATTACTTAGCCTTGTTATGTTTCCAACTGACACATATTTAGGTTAGGACACAGTGTAAATTTCCCTTACAGTTATAATTTTCTTAAACTCAATTTAACCACTTTGAAATTCTGTTACTGACTAGGTCAAACCCTGTGACATGAGGGCTACAGGGAGTCATTTCCATAGCTTGCATTATCCTCCTATATTGCCTCAAAAATAGTTTTTAAATTAGCAGTTTTAGATATGTAATGTAATTTTAATTGAAAGTAAGTGCAACTAATTCTGTATGTCAAAACAGAAATTTATGACTTTTAAGAAGATTCAATTTTACAAATTAATAATATTGCTTTGATGAAATTGCTGAAATCATCAATCTGAATACAGTGAATTATCATTTCCTTGTGTTTATACTTTTTTACTCTCTTTTTTCCCATCATATGAAAATCAGGTGGATTTGCTGAAAACAAAAAAGATTTAAAAAAAAAGAAATAATGACTAAGGGACTTTAGGTAATAATATTTGCATTTTCAGTGTCGATTATTTGAACAATTCAAAGGTAATCCCTGTTAGGAAAACATTTGTGATATTAGCATAATTTCTTGCCCGTGTGGGAAAATTTCCCCGTAAAATTATTATTTAGTAAAAATGGAAGGTAATGCATGCTACATTAATTTCCGCTCCTGCCAGACCCATTTAGAACTCAAAGTTCAAGGCATTTTAGAGAGCGACCACATCAAACTCATTAGTGGTTTCATATTACTTTTGTAAACATTGTTTCTCACCAGGGCTACTTCATGCCATTGTGAAGTGGAAAGTCACCCTGCCCTGACTTTCCTTAGATGATGTAACCTTGAGACTGGATGAGAGTTTAGATTCTTTTGTTCCCTTTTCTAATTTTAGCTTCTAAGTCCTCATGAAGAGAAGTTTGACATGTCACAGAATCATCAGCAATCATGGCCATTGTCCTTGCTCTTCTGTGTTTGCTTTGGAGTTTTTGGATGATGATGGAGAATCTTTCTTAACGGAAAAGTAGAGGGAACAAAAGGTCAGCTATACCAGTGACATTTTATAGTATGAACAGTATGACTGTACCCTAGCCAGAAAGGTTCTTCACAACTGTCAGCCACTTAGACTGCCTCTCCTATCTTCAGTTTATTCCTTAACTCAGCTACCTCTCTCAATGGTTAAAAATGCCATAACTCCTACCTTCTTTATTTACCCTAAACTAGTACATTTGATGAGACATTGAATTCAATAAACATACGTGTATAATCAGTCTTTTCCACAGAGACAAAAACTATTAGCCTTAGGTTGCCAAGTTTTAGAAGACAAAATGTGAATTTCCTTCAAATTTTCTTGCGCAGGGTTCCCACACGTTTAGTATAGATACTCCTTTGATTGTAATGATTACTAGTGGTGTTGTTTACTTCAGAATAGTCACAGATGAGGGCTGTAGCTATCACTTGAATAAAGCAATGCACTTTGATCTTTGGTTTTCTATTTTTCACATTCATTTATCTATAAATTCTAATCATTAATTATTGTTGGCCCAATTTTATTCAAAACCTTTGAGATATGTCATTAGGAATTTAGGCAAACCAAAGCTTTTAAAAGTTCAGTTAAATAGAACCCACATTTTCAAATAAGAATATGTTATCATTTTCTCACAAACTTTGAGGAACCATGAATATTTACAAATACTACTTTTATTATTGCGTGTTTATGTCTAAAAGTTGATTATTTAAGAGAAAACATTTTAAAGATATTTTATATCATAAAATAAATCTACTCACGAAGCATATTTAGATCACTTCATAAGACTTTGTTAAATCACCATGGGGAAGTCTTATTATGTATTTATTTTTCAGTGTGGTAAATATATTATTAATATTGCATCTCCCAATAATTAATTGACCTTTCTTTTTTGTTCTTCTGAGAAACATGAGCTCTTACCATAACTGAAAGCAATATAGAATAAAGTAATCTTTCACTGCAATTTAGACTAAAAAGTGTTGATATCATTCATGAATTTTACGTTTATGTGTTAGGACACTTTGGAGAACAGCCTGAAGGGGAGAATCTAAGTAGAGATATTAAGACCTGAAGAGCAGTCACAGAAAAAAAAGATGTGTCTGCCCACAAAAAATAAAATATCATATAAATTTCTATTGGCATGCATTTAAGTAACAGTATTCATAAAAAACAGAATTTAGCAACAATAAGTTGGACGCAGATTATACAAAAGTAGAAACAGATAAAGGCATCCCAAGTTGTACTTGGTTTGTCCTTTTCCTTTGGTCTGTAATGTTTGACCATAAACACTTCATTTGAGATAAAATATGTTTACACTTAATATCTAAGAATGTTATTTATTGAATTGGATGGAGATAGATATAAAGTATATAGATACAATAAAATAAATATCCTAAATTAAGCAAGTCTTATCTGTGTTTTCTGAGAGCATTTTTCTTTTGTATTGGTGGTTATTATCTTTAAACACATAGCACTAATTGGAATCTGTATGTGTGTGTGTGTGTGTATATGTTATATTATATCTTGCCAATTTTTAATCAAAAACTTTGTAGCATAGCACTAGGAATTCAGCCAAATCAAAGATTCCAAAAGTTCATTTAAATGTTTAGAACACAGTGTTTTGAAATAAACTAAGTAAGTTTTATCTGTGACATGTGAGTAAAATATATATAACATATATATGCATGTAAATCAACAATAATTATAATAGAAATCATGACTGAGGAGAGGTGATAAGAGGACATGGGAAAAACTGAGGGGAGATGCAAAGGAGAGAATGATACAAATGCAGGCTACTCATGAATGAAATTAACAAAAGAATTTTTAACAAATTCTACAGACTGACAGTTTTCAAAATACAAAAAGCGCAGTAGGAAAAGGTATAACATTAGGGCCTGCTTGTCGGGGTTTCTGTCCTGCCCAGTTCCCACAGTTGTTAGGTCCCAAAGAATCACACAGAAATCTATATTAGTTATGAACTGGTTGGCTCATTAGATCAGGCTTCTTATTTGCTCTTATAACTTGTATTAACCCATTATTCTAGTATATGTTAGCCACATGACTCAGTACCTTTTTCAGCGGGGCAGGTCACACCCTGCTTCTTCAGTGTCTGGACAGGACTGGATAAAAGAGCTTCCTTCTTTCCAGAATACTCCTGTTCTCATTGCCCTGCCTCTACTTCCTGTCTGGTTGTCCCACCTATACTTCCTGCCTGGCTACTGGCCAATCAGCAATTATTTAAAACATAATTGACAGAATATAGAATTGTCCCACACCAAAAGGGAGAAATAATTTTGCCAATTGCAAGTTCAAATAAAAGGGGTTAGTAAACCTTTAAAAACTCTGTTTTTGATTATTTTAAGCCACCAGGTGGACTAAAGTAAGTCATTAATTATGGTGTACTCCTATCATCTGATGGTAAGAACCAGAGTCCATCAAACATCATGTATTGTACACTGTCAACACACATACATTTACATAAGAAATCTATTACAAACTTTGGGTCACTTCTACAACATAAGCACTAACATCCTTTAATATATATGCCTTATTCATTTATTTATTTATTTATTTTAATAGTGATAGAATGGCAAAACATGCAAACAAGAAAATAACCTACACACAAGGAACTTGATAACATGATGATTCAGATGGAGGCTATTATGTCTCTGTGAAAACCATTTAATGAAGGCATGGTAGTGTAGCCCACCATTCCAGATATTTGGAACTACGTGTCAAGGGATCACTTGAGTGTAAGAGTTAAGACTATGCTGGACAATAGAGCCAGGGGGAGAGTGAGTGATAGGAAAGTGGATGGAGAGGAGAGATGGGGAGAGTGGAGAGAGAGAGAAACACAGAGACAAATGTAAAATAAACATGAATCAGAGCTCTATGAGTATGGAAACACACATATGAAATGTTAAAAGAATGATTAGCTCAAGAAATGTGACAGGTGTAATGTAATGAGACATTGGTCAAAGCAATGGAGCAGTGTAGAAAAATTAAATTTTGCTTGATATATTTTACATTGTGTTAGCAGTTATCATAGAAAAAGGGAAGATAACTAAAAAGTGATACATGGATACAAAAACATTAATCAACTTAAATGAAATTAGTTGAATTAGTATGGACTAAATTAGACTCCAAAGATATCTAATTGCATCTTACCATTACATGGCTTTAGAATTTTTTAATAGAAGCCTAGAATTGCCATCTTTAAAAACAAAGAAACACAAGCAAATATGATAAAAACAGAATATTGTGTCTTGTCGTCCCTTAGGAACCTGAGTTTTATGTAAAGAACAAAAACAATAGAGAAATACATGTAGGTATCCATGTCTAAATATGCACACATTCACAAATGAACACATGTGTGCACATACAGGATACAGAGCCACAGACATACACACATGAACATAAATACACATATTGGACATACACGCACACACATTAACATATATGCACACATAAATACAGGATACATAGGCACACTCACACACACATGCAAGTACATATATGCATGTTTTTAATTAATAAAAACTTAGCCATTAATCCTGAGGGTCTCTATTTCACTGCAGCCTGCTGTTGGTCCAATGGACAGAATCTAGAAAGTCCAGTTTGTTTGTTTTATGGTCCAAGTTTAGGGTATGTTTTACTTGTTATTTGAATATGCACATTTTGTGAGTACAGGGTACTTTATACCAGGCCAATGATCTTCACATTTTGTTTGTACCTAAAAATTTGGAAACTGCCAATCAGTTCAGTTTCTCAGAATAGTATTTCTTCATAATTTATTTTAAGTACATATAATAGTTTTGCTTAGTTATTCTTTTCAGGGAACAAACTTTAATAATCTAAGAAAATGGTGAGTTTTCAATAAATATATTTTTAAGTCTATGCTTTATCTGTATTTTTATGCAATTCTTAGTTTAAACTTGTTCGTATCTTAAGTTGAAGACAGTAATATATATTAAGCGCAAGACTTTAAAAATAACTATCACTCAATTAAAGAATGCATCATATTGAGAGAAGTAAAAAAAATCTAATATCGTTAAAGGCTGACTAATTTGGCCTTGTTCCAGGAATATTTTGCAATCTTCCTGACAGTAAAGAGACCAAATAGCACTAACACAGCCACAGAAGTAGATTAGGGCAATTAGCAGCAATCCATCTATACCTATGAGAACTCAACTGCTTGTTTAAGAAGAACATAAGAAGCAGTAGCAACACTAAATAATTATTTGTCATGTTTGCAAGGAAATTGAATAAAATTTGCAACATAAGCCCAAGAAAAGTGACTTTCATTTTGTAAATAATGAAACAAGGTGCAAAAAGACATGAGCAATGAATGCATTTGTGGTAACTCATCCACAGGCAATTTTAGCATTCCACTTGCTCATGAAGTTAAAAAATTAACAGCTGCTATATATATATATATATATATATATATATATATATATATATAATATATATGTGTGTGTGTGTGTGTGTGTGTGTGTGAATTCATTTTTAAGAAATAAACTAAGCTAATATAATAAATATTATACTGTCACAATATATACAAACAATGCAAATTAATGTACTTCATTGATCTGCCTATAACAGAAAATTGAAGATATAGTTTCACCTTTATATCTTAGAGTGATGACAAGATAGAACTTATTGATCCTAAAGGTTTATTTCTATTTCTTATGACTAAGACAATATATGTACATATACACATATATACAATATATATACACTATATATTATGTATGTGTGTGTGTAAAGTAAGTATAAGGGTATACATATGTTAATACAGTTTTTTTCAGAGGGAAACGTCCAAGAATGGAAGCAGCCTACAGTCAGAGCAGTTCAACAGTCAATGAATCTTTAATGTATGGAATGTGTGAACAGCCCATCCTTGATGGTCTTTCAGTAATATTTAGTTTTGCAATTGAGTTTATTAATTGCTTTACTCATGGAGGAGGTCATCTGTGTTTTACAGTCATATAAATTCATGTGTAGTTCATAGCAAAAACTTTGACTCCTTTACTATATAGTTTTTCTCTGCAAACTAACTATGTTGCATATGTTTCAACACAACATTCTGAGAATCGAAGGACAGAATGAGCGATGGTGAATGAAGCTCAAGAGATGGGTGAGCAGGACCAAGTCACACTCTGGGAGAGAGAGTGATGATATGAAAACACCGTCCTCCTATGACATGTACCCAGGAAAGGGTAAAATATAGCAGATTCAAAAATCATTGATTCTACAACCCATTCCGATCAACTCCGTATAGAAGGCTACTTTTCTGCCTTTGTCTCTTTCTTCGAGTTTTTGTTTTATGTAATTTTGAGACAGGGTTTATATAATGAGCTCTGCAGTCTCAGGTGGGCTCATATTCGCAGCAATCTTCTCACCTCACCTTCTCAAGTTCTTTAATTACAGGCATGAATCATCACAGCTAGATGAAAAATATATTCCTTACAATTGTCTAAAAGAGAAGTTCTATAAACATCACTCCACATAGTTTTCTCTAATATTCATTGTCTTTCTTCAAGGACACTATATAAAGAATTTTCCTGCCGTCGACTTTGCCGGCTGTTCCTCAGGAACTATCAGTCTTGCTTTTTCGTATTTGTCTCTCACTGATATTGGAGTTACCTATTAGGCTACCCAGCCAGGAAGCCCAAAGGTCTTCCCAATATGGAGACCATGAGAACATGAAAGAATGACCAGCTTTTTTTAATGGGGGTTCTCATGATCAAGCTCATGCTTGAATGTCAATTGTGTTACCATCAGAGAGTTACCTCTTCAGCCCTTAAAATTAACTCTTGCTGAAAGAGGTAAGAAGAGTAATTGTCTTTGGGCGATGGCTGCGATTAGTGTAGACTGGCTGTGAAAGGGTTAGTGGGAACTGGGTAAAGTGGTTGAAATTGTCTACATCATGAAGGAAGCATGAGCTATGTGGGTGGCCTCGTTTGTTGGCATACAGATAATCTAGATTTACATCTATACAGTTGAATTGGTGTAAATTCTTAACATTAAATGGAGAATATTCTCAAGAATACACATAAACACAGGAGCACCCTGTTGATGCCTCTATTTATCCATTTATGTGGAGGAACATCCTAGAAAAATTTTTTTTAAAAAAACTAATTAAAATGAAAAAGTTTCTAAACATTGATCTTTGGTGACAGTTCTCTTTAATCCTGCACACTTTTCTGAAACTGACCTATATAGCATGGATAGTGTGCATGCAATTCTTTTCTCTACACATTGTCAAACATGTTATTTTTTTCCTATTAAGGTGTCATGAAATGGACAAAAAGTAAAATTTTTATAAAGAACTCAATAAATACTGATTTATTTATGTTTAGACTGACCTATTTCTGCGTTTCTAAGATAGTTTTGGTTCTCTTTTATCATTAGGGATGCATTAATGTAGAGTCCTGTAAATATCAGGTTCTTACATCAATACAAAAAAATTAACAGTGTGAAACCTAGTGAAAGCCAGGGAGGGTTTTTCAGTAACAGAAAAAAACACATTGTTGTGTATGGGTTGTTCTGCACATTTTCTGAGCTATGTGTTACTGCATTTCTGTCTTTCTCTTAACATGAGGAGTACTGGTAAAATTATATGAACTTTGAAGAAAATAGCACATGAAAAATAAAATTAGTGGATAATAGGCCATGAAACAGAGTAAGAAATAAGATTATAGTGATGTTTGTTATCCATCTCCTGAAAATTCTGCTTCTCATTCCACTGTAAAACCATGCACGTCTCCCAGTGGCACCTTGTGTCACTGAAGCTAATATTGGAGTTAATAATAATGTCTGTCAGAAGCAATATTCAGTCTCTTTCTGATTGACATGGCTGCTTTGAAAACTCAGGAAATACGTAGGGGGAAAAAAGGAAGCTTTTAGTTATCATTAACTTATTTTTCAACTTTAATTAAATTTGCATTATTAGAACTCAGCAAAATATTCAGTACCCACTTTTATAGTTTTTAATATGATATAAATATTTACTTTTTCACATTGACAGGATTAAAGTTTCCACTCTGAGTTTGTATGTGGAAATTCTACTTTTCCATTTATTTTGCTGGAAAAGATTGGTAAATTGTTGAATTCCTTTTTCCTCCAGCTAATTACAAAGATGAGAAACATTTCACCCTTCTTGCAGTGGTGCAGACTTCTTGCCCTTGCCACAACACAGCCAGACTCCTGTTTTTGATTGACTAATAGGGTTCACTGTTTTTCTCATTTCTGACTCTATTGAACTGTGAATACAGTAGATAGAAGGCAAAGGTGATGAACTAGCATGTGTCCAGAACTCCATACCATAAGGACTATCATCAGTCTTCACCAAGTAGTAAAACAAAGATGGTCTAGTAACTGACATTGAGTATTCTGCCTGGGGGTAGAAATAAAAGTTCACAGGTTTTAATTTGAAACAATGTAATGAACCTTAAATAGATAAGCCTAGCGTGAGAGAAGTATTGTGTAAAATGTGTGTTTAGCACAGCACTAGACAGGTGATGCCATGCGTACCTGACAAACACACTACTAAGTGTTATTAAGAGTACTCAAACACCCAGACAATGCATGACAAAGTGTCAATCAATCTGAAATCTAAGAATGAGAGACAAGGGAAATAGAACTGTCAGTTTGTAGGTGTGATGTCCTTGGACACTTTGTCCCCTCAAATGAGGCTCCTGAAAGTGAGTTCTGATTCATTCCTCCCACACCACATATTAACAACATAGAGCAGCAGAGATGTGAGAAACACTGACCTAGGTAATTACTCCCTCACTTAGAATCCAGTGTCACAATAAGTCTTCTACATAGCTCTGCACAGACTATGATGTCAGCATCTACTTACTATTCCCTTCTCTGCTCTCATTGTTTTCATTCTCAGTTACAACTGTACAGTCGTTCAAAGAGATGAGAATAACTCATCCACTGTGTGTTGCAAAAAAGACTGTTACCAGCAATAACTGTGTTTCGTTCCACGTACACCTCTCTTTCTCTCCTGCAAACCTTTACTGTTTTGAATCTTTAACTTAAAAATCATTGTTTCAACATTATCATGAGACTTTAATATTTTATTATAATCATCACTGTGCAAAGAATGTCAAAGGACGATCCTGTCGAATATAGGTTCTCTTTGGTAGTATGCTGCATTTTTTTAATTGAGCTGCTGTCCAAGGTCCTAAACCAAGGTGACATTTTAGCATCAGCAGATTCCTTTAATGAAAGTCTCAGAAGAGTGGTCCTGGATTAGGTCAACTGTATCTGTTGTTTCTATTTAAATTGCATTGAGTTGTATTGGCAAGCTAGAGCAGAAAAACCTCAAGCTGCCACTTACTGTGGTGTCTGATATTTGGAAAATCCAGGAGTCCTGTCACTGAGATGTAATGTAACACTATGGATTAACTTGAAACAGTTTAGAGGGAAAGTACCCATTCACCTGTGAGAAGTTGTTACCTGACACTATAGTGATGATTCAAGGAAGCTTACAGTGTTCATAATATTTGGAATTGTCAGCAAATGGATTCCAAAAGGGCTGCCTTGGCTCACAAGAATATTAATAAGTAGCAAATAAATAGTTCCAAATTAGTTGCTGAGAGAAAATTGCTTTCTGTGCTATTAAGACAGAGAATGTCCTTTGTGGCCAGATATTAATTTTTATTGACATTTATATTATACCTCTGAACATCAGAAAAAAATAAAAATGGAATCAAATCAGGTCAAGCAAATACAAATGAGGAGATATTGCTGAGAACTGTATGAACATCTAAGCATCTAAACTAAAATTAAAAATAAACAGCCCTACCTGTGAATCATGCTGTGGGGGAAAATACAGAGAGGTTATTTAGAAAATCTTGGTGGTAGACAACCAGGGTAACAAAAAGGGTTCAAATTGCTAATTAATTTTGCTTAAAGAGCTTATCAAGTCACAGGAAGGATTTCAGACATTCATAAAGTGGCTTACAATCAATTTCAGAGCCCGGCATATTTGTCTAGAATCAAAGCCCTGTTGCCTTTAGTCGCCGAACAGAACTGGGCACAGCAGGCTATAGCAAGATTGCAGGGAGATATCTGTCTATCATAGTTTGTTTTGTCTTCTCTTTTGTAAGTGACTAAAATATATGTGGGATATAAGATTTGATTTGAAGCAAGTTCTAGTTAGTTGATCACCTTAAATTACAAATTAAAGCTTCATTGCTCCCTTTCTGACCTCTCTGGAAATTCCCTTATTCTTTAAGAGATGTATTTCTCAGGGAATGTCATAGGGATATAGGAGTCCTAGTATTAGAACAAGAGTAGTTTGTTTCTTAGGGGAAAATGTGTATTTTGTCACTTTTGCAAAATGTATTTTCATTAAAACCCAAATAACCATGCTTCTCAAAAGTGAAATAAAGTTTGATGCTTGCTTAGGCACAAAAATCCCTGTTCTCCAAATTATAGGACCTGTGCACCACAATTTTGCTGCTGAGGTTATTGAACATTTTAGGGAGTGTAGATTTGAATCCCCTTTATAGTTTCTGAACAGAAATAAACTTCTCTGGAAAAAAAAAGCAACGTGATTTGGAAAGTTTTTTAAAAAGTGCTAGTTTGCATCTGCAAGGTTATGAGGATGTTTGTAAACTTCATTTTTATGGTCCTGTTCCCTTATTGGGGGGGTGTTATATCCATGCAGTACCTGAGGCATCCCATTTGCTTAAAGGAGGGACCTAGTTCTACCTATATTCTAGGTTTAACTGTCAAACCGAACACTTTTTGTACAGCTCCATGTTCTCATACAATGAGAGTAACATTGCTACATTCTCTGTACATTGTGTTAACAGACACAGCCTTGTGAGCAATAACCATTTTTATGGAAATTTATAGATTAACAACATGGGGAAGTGACTAACCTCTGAAATGATCATCTACTTTCATTTCTATTATACAGGTAAGGTATCCAGGTACAAACTGGGGCCCTGCTTCTCTGGTAATATTGATCTTGCTGTTGCTGGTCATAACTTATGCCAAGTGTCTTTCTCTTCAAAAATAAGCAAAATCAAAACCATACCGTTATACTTCAACCTTTTTGAAAGTGTCTCTTGTGTTGCCTTGTGTTGTCTAGCTGCTTCTGGAAGCAGTACAAACAAAAACAAAGGAAGACTTTAGTCTTCTGCATGTAAATTGAATTCAATACCATGATTCTGAATATTTTTGGTCATTTTTTTTTTTAAGAATGGCAAGGCCACACAAGCCTGAATTTGTCCCTACTATCATTCTGAAGCCTTGGGCTACCCTAATAGTAGGCCTAGCTTTTTTCTCCATCCATCTATCCATACATCCACCCACCTGTCCATCATCAATTCATCCTCTACTCGTCCATTCAAGATAAGCTTACTATGAACAATTTCTCGTATATTTTCATTGAGTGCTTCCAAATAAAATGAATTAACATTACCATGATAACAAAGATGAAACATTTCCTGGACTTAATCATCGGCTGTTCCTATTTCTCATTTACAACATGGTTCAGATGACTGTTTACTGATAAAGATAGCAATCAGAAAGAAAATTACAATTACTAGGGAAGCTTAGGGCATCTGGGGGAAAACAATTATCTAGAGTTTATGGTGCTAAGACTGGACAATAGTGAGCCTATGGCTAAAAAAGCTCAATTAATTGGCAGTTTCATTGAAATTCAAACATGGAGTGAGACGAACGCATCAGATTGTTAAAGTAGTTCCTCAATGATCATGAATAAAATGAATAATATATTGTATAAAGTGCTCAAAATATACATATACTCTTTATTATTCTGTTTTTTTTCTTATGATAGCTCAATGTCTTTAATTTAAATGTGATTGTTATTTCAATGGCTATTTCTAGAAACTTGGTAATTTTCTAGGATAATAACATCTCACAAAAGCAATATACATTAGAGTGGACTTTCATTAAATTTGAGGCATGTCTATCTTAATACTGGATTTTAATAGCTGCATTTACTCTGTGATAGCATACTTCCTGTTCAAAATTCACTTAAAATGTGTTTAAGGAAGTATTTATCTGAATAGAATGGAGCATAATAGTTTTTTCATATAATTAAAAGTACCTTTAAAACATGTATAAATATCAAATTTACTTCTTTTCAAACTGGGTTGTAGAGAGAGCTAAGGAAGTTTCAGAATTAACTAAACTTAGATCCAACCTCTAATTTACATATGTGTATATGTAATAAACTATTTGTTTAATGCTATCACAATGATTAGGTAAATGACCCATTTCTTGTAGTCTAAGGGTGACACTAGTGACAGTTTTTTCCCTTTTTAAAACATCTTTCAACTTGAACAGACATCTAGGATATATCTTGGAGGGAGCACAAGCTACCATAGCCTGCAGGACCCATATTTCTATTGCCCTGTATGTTTTCAGCCGAAGGGGATGGTGATCATGTTACACCACCTTAGTTTAGCTGGATTCACCTTTTCCCTGAGGGATCCCTCATGAAGGCTTCCCTGTGTATCAACATTAGTGAGATTTAAGGTCTGTCCCGACAAGCCAAGGCTCTCTTCTGGATACCACATTTTTCTCTCTTGTTTGAGATTAAGAAAGAACTTTTTAAAAAAAATAATTTGAAATATTTTAAAGAATACTTGTAATAGAAGTCATTTCATGTGGCTAATTGAAAATAAATTTATGTCTGCCTAGTGTATTTGCACACTGAAACGCTGTGAGGAAATACAATAATTAACTGAGTGGAGGGTGGGGAAAGAGTTGTGGCCCTAATCAATCAAATTACCAGAACAGACAAAAGATAGTTAAATCAGAGGAGTGAAGAGAAAGTGCGGTTGTCCCAAAATGCATGATGATCTAGAGCAGTCGTCCCCAAGCTTCCTAACGTTGCTATACTTTAATACAGTTCCTTATGTTATGGTGACCCCCAACCATAAAACGATTTTCATTGCTACTTCATAACTATAATTTTGCTACTGTTTTGAATTGCAGCATAAACATCTGATATGCAGGCTATCTGAAATGCAGTCCCAGTAAAAGGACCGTTCAACCCCCAAGACATCGTAGTGGCCAACAGGTTGAAACATGCTGTCCTAGATGAAGGTCAAGACTACCCGCAGCTTGTCCAGCAGCTGCATACACTGAGAGCAGCTCAGCAAGGAAACAAATAATAGATTTCTTGGGTTGCTTCTGGGCTGATATAAGAAGGAATTGAATGATAGGAAATCAATATAATGGACAAACTGTTTCTTTTCTAACTTTGTTGATGGTTCATCAATAGAGACTAGATGAGAAAAATCATTAGATCAGGTCAGATTTATTTTGGATAAGTCCTCAAGTGAAGGAATGCCCAGGTGGCCTGCACGTGACTGTAAAAGAAGGTCATTTTCAGATGAACTCCTCAGGAATGTGTGTCTGTGCCTCTAAATCTAAACACAAGTCTGTTCAATATGTGTATTTATGTATGTGTATCTGAGCAATGCCTTTAGCTTCCAGTTAAGCTTTTATTCTGCAACTCATTAGCTTGTATTCAGTGACACAGAGCTTCATATAGCATCCAGATGTGCTGATCTGCAATGAACTTACTTTAACCCTTGTTTAAAAAAAGAAACACAATAGGTGGAATATACTTGAATAGAAACAAAAAGCAAAGAAAACAGGAAATGTTTTATATCCTATTGAGTGTTCAGACATCCACTGGATTTTTTTTTCTATTTTAATTTTTATTTTATATATTTTACAAACTAACCAGTTTCCCTTCCCCTCTCTTTTTCCTTCCCCTCATCTTTCCCATCTACCCCCTCTGCATTCACTCCTCCTCCACCTCCATTCAGAAAGGGACAGGCCGCCCATGGGCTTGCCCAAAGCATGGTACATCAAGTTGAGCAAGCACTGATTACCTGGCAGGGCCAGGTAATCCAGCATGGAGAACAGGTTACTAAAAGCCAAATAAGCACCAGGGAGAGATCCTGCTCTCACTGTTAGAAGCTTTGCTAAGAGACCAAGCTACATGATTGTCCCATACATAAAGAGGGCCTATGTTGGTTCCAGTAAGGCTGCCTGACTGTTGGTCCAGCATCTGTGAGCTCCTGAAATCTCAGGTCAGCTGCCTCTATGGTTTTCCCCTTCATGACCTCCTGGTTGGTATAATCTTTCCTTCCTTTCCTCCTCAAGATTCTTAGAGCTCAGCATAGTGCTTGTCTGTGGATCTCCAAAATATTTAAATAACTCAAGAAACTAAACAACAATATACCAAATAATTCAGTTAAAAATGAATTATTTTTAATACAGATCTAGGCATAGAGTTCTCAATAGAAGAATCTGAAATGGCTGAAACCCACTTAAGGAATTGCTTAACATCTTCAGTCATCAGGTAAATGCAAATCAAAATGACTCTGAGATTCCTCCTTAGAGCTTTCAAATAGATAACATCAAAAACACTGGTGACAGCTTATGTTGGAGAGGATGTGGAGTAAGGGAAACAGTTCTCCACTTCTAGTGGCAGTGAAACCTGCCCAGCCATTTTAGAAATTGGTAAGGCAGTATCTTAAAATTGGAACTCAATCTCCCTCAAGACCCAGTTATACCAATTTTCAGCATATACCCAATGGATACCACAAGGACACATGCTCAACTCTTTTCATAGCAGCATCATTAATAATAACCAGAACCTGGGAACAACCTAGATGTACCTCAACTGTAGAATGGATAAGCAAAATGCGGTACATTTACACAATGTAGTACTACTCTGCTGGAAAAAAAAAAGATGACCTAATGAAATTTATAGGCAAAGATATGTAACTAGAAAAAAATGTCATTCAGAGTGAGGTAACCCAGACCCAGAAAGACAGTCATAATATGTACTTACTTATACATTAGGTTATTAGGAATAAAACATAGAATAACCAACCTACAATTCACAACCTCAGAGAGGTTAGATAACAAGGAGGGCCCAACTAGAGATGGATGCATGGATTTCCTTGGGATGGGGAAGTAAAAAAGATCTTTTGGTAAAGTGTGGGGTTGGGGAAATAGAGAAATATAAACTAGAAGGAGCAGGTTAGGTGGGCAGAGTGTGGGAGGCAGGGTGGAGGTAGAATGGAATGGTAACAAAAGAGATGTCTTAATGGGGGGACATTTGTGGTATAGGGATAAACCAGGTGCCAGAGAAACCCCCAGGAACCTGCAAGGATGACTCCAAATAAGACCCTTAACAATGGTGAAAAGGGTGCCTGAACTGGCCATCTGCTGTAAGCTGATGGATGGTTTTCCTAATTGTCATCAAAGATACTCCATCCAGTCCATTGGATTTCTGTATTTAACAGGTTTTCTCAATACAGATCATCAACATCTCCTTTTCTATTTGTATTTAAAAGTGGAGACATGTATTCCACTGCCTATCAATGTGCTCAGACCAGATACTTGTTCATTAAAACCAATAAAGTTGTCATAATGTACACACTAATCTTTCGCCAACCTATCCTTTCCTTTAACTCCTGACCCCCACCTACAGTGTACACCAATAGTCTGTTGCCTTACCATTCTTCTTTGGATTTTATCTCATCAAGTTACTCTCTGAAAAATTTCTCATAGTTGATACATATTTTAATAGCTTACTAATAATTCTTAATACAGTTTCACCACAAAATATTTCAGCAAGTGACAGCCTTAAACTTAACAAAGGAATTCCTGCCTCAAGGTTCTAATAAAAACTCCTTTAAATTATTATAAATAAAAACCTGTAAGTTGTATTCATAGTTTCTTGAGTATCTCCACAAGTTTTGTGAATCAGATTCACCAAAAGCCTAGCTTGGACCATGTTCAAGAGTACATTGTCTTAAATGTCACTTTCCCATTGTTTCCCATGATTGTACGCTTAATTTAATAATCATTATCTGAAGCTGTCATCATAAAATAGCATGGGGTTGGTGAGTTGCACGCTGGACATTTATTTTCTCATATTTACAACAAGAAAGTCAAGCTCAAGCTGATTGTAGATCTGGTCACATCAGAGAATTTTTCATGCCAGATCCTTTCTCAGTACATGTCACTCAACATATCCAGCGTTTTCTGATAAGGACATCACCAGCTTGGATTTGAGACTACACTTAAGACCTCATTAGGTGTATTCACCTCTTTGAAGAGCCTTTTTTGATTGTTTACTAGAATCTTAAAAATTCAGAGTGTTACAGTTCAGCAGATGACCATTATGGATCTGATAGAAACATGTTAAAAGAAGTAGAATATGATACATAACCAGATGGTCTAGAATGAACAGCCTTTGTCATTTGTTACTTTTTAATTCAATTAAAGTATTGATGTGTGCACATGCATCTCCCCTCCCCTATCCATTGCAGTTATTCCTCAGGGGAAAACCTCACTCACAGTATTGGCTATTACTAGAAGATACCTGTGTGAAGAGACTTTCTCCCTTCCAGAAGGGAGCTTAATATGATCAGGAAGACAAGGATCACAAACCCAACACTACTATACCTTATAAGATATTTAACCTTGAAAAGAATGCTTATTTAGTCTACAAAATATTGATATGGGAGTCCCATCTGTGTGTTGTGATTACCATTAATGAATAAAGAAACTGCTTGGCCTGTTGATAGGGCAGAACTTAGGTAGGCAGAGAGAACTGAACTAAATGCTGGGAGAAAGAAGGGCATAGTCAGGGAGATGCCATGGAGCCACCAGAGACAGACACTGGGAATTTTTCCCAGTAAGATACATCCTCGTGGCAATACACAGATTAATGGAGATGGGTTAAATAAAGATATAAGAGTTAGCCAATAACAAGTTAGAGCTAATGGGCCAAGCAGTAATTTAATTAATACAGTTTCTGTGTGATTATTTCGATTCTGGACAGCCCAAGATGAACAAGTAGCCTCCTTACAACAAAATATCCACAAGGGCATCAGTTGAACTCATTTCTCCTTTACCCACCCAGCCCAATTTCCTTCACATTGAGGCTCTGAAAGTTGCTTAAATTAACACTAGCGTGGCACCTAAAAAGCATTCCTTTTCAACATTTCAGAACTGCTGACTGAAGCAACATCACGTAGATACAAATGCGACGTAAAAATCTCTGGCAGGCATTAGAGGATTTGCACTTTCTAATTTAATATTTTTAGCATGTAATTTAAACACCTGGAACAAAGACCTGTCACTTGGTGGGGTCTTAATGAATGCCTGTTAATTGATTAAGCATTCATCTCTTGTGCGTCCCTGGCAGACTGCATTTATCTTTGTCAGCACTCACGGTGATGCACAATCATCACACTTTCCATTTGTCTCCCAACCAGTTCCTTGCATTCACTTCTGTGTCCACAGGACGTCACAAACACTTGGCACATGGTAGGTAAAAGATGAGTGTTTCGTGATCAAAAGATTCAAAGATTTTAGCAGTGATGCGGATATCGCTGGTTCCCATGGTAACACATATGCGGAAAGTATCCATGTCTCTAGAAACTTCCTGATCTTTTATTTCATGACCCATGTCTCTTGAGAAGGTATAATTCTAATATTGAGGATAGTCTCCAAGAACTCAAAATTCCCCCCAAATAATAAAGAATGTTATGTATAAATCCACGATACAGTGTAGACAGTTGGGTTGCACCCTTTCCTGGAAGGAGTTTGATGGCTGAATTAAGAATAGAACTTAAGAATAGGAATTAAGACATAGGAAAGCTCTTATGTCTTATTATTAGATATTTTCTTACAATCACTAAAGAGGTTTGCTTCGCTGAAGTCTAGTGACGTTGTGTAGAAGAAACAGTGAGGAATAATCCACACCAATGAAGATTCTAGAAGGAAATGAAACAGTTCCATCATCAATTAGGTTGCACTGATTTTTCTTAGGACTTGCACACCCTCACCCTAAAATTGGTTGTTTATACATGTTTAATCATTTCCCACAACTGTTTGCTTGTCAGTAATTTGGTAGTTTTATCCCCTACTGATCAGGGAGAGGAAATGAAAAAGAAATTTGAGCTACATTGTGCAGAGAATAGCTTCATCTTTAAAGGTGTGGTGATAAAAAAAATATTTGGGGTCTAATATAAGGAAAAGAAGTTATCAACAGATTGCAATATTATGAGATTTTAAGCAATTCCGAAGATTATAGTGTGTATACACAGTTTAAAATATATGTTCCTTATTATTTTTCATTTTAACATAATAAGAATTCTTATAATAAATCTGTTTTAAAATAACATCAAATAATTGGAAAAATTATACTTGCAATATTAAGATTTCTTGGATTTCTATGCTGAAATGTTTTTTCTCTTGCATAACGGATCTAGAGGTAGCTAGAATTCTTTTCAGTAAGAAATGAAACACGAAGTATAGAGAGTTAATTTTGCACAACGCTGCTAGAGGATTGGAAACAAGTAACATGTAGCATTTCTTTCTGGTCTGTCATTACTGCATGACCATAGACAGTTTGATTGAACTCAGATTGTGTTTGCTTAGAGTTTATTACTTGCCTAACACAGTGAGAGTACTGAAAGAATAAAGATGAGATGGGTGATGAATCTTTCCTGTGTTCGTTCTTAAAGGATACAAGCATCTTACAGCACAGAGAACAAAATCTAGGCAGACGGTAAAGCCCGAACAATAGGAAGTCTTGAAACTGTTTAACTTTGAGAAATTCCTAATTTTCCCCACATTGCTGGGGCAAAATGGGTATTCACAGAAAATAAAAGGTAGCATGTGATAATTATGACTGCACCACAATAAAGAGGTGGAGCATGATGGGGCCTTGAGATTTTCTCCAGGGGTTTTAGACTTTCTTTCCACAAACTAGCCTGTTTCAGAATGAGTTCATAAAGAAGTTGCTAATTATTTCTAAGTATATACTTAGTCCTTTTGTTTAATCCAAACAGTTTTTTTTCAACTTTTCTAATTGTAAAGTTTCAAATTGTACTACTAAAGAAAACCCCTCCTGCTAAACTAAGTGAGTTTAGGACAGTATATATAAGGCATTGAATGTCATTATTGAAAGGCTTTTATGGCTTTATTAAGTACTTTCACATTCATTTTTATGAAATACCTTAGAGAAATGACTTAGAAGGTGAAGTATATTTTAACTCATGGTTTAAAGGAATTCCAGTCTACAAATCAGAAGTAGCAGCAGGTCATCTCAGTCCATCTTAATAGACTTGGGAAATTGTCAATTTTCACATGGTAGGACCCAGTGACAGACAACACTGGCCAGAGCAAAAATGTATGTAATGTTCCAGATCATCACCCAGCAAACTTCTCCTACTGAGGACATAGTTTCTAAAGCTTCCAAAAATAGTGGTGGAACCATGTGCAAAACGCATGAACCTGCAGAGGATATTGATTCAACACACAACTGTCGACGTGTATTTTATGGACATAAAATATCACAAATAACTCAATGGAAGTGTGATAACCATGGACGAACACTGATAAACAGAGTCTGTAGTCAAATGAATGTGCATTTCAGTCTGGGTGTCAAGCCTCTCTGATGAGCCCTTGGAAACAGATACTCAAGATCTTTAAGCCTTAGTAACCTATCTGTGAATAAAGAGAACATTTTAAGTTTATGAGTTCCACCTTTAAAACAACTTGTAGCATATTGACGTAGGAGGGTCATCTGTCTATGTTGTACCTTCATTGGTTAATAAAGAGACTGCCTTGGCCTTTTAATAGGGCAGAAAATTAGGTGGGCAGAGTAGACAGATCAGAATGCTGGGAAGAAGACAATGAGGCAGACACCCTGCTTCTCCTACCCAAGATGGATGGTGGTTAAAATCTTCCCGGTAAGCCACCACTTCATGGTTGTACAGAGATTATTAGAAATGGGTTAATCAAGATGTGAGAGTAGCCAATAAGAGGCTAGAACTAATGGGCCAGGCAGTGTTTAAATGAATACAGTTTTTGTGTTGTTATTTCGAGTGTAAAGCTAGCTGTGCAGGAGCCAGGCAGGACAAAAAGCAGTCCTGCTCGCCTCATCGCTACAGCATATGGCAATTCTAGAATCATTCCACATGTAGGCTTGGACAAAGACTAGGGGGGATTAATGCAAGAATTGCTACAGTAGTAGCCTAAGTGCTACAGGTTGGACCAATGAATTGAGTGAGATAAAAGCATCTATTGAGTGCTACCACTTTGTAGTGATAGAAGTAGCTTCCAAATTTGTCCAGATCAGGAGGTTTCTGTGACACAAAATATTCGGAACTGATAAGTCACTTTTTTTAAGATTCTCAGCTAATGAACAGACCAACGTGATATTTGTACCTAGAATCTTGTGATTGTAGAAGGAAGTAATTACAATATTCATGATGATGACCATCATGTGAAATTTCTTGGGGCATTACTGACACAATTAATTTACCAGATGACACATCTTTAGAAATGTTGTTTCTCTGGAGAATGTATATGTGTGTGTGTGTATATATGTGTGGTGTATATGTATGTATATATACATATTTATTGATATATGTGATTAAACAGTCATCTGTGTAAGAAATGTAAGTAAGTGTATGAGTTGGTTATGAACAAAATGTTTTGCCTCTTTTCTCTATTACAAGGACTCTACAAGATATTATTTAAAAACTGGAGGCACCAAATGGATGAATTTTTATCCTTTGAGCTCAGACCATCAGATGAATAGCAAATAAGTAGCTGAAATAAGAATCTGAATGTCATCTAACACCCTGTGCTAGAGATGCATCTCATTACATCAGAGAGTGGCTGGTAACATAGCAAGTTGTGAATAGATGTTAGAAGATTTTTGGTGAGAAGAGAACAATTCTGGGACAACAGTGGTGGCAGGGACATGTCATCAAGTGATGCCTCCAGTATCCAGCCAGAGAAGATGGCTAAGCTGCTTTCTAACAAGAAAGATAAAGGACAGACTTTATATGCATTATGCATGCTATACTACACATTGGGAATGAGAGGCAAGGCTCCAGCAAGGGACCAGTGGGGAGCAAGCACTAATTGAACTTAGGCAGCTCTCCTAGGGCTTTAAGAAAAGTTGAAACTCTTAAAGTTCAAATTTAAGAACCTGGAGGGTTTGGGGAGCAGTGTCTGATAAAATGAGCTAGGTAACAAAAGTATTTGAGTAAGAAGGCACTTCAAAATAATGTGTAGTGTGGGAAGCTGATCTTCTAAGCTTGAGGAGTTGAGAGACTGCTTCATAATATACTGTTGGAATAAGAGAAAGACTAGTAAATGAAACAGAGCAGGACACAATGGCTTCAGCTTCCAAGGCCTCAGCACAAGTCATTTTACTTTCAAAGCTATCCCTGACCTAGGCATTAATGGAAATAAGTCACAAATGCATCATGGCTCTGGACAACCCTTTGAGCTCACCATTTTTCCCCTGCTTCTTATTAAAATCGACTACTGTTTTTGGCTTTTCTTTGTATTTGAGCCCTGAATGTCTGCCACTAATACGTGTAAAATCTCTCAGCTGAATCACCAGATAATTGGCATCTGTTGAGGTATCAGGAAAATATTAAGGAGGAAATGATGAAAACAGATAAAATTGGAGAGGCCACCCCAGACACATGTATAATGAGAGATTTTCTTGCATCAGATTGTGTCAGGCATACTTGAGAAAAATACATATGAAAAGAAGCTGGTATTTGAAAGCTGGATTCAGCAGAACCAGCTAATATTCACATGATCAAAGCAAGTTAGGCCCTCGGCCTCCCTCCTGGGCCCCGGGCTTCTGTCCTTGGCATCCCCTGCAATCCTTTGTGGAAGATGCTACATTTGGGGTGCTTGTTTGAGATGAAGTGGCTCTGGTTGAGTTCTCTGCCCGCAGGATTCATTTCAAAAAGCTCAAGACAGGGATTGGTGTGTGGGTGTTGAATGAAAGGACTTCAAAATTAAAAATAATATTCATCTAAAACTCAAAAAATGAAGTGAAAATCCAATGTGACCTGGCACACATCCAGAATGGATTTTTCTCTCTGTACCAAGAGCAATGCAAATCGTTTCGAAGTCAAATGCTGAACCCATGAAAGCTTTTAATTTCACATGAAAGAGAATCACCTATAATAATTGTTATTAATACCTAAAAGCAGACTAAGATGAGCCATAGATTAACCATTGCTGTTTAATTTAGCACCCTAGAGGGGAAAACACCATGCAATTATGCTTAATCACCAAACAGTGTCACATATTAGTCTTCCCTTGTTGTCTCTGCAACAGCATGCAAAGTCTGTGGTAAGTGCACTCTCATAACACCAGGAATATATCACAGTCCTGTAGCCTGTCTTGAGGTTGGAAATGTTAACTACTTATTCTACACCTTAATGTGTTAGAGTCTGAATGCTAAGATGACTTTTCCTGAAATCATGGAATTGTCCTTGTTGGGGGACATATAAGAATCACTGAGGAGTCCTCAGTACCGATGTTGAAAACGTCCTGTTTATCCAATTATATACAAGCAGATTAACCTTTCCTTTTGTGTTGTAATTATTGCACAAAATGGCAAGGTTCACCTGGTGAGACTGTGGCATTCTTTAATGAGCTCACTTACATAAAGTCTTTGATTAAAGCAGAAAACAAGAGAAATGGGAGCCATTAACCCAACTTGAACAGAAAAAAAAAAAAAAACAACAAACAACAACAAAAAAAAGCAACCATTTGAGTCCGCTGAAAGTAGAGAGGTGAGAATGCTGTCCTGGGCGTAGCTCCTGGTGGCCTATTTCTGCAAACAGTATTTTATCTCTGGTCTCACATCTTCCTCCTGGATTAGGACAATCACTCTGGAACTGGTCATTTTGTGTCTTGATTTTTTCCCCTTTCATGTGCAAATCCCTCCCCATCAATAGCTGAAAAATTCTATTGAGCACTTTTGCTCAAAAGACTTCTAAAACCCCCAGCCTAATATGTACCTACTTTAGCTCATCTAATCATCAACACAATTCTTGCAGGGAGCCCTGGGGAATCTATAAAGGGAGGGCATACTCCAGGGGCATATATCTTAACAATGATCGTGTTGAGACATAAAGGCACACACTGCAGTGAAGGATATGAGGAAGGCATGCATGATTCTCCTGGCGCATCTCAGAGGAGTCTCAGAGAAGGAGATCTGCAGGGCTGCTCAGAAAGTCTTTGGAGTTTACTATCTAGAAAAATAAGTGGATGCTATGACCAAAACCAGGGTGTGCCCATGGCTTAACCCTCCACACATAGAATGGAGAATATTGTGCAAAGAATATTACTACTGAGAAAACATGAACATTTAGATGGGGCCTCAATGGGAGAAGAGCCATGTTAGCAAGATGAATGTCTAGAGTGGTTTGGATAATGCATTAAGTCTGGATGTGGGGGCAGTAATAAAAGCGGCCAGAGTTCAAAAAACACTTAACAAGGACATGAGCAGTGCTTGTCTGTTCAGATACCAATTAGGAAAAATATCAATACAACTGATATTAGAGTTTAAGAAATTTGGAGAAATATGAAGAGACATGGTGTCATTCTAGCAGTGTATTAACAGAGAGACGTTGTCAGGGGAAGAGATCAAGAGTCAGTTCTTAGGAACACTTCTTAAGGACCTTGTCAGATTCTCTCCCCCTTTTCATTCAGTAGTTCAAATGGAAGCCATAGTTCCCTGAGAAATTTCTGTTTCCTTTTGGATTCAATCTCAAGTTCTCTTTAAATGCAATCATACCTTCTCTATCTGTTGCTTGTAGTTTCATGTCCGAACCATTCAAGCGTCTTTCAGGTATAAATCTGCACATAATGGCAGTTCAGGAGCCAGTCATTGTCTTACATGTCAGAACCATGTAACATCATAACACATTTGTTTCCTTTAACACATTATAAAATGTGGTTCCAGTGTCTCATATGAAAGTTGGTTGTTGTTTTGGCTTTGGTTTTAGTTTTTTTTTAACTTTCCTTTTGTAGAATTATGAGCAGTAGAACAGTGGAGGTAATCTTTTCATAGTTTCTAATAAGACCTCAAAGTGTTTGCAAAAATCAAATATCTAACAATTTCAGCTTCTCTTGGTGGTACTATAATCTTCACCATGTGTCTTGAACTTTGACCCCTTTCTATTATTCTCCTAGGTCACATGAGTATCAGATTTCAAAGAAGTGAATCTGAGCATCAAAATGAAACCCCTCCTCTGTTCATTTCTTTCAATAAATGACAGTTACATGCTCTGTGATCAGTGCTGTTCAAAGCACTATCGCGACAGATTGAACAACGTACACAAGGCACGTGCTGCCAGAGTTTACAGTACACTAGTGAGACCTTTGTCAGCAAAGAGTAGTTTCTCTCAGGGATATGACTATAATATTCAAGTATTATTGAAATGACACCTTACCAATTCTTTGTGTTTTGAAATGTGAATAGAAATTTAATAAACTTTTCCTTCAAAAGCTGTAGCCTTATCAGAAATCTAGTGGGCTGGCAGACTTCAGGTTGCAGGTGTATTTATTTGTGTTTATTCAGCAACATGTAATGTTCTTTCTACTTCTTCTTTCACTAAAAATAAAACCTGAGTATGAACCTCAGCAGTACAGTTCTTCAATATCATGTCTTTTGGGTTGATTTTTTTTCATTTTCCTAACATATTCCTAGAACAAATAAATAAAGGATCTGATATCAAAGCAACATATACCAGAGACAAGGACACATTTTATTTAGCCTGCTGATAATGTCATGTTTGCTTGAGTTTTGCTATCTCTAATGTCCCAACTTTCTTTTTCTGTATGTCATGCTTTTAGTCGGTGACAAAGTTCAAAGTACAACCGACATCCATTCTTGCAATTCTCCGGTAGGGAGGGTTTGTGAAACTTGCCATTACTGAGTGCATGCTCCACAGCAAGCGCTATGCACTAGAGAATTGCAAAACATCTCTAAGACAGAACTCTGTTGGAAAGCCATGTTATCTCTCTAGAGGTCATCTGTAGTGGCATGAGAGTACAGGGCACACAAAATAGTCAACTCTTTTTTTATTTCAGTTTCAATAAAATGTAACAAACTATGCATAACACAAGAATTTAATTAATCAGATAATCATAATCCAAAATTTACTTTTGAGAGCTTAGAGGCATCAAATCATTAACTTAAAAATTAGATTTGTAAATTGTATGACTATTAAACATATCTATCCAATAGAACTGGAACGATACATTCTGGGAGTTTCTTTTTACTTTACTCACGGTTGTTTACCCCAGTGCATAGGCCAATCACAGATGGGAACTGAAAATAATGCTAGAGTCACATCTCTACCAAGCAGAGGCTTTGAGGTTGGTGCCTGAAAATCGCTAATTTCTAAGATCTCCCTGATGGTTCTGATGTCTGACCATTTGGAAAGCAGTTGCTTTTCTCTTTTACTGATAATGGCAATGATTAGATTATATTTATTCTTGTGGCTTGATTAGAATTATGGAAGGAAATAAAAAGAAGGGAGAATAAGAGAATAAAGTAAATTATTTAAATTATAATCAACAAATTTTCTACTTTGTTTTTAGCATTCTGCGACTCAGTGTCCCTCAAAGTGTACATTTAGAAAAAACACTTGCATCAAGATAACTCTATGTTCTACTTGGAAATATGTCTCTCTCTCTCTTTAAGTATGTGTGTGTGCTTGTGCATATATATATATATATATATATATAACAAATAAATCTATATATTCATATAGTAATATATGCATATATATTTATTAGTATATTTATATAATATATACAATATATTATATATCTACATGTATATAGAAATAGTTTGTAATAGTAGCAATAACTATAGCAGCATACAACTACTGTATTTGAAAAAAATAAGGGGCCCCTTTTCTCCCAAGCTTTAGGCATCATTGCAAGAAAGAGTGCAAGAGTTTGAAATAGTGGATTTCTTTGATGAAAATTAGTTCGAAAGACATGAATGTCATACAAGTGAATCTACAGCATCTTTGCCTGCAGACACAAGACCTGTGCAAGATCAAACCATCCCAGTTTCCACAATCGGTGAGGGAGGGGCTCAGAATGTATCCTGCAACAAATAAAATGTGCATATTTATTGTATATTTTAGTTCCCAATGGGCACAGTCACGAGTTGCCACATGGAGGCTTTCACTAATCATGGAAATAAAGCTATTAATTGAAGCTTAAAGATGACATTTGGGTTAAATAACTGGCAAAATCTGTCCGAAATCAAAAACAGAGTTAACATTTTGTGGTGAGCGGGGAAGTCTTAATTAAATGTGGAAGGATCACACAAAGTCCTGAGTGAAAGTACATTATTGACAAGGACAAATGGCTCAGATCTATGAGAACTGGCAGTCTTCCTGCCCTATGTGTGGATACTGGCAATGTGTACAAAACCTATTAACTGCAGCTCCTGCCTCTTGGAAGCTTACAGCCTGATGCTGATTGCCTATAGGCACCTCCTTTGCTGCGTGTGATAAAGGTGTTAAGCTTCTAGGTTGTGGCATTGTTGGTGCCAATGCACCCCCTGCGTCCAACTTTTCTTTATTTGTGTCTGTTGCTTCTTCACATCCATCACCACCTAGTCAGGTTGCTGGAACCATGCTGTAGTCCATGTGACAGCACTTTGTAAGACTATATATAGTATATAGTCCATTGTCTCACTTGGAAAATGACTTAGCTTTCCACCATCCAAATTTGCTATTCCCCGGGCCAAGTTTTCAGACATCTCCAATATCAGATGCAGGATTCATCACTCTCTGTGGCTAGACAGATGAGTGAGAAAGCAAAGCCTGCTTTGTCTTGATACTGACAGGACAAGTTCCAGTAGAGGTATGTCTTGAAAGATTTTTTTAAAAACATGCTTTCCCAACAACATTTTTTAAATGATTGAATGTGCTAAGGAATGCAAGCACAAAGTGAAGATTTTTTCCATAACCTCTGGCCTTTCAGCCTTTCTCCAGAGCAGCAGTGCGTGGACTTACAAGAAATATATTACAGCTACTCCTCACTTGACTGTCCAACTCAAGCGGAGGGTTCTCTGTATAACTACAGAGGCCTGAAGGACCTAGACAGCAGACATATACAAGTCAGTACAAGACAATCCTTCTCTCAAATCAACTGAATATATTGTGTTCTCATAGGTGTCTCTTTACACTTATTTCTCAATACTTCTTCATGCAGTCCAATATTTTTTTCAGAAATAAATTTTATACCATACACATATGTAAGTATGATATGAAAACAATCAATGCTATAATTAGTACCTTTCTCCCGAACATTTACAGAGAGTGTAAATGAGGTTGATTCTGATAACAACCTTGTATCTGTGAGACAGGGCACCTGCATTAACGTTTGGTTTGCACACCATTAGCTAACTGACCAGCTAATACACATTTGTTTTAAAGCTGGAGTGCTCATGGTCACAAATTTTATGCTGGTAGTGGTGTTTATTTTTAAATGACTAACATGAAGCAGGAAGGAAGTATGTGACTTTATCAGCTGTAGACTTTTAACTCTGGCAAAACAGAAAAAAATAAAATGTTTCTTTCTAAATAGAGGGACAAAATAATATGTGTAGTGATTAACAAGTCTAATTACCAAAATGAAAAACAGAACGTTATATGCTTATCTATTTAATTATTTAAAAGCTGTCCTGTAATAAAGTATTGGCCCAAGCCAGAACAACCATGATAATCATTATATTTTTAAATAAAGACAGATGTCAAACACACAAAAGGTTATCATATGTTTGTTTTACTGATATATATATATATATATATATATATATATATATATATATATATATATATATTTCCTTCTCCATCCTTGGATTATCATCCACATATGATAGCTGTAACCTATCTGACTCTGTCAGTTGTGACTAAGCCAAGTTATACTTATATATCTCCTAGTGTGCCATTATAATTGAAACTCTATGGCTTAATTATGTCAACGGAATTCCAGTTCATCTGCCGAGGAGGAGAGTGAAGCATTAATTGCCTTCTAAAGTTTCCGAACACAATGACATAGCCTGCCTGCATGGCTATTACGTTTTTAGTAAGAGAGTCTGTGATAGAGCTGTTCTGAGCTACAAGTTACTGCCCCAGAATGGTGCCCTGAAACACCAGCATGAAGATGAAATTCTTAATTAAAAGATAATGTGAAAAAGTTTGAAGCAGGGAAGAGTAAAAGGTTGTGGAATTATTTACTCAGTAATTAAAGCAGCTGATGCAATTTGTTTTCATAATGACAGCTTGATGATTTCATGTAATTATTTTCATGATTATGTTGAGTATTTATATTTGTATTTTAAATATTAAATTAAGCATCCCACACTCATTACTAAATTATTTTGACAATATTGCACTTTATTTCCTGCTTACTCCTCGTTGCAATATCCTTTTCTGACTGAGCACAGTCTTTTAAAAATGTAAAATGTGGAAAAAAAGTACTGTAAATTTACATCTAGAGTACTTATACAAGTAGACTTTGAGTTGGGTGTTTCTTTCCTAAAACTATCTATATGAAAGAACATTTTGAATACTGAATATATTGAAACAAAGTTTTAAGATTTTGTAAGTAAGATTATTTTACACTGTGTAAATTCAAGTTTATATTTCAATTCAGAAATAGAATTGTCCTCCACAGCCAGGGGGCGCCATTGCACACCTTTAATCACAGCACTTAGGAGGGAGAGGCAAGCTGATCTCAGTGAGTTCTAGGCCAGCCTCGTCTACAAGAGCTAGTTCAGGGACAAGCAACTTAGTTACAGAGATACCCTGTCTCAGAAAAAAATAAGATTTCATCCATAAAATGAAGCTATGCTACATTGCAAAATAAGTGAAAGAAGAGGTGACAGCTAGTTTTACTGTGAACTTGGCCATATTTGCTATCTTTTTAGCAGACCTTGTCTCTCAGCTTTGTTATTGTTGTGATTTAGGACTTTAGATTTTTTTTTCAATTTTTCATGGTATTGCATTTATTAAGGGGATGTAGGTGTCTTGTTATTATTAATATTGAGAAGTTTGCTACTGCTCAAGACACTGGCTTTTGTTGGTCATAACATCTTCATGAAATGTGAACGAAATTTGGTTAAAGTCATAACTCCACATTTATGAAGTGTCTTCATAATGACCGTTCCTATCACCTCCACATTTTAGTTTCCTAAGGTTTGAAAGCAGCGATAAAAATACAAATCTCACTGTGGAGAAGGACATTAATCAGAGGATGCTTTTAATATTGTCACAATATTGCAATGATTCTTTATTTTCTAAATTCTTCTGTTATACAATACACCCCAACCACAGGAGTAAGAGGAAAATGCAATGACTCTTTTTTAAAGATTAAGCATCTTCTGCATTAGATTTCAGGAAGTTTCCCAAGGGGACAGAGGAAAGCTGGTCTTTTTTTTTTTTCTGCCTCAATATAAAAACAGTAAATTCCCACATCAGGCACCAGAAACATGCCAGTTTTAGTTTTACTTCTTATGCACCTTTTAAAGGAAAGGATCCAGCATAAAGCTGAGGGAGGTTAAGTGGTAAATAGAATAACTGTAGAAAATTATACTCAGTGGGGATAAGTGTGGAGAAAAATAAATTACTCACAAAAAAAAATCCTATGCATGGTGCAAATTAACAATGCCCTGTTTCTCAGGGACAGGCATTCCACAGTGAGGCAGTGCTGCCATTAAATAATCAAACATCATTTTTTAAAGTATTGCTGACTGAAAAATTTAGAGTAAAGTTATTTCAATTATTTAGTCACTTGAAGAGAGACATGGGGGATTAAAGGAATGCTCTCAAAAGGATCAGCAAAGGTGATTAGCCCACAGAATAGTCCTCAGCAAGAAAAATGAAGGATAGAAGAAAGTAGCCAGCTGCAGGGAAATGCACCCTGGGAAAAAAAGTAGCAAGATGCTTCCCCCACCCATTATCACCTAAAGAAATAACAAGATGTGTTTCCTACCCATTGTCAGTCACCTAATGTCGCCTTTCCTGTTCCAGACTGGGGAGAATGACATATCTCACACATTGTTCCCCACAGATGGCTAAAAGAAGGATTGTTCTGTCCTCCTCTCTGTCTCATCTCATCTCTCTGTCTCTCTTCTTTCCTTCTCATACAATCAAAAATTAATAAGACCGAATTTTCCAGAATGCCATTCTGAGAATTTCATAGTAATGTAGACTCAAAAACAGCACTTAGTCAAAGTGAATGATTTCAAAGTCCAGAATCAATCAGTACCCATGGAATTTAATTCCCTATATCTATAAAATATCAATGAGAATATGATGGTTGTCGCCAGTGAAGGCAATTCTTCATTGATATGCTAGACGCTTTTAGGCCATAGCTCTGAACATTAACTCTCTGGCTGTTTGCTGTAATCTGGCTAAACCGAGAGCAGGCTCAATTGCAGTCCTAGAGGACAGGAAGTAATCTTTATCCAGGCCCTTCTGATTGTCATCTCTAATGACACTTATCTGAGATCTGATCATCCCCCAAATCCTACACTGGGAGGATGATGGAAGGGACAATCAGAAAGCTCCATGCCAGATAAAGAAATTGTGGTGCACCGAGGTATTCCAAAAGGAAGAAGCCATTGGTGGAAACTTGGTAGGCAGCAGAGAATGTCCCACTCCACAGCTTTGTACTAGACTCAGTACTTACACAGCCTTCTTCAAGCTAGTAGTACAGTACTGGAGAGCATTGGAACCAATTGCACAGTACTGGGCCTAGCTGCCCTTCAGTGGGTCCAACTGCACAGTCCTTAGACCAGTTCCATACTATTGAAACCAGCTGCATAGTTTTGGGACGAGTTGCATAGCCCTGGGAGCAGCTGCACATCTCTAGGACCAGCCCAGCTGCAGAACACTTGGACGAGCTGCACAGACCTGGGGTCAGCTGTATAATACTGGGGTCAGCTCAAGAGGATGTAAGAAAGACAATATGAAACATATATGGTGATAGGAGTCCATTCAGACTTGGTTGTTTAGGTAAGAAATACATTCAGGAAGGAACTAAGACAAAACATGTAATACTCAATTTCCCCACTTTTATAAGACTAAATACCCCTTGAAGGTTTACACAAAATCTTCTGCTTCTGGTGTTGATAGAGTCTCACATTCCAATCAATGTTTCAATAATCCATCAAAATATGGAGAATGATCAAAACCATCCTTGATATTTATTTTTATATAAGTTTATATGTTATAGGTAAAAAATTTTAATGTTTCTATTTCATAATGATTACCATCAAAACTTGTTATCATGTATGGCTCATGATTGTACTATCAAATTTAGGAAGCCTTGTAAATGAGACGCAGCTTAACATTAATCCAAACCCAGGAAGCACCACACAGCAATCTTGACACGGTCTTCTTATTTTGCAAATATTTCCAGAAAACTGAGGCCTACAATGGGGATGAATAATTTAGAATGAATAATTAAGGAAACAGTACTGTCTAATGCTTATTCTGGATAAAACTTCTATTTCCAGTAGTAACAGTAAAGAGTAGGACAGCCTATAGGCTCTACCTCCAGGAACTGACAATTGGATGCAGTTTACGTCAATTTTCTAGGACAGACATAAATAAAAGACTTTCATCCAAGATCAAGGCTAGATTCTATCCAAGTTCAGCTTGGGTGACTTACAGGAGCAGGGATAGCTTACAGCCACACCATCAATAGGCCCCAATCTTCTTCCTCTAACAAAGTATCCATAAGACAGTCACAATGTGTGTTAAAGGAGGGTCCTCTGTAGAGCACACAGTTACCTCCTAGGCCACTAACCACTTGAGTTTCTTGAGATGTTTGACTCAACTCCTCCCTTTATGGTCTCATGCAGTTCGCCTACCATGGTCCTGATTCATGATGGCAAAGGACTTGCCCAATATGGAGGAAGGAACTATATTCGAGAAGGGCATACAGAATACAGTAAGGAGAATAGAATATTCTCAGAGTATCATGAACGATGTCATTTTGTTGTTGCAAAGCTCTTTTTTTTTATTAAGTTCTGTTGTTATTCTCTTGAAATCCTTAGTGATTTTTGAGTAAGCGAATTCTCACTTTCATTTGGCAGTAAGCTCTGGCAAATTTCGTGTTTGGGTATGAGCACTCAGGTAAATACTGCAGCATATCCCATGCAGGCCTTCTTTGTACAAAACACTTAAAATGACAATGTTAGCTTGTCTCCCAAGTGAGCGTCAGAGAAGGATGCTACCAGTAAATTACGACAAGAGTACACTTAAATGCTGAACAGGAATTAGTTCAGCAGGAGAGTTTAAAAGTGGAGTTTATACAGTCCTCATGGTAAACAAAAGCATGGAGAAGGCCCATTAGTAGACTTGAGCTTGAGAATAAAGCAGAAGAAAAACCAAGAGAGGAAGAAGGGCTCAAGTTAAAGAGAACTGTGCACACTGCCTGGTAGATACCCATTTTATCTTGAGAGTGTAACAGTCATTGAATGACTTTAAGTAGAAGAACAGATTTGTCAAAGGCCTATTTTAGGAAGATTGCTTTCTGTTGTTACTTAGAAAAGGCAATGAAAGGAGTAGTTAGTTTTTTTTTCAATAATCTAAGCAAGCAGAGATGATATCAACCAAGAGTGACGGGAAAGACAGAATTCACATGGTGCACAAGTGTACAGGGATCTTGATGGAAGTGGTGAGAGGCTGTAAAGATATTTTCAGTTACTTGAAGAAATGTAATCTTATTTGTTGAATTTCATCTATAAGGTAGGGAACATGATTATGCAGAGATCATGATTTCTATGTTAGAAATGTTCAATTCAAGGTATACAGATACATAAAAAGTCAAAAAGACCAGGGATATTGGAATAAAATGGATCATTTCATTGATGATGGAGCTTGAGAAGGATTTAGAAGACAGAGAAGTGGTAATGTTTGTCCAGGTTGTGTGAAACAAACAAACAAACAAACAAAACAAGCAAAATTGGGGGAAAATCTAAAGCATACATGTTACAAGAAGCACAGTAGTCAAGACTGTCATATTTTTGTGGTAAATCAGGATAAATGTACTGTGGTGCAATATTAATTGGTGCCATATACTACAGAGGCTAGTTAGCTGATTCCTGCACTTATTCTGACATTCTTAAAGTCTAGGCCTTTCAATTACAAATAAATCCTGTTTTGTTTTTCTATGGTTATCCTGAAGAATCTGGCAGTGCCTTCTTTGTTCTTTCTCTCTCTCTCTCTCTTTTCTCTCTCTGTCTTTGTGTCTGTGAGAAAGGGAGTGTGTATCTGTGCTCACATGTGCACACACATGCATGGGCACCTATAAGCATTGGTTAGTCAACTGTTAAGTCAATTTTAATTTGTTTATAACTTGATTAAGTAGGAATCCTATTTCTGTTTGGTAACTAGTATAGTTCAATGTGAAATCACTATGGGAATGTACCATAAATTAAGGGACTAAAATCAGGGGAAATCTAGAAAATATTTGAAGATGTTTTTGCTTTACATTTCCTCTCTCAATATAACTGCTTCATATGTTTAAGTTGTCATCTAAAATGAGTATGAGAAGACAAGGTTAATGATGTTGGCTATTCATTAAGTCAAGAGACAAGTAGCAAAGTACTTCAGCAATCAATGCTTCATCCCTGACCCTTGAAGTTCCCGATATCTCTATCAGAAGTCAATTTTTCTTAAATATATGTGAACATTCAAATAAAAAATAAATTGTTGGATTTCCTAAGAAAGACACACCACTGTGTGTTTTCTCTGTATGTGTCACCTCCTGGTCCTGATGCTGTAATTCATAGAAAACTTCACTCTAGTACCCATAAGGCTCTTAGGGGAGGAAGAAGGGAGGAGTACTTCATTTCATTTTATTTAGGAGCTATATGAATACAAACATGCATGTCATGGAAAAACCAGAAAAAGATTTAATGTCTTATTTGAGATCTAAAACTTGTCTCTAAAATTCCATATCTTATATCGATTTGCTTTGTGTTGACACAGAATCTCATGATTTGTCTGCTCTTGAATTTGCCATGATCCCTTTGATTCTGACTCCTGTTCCTGGGGTCACAAGTATGTGCAACCTCTCCTGGCAGAATTATGTATTTTATGTAATAATTTGCCACCAACACTATTGAAGGCACTTTCATGTTTAGAATAAAACTGATCACATATGTCTATTGGGAGGAGCAAAAAACCATACCTGTTGATACCTAACCCACACATATCTCTCCAGCATTAACACTAACTATATCACCCACACCTCATTCATCTAGCACTGGATCTCTGTCTACAGTTGAATTCATATTTTCCTACTCCTCATCCATAGAATCCGTGTTGGAAAATTGAAATATAAATTATCTTGAAAATTAGAAAATATTTTAGGATAAATTTATTTATATCTTTAACTATGTACATTTATGTTTAAAAATAAATATCGGTGTCATGCATATGTAATATATGTAAATTTTAAATTAATGTGCCTATATATTAACAGGACCTATCTTTGTATCTGGATCTGCCATGTTTTCCTTTAAAACACAATTAAGTTGAGCATATGGGGCACTTGTAACACAGCATGGACTAGGGAACTTCAAAGGGACATAATTAATTGGAATAGCAAGGAACAGCATGACTGTATAAGCAGAGGAAAACTCAAGTTAATCATTTTAACCTAATTTATGTGTTCTAAATATTTGAGAGTTAAAGATGACTAAAAGACAGCTGGAATTCAGACGTTTGCCTTCCAGCTATGCACTGAATTTCATTGATTATACAATTTTTATAAAACCACAACTCAAATATATAAAGTAGAGAAGACTATGCCTACAGATCCAGGCAGGGAATCTGTTTTCCTGTTGGGTTACATTATCAAGATTCATTTAATTTCAGAATGTTAGGTCAGTTGTTACTATTGCATGTCACCCCGGCAACCATAAGATCAATTTCTTTGTTTTCCTAGAACTTCGTTTAAGTGTTTTTGAATTTTGTATCTCTCCATTGCTTAAAGTTCTTAAAAGCAATTAATAATGCATATAAGTATATCTGTTTAATTTCACTGGGTCTGAGGAGATATCTTAGTGATTAAGAGCTTGTCTGGGGAGATATGAAAACCTGAGTTCACTCTCTAGAACCCATGGAACAAAAATCCAGGCTTTGTGTATATGCTTGTGAGTCCAGAGCTGGGACAGGAATGTGGATATAAATAAATTTCCTGAACTCACTGACCTGAACTGGAATCCCAAAAAGATACCATGTCCTAAAAACCAAGGTGTATGGTCCCTGAAAAGCAATGCCCAAGGTCAACCTGTGTCCTCAGCAAACACACAAATATGTGCACAAATACAGAAAGAAAAACAGTTGGTAAATTTAAGGACATGATTACATTCTACTTTTTATCTGATTCCATTCTCTTCCTGTTCTAGCCAATCATCTTCAGTATTGGTCAAAGAATTATATACTTAAAGAATTCTATGGAGCCATTATGAAGGTATCACATTGAATCTACACATTCGTTTTCTTCCTTCATTATAACTTTTATTCCTATAACTTTCACTTCCAGTTTCTATCTATGAACCTGAAAGGAAGTACCCGGAAATAGCAGCTAGACTTCAAAGTACAGAACAACATTGTCAAAAAAAATTGTTAACCCTCTATGCAGCCTGCCTGCTTGAGGAAATTCCTTATTGTTCAATAAGAATGGGAATGATTATGATTCTCCAACCCCATTTCTAGTGAATAAAAGAAGATTAGCAAGTTTGAAACTAAGAGTTGGGATATTATTTAACTAAAGCCCCTTCTTTTACAGACCAGCAAATCTATAACTCAGAACTATGATTGAGAAAATATCGAGAAGAATTTTATCTTAGTGACTCAATCACACAATATCTTATAGTCTCAGTCAAGTATGGACAAAATAATCTTTGTCTACTCTATGTTCTATTAGAAGATATCTTTATAGGTTTTGGCCTTCAAGACATCTGAAGGTCACACACGTCGTAAAATTTATTTGTTGACATATCTGAATATTGCAATAACAAAATAGAAAGTAAAGTTATTAAATATAGGATATTATTGAATAATGAATTCTCAAAAATATATTACTTTCTAACAAAACTGGGACTAATGTACTTTAGTTCATCATTTCACAAATTAAGTTATCAAAACTTGTGTTTTTCTGATTATCAGTCATAGCTAGCATTTGAAAAATATATGTGGGCCATAAGTGTATCTTTTGAGAAATATATACTCAAATTTGAGGCTCATTTTAATAACTAATACTTTTTAAAACATTATATGTAGATGTGTGTCTCCATATGTGTATGTGCATGCAAGTGGTTACAGAGGCCAAAACAGAATGTCAGATCCCTTGGATTTAGAGCTATAGATGATTGTGAACCATCAGAAGTGGGTGCTGAGAACAGCATGCAATCGTATGCACTCACAACTATTAAATCATCTCTCCAGTCCCATAAACCTCTCTTTAATTTAAAATGTTTACGGAGGGTTATTATTGAGTTGTATGTATTCCCTACAAATTCTGTATATTATCATTCTATTAAAATTGCATACCTTTTAGAAATCTAGAGGAACTTGGAGAAGTCACAGTAGTTTAAACTCCAGTCCATAAAAGCAAAATTTGTAAATTTTAAAGACTCTAAGACATGATCTCACAGAGCTTGAGAGAAGAGAGATTGTCACCAGACTCTGGAAGGAGTAGGCAGGTCCCTCATTAGAGAAAAGTTGTGATACTAGATGGATTAGAAAGGAGACAGAGACAGCAACAATGCATTTGTGTATCTCAAACGTAGAGTTCTAAATTATTAAACTATAAATGAATTTTAAGGTCATAGGTATGTGATTGCCCTCATTTTATCTTGGTATAAGCATACATAGTCCATTAGAGTCTGAAAATGTATATATATATATATATATATATATATATATATATATATATAATATGTAAATCAAAACTCCTAAGTCAATAAGTTTTGATAAGCTTCACTACAATAAATTGATTATGACATTTTAAACATGATTGAAAGAGCTCAAAATTATTTTAAACTATGATAGTTTTGAAGTTATGAAAATTATCCTTTTTTTAGAAGCTGGACTTGGGTAATATTTAATGTGTCATTTTCTTATATTCAGGTTGAACATTTGTCTTTGAATAAATATACACATTAAGTAAAACATCATGCCCATCTTCCAAGATAAGTAGATTACCAGTTGAAATAGAAAGCCAATATTTACTAGTTACAGGGATTGGTCTTTCTCCATGGACAACTGAGAAAACTGATAAAGACACAGGAAATCTAGCAAATTTCATGGCACTGTGAAGAGGAAGCCTGTGCTGCCTTCTTGGAGCTGTAACCAAGGAGTCTTCATTCTCCCTACTGACTTCTCAGATACTAACTTTGCGACTGTTGCCTCAGAGTTGTGTTGTGGTGCTCAGGCTGCAGACCTTTCCTTCTCAGTCCTGTTTGGGAATGCACCACAGGCCTCCTGCATGTCATAAAGTCCTAACATGTAAACATTTCCCCTGACTTCGCTCCATCCTGCCTCCACCCACCACATGGTACAACAGAAGTGAAATCCAAAGGACTATAATCATACAGCCCACTTCTTTCCCTGCTTTTTTGAACTTTGTGTTACTCTTTACTCCCTTCATGGTGAACTTTATATATGTTTCAGAATAAATCCCTTCCACTATCATTCCAGAGACTCTGGAACTTCTTTCATAACTTCATACTCTCTTAAAATACCCCTGATTTTTATCTGTCTTTCATCACCAAGATTCTTTGAAGCGTTTCTTATAAACTTTGTCTCCACCTGGGCCTGAACTAGAGCTCATAAAGTGTAAAATATTATGAATGATTCCAAACAAACAAAAAGACACAGAGAATTCTATGACTTGTAGCCATGTCACAACCAATTCCTAGATATCATCAATTTGAAACTTTGTCATAGACTCCTTAAAAGAAATATCATGAAAATGGTTATATTATTTTACTTTCATATTTTTATTTAAAAATTTGGAACATGTTTATATGATATATAATTTAAGAGAAATATGTAACAATGATTACATAACAGTTATAAATGGTTAAACTCATTCTAAAGCTTAATTATTATCCTGGAGCAGGAATGAATTATTCCCATTATAAATTTATATACAATATCTTATACAGACATAAATATGTTACTCAAGAACTTTTGTATCTACATGTATTATATAGTATATTTTATACATTATATTAATACAGGCAGATACAGTTCACTTATGTTACATTTACTTAGTATTATGAATAATAATTTATCAAAGTATATTTAGTCATTCTCATATTTATTGACATTCAATTAGTCCAGCTTTTTTGCTTTATCATTTATAGAGCTCTGTAGATGATTGCACACTCAGATTTGTTAGGTCACTTAGAGCTGACTCTCAACAAGGCTGAGTGTCTTACATTGTCACTAACAAGAACATGGCTTCTTCACCTCTCATCAGACATTAACAATTCTTATTTTAAACAAATTTTCAGACAGTTGTTTCTTTAAGGTCTGTAAAATGTTTCCTATGTTTGTTATTTCCCTCTAGATAACCATTTTTTTACACAAATTCAGTAACTTAAAATAGTGATCTGTCTACACCAAGGATAGGTCTTGACTAGATATGTCTCTGCCTCAGGTTGCCTCAGGGATATCACATAAGGTGATCATGAATCAATATACTCAAAAGTGAAAAAGTGCCCACCATAGTTTTTATTTCAAGAGCAACTGAAGTTAATGTATAGCTTAGGTTGGGAGGTATTTGGATGGAAATGCTATAATCCTAAATTTTGCAAATTTTATATAGCAGAAATGAGAAAATTAGAAAGACTATTGGTACTTATTTATGTATGTATTATAAATATTGATTTGGGGCTTGTTCTTATGAACTGTAGCTCCTTTACTAGTAAAACAATTATAATTTCATGTAATTTTCACTACTTTCCCATCACCGTTATAGAAACTGGTCTCTTGAGAAAACTGGGTGTGAGGAAGTGGAGATGGAGGGATGGGATCTTGAGGCATCAGGGTGGGCAGCCTGGATGATGGAGTTGGGTTGGAGGCAATAGAAGGTGATGGTAACAATAGAGATAACCTGTTATTTTAGGCTGTTTAAGGATTAGGGAAAAACCTGGCCCTAAAGAACCCCCTAGGAATCCTCAAGGATAAGCCAAGTTAAGATTTCTAGAAATAGTGGAAAGAGTGTCTGAACTGGTTATTCACTGTAAACAGATTAATCACTACCCTAACTGTCCTCAGAGATACTCTGTCCAGTAACTGATGGAAGCAGATGCAGAGACACACAGCCAAACACTGGTCTGAGCTCTGGGAGGCTTGCTGAAAAAGGGAACAGGGACTGTACAAGCCAGGTCATGAGGCAGGAATACACAGAGATAGCTGACCTTAGCTTGTGGGAGCTCATGGTCTCAAGACAAGATGTTAGGGAACCTGCATGGGGTCGAACTAGGACCTTTGCATGATTGTGACAGTTGTATAGCTTTGTCTCTTTGTAAGGTTTCTAGCTATGAGATCAGGACCTATCACTGGCATTTAACTGGTTTTGGGGAACCCATTCCCATGCTGGATAATGTTGGTCAGCATTTATGCAAAGGGAGAAACTCTGTCTTGCCTTAACTTTATGTGCCATGTTTGCTTAAGAACGTGGAGGCCTACCCCTTTCTGAATGGAGACTGGAGATGGAGGAAGGGTGGGAGGGGATGGGGTAGATGAGAAGCATGGGGTTGGGGAGACTTGAAGGAGAGGAAGGAGGGGAAGCTATGATTGGTATGTAAAACAAATGAATAATGTGCTGTGAAATACGCTCTTGTCCACTGTAAAGATTTGTTACTCAATTGATTTAATAAAACACTGATTGGCCAATAGCCAGATAGGAACTCTAGGTGGGGCAACCAGACTAGGAAAATTCTGGGAAGAGGAAAGGCAGATATGCAGCTGTAATTCAGAAGCAGAGAAAGAGGTACCCTTACTGAGAAAGGGTACCAAGCCACATAACTAAATATAGATAAGAATTATTGGTTAATTTAAGTTGTAAGAGCTAGTTAGTAATAAGCCTGAGATGACAGACCAAACAGTTTATAATTAATATAAGCCTCTTTGAATCTATTTGGGACTAAATGACTGTGGGACTATGAGGGACAGAAATTTCTGTCTACAAAAATGTTATTTAATTAAATAAATAAAGAAGAAAAAAAGAACCAGTCTTATTAGTTCACTACTGATGTTCACAATGTTAAATTCAATATGTATTTGCAGGTCTCTCTTAATTGACTTATTGGGCAGTATTCAAAGTAGGGTTGGGAAGTTTTGTCTTAACATTACTGTTATGTTGGAAGAAAGAGACACCAAAACAAGGCTAATTATAGAAGAAATAATTTAATTTGGGACTTGTTGTAGTTTACAAGGATGAGTCCATGACTGTTATAGCAGAGACTATAGCATCAGGCAGGCATGCATGGTGCAAAAGCAGAAGCTGAGAGCGTATATGTTGAGACAGCGACTATGAGGCAAAGAAAACAGACACAATAGAAATGGTTTGGACTTTTGAAACTTCAAAGCCCATGCCAGTAGCACACTTTCTCCAACTAAGCCACACCGCACAGTCCTTCGCAAACAGTGCCACCAACTGGGAATCAAGTATTCACACATATGCCCCTGTAAGTACTTATCAAGCTGGTGTGCATTACAGCACATACCCCTCACACATAGCTCTTTTTGCTCACAGCTATTCCGCAGCCCAACTGCTACCTTCATTCACCACTAGTGTTACAGCATTGTTTACACTTTCCATTTTTCTTAGCTTTTCCATTTGTACAAATCAAAATATATAGGAAGATTTTAAAATGGAGCCAGTGCATACAACTGCCTTGAAACAACTCCCCTAATACTTTCTGTAGTATCGGGTAAGATATGAAATTGTCAGGGGTGCACTTAGATGATAACTTTGCACTGTTCTTTTTAATGCAGGCATCTCTTTATGGACATCAGCAGCTCTCTCCTCATTAGCCTCTCTAGGAACACAAGGCTTTATTTTTAATTTCTGTAAAGTAAAAACTGCTTTATGCTCAGTATCTTAAAGTCCAGGACTTTTTATATGAAAAGTCTCCCTTTGTGGTGTAAATGCATTCTTGAAATTTTGATGGCATGCCATTGACTTAGGGAACTCTTTTGCCCTCCCAGATTTGACTAAAGTAGGTGTTTATTTGTATGTTCCTATTTCAATTTCTGAGTTGTTGTGATTCTAATTACTCCCTGACAACTATTTAAAAATGATCTAGTTGCTGCCTTTATGCACAGACAATGCACATATCTGAACAATGCTATAAATCAGTTGTAGTTTTGCTTGTCTAAGCATAGTGCTCAGTCCAGAGATGCCTTCACTAAACATTGCTCAATAACATGCTGAATGTATGGCAAATCCAAATGCCAGGCGAACTCTGAATCCCATCAGCACAGAATTAAAAAGAGATTCAAAATTGATAACTAAAATGTGAGACACGGTCATTAGGAACACTCCAAGGAAAATCTTTCTAACTCTCGTTAGCATCTGGTTCCTCCTTATGAAGCACAGGGTTTAACCTAGATCAAGTGAAAGATTGTTTACAGGTCTAAAATTAAACACTTTCTACTGCTGGCTCAGGATAAAGGAGAATAAACGTGCCCCAAGCATTCAAGAAGAGCTTCGTGTAGTTTTGATGAAAAAAGCTATAACGAATAAGGACCAGAAAAAAAAATGTTGCAATTTTAATTAGCCTGACAAGGTTTTAGTGGGAGAAATGACTTAACATGGAAGTGAAAACGTGAAGAGGGGCTTAGATGAAGCAGATGCAGGCATAGGATTCAACATGACTGCTTTTTTAAACATTTGTAGTTTCAAGAAAGGTTCTCACCTTTGGCTTTAGCCTGCTTTGGATGGCTTGGCCCTGTTTCTTGTGTCTCAGATATGCAATGGTCACAGGAGTACACAGGTCTAATCAGGCATAATTTTAAACATGAAGTAATTTTCAACACAATAAACATGTAGTGTATAGGGCACTGTTAAACACCAAGAATAAAAATGTAATGGAGGTACAAGTTCTACCTTTAGGTACGCAGATCAGTGGAGATGTAGTCTAAAAAGCAGTTACTTGCTATGTCACAGCAAGAATTTGTTGAAATAGAGAATGTATTCTGACCCACAGGCCTGTACTTTTAAGCATTATAGAAGATGCTTAAAAGTGATGAGGATCAAGGAGAAAGGTTCACTGTGCATATCATTAAAACATGTGACTTGTGTTAGAGTTCTGTTATTAACTCAGAAGCTTCTTTTACAGTTTGCCAGCTCTATCTGTTTGCGTCACTTCTCCACGTCTCAGGTCCTTTGTGTTTTAAAACATAAATCATTAATGTAAGAATTAGAAGCAGAAATGTAACAAATGCTGGAAAAAGATCAGCACACCAGTGGGATTTCAGAATAAAAAAATAAAAGTCATCAGGGATGACATTATGAAAAAGGTAATCAATCAGAAGATAAATGTGTCTCCATGTCAAAACAGTATTAATACATTTAAGTTCAATAAAAACAAACATACATACTCATATACAATTAAACTTGGTATTTGAATATTAATGATGGCAAAAGTATGTCAATAGACGTTTCTCTTTGCTGACTTTAACCTAAACTATTGAAAAAACAGTGTAAGTGCCTCAGTCAAATTCATCTGCTGCATTAATGTTTGAGCCCAAGAATCTGGGTTATGAGCATGGATTCTATAAGAGTTACAATAAAAGTAATGCTAGAACTAGTGAATAATAATTGGCTTTAATGACCCTAAAGTGGGTAACACCACTATGTCAACAGTCAAGCCGCTCAGAACATGTCTACTGATGTGATTTCTAAAAACACTTTAAATATTTTGTCAAAGGTACTTTACATATAGTGAAACATAAACATAAAATGACAATAAATATTTGCAGTACACATTAACATTAAGATTGCCAATGATTAAAAAAAAACAAATTCTTTACAGAAAAAATGCAGAGGGAAAGTGGATGTGTTAAGTTGTTTGACAGTGATAGACAATTCACTGTGTGTATGTGTCAACATATATGTGTGTGTGAAAATGTTGTGCATGTACTAAAATGAAAAGCTGTAAAAGAGAAAAGTGATGCTCAACAATTCACATGAAAATTAAGACAAAATATTTTTAAGGATATTACAAACACCTTAAGTCAAGTGTGGGATAAAATACCAATTAAAGCAAAAACAAGCCCAGTGGAACATGCTAGCAAACACGGTGCAGCTGCAGGCAATTATGTGACTCCCTGCTGGGAACACACACTGCTCTACACTCCTAGAAAAGTGATTGCCAGAATCTGCATAAGGTCACCACATCCATGTAGTAAAGTCAGTTGTGTTTCTGGAAATGTACCCCTTACACTGCTCTGATTCCAGTCTTCAGATCAGGCTGAATTCTGGGCTTTCCATCCACACCCTTGATGCAGGGCTCACTTTTACACACGTACCCTTGATGCGGGCCTCACTTTCGCATTCTCAAGTTGTTCATTTGTAAACAAGACAGTCAAAACAAATGTGCCTTTCGGGGCTGTTCTGAAGATCAAGGCAATCAGACATATAAAGCAATTAACACATTTTAGGAGTCGATGCATGTTAAATATTATAAACATTATTAGACTATATGTGTTTCTTGTGAAATTGATGTTGGAATGCGTATTTTACTGTAAAAATAAAAATCTCTCATGGTACTCCATGCAGTCTCAGAATGACTGCGATTATCTTTCTAAAATTATGGTGAGCAAATTTGTCTTCAGAGGACCAGAGCTGAGCACCACTCTTCACGAGCAAGGCAGCAAGTGAATGGGCACATATTCCGCCAACAGGCACATCTTGACAAGGTTATTAAGTAGACACTTCGGAACACATGGCCCTCCTGACACCCTAAGTGGATGCTTCTGGTTCCTGAAAGCATCGCAGCACTTGCAAGATATAAACAAAACTCATAAAAATACCAAGTCATTTTCTATCTCAAGTGTTAGGTTAACACTTTAAATCTTTGTGTATTTTTATTTGGGCAGACAGAACTCATGGCATTCCCCCACTCGTGGATGATCTCGTGCCGTGCCAACGGGTGACAGTGTGGTGTGACTGTTGGAGTTATTCTTAGCTGCGAGGAACAGAGGATTTCAACAGAAGGCTGTTACTTCATATGTCACTCTCAATGTGACCTGACCTAAAACTGCTCCAATTTTTTTTTTTTTACCACTGACAAAATTCTGGGGAATATTTTCTGTTCAAGTGTTGACATAGGGATTAAGCGGAACATGACTGAATTTGCGGATGCCGTAAGCATAAACAGCTCCATTTGGGTAGCTGCTGCCATCAAGATTTGACGTGATTTAAGGAATGGGAAGCTTTCAACCGACTGAGTCAACAAGATTCTATTGAACAGCTGTAACAGCTTAAAGTTCAAACTATCGTTTGCACGATTCCTGAAGTTTACATACAATATATCACATGTACGTATGCTTCTAAATGGTGACATGCTGTGTACACATATTCTCATATGTCTGAACAGCTTGCCATTGATTTCCCTGCTCAGACTATTGTACTCCATCTTTTACAGCAAATTAACATAGAGTGACATTGTGAATATGTTCAGCGGGCATATAAAACATAGTAGAGATTTAAGAATTCAGAGCTGAAAATATTTCCACAGTGACTGAGAAGAAAGAGGGAGAAAACACAGGTCTGTTCATAAATGAGGAGGTGGTCTCTGCAGCATGAACACAGCTGGGCTCCTCTAGACCGTGGAGGTGGCAAGAACATGTGTTGGAGCCCACAAGACGGTTCAGGAAATGCACAGCTGACAGATTCATAAAGGCAGACCCACAAGTGTACAGCTTATGGGATTCCCCATCTTGCAGAGCTACGGGATCACTTGTCTTTTGGAAAAATCACTGTCGGATCTGTAAAAACCTTGAGAAGCCATGGTTCTCCCGTCAAAATGGGATTCATTCCCAAAAGGCTTCAGCAGTGTAACTTCTGAATGTGCAATGGAATGATGCTGCATTCCCCCACACCGGGAGATCTTAGAGTGACAGCATTCACTCTTTGTTCTTATAGTCATAGTTACATAGAGTCAGTCCCACAAAATTACCTGCTAAGAGATCACATAGAAATTTCTATACAAGACAGGCACTGAGCAGGATGGCAGCATGTCCCATTTGCTAATCTAGGTATCATAAGGTAGACTGGATGAAAGGATGAGTGAATCCAGGATTCAGGGATGTGTAGTAGCTCCATTTAATGGTATGGGATGTCAGGTACTTCCCCTCAATGCTGACTATTTCCTGGGTCAGGCCACCTGTTCAGGAGTACTGATTGGATAGGTTCTACCTGTCTTTTTATGCAATTTTGATATGCATATTATCATTATCCTTGACTATGAAATTTTCTAACTATGGCTCTAAAAACTAGAAACCTTGTGGAGATCACCCCTTACTCTTTTCTTTCTTCTTCTCCTCACTACTTTTTTTTCTAATTTTCCCCTTACCGCCCTTTCTTCTCTGCATTTGTCCCCTTATTCTTCTTCACTCCACCCCTCCCACAAAATTAAAAAAAAATAAAGAACATGGAGAGGTAATGTATTAGAGTTAATTTTTCACCATCACGTTATCGCTTGCCATAGACATTCTATTCTGAGCCGCGAGGGTGTACTGAGGCTGGTACTCAAGGCCCCGTTAAACATGTCTTTCTGGCGGACATCTTCACACTTAATGAAGTCCACTCTCACAAATATTTGGCACTAAAATCCTCATAGCTGGAAGGACTTAGGCAAACAGTAGGAAAACAGCTCTCAGGGCTGCACAAGAGGCCCCGTATAGGTGAAAAAGTTGAATTAAAGTCTTTAATTTTCTTTTGTTATAAAGATTCTCAGAAAAGCAGAAAGAATGATAACTTTGAAGATAATCTTGCTATACCATTCATCTGTGTTTTAAAGAAACTTAATGTATGTGTCAATGTCTCCAATATTATATCTGTGTTAGCTGAAAGCAGTTTGTATTCAGGAGATTTTGGGGGGTGGGCTTCAAAACAAGGGCTCACAACAGGGTGAAACTAATACTCAGCACATTCTCTGGAATAAAATTGGATTTGTTTATGTGTATATGATCCCATGAGTATGTGACTCCTTGTGTGACAGATACATTTTTTGTCTTGTGTATGTTACTTTTGTGTATATGTATGTGAGTTTGTATGCATGTATGTCTCCCTCAATATGGGAGACAAAGAAAATCCCAGAGATGGACTCCTTTTCTTACTTCCTTCTGGTTTCATCCTTCTGGTTCATTCTGCTTACTTCTTATTCTTTACTACAGCATTATAGACTCACAGAGGGAAAAAAATCTCTGGGGGATCAGTTTAAATCCTTTGCTCAGTCACCATGCCCTGGGACTTTTATTCATTTTCTCAGTCATCGCATTAGTTATGCATCCATGGAACATTTTGTTGGCTTCTGGAATTCAGAGGCTGGAGACCTGATGTGCTTGACTCGAGACACTTTTACAAAGTAGATTATATAAATCTAGACAGTGCGAAGTTTTTCATGAGACTTGATTGAGCATTATGATTTTAGCCTTCCAGTCGTAAGGGGTTTATTTCATTGGATTTTGCCATCTCACTTTCAAAGGGAGGCTCAGAAAGATGGAAACAACATGACGGCATAGAGCAAATTGGAATTCAAGGCACATCCGTCCATCTCATGATGGTCTTTCCTCTCCTTGTGGACACAGCATCACCCCTACAAATCAGTAGAAGCCTCGAGCTCTCTTCCTCTATCTGCAGTGTCACCAGATGATTATTGTGAGAAATGGAACTCTTTTCAACTTGAGATGGCCTCTTACCAGGACTCAAGGAAATATTAGTTATTTTTATTTAGCCGTATATAAAAGAAACTGCCATAGAGCCTGGAACACTTGAGTTTTGAAAACTTAGTGTTGCTATATTTTTAATTTTTTCTCAAAGTTCTCAAATTTCAAAAGAAATTTTATCCACTATTTATGTTTCTCCAAACAGAACTTCATTAGTTGATATCAATATACTGTTTTACCTGTTTTGATTAAAAAGTGCACATTCTTGGAGATAGGCCGTGTGTCTCTCTGGCCCAGGACTGCCATCCAGCATACATAGGACTCTTATGTAAGAGATGTGCATTCAGAATAAATGCTCAAGAATGCTTACTGAATGAATGAATAGTGTTTTGTTTATAAATAAAAAAGTAAAATTGAATGAGCTAAGAAAGGATCTATGTGCTTATTGACAGCAGTCATACATGTATGGAAGTGGACACCTATGCTTATACATACACACAGACACAAACACACAGCAACAGACACACACAAATACATAAACACATAGACACAAATATATATATATATATATATATATATATATATATGTATACACACACACACTTATACAAAGACAAATCATACACATGCATATAGACATACACATGTACACACAAAGACACATGTACATACATGCACACAAACTCACATATACACACACACTTATACACATACATACACAAGACACACATACAAACAACAATACACACGCTCATATACACATAAACAAATCCAATTTTATTCCAGAGAATGTGCTCTGAGTATTAGTTTAGGTAAGGTTGAATATTATGAGATATTTTAGCATCAATTCCTTCTGTTATTATGGTGTAGCATGAAGTTCTCATTGCCCTTCTGCAATCTCTACTACTCTACTGCATCCCAACATTTATCTTCAGGTACAAGTAACTGGTCCACATTTCATTTTATGTAGGAATCATTCAAGGTTAAACTTACATTTCTGATGTTCATATAGGATCAAACTAATGCTGGTCCCTGGAGCTTTGCCTTGAATTCATAACCCCTTGGCATTTTCGTTAGTTTGCACTACCACTTCTCTTTTTAATTTATTTACAAATTGAGATATTATTCAATGAAACACAATTAAATCTTCGTGTCCCAATTACCTCTGGAGGATTCCACTGAAGGCTGTTTCTCTTCCCTCTCATTCTATCTTGATAGTCATTCACTTTTTCTGTAATAACAATTGTGAATAAAATTATTGCTCGACATAGAATATGTGAAGAAGCAAATGCACTTTGAAACCCTTATATCATTACATATTGTAATTTTATCAATCTCAAGCATTGCTGAATGCATTGGTCCCTGCAATATTGATAGAGTTCATCAAAATTTATCCTTTTTCAATTAGACACACGTACACACAGCTTAGATTAAATCCTGATCAAGCCATAGCACATGGCAGCATCATGCAATAGTTTAATACAGTTGATTCGGCTGACAGAGGCCAAATTTCAATGTAAATGAGCTATATTTACTTTAGAATCACACAAATGTAGCAGTCTGGATATTACACCCAGGGCTCTAAGTAGTCTGACAAGCTTGTGATCCTGTCGCAGTGAATGATTCACTAGGACTGAGCTGAGAAACCCAATTTATTTTTACTTTGGAATGAAGTGTCAAAAATCTTACAAATAGGCCTTTGTTTTTTATTCCACTGGTCACATGATGGGCATTTTAATTAGAGTATAGTTATTGTTTCATTGCATACTTAGAAGACTCTGATTATTATTGATTGAGCATGTTTTTCAGCCAATCACAATTTTAGATTAGCAACTAGCATGCTTAGCTTGTTTAGATCCATTCTTTGATTCCATTTTCTGCTGCTTTGCATTTAGGGTTGATTGTGTGGAATTAGATAACCCATCAAGGACTTGTTTCTAGAGAAAAGTTATCACTCAGCCGCCATTAATTGCACTGTAGGTATTCATCAAGGAATGGGGCCTTTTTTATTTCCCCACCTATGTTGGCACATCCAGTGACATTGTCACTGTGTATATTGTATTTACGTGACAATATTGTTCAAATGGCACAGGTGCAGTTTACAAGTCATATGTATCTTTCCGAAGACATTTGATCTTCTGGCTGTTACAATCCTTCCACTTCCTTCTACTACTGAGTGGGCCTTACATCTAATAAGAGAGCAATTGGTATGCCAATAAATAAATACAACTATCACACCCTTTGGGATAACTTGCCATGCTGGTCATTGTTGTCTTTCCCAAGGTTTAATAAGACTATCAATTACTTTTCTTTTTTGGAAGTTTGCTGAGCATCTACATATACTATGAGAAGCTGATCCTCAATGAGGAGGCTGCCAAGTCAGTTCCAGTATGATTTCTTCAAGCCCAGGGTTCCGAAGAGTCTCGAATGGTGCCTTCAATTCTGGAAGGCAACTACAGACAATAGCAATAGCCTACGTTGTTTGGGCTTCCAGGACCAACAACTTGAAAAGTTTCCCATGCCTGGCGTGAGTTTTTATTACACTGCCTATGGCTCTTATGGAGAAAATTTACCACCCCAAGTAATCTAACATCATTTAAAATCTTAAATCATTTATCTATGTATATACATATGTTATGCATGTATCTTTAAGTCAGCACAGAATGCTGTATTTCACTGGGGTTTTATCAATCTTTCTTGGTATTTGTTAACCTTCCTCTCTTTCTACCCTCTGTTTTGTTTCACTCTGTCTTTCCTAGGTAAAGGCCCTCAGTACGTTTCCACATTTTCCCTTCAGAGCACCTGTGCCCTACCAGCTCTATCTCTAGATTTCCTTCAAGGGTCATGTGCTTGATAGGAAGTTTTAAAAAATCTGTTTAGCTCACTAGATTCATATGGAACAGGACAGACATACACAGTTTAAATAACATTGTTTCATTCTGAAGTGTTATGTAAAATAAAATGATAATTGGTTAGCTTATTGAAAACAGGAACTTTTTAAATGATGGACTAAGGACACAGAAACTTCACAGAGCTCTGGTTCATATATATATATATATATAGTGGCTAGAAATTTGGTTTTTACTCAGTAATAATAAGTATGTTGATACTTATTAATTGCACTCAACAGAACTGTGAGGATGAAAATATACCCATGTGAAACACATGAGGCTTAAGGGAGAAATAGATGACTTGAGTGTCTGGTTTTTTGCTCATAAAGATGGGAAGTCTTGCCAAAAGTCCTTCCCCCCAGAGGAAAGGGTCTTAACCTAGAACTTGCAATAGAACTTGCAATGCATTTATGGGGATCGCAAATCACCATAGCATGCTTAAGCAGCAGCACTTGCTTTCTACTGTTCTTAAATGTAGAAGAGAGCATTTTCTTGACTGAGTCAACTTCTTGAGAGGAGGCCTTTGGCTCTGTGCTAATCTGCAGTCTTCTGATCGTCTTCCCTCCCCCTGTCTATGCATGGCAGCTATCTACTTCTTATAAAGGCTTCAGTCATAGTGGCTTAGTGCTAACCCTAAAGACATCATTTAATCACAATTACTTCTTTAAGGAGCTCTCCAAATGCATTTTGTTTGTATTGGACATTTGAGGGAACTCAGTCATATGTGTTGTACACATGTGATTGTAAGTTACCTAAGGGAGAGGATATTAAAATAATGTCCATTGACTAAACAACGAAGGGATGCTGATGTGGATTTGTGTACTTAGAAAGAGCGAACTATAAAAGTTGACTAAGGCTAAAAATAAAGCTATGTGATTTCTCCATAAATGGCATTATTGCTTGAGACCAGTCCATGATTGGACATGCACGCACTATGTTTTATAGCTACCATCTCAACCGTCTTTCACATTTAATAACACAGTTTTTACAGTTTGAACACATTTTTGGAGCTACAATTCCAGGTTTCATCAAAATTTAAGGCATTGTCTTCGTGACAAGTGCCTATAAAGTACAAAGCATGTTATGTTCTTCAAATGTAACACAGGAAAGACTGAGCAAAAGCAAAACCAAAACAGCTAGTTTTAAAGCTCCGTGTCTGATATCAGGGAATTGTGATGGAACTGCCTAGGCTTCTAAGGACTTAGATAGCCCCAGCACTGCTTCTAGTTCTGTTGTCTGCAGTGTACATAACCTCTCTATTAAGCAGGCTCTACTGGGTGGCTGCAGTTTTCTCAAAAAATTCTCCAGCTCTCGGCATCTCTGGCATTTTGACTTCTACACTGCAACATAGGCTTCACCTTCACGGCTCCTACAGAATCAATAGCTTGTGGATAACACTGCTAAATTCTGCTGTCAGCTTAGGATGGAGCATAGCCCCCTTGATCCAGGTTGGCATTTGGCCAGTGTGCACTGGCTCTAGGGAAATACTTTGTTAAGTCTCTGTTTATAAAACATGGATCCTCTTCAGTGGCATTCTCAGATAAGAGACTCTCCTGATTTCTATATTTCCCCAAAAATGGTGCCCTTGATGTGTCATTGACCTAGCCAACTCTTTTGTCTTTTGCGTAGCTTGGAATTTTAGACCGTTATTCAGGTTAGAAGAAAGATCTTTACTAATAGATTGCCAGAGAGCCCTGATCGTGGTGACAATAATAGTGTCAGCCCTGGAAAAGCTTGTTTTTTTTGTTTGTTTGTTTATCTTTTAATTATTACATATTTAATTGGTCTCCAGGTTTTCTCAGATGATGTGCATGACTTGTCTTAATGTGTATATATGTACTTGCATTTGTGTGTATGTGTGTGTGGTTACCTGGTATACACATATATGTATATGAGTGTGGAGGACAGAGGTTGATGCTGAGGGTCTTCATCACTTGATTTCCACCTTAATCATTGAAAGCAGTCTGGGATTTGAATCTAGAGCTTGCTGAATCAGTTAGTTTAGCTTGCTAGGCTGCTCTGGGGATTCTGCTGTCTCTGCCTATCATATATGACATTATAAGTGGGTCACCATACCTGCTTGTCACGTATTGTTAAAGAGAATTGCAAGGAGATCGATCATATCCACACTGATACAATTAAAGGAAACTGTATTTTGGGAGGCACCCAGAACAGGACAGTCTAGTTGACTTTCCCTAGAATGAAATTTTAGAGAGTAGACCCTGCTGGCCCATTGAGGTCCCTTTTAGAGGAAAGATGAAGAGATTCCATGTGTGTTTGAGTTGGCTGTTACGTAGTTAGGAAGAATCAATGAAAGGGAAGAAACAAGGGTAAGGATGTACATCACGGGATTGTAGTTGCAAGTTTAGGGTAGACCGAAAAACATGTTTTCAGTTCACATCTGATCAAGGAACCAGAAACCTTAACTTGCAAGGACTTAACACAGGGCAAAAGGAAGCTTATTCTTTAAAAAACCAAAACCTCAACTTGCATTGACCAAATGGAATTTATTTCTGTCTTAACTGTAAACAGATACATGAATATGCAAGGTATATTGTTCCTGTTTGTTCTCACCATATATGTGGGTGCTGGGTGCCTGAACACCCTTTCTTATTACCCAGTAAGTACTTCACCAAAGGAGCCATCTCCTAAGCCCTCTGTTCTGTTCTGTTTTGCTTCGATTTGAGAGTTTACTTCAGTGATGCAGTGTTTCACTTTAAGATAATTAATTTAGCCAAACACAGTGATGTAATCTGATTTAAAGAACTACACTAAGAAAATAACAATACAAAAAAATGAGGAATGGTGCCGAATTTCTGTTTGAAATCCAAAGATTTTTCTGACTAGTAATTTTTGCAGAAGTGCTAGTTTGCTATCATTGCTATCAGTCTGATAATTTCTCTTTTCTGACTCCTAAAATGGGGCCTAGAGTATTGACCTACTAAGCATTTGCTAAGTACAGTAAGGCAGTTCATTAAAATGTAAATTAGGCTAAGTAGTCAGAAATATACAAGCGACTATGTAAATAATGAAGAACAATGAGAAGCCTGCTTTCCCTCAGGAACTTTGTTTCTCTAATAGTTTGAACCTTATCCATAGTCATGATCTAGCAGAAAAAAAATGCTCCCAGAAAAAAAGTAAAATAAAATTCTGGAGCTAAAGCTAACAAACAGGCTGCTGAGTACAGCAGTGTGAGACTTCAAATGCCACCGAACGATAAGAAAGCCACCTGGGACGCTACTGTGTTTAATGAAGAAAATTGTCCTAGGATAAGTGCAAGCCATCGACTCTGCTGTGTTAGACTTGTCTGGCCAGATTGGTATGTCACAGTGTGCTCAGCTCAAGAAAGAGAAACCCAACTGCGTAGAATTTTTAAAATGTGGAGAGAAAGTGAGAAAGTACTACCCTTTGGTATCAGAAAAGCATCTCTGTGGAGGGTCTAATTAGGTTGTATACCTCTGTATGGATCATTTTATCCATACAAGGGTGAGTTAATGTCATCCCAGGGCATAGGCAATAACTAGAGACTTTGTCTTTGTTCCTTGGCTCAGACCTGAATAATCACCACAAAAACTATATTAATTACAACATTTACAATACCATTTGGCCAGTAGCTTAGGTATAGTCCTACCTAGCTCTTATATCTTAAATTAACCCATTTTTATTAACCTGTGTATTGCCACGAGGCTGTGGCTTACCCAAAAGTTTCCAATGGCATCTTTCTCCTTCAGCAGCTATAAGGAGTCTCCTTGATTCCACCTTCTCTATATCTATCTATGTATCTATCTATGTATCTATCTATGTATCTATCTATCTATCTATCTATCTACAGATTTCCCACTTGGCTTTGCTCTGCTAAGCCATTGGCCACAACAGCTTTATTCATTAGCCAATAAAAGCAACACATATACAGAAGAACATACCACACCATGAGGCAAATTAGGGTCATTAGCAGAGGATAATGCAAGTTATATGCAGTTGTTTGAAAGGGAATATTTAGAGAAATAACTAACTACCCATATTATTATAAAATTATAGAGCATCCAAAAATGCAGAATATTTTACTCTATAATTTAACGTTTAAACTTAAGGCTTTTAAAGTGTTTGGTTGTTGTGATATAACCTAACTCCATCTTTTTTCTCCTATTGATGTTCCCCTGCTCTGGGGCACACTATGCAAGTATAATACAAATCATTTGTCCACTTGTCCTAAAATTCAACAAATGCACTTTCTACATGGAACATGCTAATTTTATATTATTTCTGAGGCTTGTATTACAAAACCCCAGTCGGTAACTGAAACTTCCGATGCTTATAACCCTTTACAGAAAATGTTTTTACTTATTCATATATCTTATAATAAAGTTTAGTTATAACCTATCTGAATAAGTGTTCACCGGTAGTAACTGACAAATAAAACTATATTGTAACAACTGTAATGTGAATATAGTTTGTCCTTAAAAAAATCTTGATGTATTATGATACCACTTGTGTGCATGTATGTATGTAAGTCTGAGGTATGTACATGTTTGTTTGGGTATGTACATGTGTGTGTGTGTTTAATGTGTGTAAGCATGTGTGTGCCAAGGTGCACATGTAAAGACAGAGGACAACTTATGAGAGTGGGTTCTTTCTACTACGTAGGGCCTCAGGAATCAATTCATATCGTCAGGATATTCGTCAAACATTTTGATCGTGAGTTATCTGGGCACTTGGAGGAACTGACTCCTGTCGTTTTGGTGGATCATTAATGTCCTTCTTAAGACAATATTTCCAGATCAAGCAATGCTGGCTCCAAGCTTCTATCTGTCCTCACCTCCCTAGCTTGAGGTAAAAATCTATGCATCATCATGCCCAGCTTCTTAATTGGCATTGAAAATGCAGGCTCGGGTCCTTCTGTTTCCGAAGCAGGTATTTTACAAACAGAGCCATTTCCCCATGCTACAAACTCTTTTATTTGTAATACATGAGAACATGTGTCTGTGAGAGGAAACAAAGTGAAAGATACAGTCGGACTGTAAGGGTCACTAGAAATAGCTTCTTTAATCCCATTATTTCCAATCTGGTAGCCTTCAGAGTGACTGATACACAGGGAGTGTCATGGTGTGTACGCGAGACAAAGCATCATTTCGTTGTCTCACTGAGTATAGCTGGTATTTTCACACCTACAAATTGTTTACGGCCGAAATTTTCTATTTAGAATTTTATACCACTGTTCCCTGTAGGTGACTGAAACCACGGAAAATAAAACTGTGGATAAAGGATGAGACTGTGCACTCTTTATTCATCATAGAAGACAGCATTCTCAACGGAGTGTTCATCTGTGACTTTGCCGACAATTCTATAGCACTCCAGACCATTACTTCTTTGCTCTCATAGTCAAAGCTCTGTGCACAGACATTTCATAAAACAGATAAAACACTTGCTGACGGCCCAATGGCTTGTATATCACATGGCCATGTATAGGGTATTAATGACAAGGGATAGCTTATCCTATATCGTCTTTGAAGGGACACTAACCCAATCTAGCTTGTGGTTCTAGCAGGCCTTGGCCGTTCCCCTCCCCCTGTCTTGCCACAAACCATTAGATCACATCCGTAAAAGTAGCCACCAAGGTCTTTTCCGTTATTTGGCCACTTCCTCCTCCGGAGCTTGACTACCAAGATCCAGTTATCAAAAAATTAAAGTCCAGCAACCAAAAGCCCTGTTAGTTTCAACTAATTTATATACCTAATTAAAAGATATCACTGTACCCTAGTGCATTCTAACATACACTGTCCCTTTTTGCTCTTCTTAAAAAAAAAAATTACTCCTGCAATGTCATTTGCTGAGGTTTTCTTCTTGAGTCAGAAAGCAGCCACTTTAAATTTTCTTTTCAGTTTAATGGAGGTTCTCTCTTTGAAATCAGGTGCTGGGGGGGCTTTGTGCCCAATACAAAGAGACCCACGGGGGTCTTCTTTGCTTTTATTGTTTGTCACTTTCTTTACTGATAATATAATTGATATTGGAATCACGGATGTCATGGATATTTCAATTGTTGCCTTTTTTTTCGGGTGTTTTTTTTTTTTTTTTTTTTTTTGCTAGCTATAGCTATGTGCCTAACCTGTCTCTGTCTCATTTAGGTAATTTCAATGTTTCTAGTCTTAACTTATCTGCTATATCATAATGACTTCACTTCGTATGACCCCTGTTCTGCTCTATCATACTTAGATTTCAGAGGAGTATACATTTCTCCCAAGCAGCTCTCCTGAAACTTAAGCTTTCCCAAACAAAAGCCATCAAGCCCCTGCTTTGCCCTCAAGTCTTACTGCAATAACCACTCGTATAATTTTCCTGATTAAATGAAGTGTAAATCATTGTTCCAGTTTCCCTTGTCTTAAATGGCCATATCATACAGAGTCTAAATTGCAACATAGTGTCTGCTTTCTGTTTTCTTGTTTGTGTTGATATTGTCCAGGGCATCATGATTGTTAAGTACTAACTCACTCAGCTATATATCTATATGTCTCCTTTTGTGCCTTTTTTTTTTTTTTGAGACAGGCTTTCTTTGTATATCCTTGGTTGTTCTGAAACTTTCTTTGCACACAGGGCTGACCTTGATATCACAAGATCTGCTTGCCTTTCCCAACTGAGCACTGAGATGAAAAGTTGCCACTATATTATTATTATTATCTTTACAAATGAAATTCACTAGCCATATTGTAATGTCACCATATTGGATCAGAGTCATGTACATATACTGATCAATGGTCCATGCTTTCAACCTGTGACAGGAGGGTTGAATAGTTGCAGTGTACACGAAGAAAAGTCATATTGCAACGAAAACCTCTACTAACTCCTCTTCTACTAAAAATATCCATTATACTTTGGACCCATATAAAGATGCTGTATTTTTCCTCTCATTATTCATTTATCCAAGTTTATACTCAGCTAACATTACTTACAATTGCGAAGTCAATTTTTGTCATAGTATATCACTGCATAGTAAACAAACATTTGATATCTATCCAGAACATGAAAAATGTTGTCTTGTACTGGTTATATGCTATGGTAGTGCATAATATTGTAATATAAATGTCATTGCATTAACTTATTTCATACCACCCTGCCCCAAGCAAGATTTGTAATGATAGGACTAATATGGACATGTTTAATAGACAAAATTCTTCATGTGCACTATACTACATTGTGAAAATATTATACAAGATCCATGCTACATAGTGAAAATAATATATAAGAACAATATTCTGTCTTGACCAAAATTTTATATGTATAAACATAAAATAAAGCCAATTTTGAGTTATCTCCAACTCTATAAGTGACCAGAACTAGGAAGTGAACGGATCTTTGATAATGCTTCCTGGAATCAATGTAAGAAAAAGGTCAACTTCTCAGGACTACTTTCCAATTATGTGAGCTTCTTTTCTGTGTTATATTGTATAACGTATGATGGTAGGAAATAGGGGAGAAAATGCTGTGTTTTATTTCAAATCACAGAAAATGGGGATCTAAATAAAAGCATTTGCACATGAAATAAATAGGATTATGAATGCACTCAAGCTGGGAAGATAACTTTAACCGCGATAACACTGTAGTGCCCAGAGAAGTAAACAGGACTTCTTGCTAAACACCATGGACATTGAGAAAGCATGGCTTTTATAAGGGCAAAGTGGTTTGTTCTCTTTTGTGTAAAGTATAAACAGAAACATTGAACTCAGCTAGTATTTATAAGCACTTCTATTAATGTGTGGTAATTGAGGCAGTCCTTGGGGAAAACAAAAGACAATGCTTGTACTTGCTCACACAAACAAATCTACAGGTATCTTAGTATATTTAAGTAGGTATATTTATCAATGATCAAAAAATTACTTTCACATCTTGTGATCTCATTCTTTGAGAATCAAATTTGGCCAATTACCAGTATAGGGAAAGCAAAGATAACATGGTAAGAACTGGTTAAGACTCTAATTCAAATGTCTTTGATTTAAAGATAAAAATACAAAATAATTCACAAAATTTAAAAAAAATCCAGCTAAGTCTATGCTATTAATTAATTAATTAATTTATTCTGGGACAGGTCTCACTGTGTATATCCCTAGCTGGTTTGGAGCTTGCTATGTAGACCAGGCTGGCCTTGAACTCACAGAGATCTTTCTGTTTCTGCTTTTTGAATGCTGAGATTATGGGAACTCTACCCCATGCCCAGCTAAATAAGCAGTTTTAAATTAGACATCATTTAAAGCCTGCCTTTGGTAAAATGTAAACTAAAGCTACATCTTATTGCCTCATTAATTATTCAAAACTAGGGAGGTATCAAAGAATAACTTGAACTTCTGATCTATTTTAAGATATTAGAATCTTGGGACTGTAGCATTCATATTTATGTGTGCCAACACCTTCACGGATAAATGTTCCCTCGGGCGGCTCTTCTGCCCTCCATCCTATTGCATTATATCTACCTCCCTTTCCTTTTATCTCCTTAGGTCTCAAAAGCAAAAGGAGTTAGCAAGCCAAAAAAATAGTTTAAATCTAATTTCTGTTTTGAAAACTAACTTCTATGGAGATAATAACATTAACATATTTTCAAATGTTGAAACATTTTCAGATATGGTTAGTATTACCTGTTGTCTGTGTGTTTGATACCAGACCTTCTAACTGGGAAGCAAGCAGTAGCAGGCAGTCTCCTGATGTTTTATTTTCTTCTCCTTTGAAATGCTACTTCTTCAATTATACTCCTCATAGCCGGGCGATGGTGGCGCATGGAGTGAATCCTTTTGGGAAGTAAATTAGTATTTTGGCAAGAAAAATCTTTCCATGTATTGTACTGTACTTGGAGCAGTTGCTAGTCAAATTTGAGGATTATAGGGCATTCTACAAAGTCATTGAAACATTCACCCGTTAATAGGTGTTTATGAATCCTTACAATAATATAGTTAGATATTTTTGAAAATACAGAATACTAATTTCATCAAAAATAAGTGAAGATGTTATGCTTTTAATAAGATCATTTCTTTCAGCATAGAGTGGGGAGGAGCTCCAGAGGGCCCCCCTCTAGTAGATCTACTTGCAATTGATAGCTGTTGAGGGTTGACAGATGCAAAGGAAGTGAGAGAGCCATTGCATTGGCAGGCAGGGGAAGCAAGTAAAAGGCTGTACACATCCCAGCAGATAATACCATATTCTTGAACTTATGGACACTGCTAATTGGAATTAAAAAATAAACAAAAACATTTAATTTATATTTTTATTATTTAAAACAATTTTTAAATTTAAATATATTTTGATCATATTCTTTTCTTTTACCAAATTCTTCCAGATTCTCTACCCTACCCACCGATCCAACTTTAAGCTCTTTCTCAAAAAACAAAACAAAACAAAAAAGCAATATAATAACAAAGACCCTCAAAATGAAGACAACATAAAATACCACCCCCCCCAAAAAAAAACAGGAAAAACATCACAAAACCCAGAACATGACTAAACAACAACCAAATAAAAACATACGCACACTCTGAAATGTGTGGAGTTCATTACAGGTTGATCGACTACTCCTGAACATAAGATCTGGCCTAGAGTGGTTGTTATTCCCAATATACCCACTGTCACTCCATTGGCGAAACCTGATTTCCCTCTCCCAGCAGGTATGAATGACAGTTCAGCTGTTAACCATTAGCCTAGCAGTTAGGTTTCCGTTCACTCACCAATTTTTCAAAAATATGATGAAGTAAGATAAAATAAGATAAAGCAGAAACAATCAAACTTGAAAAAGATAAACCAACAGAAGGAAGAGAGCTCAAGAGAAGACATAGGAATGAAAAACTCACTTGTTCACACACTCAAGAATCCCATACAGACACTAACCTGGAAGCTAATGTACAGAGTACTTGGTGGAGACCCAGGCAGGCCCTTTGCATGCTGCTCAGTCTCTGGATAGTTCATGTGAGCTTTGCTCATGTTGATTTAAACGGCTTTGTTTTTTGGTGTCCATCATCCCCTCTGGCTCTAACACTCTTTCTGCCTCCTGTTCCAAGGGGTTCTCTGAGCTCTGAGGGGAGGGCTGTAATGGAGAGCCCCCTTTTAGGTCTTAGTGTTTCAAGTTTTTTTTTTTACTCTCCCTCCCTCCGTCCCCCTCTCTCTTTATCTCCTCTCTCTGAATAATGTCTGGCTTGGGTGTCTGCTTCAGAACTAAACTTCTCTGATGATATTAGAATAAGGCACTGTTCCTCTCTGGTGAGTTCCTCTCTGGAAGGGAGCTATTGTGAAGAAGGCCAGGGACAGCTTGAGGGAGGAATAGGAGGTGGATAAGATTACATTGCAATGTATATACCTATGACATTTTCAAAGAATAAATTTAAAAACCATTTCAAAAGTACTGACTACATGGGACATATTAATTTTAAATATTTGGGCTGGTCAGGGGCCATTGATGATATAAATAAACATGCTACACACACACACAAAGAGAGGGAAGAGAGAGAGAGAGAGAGAGAGAGAGAGAGAGAGAGAGAGAGAGGGAGAGAGGGAGGGAGGGAGGGAGGGAGGGAGGGAGAGAGAGAGAGAGAGAGAGAGAGAGAGAGAGAGAGAGAGAGAGAGAGAGGGAGAGAAGTGGTCTGTAGATGATACTAAACTGACTAAGACAAGAGAACTTTCGTGGAGCGTCTACTGATGGTCAAGTTTGACTTTTTTTATTGTTTTTTTTTCTTTTTTTTTTTTTTTTTTCTGAGACAGGGTTTCTCTGTAGCTTTGGGACATTCCTGGAACTAGCTCTTGTAGGCCAGGCTGACCTCTGCCTCCTGAGTCCTGGGATTAAAGGTGTTTGCCACATCACCTGGCCAAGCTTGACTTCTTTATCCTCAAATTATTACCCTTGTTTCAGGTCATATTAATTTGTTATAAATTCCTGAAAAGGTATAATTTTGAAGCCGAAGGTCAGGTTCTTGATAACTATAATGTGAATAACTTGACTAATCTGAATTCAAACGCACAATTGCATCTATGGAATATAATTCCTGTGATGATAACTGTGTTTCATAATAGGGACTCTGCGAAAATTGTATGTATGAAGTAAACCACATACCAAGAATAAAATTAATTTGCTGTGTAAAACCTTTTTATCAAGAATTACATGTTCAGTCTTCAAAACTTTACATTAGAAAATGAATGTAATAGATACTAGGATTTAATTTTTCACCTTGCTAAGTGTGATTTTGTATCTGTTTCAGTGATTTATAATATTCTAATTTCTACGTCCATATATGTAAATACTGAGTATGGCTGAAGCAAGCATGCTTCAGTATATTTAAGTAGATATACTCAGACAATTCAGATCTCAAAGAATTTACTCCTAAAGACAATACATTCAATCATGTGTGCTCCTTAATTTTTATGTAAAGTAAAATTTTCCTATAGAAGGATATGAGGCTTTAATTTCATTATCCCAGAGCCTTAAAAGCCCAGCCAATTTGGCATTATAATCTATTATGTCATATATGTGCATTTTTACTTCATATCTCTGCTGAATTATACAATTTTCTAACCCTTCTTATACCAGTATGCCCCATAAACGCTTAAACTGTACTTCCCACACTTGGAACACACGACTATTAGTCACTAGATACAAATAAGAGGATTATCAAAACAGAATGACTGAAATACACATTTATGTGCACATATAGACTTTGTAAATTTCTCAGGCACATAAATTTGATTAAGTCTGGTTGCCAGAACAATATCAACAAACTTAAAATGACATTTAAAGACAATGTTAATATTTAATCCTGTGACCTGAAATAATTGCATTTATCTGTACACAATGTGATGCAGTAATTAACAAGGATAAAACTATTACTTAATTAGCACCATTTGATACCATTAAGGGAATCAGAAACAAAATGTTTAATTTGAAATGCATTCTTTATTTCTAATATTATGCCAAGTTGATATTGAAATTTCAGACTCAACTGCATGTTTAAACACAGTCTAAAAACAATTTAGGATTTATTACAATATTATGTTTTAAAGTTTAGAAATGTGTTATAAATTTATTTTGTGTATAAGTGCTTTTCAGGAATATATATATATATATGTCACAGGCATATGCTGTTCTGGATGCTAGCAGAGAGTGTCTGATTCCCTAGAACTGGAGTTACAGGTGGTTTTGAGCCACCATGTGGTGCTGAAAGCCCAGCAAGTGCACTTAACGTAAGGCCATCTCTCCAGCTCCTATTGCAATACTCCTAGGAAAAGGTAGAATAAAGAGTTGTTGCTCATGTCCCACATACGAATCTTCACATGGCAGGAAACAAATTTATCCTCCAGTATAAAGAACCTGTGATGGCTTTGGGAAAGGTATTTGTGTCTGAGTGGTTGCTTTTGTGCGACAACTATATTTACAGTTATCAACCATTGCTTCATTTCAAAGGAGGTGACCCATTGTCATCAAGGCTGGCTCCTTAAAATAGAAAATGAACGTTTCATTCTGTGCCCTATTTTACCTTCCAGTAGAAAATGTGTAACATTTATACCTATTATATATTCTATGTAAGTAGTGATGATTTGAGCTTTTAGTGTAACATACACACATACATACAGATCCATACACAAAGTACGTAGTAGCTGGCAATTAGCTCTATAGGCTTAAATAAATGAAGTCTTTTTGTAAAGCTGTGTTATTGAAAATAAGACAAAATATTAACTATTGTAAGTTTGTAATATATTAATTTAGAAATATAATGATATGGAAGTCAGAGTAATAGCTGAAAACTAAAGTTAACAATTATGCAAACCTGGGAAAATTGACTAATTGTTCTAAGCTCTATTGTGAGCTATAAAATGGCTGTTGCTCTATATGGTTCAATTGTCAAACACATTTTAGGTTATAAACCTGTCCACTAAATAACTTATGTTTCTTTAAAATTATCCTTCACTCACCTTCTGTCTGGCTTTTATAATGAAAATAGCAAAAAAAAAACCCACAGAGTGTTGAAATTGTCAGCACCAAACTCATCTCTAGCACACAGTTACCTTCTGTCTATTTTTACTTGTGTGACACAGAAAGAACATACTATAAATATCAGGTTAAGACTAAGAGAGAAGATTTATAAAACCTCGTCTACCTCTGCCTGTGCAAACATGGAAAAAAATTCATGGAGCACTTGTCTCTCTTAAAGATTTGTCATAGAAAATTAAAAATACGTGTCTCAGAATGATTTATGACATTTAATGACCCTTAGGGACGTTTCTATTCAGACAAAGTTGGGCCAGCATGCAAAACACCTTCTCAGCCTTCATGGGCTGTAGGAAAATATGCCGTCTATGGAGGAACTGCTCTATTCAAGACTGAGCAGGTGAAACAGAATGAAACAGATGTGCCATGGCCACTCCTGTAGCAGACACAGACATTGCTTCAAGATTCCTAGACTTCTCCAGATCCACAGTCAGCTCTCGAAGGCCAGGATCACACAGTAAATGTCTGTTTTAGTTCTGAGGACTTGTTATCAGGGTTCAGTTACCTTGTAAGCCAATGTGGCTAAACTGAGGTTGTAGTGCTAGCCCTTCTTCTAAGGACTGTGGAGCCACTTCAATTATTCAATTTATTGCAAAACTCCTCTTACAGAGCGTCTGATTTACGTGATCCATTACAAATGCATAACTAGGCTGAGCAAAACCCATGTGTTAAAATATTTAGGCTTAGTTACATTTCCTCTCTTTAAGATTAATCTCCATTTGTAATTTCCTGAACCTTCTCCAGCGATTCTTAATAAAAAAAATTGCAAAATTTGGAATGCAAATGCTAAAAGTTCATGTTCCAACTCCTTCCTAGGAGGTTCTGGATGATTTCCTTTCTAACACAACCTGTGCTGTCTCTGGTAGTAGTCACAGGGCATATGACACGTCTCAGACCACTCTGTCCCTCCTGCAAACTTGGAGGATACATGGTCCCCTTCTGTGTTAAAAACTTCTTGTGAAGATGTATTGTGAAAGGTCCATTTTAAAAGAAAAAAATTGCAAACAACATCCTCTATAGATATTCTTGGTTTTCTGTCCTCTGAGCTCATTGAATTCTCAGGCAGTATTGATTGATTGATTGCCTCGCCTAACCCACCATCGAATACATTAGTATCCTGAGGTAACTAATACTCACTGATCTAAGTTTGATTTTCTGCCACACAGCAAGATCACCTGATGCCAAGGAAACTTTCTGGAGCATTTTCAATTTCATTTTAACTCATAATGTAATTTCAATTGTCTGTTCGTTTGCGGTGCCTTCCACTAGAATACATTAAAAGGCACCTCCACAGTTTAAGGATTTAAATGTTGGTCTGGGGGTGTAGATATTATAGGATGTGTATTTACAGTGTTTCTCTGGCCTTGCTGCCAAGATTGCTCTGCCTGTGTTATGAACAGAATCTGTATGAGAAGTTAGTGCTTTCATTTCTCTGGCATGTACAGATGCAACCCCTCTGGCTTGAGTTTTTTTTCTTGGGCCATAATAAATTGTCAATTTGGTTCTCTCTGGTCCCCACTGGAAGTCTTCATCATGAAATCTACGCACGATGATCCTGCTACATGCCTGCTAATAAATCCTCTAAATTGCTTCATCGAGAAAAATGGCACAGCTCTGAACAGTCAACAGTGATGTTCTCGGCAAGCTGGAGATCTGATTGGTAGAATTTAAGTCTCAGGACGGTAGCTAATAATAGTGTTACTATGATGTGAACTTCCAATAACCTCACAGGCCTGTCACCTCCCTTTCCTAATTTTAAGCAGGAATCACTGATAGTTAAGGCCCCCCATCTTTCTGAGAATTAGAATAGAGAAATAACACTTGAACTCACAACCCAAGAGAAGAAAGTAGTTCTCAGCTGTCTCTCACATGTTTTATAGTTTGTATGCAGTGTCCTTTAGGTGATGACAAGTTTATAAGAAATCAATTGGCAAGGGATGCTGACATTTGACAAATGATGACCATTTGACTTTTGACATGTGTTTTATTACAGAATATATAGAAAGAAGGAGGGATATTAAGCACCGGGAGAATGGTAGTTTGGGGAATGGAAGGCTTGGATTCTATTGGCCAATTTATGGACTTTGTATATGTGCACATATTTTTTGTTGTGAAACCGACTCTTTTAGGCATTTCTAGCTTGTGAGCCTGGGCTGGTGTATCTTACTGCTGCTGTGAATACAGCCCAACACAAAATTACGAACATGTTTACAATGTTATGAGACTTTTCTTTTTGCATTTTTCCTTTTTTTAAAAAAAAATAAATTGGTCTGTGTTGTGCTTCCGAGTAGATTTTGTAGATGACATTGTGTCACAGTTTCAAATGGTTGGGTACATCTGCAAGGAAGCAGTTGGCCTTGGTGGCTTTTAGTATTTCTCTTACACTAATAATCTGTGAATAAGATAGTATCACATAGGGAGAGAAATGCTCCCACTCCCCGCACTGCAAAGCCTATCTGGCAGTCTACTGATCCTCAGGATGACTTGGCAGTGTAAGAGTGTCATCAAATGTTCCCCGTGTTATGTCTACATAGTCACATGAAACACTGTTTCACAAAATCATGTTATCAGAGCAAAGACCGTGATAAGCAATTGCTTTTCCTGCTTATATTTTCTGTGTAGACTTCCTAGGCTTAATATGCATATCTAGTTCTCTGGGAAGTAGCTTTCAGATTTTATTTTTCATGAACCTAACTTCTTTTTACTATCTCCTCTTAGAACTGAAGGGAAATGATCTGTATGTTCCCATAAATAAAAGCTCTTCAAGGAGACAGTCGTCATGACTTTATAATGTCACTGTAATGCTAAACAGGGCTCACATTACATAGGACTAGGAGACAGCCTCTCGGGACTCATGTCTGATAAAACTGAATGAAGTTGTGCATTATAAGCTGATCCTCCTGTACTTTGTATATAATGATAATAATATTGGCTGAAGTATAAATGTCATCAGAAGCCATTTTAATGCTGTCTTTTGTTTTAAACCACTACATAGCTTTTCATATTTGTAAAAAGAACAAGCAATCAGATTTATGTTAATATGTATACATAAATTTTTACTTAAGACATATTCTCAACACATCTAAAAAGTTTGAATAATAATAGTATATATTTATATAATGCTTATTTAATTGAGACATAGCTGGGGTAGATAGATGTCTGGAGATGCCAAGATATCATGAAGTGTCCAAATTATATTAGCTTCCCACATGTGTTTTGGATTGATCCTGGACCTATACTGTGAATGATTTAAAAAGCAAGGCTATGGTACAGATGATGGGCTACAGGTATGGCAGAAACATACCCCATTCTTAAACTGTACTTTACCCTGTAACTGTACTTGGGTCTTTACTTTTTTTCTTAATGTATTATAAATATTTTATAATTATGTTTATTTGTATATTTGAGGTTATGGATTGTGGTGAAAACAAAGCAATTGAATATTAAATAATGTAACTGTGACCCATATCCAATCTTCGGTAATTTCAAGTTTCAGCATGCATGTTCTCACCAGGTGAATGTTGTTTCAACCTGAAAAGTCAATGAAACTCCAAAGAGCTGCTAAACATGAGTCATTCGACTTTCTAGTGCTGTTAGGACTGGGACAGGGCCAATGGTTTTGACTTTCTTAGGGTGCCAGATAATGCCTACTCCTCTAGTTTGAATCTGGGCTTGAGAAGTACATTGCTCTAAGCAAATTAAAATCTAGAAATGAAGAGTGAAACAACAATATTCTCTCCTGAGCACAGAGCTAACCTATCTCCATATCTTATCATTCCTGCATCCACAGGTAGCAACTTCCTTCCAAACTCCTAACCCTTTGTTAGGCTGTATTAACACCTCTGTGCCTAACACTGCCCTCAACATAAACCCTTTTTTCACACTGATAGCTTCATCAACTATCCAAGTGTCTATATGTCTGTGCAGCTCTAACACCTCTACTCGTGTTATTTTTATTTATTTTTTAGTGCTTTCAACTTCTGACTCTACCGCCTTCATTTTGCTCCTGACAACTGTATAAAACAAAATGCAATTAAAATGCGATGAGATGTTTCTTCTGTTGATCCCTCAGATGTCTCTGCTTGGGTGACTTTTAAATTTTCACAGCTGTCATCCAGCCAGGATGTATCTTGTATAAAAGACAACCTTGTAGACTCAGGCCTAAAGACAGTCCTGAACTCTCTTAATGCCAAACAGGTGGTGCCATGTATGAACCTAGGGAATGTGTTCCAGCTGAGCACAACTTTTCCTGTAAATCCAATTAGAATTTTAGTCTTATATACCTTTACTATTGATAATCATATGTGGAACCCTCAGTGGATAACCACTAAGTTCCCCTAGTTGGTGTCAATTCTCAGTGTCCTAATTATTTTTTACTGGACTAAGAAAAGAAGATTCAAAAGTCCTGAAGAATAAACATTATTAGTAGAACTGGATAAGATGACACAGTTTATTCTTAACCCATACTCAGGGGTGATCAGAATGTGTCCACAGAATCAGAAAATGTGCAGGGCCAGGTAAGTTTTCTGTACCTAATCTCCCTCCACTCAGCTGCCATCTGCAAATTAGTGTCTTCTTTCCTCCCTCCCTCCCTTCTGTCCCCCATCCCTCTCCTTCTCTCCCTCCTCTCCTACCTATCAACTTCCTACTGACTTTCACCCAACATAAATTTTCTGGTCACATCCCTACATCGTACTCTAATAGGTTCTTACAGTGGTATCTACATATGCTCTCTTCCCACAAGTAACCCACAGAATGACAAGGTGAGCGACTATAGGAAGCAAGATATCATGTTATAATGGACTGTTAGGCCACAATGTGAGCATACAAAGAACAGAGTAGTCAATTTAAGAAAGAACTCATGAAATACATAGTATTTGCATCATAAAGTTTCATTTTCATAAATGATGTTAATAAAAAGTGTAAAATTTCATACTTATTTTTAAATGAATGAGAAAAATGAATCCCTTTGAGATAATGTAAAGGAATATCACCAGAGCTAGAGGTCACAGACAAATTTAAGCTTTGTGGAGCCAGGTCCTTTTACATCATCCCAAGTTGGATGTTTTCTTTCAGCATAAAACTCAAGATGGCTGTGTTCAATTTAGAAGTTGCTGGCTACACAGTTTTTCCTTCCTGAATTGCATGTTTATTCTACCATAAAATCTTGCAGGAGAGTGAAGTAAGAACCCTCTCAGGACAGCTAGCCAGGATTTCTTATTGTCTGGAATTATAATTTATCTACTTTGCTTATTTATGTTTTCTTTTTCCGGATTGTTTTCCACCTTATTTGTTGCTGAAAATTACCTATATTTATTCCTTGAGCTTTTATTTGATAATTCAACTATTTACTTAAGATCCTTTAACATACAAATTAAAATTTTGATCATTTCACTAAAAAGATTTAGTTATTTTTTTCTACATGAAAATATTTTTATTTAAAATTTGTTATTAAAGATTTCATTAAGATATATATCCATCTTAATTTTTTTGTACAGAAAGAAATTGTATAACTTATCCTCAGACTCTATAATTTTCAAAGCAATATAGTCAACATGAATAAGTAGGTATATTTTCACCTTGGCAGAACAGTAAATATCCTTAGTATAAAGTGAACGCTGATGAAGTAAAAGTTGAAGTTCATAGTCTCAACAATACAGACCCTGCTGGGATTTGCTCAATCATAGTTATTTAGGGTTGCTAACATCTTCTAAAGCTGGAAAATGAGCTCAAGTTCACTACAGAAGCACCGTTGAGCTTTGTCAAGAGAGATGAACTTAGCTGTGACCGTGTGAGCCGATAATACTTAGTGAAGTATATAGTGAGCCTTTTCTACAGTGGGCTACGCTTTCTCTCCCTTGCAGCTCTATGTTCGGACCCCTTCACTTACATGGCTATGAGGATAATGTGAGAGGCTGTAAACTTCCTCAGACTTTTTTTTTTATGCATTTGAAAATAACTCTTTTTCATCCTGCTGGATGCCTTTTATTTGAGGAGCTCCAAGGACGGGCGACTTATGGCAGGATAATCCCCCTACCTAAGACAGGGCCCTGGGAACCCTAGGATGGGTAAGGGGGAAAGAAAAAAGGCCTGGTTCCCACTCGACCTAAGAATCATCAGGCACCCCTCTGTTCCCAGGAGAGGTAAATTGCTTCTCCACTCACGAGAGGAGGGTCTCTCCTTATCTCAGTCCCTTCTCCTTTAGATCTGACACCATGGTTGACTCTGACGGGTGCTCTCCACGTAAAAACTACCTGCCTTTATATAAGAGAAAGGGGGATCTGTTGGGAGCCGTTTCCCCCTAAAAATCATTACAGGAACCAGCACCCTGGCGAGTCTGCAGGGAACCCCACACCCATAATTGTGCTAAGAATAGTTCTATTGCCCCACACCCAATTAAAGCTGTTAATGGAGAAAAAATAAGTAAATAAATAAATAAATAAGTTAATCAAACACTAAAAAAAAGAATATATGTAAGACGACATTTTCTATAAAGTTTGAAGCTTAGATCTAGTGATTTTTTATCAATTGTCATTTTTTATTTACTCCTAAACAGTTGCACTAATTCATTAAAAAATGAAGTATTAAACATCTCTGTGTTTTCACCTTATGAGATATGAGCAACTTTGCCGGAACCTCCTGACTTTCAAAATGAACATATTCTGCATGAAACAGTTGGAACATTGCTTCTAATAGACTTGAAATAAGCAGAAGTAACATTGTGTTCACTTTGATGTTTATGATTAGTTTCCTTGGACCAAGTAAAATAAATTGTGATATTGACCCTTGGAAAAAAAAGAAAAAAAGAAAATAACTCTTCAGTGCTGTATGAGAACGCTGCTCAATAATTTCAATCCAGTTTCAAAGAACAGAAGAAAGAAGGAACAGTGACTATATGATCTTCCTCAGCTAAAGGTTTAGTTTTACGTTGGCACAAAGAAATACATATCTCCCTTTACTCTATTACCTGCCTGGCATGGCTTGAAAAACCTATCAACAATATGAAAACAAATAAGAAAGAAGAAATAATAGAAGAGAAACAACAGGCAGCTCTTAGACAGTCAGGCCTCACTGTCTTTGCTTCCATGCCTGGAGATTCCTCTGACCAATAGAGTATCACCTACTTCTGCTGTGGTTCCCGCTCAGCTTCAGGGTTCTGGATGGCTGGCCACTCTTGGCTTTTAATAGTCTGATAGGGACATTCTCTTTCCATCTCTAAAGCAAGCCCACACCCAAAGCCTTAGTCTGGCTTCCCTAACCAGGGAAGCTTTCCCAGAATTCCTGGACTATCTTCCCAACTCTCTTGATCCTGTGCACCTCTTTACCCCACAATTCCTGCCCACAGCCTTGCATGCTGTAAGGTTTCTTGACATATGAATTACAGCTGACTTGTTACCATTTCTACTGATTTCAATATTCCCAAAGCTTAACAAACAGTTTGCTTTGTACATCATGCTCACTAAACATTCATTAAACATGTTTATTAATTCATTATGTCACACACATCATTATCTTCACATCAGTTAGCACAGTACCATGGGCACAACAGGGCCTCCATAAGCATTTGTAGGTTGATATTTTTTTTTTTAAAAAAATGTCAAGATGAAATTTTGCCCGTGGGTGTTGTGTAAGTTGTCTCTTGAGTCCATTTTATCATATCAATTCTTGTTTTATAAATTTAGTTTACTTGTAAAGAATCACAATTTTCTACATTGTACACATATGAATTTTCAAATTCACCCACAGAAACTTCCATGCCAATAAGGAATTCTCTTCCACAGTATGACAAATTGAATATAAAAAGCTAAGATGTAACTCTTGGACACCCTCTCCTGATTTCCCGTCCTACATACATGTAAATAGAACAAGGAAAAAATGTAAGGGGACTGTATAATGACAGTGTTTAGAGATTTTTACTAGATATATGTATAAATTTCAGACTACAGTGTATTGCAGGAAATATACAGAAGACCAGCAGAACGATTTTGTGGTTAAACCCTAATGAGATTACACAAACAAACAAACGACACGAACAAAAACCCAATGACCTTGGGTTTTTTGCGTATTTTGGGGTTCCTGTATTCCCTACTGACTTCTGTTCATTTCAGAGGTGGTTTGAGAAGTTTCACACCACAGAGAGGTTTCAGGGTGTCTACAGGTTAGAACACTTGAGCCTTAATCCTTAAGTATTTGATCAGTAACACCCTCGGTAGTGGGTGTATTTGACCCAATAATTTTACGATCAGACTGGGGGAGGGGTGATGTAGATCTACTGATCTTGTCAGGATTAAATGTTTTCCTCCTGAAAGTTTAGTTGACTCGAGCCTGGCTCACAGTGCAGGGAAGGACAGTCTACCTGCGGAGCAAAGGAAATGAAATAATGCTATAGACAAAATGAAAACCAAGGAATAGCAGTTTGGTCTCCTGTGGAGAACCCTGATGATGGAGAATCTCCTACCGCGTTGCTTTTCATCTGCAGACCTGGTAAATCGCCATGGGGTTGCCATCTCTCAAGGCTAGCACAGTTGGAATCGGTATCAGCTCCCCAGGCGTGATGTGGAGTCAAAGGTGCCACAGAGACTTTAAAGGTCACCCAGTTCAGTGCTTTTTACGTTCTCTGTCCCAAACATCGATTTCCACTGAAAGGCAGAGATGAATTTATTCTGAAACAACTTCCCGGAAAGAGAATTCCGTGACAAGACACTGGAACTTTCGAAGTCTGTGGATAGCCCGCCCTAATCCTCCTGCTCCAATGCAAGCCTAAGTGTTTAGTCAGCTTTCAAAAGACCACTTCTATTTATTTGAAAGATATGTATTACATCATCAGGCTCTCCAGACAGGACATTCTTCATTCCTTTGACTTTTCCTCAAAGGCTATATATTTCTCTAAATTTGTTTTTTCTCCTCTAAGTCTAGCCAAGGTCCTGCACTTTCTGTTATAATTAATACTGCTTCTAAGCAGTTGTGCAAGGCAAGAATGCTGAGTCCAAATACCATGATGGTGGGTGGTTCTAAGAAATAAGCTGAAATTGGGATTCTCTGTGGATATATATTTAGTTTGTGGCCCGTGACAATTGATTTAGAAAACTCACCCGGTTCGCGCTAATTGTGGTCAAGGAAGAGCTGACTTCTCTATGCAATGTAAGATGTCCCAGGTGAGCATCATTCTGCATATGATTGGCAAATACCACACAATGATTAATTAACATATTTGTCTGTAAAACTTTATCCAACAATTTAATTTAACTAGTTGTGTTGGTATGAAAAAATGCTGATGCAATGGAAATACATGATTTCATATGGATTAAAGAGCTGATAGAACAAAGTTGTATTCTGAGTTAATGATTTCCAGCAAGGTTCAATACCACACACACACACACACACATATACATACATATACACACACATACAGAGAGGGAAGGACGAAGAGAGAGAGAAAGAGAGAGAGACAGACAGACAGACAGAGAGATCTGTTATGTTTTGGCAGAATTAAACATATCCAATATTCTGAATCTTTTCTTAATATTGCAACAGCGCTATGACATAGCTACTTTTGTTTTTGGTGTAATTAATGCTTTTGATAAAACTGTTTATAACATAACTGTAATAACAGTTTATATAACATTAATGTCTCTGTTTGTCACTGTTATTTTTTAACTTTTTGCAATGTACTTAAGACTCTGTAGAATTAGATAATTTCTTTCCATTGTGACACAACCATTATTTTGTTACAGAGAAGAACCTACAGCATATTCTTTCTAATACTCATTCCACTCTAGCAAACTCCACTCTTGCTGCTACCTGAGCTCTTTGAATTCTGACTAACTTTCTCCTCTTTGATGCTGTTGAGCTCTGTTCTACCTCAGTACCTTTGTAAGAAAGAATACTGAGACTGTTTTTTTAGTAGACCGACTTAAAATAAGCTTTCATTGTGTGTGTATGTGTGTTGTCTTTGTATGTGAATGCACACACATGTATTTTTGTGTGTACATGAATGTGTGTGTTGTTCACATGTGCGTATATGCATGTTTGTGCTATGTATGTATATATATTCTGTGTATGGGGAACTCTAGAAGAAAAAAATGACTAACTTATGTAATTGAAAGAGTTCTCATCTGTGTTTTGGGCAATGTTTACTAGCAGAATATCGTATCTATTTCCCTTCAACTTTAAAATACATTCTTGTAGTATTTCACTATGTTGTGTGTAGACATGAAGAACAAGCCATGACTGCTCAAGCCCTATTCTTAGTCTACTCTTAACTACATCGCAGTGGAAGCCAGTGAGATGGTGAGCAGAGGGGTGGCCAGTTCCCTTAATTATGTCATTTGCCTTACAGATGAGCAGCCTCCAGTTGAGCTGCTGCTGAATCGAGGTTAGAGGTTCTCCTGAGGGGAACACATGAGAACAATGTAGTGCACTCCGGGAAGGTCTGCTGTTCTGCCCAGCTGATCGATCGCTCTCGGGCATACCACTCTAATTTCCTGTTCCTTTCAGATGAACATTTCTCTGCTTCGGCATTTTCTTTCATCACATTTTTCAAGTCCTTTTCAATAACTTGGCATTGTGTTTGTAATTTAACCGTAGGTTTGACATTGTTCTTAACTCACTCTTTAATTGTTTTGGCAATCAGTGCTTTTACTGTATGATTGATTTCACTTTTTTATGGCTCGAACCTGAGTTGATGCAGTTTAGGTACAAAAAGACTTTCTACAAAATGGACCTTGTCGTTTTAATCATTCTGAGAACAGTTTTACTATCTGCCATCTCACCATTTGGTGAGTGCTATTAAGCCTTATCTTGTGTTCAGATGGCGTTGCTGTTGCCTGCATATGAGGCATCACTGATGATGCTGTATGGCTACTTTCTTTATTTTGCTTAACTACCTGCCTGTCGTCACTCGTCTTCATAGTCTTCCTAACTTTCCTTTCTGATTCCAGTTTCTTGCACAAGGTTGTCATGCCAAGAAAATATACATTTCCTAGTGGCTTAAGGAAGTCTACACATTCTGCCCCAACTGTTCTAGAAGGAAGGCTTGCAGTAAGTTTTCATATGTTGAAAACATTATGTAGGCAAATAGACTAATACCCTCACTTTCCCATCTGCCTGGCTCTTGGCTATAAATATTATGGACTCAAGAACATGTGATTGGAAATTTGTACCCCCACTCCTGTTGAAAGTAGTTCTATCTGATCTCCTCTGTGTCAGTCCCATAATATCACTCTCAAGTTGGCATGATTGTGCATCTCCACTCAGATACAGAGTGTTATGTACGTTATGTGGGGTCATACACCAAGTACATGACAGAGGGGGATTCTTTCCTGATTTCAAATCCTGCCTTCCTGGTTTGGATTTTCTGTTATTATTTGTTCTCATTTTATGTCAGCAGGTTTCAAGGTTGAAATATTCTGCCAGGTTGAATTACAAAGAGACATGAGTGGGATCTGGATTTCTGTGAAAGTCAGCCAAAGGAAAACTTTTCTCTACTAATATGAATAATTATAAAATAAAATTATTAGACTTTAACATGAATCATTATCCATGGGTCCATTTTAGAAACCTTTATGATACAAAATAAGAGATGTTTAGTTTGTGATTTCTCATTCAGGCATATGATCTTTTATTGTCTCTTAATACCAGAGGCTTTAGCAACTTTGTGCCAAATGTGCGTGGAATAGATTCCTTGAGTGCTATTTTATGATTGGCTTTCAGGAGAGACAATTAATTGCTGTTGGTTACCAGTATTACAACCTTGCATTTAAGAGCTGAAACTAAGTTTTAAAATATTTTTGGAGCATCCCTCATTCATATCCAGTTTTATTGGGTTCTAAAATAGATTCTACAGTCCACTAATCTAAATTACAAACTACACAGCCTATAATGAAAATGAAATGGATAACCAATGTATTGTTCAATTTTTAGAATTAATTGCTAGATAGACACATTCTTTTATGACTCTTTATTAGCTTAGTTGAATGCTAAGAAAATCCAGAATGTCACAGCACCTGAACATGTATTTTTTTTTTTTTAAAAAATGATGCTTTAGATCTCAGTTAAAACATTTAATGACACCATTATTCCTACTGGACTGGCACTTTGAATAAATTGAATTTTAAATATTTCAGGGGACTTTAATTTTTTTCAATAGAGAAGAAGGAAAGATAATTGAAAGTTAATGAATAATGGAAACTATACTTCCCTAAAACATGTTTACGGCCATTGTGTGCCTCAGTGGGTATTTAGACAACTAACTGTGCTCTGATGGCAGCAAATAATTTAACAAACCTTTACTGTGTATGTCTTACTTTGTGCCAGGCACTAAAGGTAACAGATAGATGAACTGCTTTCCAGAGCTGAACATTTAGTTCTGACCAAACAATTTGAATGTATAAAAAACATATAGGGCCACATTGTTTGGACTGTTTAACACCGCCCCGAATTATTTAGAAGTAAAAACAGACAAAGAGGGTGCCATGAGATAGAAGCCAACAATGGACAGGAACGTGAATGATGACAGTATGGAACGATCATAGATTTAGGTGTTCTATCAATCTGAATGAGTTCATCTTATATCCATTAGACCATAACTCGTTTGTTGAATCAAAACAAAGTCTTATGAGTGTATCCAAAGTGAAACTGATTATCTACATATTAGACTCATATTAGAATTATTTGGAGTCATAGTTATTTTGTTTCCAACAACACTTCAGGGAAATATGATCTTAGTTCTCAGGTCAGCAGAAGGAAATGAGGTCATTGGGGCTTGCTTTTCTCTTTGGCTGTGTTATATGTTATTTATTTTATCAGAGGTAAGGTAAGTAATTACAGGAGATGATGAGTGTTGGGTTACAGCCCATGTGATACTGCCTTCTGTTGCTGAATCACCAATTCCAATGATAATCCTGAAGGGAACACAAGACCATAGAGGCTTGTCCCTGTTCACACCACTTGGCACTGATATGGATACCCTGCATGATGCATGAGCCATCAAACTGGGACTGGCACTAGGCATCCAGAGAACCATGAGTCAGCAATTGGTGGCAACTGCTGATGACGACAGTTACCCAAAATAAGCAATAGTATCCGTTATGTACGTTATCATCCTGCATGAGTCTGTATAAACACAGCATTGGGGTGAGATATAGAACCTATGTCTTCACCTTTGCCTTGGCAAGCCCACCTGTATAGACCTGTGTGTGCTCATCAAGACACATGTACCTGTTCGTCTGTGCTGTTGTGTGTAGGCCTGTGTGTACACTGATCCATACCTTAGCGCCTGTCTGCAACTGCCTCCCCATCCACCTGTATACCAGTGAATGAATGATTATTTTTACCTGCCCATGACTCCTTGTGTTTTTTTTTAAACTCCTAACTTCCTAAGGCCCATACCCAGACCCTTCTGTGTTGCTGGCATGAGTTTAGATATAACAAGTACTTCAGTTTGGGTTTCTAGACCTTGGATTTTGGTTTAGTTTTCCTTTCTTCTTGATCTGCAACTGCTTGGGACATTACTAAGGCCACTCTGAGAGTACTAGTTAATTGTAACTTGATACCAAAGAAGTAACAGTGCAAACTCATTAATACCTCCTCTCACAACATCAACAACAAACAGTTCGTAAAGTACACTGAGCAATAGATGCTGCCAACTAAATGCTTTGCTGTCCATGTCCATCTATACCAGAGCCAAGAAGGAAGGGGGAAGGAGTGTTTTCTGCGGGAATAACTGGGAAATATTCCTTGATTGTATCTCTCATGAAAAAGTCAAATTAATTATTTCAAATATAGCCTATAGAGTTAGCCAGATGAAATACAAAGTATGTGCATTTTAATGTTCTTTAATAAGAAAATGTAGAGCTAGATATATAAGGATTCTCAACATTCTAGAATTAATGGCCTGTTTCTGGTCTTTCAGTGGCAAACAAATAAACACGATCAAAAGCAAAACGCTCCCTCAAGTATGTTTACAGTACTTCTTAGTTTTGAGGGATATTGAACTCTTAGCTTCTAGGACTTACTTGTTTTCTGGGCAGGCTCTTGCTATAATGGTCTAATTTAAAGTCAGCTTTTACTTGGCTAATATTCTGGATTAGCTGTGTCATGGCCTTTTTCAAACAGCTCCCTTGCATTTATCCATGTGGTCACATGACAAGCTTTGTTAATGAGGATGCATGGTGCTCTCTGGTCTTCTGGGGCTTTTGTGCTCAACATGTTTTCTGAAGCCCCACTTATGCACGAATTATTTACTTTCCGCCTCTTTCCATGATGGCTGAAACTGTCTATCTCTTGCCCCTCACCCCCAGGACAGCTGTCTACCATTTATATATGTCAGCTTTGAACACTACATGTCATTCAAATCTCAAGATACCATTCCTATATGTTTAATGGCCAATGCTACCTAAGCCCAGAGGAAAGAATGAGCATTGGCAAATGGTGACATTGCAATTCAGTGATGTGCTAGTGAGAAGTAAGGGACTACATTACATGTCTCAGTCATTTCTTCAAGCCACTGCTTTCAAAATATTGAACAATGACACTCAAACCTAAAAAAGCATTTTTGTGTAAGGGCCACAGTGGACACGTTGCAGGCCTCATGACCCCGACCTCAGTAATGGAATGTAATCAAAGGTTAGCTTGTTTTGACTACCCTTTCTTTTTCTTCTCCCCAAAGAACCGTTGTCTTGCAGAAGTATTCCCTATTTTCTTCCAATCACAACCCTTTTCACCGGAGATAATTTTACGTGCATTTTATTATATGTATGTATATGAATAAAGTACTTAATGATAATTAATACTAAAGAAATGAAATTTACTACAGGTTCTTGACATGTAAGGAAGTTTATTTTAAAAAGTTGTATAAAATTGAGATGAATATGCTTATTTATTTTATATACAAAAATAAAGCTTGTGTCTGTAAGAAGACTCAGTGGGTGAAAGGTCTTACAGTGCAAGACTGATGATTTTTTACCTCAATTCAATTCTCAGAATCCCTGGAGTAAGGGGAAAACTAACTCAAAGTTATGATCTGGCTTCTGTTTACTTATGACATGATCTCTCTTTCTTTCTCATATATATGTATATATCAAATATATGTTAAACACCTTCATCATTTTTCAGAGTTGACTGATATTTTAATTTTACATTTGTCAAAGCAAAGAATGATACTTCACATACTGCCAAATGGCAGGAATGTATTTATAAGCATTTCTGAATTTTTGGAAACACTCTCCTAAACCCAAACAAAATTTATTTAACTTCTGTTTAATAAAATCAAATCAATGACCATATATATTCTTTAAAAAATCAAATGTTTTAACTCCAAAAAGAACAAAGGTTTTCTAATTTTATACTTACATGCTGAGGATGGATTGCTGCATAAGCCTTTACTTTTGTTAATTCAAACATTACATTTTTATTTCAGTAGAAAGTCCTATGTGCACAGTAAAAATGCTAGAGTCCGTGAGATGCAAAAAAAAAAAAAAAAAAACACTCAGTTCTACCCGGAGGGAGTGTTTGTGAATGCAGTGTTAATTTTTGAGTTTGTAATTTAATTATAAAATATTCTCTTTTCCTTTTCTCCCTACAAACACTCCGATATATCTGTCTCTGTTCTTCTTCAAATTGATTGCCTTTTTTCACTCTTACTCATTATATATATATATATTCTTAAATATAACCTATTGAGCCCATAACACACAATGTTACTTCTGTGTATGGTTCCCATGTCTGCCCATTTGGCATGGGTTAAGAATTGCTGAGCTTTTCCTTGGGGAAGACCCTCCCATTCCCCGCTTTTCTAAGTTGCCTATAGTCCTTTGTGTAGGGTTGAGGCCATGGTTGTTTAGCTTCATTTTCAAATTTGTTATCTACACATAATCACTAAGCATTTGAGCAAATTTTGTCCTTCAGTGCTAGTCAGCACCTGTGCCAGTCCTCTGATGGAGGACTTCAGCTTCCTTGTGAATTTTCTGATGTAGTTATCATTATCTTAAAAAGTACAAACTTATAAATATACACCTTCAAGTTCCCCCAGAGAGCACAGTGTTACAATGACAGAATTTTAAGCCTCCTTTTGCTTCCTATGCTACCCAGAAGTAACTATTTTCAATAAATTTGGAGCATTTTTGGAATGCTTCTATTTATGTAAACCTATAATGGCAAATCATCTCTGCTGAATATTCAAAGCCAGGAGTCATATAGTCAACAATGGGCTATTGCATTGGGTGACTCATGAATGGAGTATAGATTAGACAACTTTATTACTTCACATAACCCTATGTGTTCTTCTGTGATGATGTTATTGAACTGTATTGGGGATAAGACAGTGTACACATTTTTTACCTCAGTTATTTTAACAATTCCATAGTATGACATTATAGAAACTATACATTCTTCAATCAGCAGCCCGCAGCATCTTAGGTTGTATATGTTTACCTTCCAAAAGTTAACCTCATGTACATTCCTGTCAGAAAATGTTGACATTCTGTGTGGTGGACTCTTAAGTAAATGCTTCTGATGAGAAATGCCGTGTCAAGCAAATATTCAACAAATCCAATTTTGATCAATATTGCCAACTGCTTTCAAAATATACTTTTGTCAATAAACTTGCTTTCTTAGTTAGGGGTTTTACTGTTGTTAAGAAATACCATGAACAGAAGTAAGTTGGAGAGGAAAGGACTTATTTTGTTTATTATACGTCCACATCACAATCCACCCTCAAAGGAAATCAGGGTAGGAACTCAAGCTGGGAGGGACCTGGAGTCAGGAGTTGATACAGAGGCTATAGAGGAGTACTTCTACTCACTGGAATGTTCAACTTGCTTTCTTATTGTATCTAGAAGCACTAGCAAGCACAGGGATGGTCATGCCCCACATTAGTTGTGCCCTCCCACATTAATCACTAGTTTAAAAAATATTCTACAAGCTTGCCTAAGTCAGATCTTATTCAGACCTTCTGCAATTTGTAGATCAGATAATATTAACCTATTAGATTTTTTTTCAAATCTTTGTTCAATAAGGATAAATTCTTTTCATTCTCCTTGCAAGTTAATTTACTGTATTGTGAGTTTCTAACAGTATCTGACAATCACAGTGTTTTGTCTTGTGCTGGGTGTTTTGTCTGTTCTGTTGAGCTGGTTTAACTGTGCCCGAATGCCATCCTTTGTGTGCAGCTCTACTTTAGTGCTGATCTCCAATAGTGAATACCATAAGTCACTTCCTTCTTTTTACAGACCGTCTTTATACATGCAGTCAGGGAGCTCTGTAAGTGTTTTAGTTTTCTATTACCTTTTGCATCCGGCATAGCTTAAATAGACATGTGATTGTAAACTGATAATAGAAATTATGATGGAATTTTTTCTCTGGTGAAGATTCCAAGTCAGAAGTCACACAGACAGGAATGGACTGTTGTGTCGGGTGGCTCGTCTAACTCGAATGTGTGAAAGCAGAGAATAAAAGTGCCCTGTACACTGAAAGAAATGACCATTCATTTCCTCCGTTCAGACACCCAACTGCGAGCTCATTATTTTACACATCCATTCATCAAATCATGTATTTATATTTTACTAACTGGTTTTGCTCTTTTTATCATAATCCCTGCAGAAAGGTAGTTTAAGCCAAAATATTTTCAAAGTCTTCTGTTAAGAAATCATGCCATAAATGTCATTCTGCCAGTGTGAATGTAAAAGACAGCTAAAATATTTGGACATATTCCATTTGTCAACACAGTAATGTTATACTGAGTTTTCTGTTAATGTTAATTCAGCTTTCATTTAATAGAAAATACTCTTCTGCTTGCATATTTATAAGCACACCAAATTATGCAGATTCTTCATTTAGATGTAAACACTTTTAAAAGAATAGAGATGTTTATTTTCTCAGCAAGAAAGGATGTGTTTAAGGTTTGAGCAGCATATGACACCCTTCTTAACATTTCATCTTTTCTTTTACTCCAGCGTAACATGTGGCTTCATTTCTGAATGCCTTGTTTCATTCTTTTGCCATGTCGAGACATAATACCCAGGTATTCCTTCCTTAATCTGGGAGGATTGCTCTATGTTCTGAAGGATGTGGTTTCTCTAATAGCTTTTGGAACATCCTGCATTTCAATCACTAATATTATGCATATGATGAAGAAAACTGTCACTCCCATCATCCTATTCATTTCCATTATGACATGTATACACACCTCATTCATAGCACAGCTATGATTCATTTTTTTCTTTTAACTTTGATATTTTGCAAAAAAGGAATTCAGGAGATGGATGTGGGAATTTTTTTTAAAACCAAGATAACTTTCAAAGTATGTGTGTGTGTGTGTGTTTGTGTGTGTGTGTGTGAGAGAGAGAGAGAGAATTAGAGAGAGAGGGAAAAGAGAGAGAGAGAGAGAGAGAGAGAGAGAGAGAGAGAGAGAGAGAGAGAGAGAGAGAGAGAGAGAGAGAATAGAGAGCATTTGTTGTGTGGCCATATATGTATGTGTCTGTATGTCAGCTAGTTTTCATATATATGTCTGTATGTGTATGTATGTGTTTGGTCTGTGTGTATGTGTGTGTGTGTATGTGTTTTAATGCTTTATTTGGAGGCAGAGAGAAAATATATGTTAAACTGTTAAAGTCAGTATTTATTTTGCTTATTTATTTAGGTCATGTTTATTTGAGATATAGTCTCACTCTCTAACTCATCCTAGCCTCAAGCTCATGTTGAAACTCCTTCTTACTGTAGGAAGCTTTGTCATTACAGATGCCAGCCACTATGCTTGCTATTTTTCCACTTAGAATAACAGTAATATAATAATTATACTAAATAATAATTCAATACCTTAGAATATCTTTATTCTAGTTGTGAAATTTTAACAATCCTCCCCACCCACAAAAAAATCAACAAAGTGGACTAATAGTCTCAAAGAAAATAGTATTTTAATTGAATTTTACTGTCTTAGGGTTTCTAATACTGTGAAGATAGGCCATGACCTATCTAAATATTTAATTTAGATCTGCTTACAGTGTTAGAGTTTAGTCCATTATCTTCTTGCGTGTTTAAGACAGGCATGGTGCCAGAGAATGAACTAAGAGTTCTAAATCTTGATTCACAAGCATCAGAAGCAACTGTGTGTCCTACCAGGCAAACCTTGAGAGCAGGATCCCTTAAAACCTGCCTAGCACCACAGTGACACACTTACTCCTATAAGGCCACACCTCTTAGTAGTGCCCTATGGGGGTTATTTTCTTTCAAACCATCACATAGACCATCCCAGTTGCTGGTAACTATGTCAAAATTCTATAAGCAACCAAATTATGAATGTAATATAAATATTACAAGGCATATAATATAATCTACAGTTTCTATGTTGTTTAATAGCCAGTTCATATTTGTAAAACAAATGGAATCTGAAGTTCATAATATTTTCTAACTACAGAAATACGGGGATAGAGAAATAAGCTAAGATTCAGTTTAAAACCACTGCCACAGCAATGGGAAAATTTAAAAAATGTCACTTATCTTTCCTAGACATAAGATTTTGCCTCTGTAAAGCAAGGAACTTGAACTTTGCAACATCCTAAAATCCATTCTAGTTGCTACATTTTTTTTATTGATTTTTATTGAGCTCTACATTTTTCTCTCTGCTCACCTCCCTGGCTTTCCCCTCCCCCCTTTAGTCGTTCCCTAAGGTCCCCATGCTCCCATTTACTCAGGAGATCTTATCTTTTTCTACTTCCCATGTAGATTAGATTTCTTAGTCTTGCTACATTCTATAAAGAAGTATTATTTTACTATTTTCAATGATTACAAAGGGTTATATTTAAACCTTTTTTATGACTTCTTGTGCTGATATGTGTGATTTATTTAAACCCTTGTTCTGCTCAGGAATAAAGCTTCTCAATTATAACATTATTTATATGGAAAGAAACAATATAGTTTGAGGTGAGCTTTCCATGTGATAAAATTTATGTAGGCACACTATTTCTGATATGGGCTACTATTTTTTTATTAGCAATTGTATTCTAGCTTTTCTCAGAGGTAGTTTACCCAGTTTGTTTGTCTATTTTATGTATTATATCTCCATACTATATCAAAACAATACATATATTGAGATGCACAATGCATATGCACAGAAACATCGTTTTGTGGATATGAGCCATATATAGCAATTTTATTTGTACTCTTCTAATAAATTTTCTTGTGATTAAAATCAGGGGACTTACATTCTTAATACCCCTTTCCTCCTTTTGGCATAGATACACAAGAGGAATAATGTGCTAACATAAGAACACAAGCCCATATGGATAATTTTACTTAGGGTTTTTTAATTTTTTTTTCTTCAGCACTTCACCAGTCTTGTAATGCAAGTTGAGTGTGCATGTGAATATTCATAAAAATATGTGTATAGATAAAAAGGCTATTAGGGATATTGGAAGAGTTCTAGAAATGGACATAATAATTTGAAAATCCCAAGGACTATTAATGTTTACAGTTAATAAACCTTAAAAATGGAAGATTCTGTTTTACATATCTTACCACAATGGCACCAAGCACAAGCAAATCACAGCGATCTCATTTCTTTTTTCGGCAGTTGTAGTGACTGAATAAGAAGAAGACACTTGTCTGGCAGAGTGGAATCAGAAGTCTCTGTATATCCCAAGCCAAGTCTCACTCTTCTTTATACTTAGATAGTTTTTTGTTTCTAAGTGGGCCTGTCACAATTAGGCTTTGAAAGTAGTATTTTATTTTTCAAAGATGTAATGACCTTTTTTTTTTTGCCTATTAACCCATGCCAATGTGCTTGGCATATAGTTCTTTGCATGATGAGAATGTTTAGCTGTGTTCTATGAGCATGGACATGCATGGAACACACACTGTTACAGTCTCCAGAACCTTAGCAGACCCCTTCTGAGGGAGAATGGCATCAACAGGGTCTGAAAGCACTCGTCTTAGAATTTATTGTACACCAGAATGTATTTCTGCATTCAGAAGGAGTTAATTGCAACCCCTTCTCTGAGTGACAAGGAGATATAAATGAAGGGTCACAGAGGTTTAAAAATACTATTTGTGGGGAAAGGTCTGAATTGGAAGATGAAAGTCAATGTGATATTGAGGAAAATGTCAGAATCATAAACAGATATAATCCTCATCAGACCTAACATATTTAGCAGTTAATAGTTTAGGCAATCTCCTCCTTTATGATACTGTAGGAAAGGTTAGTTTCATCTGAGAGGATGAGTTTTATATCTTTCATTTTCTGGAGCACTTAATACAATGCATACAGTAGAAAGTTCTAAAACATTCATGATTGAAGCCAATTGGTACAGCGCAAAGCAACTTCCAGTGCCATCCATCAGTTTTATGCTGTGGTTGACAAACTGGCTCTGTAGTTTCTACCAGTCCCTGCTACTGGCATTAAATGCTTAACAGAATTTTGGGCTTTGTTGTAAAAAGAAAAACACAAATTTAAAAATATATTAAAAGATTTCTCCAACTCTCCCTCAGTCTCTTTGTTTTTTTTTTTTTAACACAAAATGTCTTTTTAACTAGACTCATGGGAGAGTTTAAAGTACCATCTGCATTTTGTGTGGGAGAAGAGTCCCATTAACTGTTCTCTCAGGATTCTGTGTGTTAGAGAATTCCAGACACAGAAATGATACAGTAGGTGAAGTTTTCTAAGGTCAGGCTTACAGGTTAAAGCAGGGCAGCGGCACTCAGGGGATTTCTAGAAAAATAAATCATCTATTACACAGGGACTAAAAGTGATGACAAAAATAAAATGGCTGGATTGGGTGATAGAACATTGGAAATCATTCTTAGCACTCTATATTTTACATAACTTTACTACCTGAATATCAGGCTATCAGTGATTGTATGTGCTTGTTTTCATTGGCAAGTCTTCATCAATAATTATATAATTTACTAAAATGTACATCAATAATATGTCAGGGAGCATCTCATCTAAAAGTGCTCCAGGAAGCATGAGAGTAAGCTAATGAAGCAGAAGGAAAAACAAACAAAGAAAAAAAAACAGATATTCAGATATACTCTCCTTATAGGATAACAACACAATCATCTTCACCACCCCTGCAAGCTGGTTCTCTTGTGAATGGTTACTGTGAGTTTCTTTGCTTGAGGAAAAGTAGCCACTGCAGTTTTGATTGATTTTGTAGCAATCAATCAAATTTAATGGAGGTGGTTTTATTTTGAGTAGATCTACCAGAGTATTTCTGGTTTCATTCAAGGGGTCAGTCCGAAACAATGGCCCCTTATAGTTTTATAGTTATATAATAAAAATGTCATAAAATAAGAGACTTCCTCATATCAGTGGCCATTTAAGAAAAATAGGATACAGGTTCACAAGTCACAAGGACAAAATCAGGACATGGTATAGATGGAGGGAGGTGAAGCATGATTAGGAAACTCCCATGTGGCAGCACAAGTGCCACCACCTGAGTCCCAAGCATGTAGAAGTTAAAGAGACTGGATGGTCAGAAGTTCAAGGTTACCCTTGCCTATGGAGCAAGTTGGGGCCAGGTAAGATTTCAGGAGACTCTGCTGGAAGTATCAAAATGAAAGAAAAGAAAATTTAGAGGAGGCAAGACATCCAACGCCCTATCATACAACAAAAGTATTTGCTCAACTATGTTCATAGCAGCATTGTTTGTAATAGCCAGAACCTGGAAACAACCTAGATGCTCTTCAATGGAAGAATGGATGAAGAAAGTATGGAATATATACATATTAGAGTACTACTCAGCAATAAAAAACAATGACTTCTTGAATTTTGCATACAAATGGACGGAAATAGAAAACACTATCCCAAGTGAGGTAAGCCAGACCCAAAAAGAGGAGCATGGGATGTTCTCACTCATATTTGGTTTCTTGCCATAAATAAAGGACATTGAGCCTATAATTCGTGATCCTAGAGAAGCTAAATAAGAAGGTGAACCCAGAGGAAAACATATAGGCATCCTCCTGAAAATAAACCTTCATCAGGCGATGACAGGAGACTGAGACAGAGACACACATTGTAGCACCAGACTGAAACCTCAAGTTTCAAATCAGGAGCAAATGGAAGAGAGCACAAGCAAGGAACTCAGGACCGCGAGGGGTGCACCCACACACTGAGACAATGGGGATGTTCTATCGGGAACTCACCAAGGCTAGCTGGCCCGGGTCTGAAAAAGCCTGGGATAAAACCGGACTTGCTGAACATAGCGGACAATGAGGACTACTGAGAACTCAAGAACAATGGCGATGGGTTTTTGATCCTACTGCACGTACTGGCTTTGTGGGAGCCTAGGCAGTTTGGATGCTCACCTTACTAGACCTAGATGGAGGTGGGTGGTCCTTGGACTTCCCACAGGGCAGGGAATCCTGATTGCTCTTCAGGCTGACGAGGGAGGGGGACTTGACCAGGGGAGGGGGAGGGAAATGGGAGGCAGTGGCGGGGAGGAGGCAGTAATCTTTAATAAATTATAAAAATAAATAAAACATTAAAAAAATAAATATTCACACAAATTAAAAAATAGGTCACAGAATGTAACCCATTGCCACCACCAACACAAGACACATAGGAAAGGAAGCAGATGGCATCACATAGCTTCTTCAGTGCTGATTTCAACATATCCTGGTCACTCCCTTTCAAGGAAATTACAAATACACTGCTGTACTGTTCCTATTGACATGTGTGTGTGTTAACATAAGTAATAATTGTAATTTTGACCTTACTTTTTCCTCATCCTCCTCTTCTTCTCCTTCCTTCCTTCCTTCCTTCCTTCCTTCCTTCCTTCCTTCCTTCCTTCCTTCTTTCCTTCCTTCCTTCTGATATATAATCTCACAGGGTAGACCAGATGTCTTTCAATAGTTTCAATCCTCCTACCTTAGCCTCTAGAGTATTGAGATTTCAACCTTTTAGTATCAGGGCTTAGTTATACTAGAGTTTAAAAATTGTCTTCCATTTGATCAGTTTGGGAAAATGAATAAGTAAAATAGTTGTTGAATTCTAATGAAAAAATTAAAATTTCATGAAAGCTAAGTTGGAATTCAAGTAGGAACGGGTAGTTGAAAAAAGAAATTCTGAGTGTAGCAGTTACAGTCAGTTAAGGAATTCACAATGAATTTTTTTTTTTCTGGGAACTCAATTTTATCCCTATAGCTTTGCTTAAGAGATTGCCTGTTCCGTTACGCTACTGCCTTAATATTGCTTTTCCTAGCAGTCTCATTCTGTGGATCCTTGCCTTCAGCACTGTGGAAATCAATACAGTAGGCACTCTGTTCTATGATCAACACCTGTAGTTTCTGGAGTGGGATGGTTTGAAATTCTGCGGATGCTACTTAACCCAATAGCCACTTTGCAGCCTCTTTTTCCAATATAGCATTTTCCCCAGCAGCAGGGAACATTAAGTCACTGCTGTGGGAAGTAGAACACTGTCTTTTGTTAGCCATAGGTGGCCAGAGGCCTTGGAGAAGATTCAGAAATTATTTTTGTTTTTGTGGGTTCTTTGGAAGATAATATTGATTCTTTTTATGAATGCCTTGACATGGGGTGACATTGCTCTTCTCGCATGCTATGTTTTCCAGAGCTTGTTAGTGACTTCACTCCTAGTGGGAACAGAGAATTTAATCAACTCATTGACTGTGTATCTGTTCTCTGCAAGGGTCATGAGGGGGGTATGGATTGTTTGTAAGGAGAAAGAATTTATTTCCATAACCTTTCTCAGATATTTTTTAACCTTAGATTCAATCTTCTCAGTTTGAACTACAATTCCAAAAATAACTGGTTAAATAAACCCTAGCTACACTCTGAACTAAGCACAAAACTATCAGACTTGTGAGACTGCAAGAGAAGGCAAGGGTGGTGTGGAAGATAGAGTATTTGTTTCAAGGGAAAGAATCTTACAATGGATATTTAGAAATAGGGCACCCATCGATGTGACTCTAATCTTGACATTATACTTGACATGTTGAGAAAGGACAAGACCATTGAATATAAGGTTACAGTGTTGAATTCTAAAGAGCAGTGCCATGAATCTTGCCTAAACTGATGTAACTGGTGTGACTAGTTAACTGCTTCAAGGTTGTCAGGGAACTCTTTCCACAAGAACAGGTGTTGAAAGGTGGAAACATGCTGACCACAGCATTTCAGATATTTTACTGCATTAACTTTTGGAGGTTTCTTATTTCCATCACATAACCTCCCTTGCTTTTTTTTCCCAATAGAAATAGCTATAACATGTTGAGGGGTCACTAGTCACGGTACATATTTTTTTTTGTTTGGAGACTTAAAATCTTCAAAGATCCAAGGACAATTAAAATGACATTGACAATAACAAGCTTAGATAAAGCTATCAGTTAGAGATCCTTTCTGTTTGCCACCTCTCTTTGGGACTGACAGAGATGTTCCCTGTTCTTGTTTGGTGCTCTTAAAAGCCAGCTGTGTAAAACCTCATAGTTATATTTCAAGGGAGTTCTGTTGACATCAACAACTGTTCCATCATGAAGTTTGGTGTTTTATTTAATTCCTATTTATTATATTCCCAATGTTAAGAATTTTTCTCAATTTTCTGTGACTCAGTAAAAAGTCATGAGATGAGACACCCATTGCAGAGAGCTTTGAGTCCTACTTCCTTATGAAAAGCCCTATGAAGCTTACCCTAGCCTCTAGTAGTCCATCCAATTATGGTAAAGGGGGTATTATATTCACAAATTGAATTTAATTGTCTAGTTTCACCATCAGAGCCAGAAATCTGAGAAGACTAGTTTGATTGGTAGAGGTGTTTTCCAGGAACCTGCTACATTCATCAACATTCATAGCTCAACAAACCATGGTGCTTGAAAAGCCTTAGTCTTTGGTCCAAACACTCTTTTAAACCTAATTACTGCACCTCTGACCTTGACATAATTTGAAGATTGTCCACATATAAGTGTAAGCTATCTTTAGTATATTTTATTTTTTAGATATTTTAAACACAATAAGAAAAAAATAAACATATAATATTGACAGTCATTCTATGCCTTTGGTCTCCCTGACAGAGTCTCTCCTTCTATCAGCATTCTGCCTCAGGTGGCACATTTGTTATAGCCAATGGACCAGCACATCACAGTCACTAGGAGTACACCGATAGCCTTATGGGCACTGTTGGAATTGGGCATTGCATTCATTTTTAAATTATTAAATGATGCATGTCTGTTCATATTTTATACAGGGTAATTTTTCATCTAAAATTCCTTGTTCTCTTCAAATTCGTCCCTCTTTCCCTAAAATCCTGGTAATCACTGATTTTAATATATGCATAGCTTTGATTTTCCACAATACATGATTATTAGAATCATAAAACTTTTCTCTCTTTAAGATTGGCTTATTTCTTAGAGTGATACAAATTTATGTTTCTTCTGTTTCTTTTTCTTATTCTAGTAACTTGTTTTTCCTTAGTCCTAGAGAAGTTTATCTTAATGGAATCTTAGTTACTGTTCTATTGCTTTAATAAAACCCCATGACCAAAGTAACTTACAAAAGAAAACATTTAACTGATGATGATTTAAATGTGAATGGCTATCATAAACACATCCATTTGATTACACAGTTCCCAGTTCATGGAACTGTTTGGGGAGGTTATGGGGACATAGCCTTGTTGGAGCAAGTGTATCTTGATGGATAGAGGGCTTTGATTTTCCAAAAACCTCTTGCCATTCACAGTGTGTGTGTCTCGCTTGGTCTTTCCAATCAATATGTGAACTTTCTGCTACTGTTCCAGCTCTCCATGCTGCTAGCATGGATTCTAACTTTTTGAAACTTTAAGCCAATTACACTCTTCCTTTTCTTAGTTGTCTTGGTTAAGATATCTTATTATAGTAAAGAAAACATTGCAAAGCAATGGAGACAATTAAGCTTACAGAGTGTTAGAGTCTGTGCTACCTGGAGGAATATTTGAGATCTCACAAGTCAAATCACATGTAGAAGTCAGAGAGCAAGATGAAATACAATAGGAGGATTTTTGAAGTGCAATACCCATGACACATCTCCAACAAGGTCATACTTCCTAATCTTCCTTGATTTGAGTTCCAACTACTCAAATATATGAACTTATGAAGGGCATTTTCATTCAAATGACCATAGCTCACAATTCACTAATTTACCCATCAAGTAATAGCTGCTTATAAGTTTGGTGAATTATAGTTGAAGCTATTACAAAACACTTATATTAAGTTTTCCATGAGGATATGCATTTTTAACTATCAAACTGAGCACATGGTGGATTGGGTGTTGACAGTGTATAGTTTTGAAGGAATATGGGAAACTATCTTCCAAAATAATTTTATATTACCAAGATTAATGCCTGAGAGTTGCTATAGCTCCATATCCCCAGCAGGTTTGGCCATGGTCATGTTTATACTGTGGCTATTCTACTAGATGTGCTATTGTATTTCATTAGTGTTTTAATGTTCCATTCCCTGATGACAAATACTGCGAAATATCTCTCCATTTGCTATTTACACTCTGTGTATCTTCTTTGCTGTGTCTGTCCAGGTTTTTCTCTTTTTAATCAGTTGTTCCTTGTCATTTAATGTTGAATTGTAGGTTTGCTTCATGTATTTTTACTAAATGCCCAGTGTCAATATGTCTTTCTTAAATCTTATCATTCTTGTCCTTTTCAGTCTCAGAAAATTATCTTTCATAAAGCTAGTTTTGCATTTGAGGGAAGACCATTTGATGAACAGCAGTTCATGGATTACATATTTCATGCTGTATTTTTAAAGTTATCGTCAAATCCAAGTTCAGTTTTTTTCCACTATCTTTTAGAATTCTTTTCTTTTAAGTGTTTTATTTATGAAGTGTCATTCTTTATAATGAATGATACTTTGAGTTAGTCTGAATGTCTCATTCCAAATTATAGGCAATAGATAAAGATTTGCTACACAGGTGTTCCTGACAAATTTGGGAGAGCATATGATTAATTGTTACATGCAAAATATAAACAGTATAAGATTAAGTTAATTTTTTTCTTGCTCATCTCAAAATATGCAACTAAAACATTTATGTGTCATGGAATACACCAGCATAATAAAGATAATTTTCTACCTTTATTGCTTGACTTCTGTGATGTTCTTGTATACAGGAAACTGAATTGCATGATTTCCTCTAATTTTTCTTTTACTTTTCTTAGGATGGATGTATGATCCAACAATGCTTTTATTCAATTATATCCAGTAGAGAAAATATCTTAACATTTTACAAAATATTAATTAATCAGGCAATATACTATTCCTGGGTTCAATATTACATTAATTTTTTGAATCATATTGTACTTCATCAGTTGAGTAAATTCTATGATTTTAAAAGTCAGAAAGGATAGACCAATAAACAATATTTGAAATTGAATTGATGTACTTGATTTAATTGTTATAAAATACCTTTTCTAACACTAGCAGACAGTATCACTTTATATTTTTCCTTTGTTAAAAATTACTTTTGTGAAGACAAGATTAAAAAATGAACATTATAATTTGGATTTGAATGTGTTATATTTACATTGCAGATATGGTAATATGGTGTCTTATTATTTGACAGAATACACACTTGATGGTAATAGATAGATAAGTAGATACATGAGAGATGATAGATGAATAGATTTTCAAATTTATAACAGGAAAACATATGTGTAAAGAAATTAATGTTATTCCATCTGTAAGGCAAGAATCTTGTGTTGCAGCCTCAGGGCAGGCCATGTGTGATGCAAGAGCTCTAAGACTCAGCTCCATCTGCCCATCTGCAACCCCAGGAATAAATATGAAGGTCTTTTCTTTTTCTTAAATGATCTGGGTATCATTAGCCTCAACTACAAAACATTGACTAATTTTCCAGTATTCAAAATTTTATAATATTTGGCTATTTTAGATATCATAATATAGAAGTCAATATATTATACTAAATTGTTTTAATAAATATAATTTATATGTTATTAGCTACTTTTAATTCTTTATTCATCATAGGATAAGAATTTATATACTGTGAGGATAACTTTGGCAGATTATGTATAGTAATTTTGAACACTATTGTAACTCCATTTAATCTTTGAATGTATTGTGCAAGGATATGACTTTGGCATGTACTAGTACTAACGTGTGCATATGTGTCATGCTACTGCAGAAACAAGCCTATGGAATTATATTATATATACTCTGCTAATATGCTCCTGTCTTAAGTAGAATTGTGATATATTCAGTGCAAATGATATTTTAAAGCCACTGTAGGTCATGGGGTTTTATCACAGTAGAAAAGCAAACTTAAGCATCAACTATGCCATTTATTGATCATATTTGTGATAATGGTATGCTTTGTGTAATTAATAATTTATTGGAACATGAATAAATTTCATCAATTAAATTTTTATTGGAGTATGATGAATATGAGCTAATAATATTTTTTTCTGAAAATGAAATTAAGTGGCCATAATTTGATTAGAGATTTTTAAATTATGGTTTATTAGATGTTTGGTGAAGTATATTTAATAAAAATGGCACTTCCTTCGTAATTACCTTTTGAATTGGCTTAGCCAAATTCTAGGTGAACTTGCCATTGTTTTCAAGGACAAGTGTGTGTCATGCTCAACTGTACGTGTTGTGCTAATAATCAGCATCACTGAGCCTGAAACTCTGCCATCTTTCCTTTGTATGGGTGACCTTGTTCTTCTAAAGGTGACAGGGTTGGGGAGAAATTTGTCAAAGCATCCAAAATTCAGAATACTTCATAGCTCAGCAGCTCATTGTAGACATTAAGGTCAGATCTGATGCCAAATAACTTGCAGACTTGGAATCAGTAGAGGGACGGCTACCTAGAGAAGATTGAAAGTTCACAAAGTCACTGCAGCAGCTAAAAGGTAGGCGAGAGCTACCGACAATCTTTTTAATTATTTGGCTGATATTATCAGTGACAAGGAACTCTTACTCCTTGATTTTCAAGACAGTGTATGGATGCAAAAATGTGTCAATAAAAATGGATTATTGCAGAGTCCTAGAATAGTTAATGCAGCCACTTGTGATATGAGTCACATTACTGATGTGTTAGCAAGAAGTTCAGGTCCAGAGGGCAGGTTCTAAGCAGAGATATTGAATGATGCTCACCTGATTTCCCTACAGCCTGCTGATGTGTGAGCTCTAACAAGGAAGTAAGTTCAGTAAGAGACATGAAAGTCACAGAAATCAAAAGAGTTCACATTTCATCTTCATTCAACTTTAAAAACTGTACGATTCTAGAATCTATAAAAATAGTTAAAAATTAAATGGATGCTGTGATGTCTAAGCTGAGTAATTTAAATATACGTTATAGAAAATTTGAATTCATGGGTTTTTTTTTACTCCATTTGTAATAAATTCTGGGACTAAGATGTTAATTAGTTATGTCTCTTCTTCCATGAAATGAGGGGAAATAATAGTATTTTATGTATTTTTATAATCTATTCCAAGTCATCTCCTTTATTCTCACTCTACTAAATATTTCTTCATTCTTTTTGTTCCCCATCAAACCTATGAGTTTGACTGTGTAGGAATAAATCCTCAGACCCTTCCCAGTGCCATTAAGACTAAGCAGGAGAAGGAACAATGCCTTTGACAGATTTATGAGAGGGCTTTTCCAGTGTTCCATTTTCCATCAGTAAAACAGTAAGGGTAAACACAAATATTTAAATTTACTGAAAATCTTTTGAGTATAAAAATCTTAGAATTTCACTTATTGACTAGAACCCTGATGTGATGTAAATAATGATCATGGAGCAGTGGTCTGGCTGTTTTGCTCCTTAGGGAATGCATGGCCTTCGAGTTGAACAAGTGAGAAATACAGCATTTTTATTAAAAGGTTAATGAAATTCTTCCTGACTTTTTGGAAAGTTGTTTGTAAAGTTCAGTTTGAGAGTTTGCCAATGCCTGCAAACTTTTCCGGGTAACATGAGTGGTCAATGCCTCTCCACAGGTTGGCACCACAGCCAAGGTGTCAACTGAGAAGGAATCTTTCTTCCAAATGATGTGAAAGTTAAAATCATGTAGAAAAAGGTGGATGACAATAAGGATCTCAAGTTTTGTTAATATTAATGGTTTAGAGTATTGGCATTTTATCAGTCTCATTTTTACCATGAATGGTTATGATACAAAATAATTACACAAAACTGTACTCAATATAACTCATTATTAAAAGTCAGAGTTTTTTTCTTAAAAATACACGCTATGGCTTACTTCTAGTGTCTACTGTGTCAAGAATAAACTTTTAGGGAGAAATGCTTTTATGTTTACTCTGCCTGTGTTTATATTTGTTTTATGATATTGGGAAAATAAAATGGAGAGATCCATCTAGTAGCACCTGTTTCAATTAGATTGTTAGAAAAATAATATCTTTAAATTTGTTTGTGGGAAGAAAGGTACAAGTCACAAACTATCAACTTGTCCATCTTTGTTACAGTCATTGATCTTAACATGTAGTTCTTAGTAGCATGAAATAATTATGGTAGGCAATCATCATTAGCCATTCTGCATATTAAAGGGACAGGGGAAAGTCTAATAGTGATGTATACTTATTTCTAACTCAGGGTACTAGCAGAACACATTCATATTAGGGTTCTGAACAAAAACAGAATAAAAAATAATATTTATTTAAGGCATTTAATTATTTTAGCTAACATGTTAGGGTCTGGGTAGTGCAACAATGACTTCAAAGCAAAGAAGCTGAATAGTGGCAATAAGTTGTTCAGTCTGCAAGTCTGGATGACTCTGTGGACCCAGTCTGGCACTAAAGCCCTTGAGCATTCCTGGAGAGTCCCTGCTCTTCCGTCCATGATAACCCGTGAGTTCCAGTATTTGTGAAGGCTCAGGACAGCAGCAGTAGCAACAGTAATGTTTAACTGAAACTAAGCGGCTTCATTATGAAAAATACTTGTCTCCAGAAATACGTTGGTGCTTTGGAAGATAATTTGTGTAAATCACAGAAGTAGGGTGAAGACATGGTGACATTTCTGATTTGGGGGCTGTGTCAGAGAGACATGCCCTTGGTTTCCAGGGAACAAGATGGAGGATTTGGCTACTTGAAAAACAACCAAAATAAATATATAAACAAATGAATGAATAAATAAAAGGAGAAAGCTTGATGGGTATTCATGACGGAGTAACCCAAGCAGCTTTTCTCTCAGTGTAACTAATTTCCTATTGTATTTGTTTAAAAAACGAGCAAACAAACAAAAACAGTGGTCAGGCCACTGTAGCGTGGTGGTGGTGGAACTCTGGCAGAGGGGGTTGAGGTGGCCCCTTTCACTGGCTTAATTGATAGGAATATGGAGACAATGGTGACCTTAACAACTTTCTTGCTATATTTTGTCAAAACCAAAAAAACAAAACATCAAAACCAAAAACAACAGTAGGCAAGTGAGTGTACTGGCATGGCGGTGGTGGTAGTACGCTGTCCGGGATAGATGAGGTGGTCCATTTCAGTTCCCTGCTCTTATAAGAATATGGAAGTGACAATGACCTCTGCTAACACTTTGCTGCTGTGCTGTGCCAAGAGCAAGGTGCCCTAAGGCGGTGGTGCAGGGCTATGGGGAAGAGGTGTAACTAAAGGGACAATATCTTGGTGGCTTTAAATGTTGCAAATTGAGTTTGCTTGCATCTGATGATTTTACCCATGCTGGCAAGACTGCTCTGGAGAGAAGTCTCCCGAGTCTACGCTTTTGCATCCAGTGGTTTTATCATATGCTTCCACACCTGCTTGTACTAATGAGTCACGCCATTTAGGGAGGTATGGGGAGTTCTCTAACCACATGGAGTTCCAATGAGCGCTGTGCAAATATTTGAGACAGGTTATAGCCCTTCAATTTAGACAGGCTAATTGGGAGTGAATTGGGATTCATCTCCCAAGAGCCTGGACTTACAATAATGATAGCATGGATATGGCCCAATTACATCAGCCGCATCCGAGAGAAGAAAAAGTCTGTGATTAATCAGTTTCTGCCAAGATTGCAAAAGCAATCCTTGAGGAACTTCAAGGTATTTACCTCTTTATCCTGTTAAAGCATTCTTGTGCTTGTCTTGTTAGCTATTATGTGCTGTTCCTTCTTATCACCCTTCCAGTCCTCTGTACAGCAATGTAGTGAACTGTCCCTACACTAAGCCTGAAGATTCGTCATGAATATGTAAGAAATAAGAACGAGATGTAGAATCAGTAGGGAGTCTTGATTGAGTCAAAAATCATGTAATCTTAGACCTATGGGAATAAAGCTCAGTCTTTTCCCAGGGAAGGCTCAGAGGGATGCCAAAGCCAACATCTTGTCTTGATGCTGATGGCTTAGTGTAGAAAATACCCTCATAGTTCCCTCATCCCCTCATCTGTAGTCTGAAGACCTTCCACTACAGAGGCTTCTCCTACTGGAATTAGATAAACTGGCTCAGTGACTGAGCTGTATACCAGAGAATCCCTGCCTCTTTTTATCTAAATATAATAACCCCACCTCCTTGTTCAGTTATATGTAATAACCTAAGACTTCAGTCCACCTGATCCATGTTGGTCATTTCTTCACTCGCTTGCTGCCCCTAGTGTGGTCCAAGCCATGATCATTGCAAATGACTCAGAAATCAATTGTGCCTAAATTCCTAAGAACTAAAACTATTTCCCACATAGGTAACATTTAATACAAATTAAATTCATGTGTTTTTAAATACTTGAGATAAACTTTTAGTAAACGAATACCATAAATTAAAGCCTACCCTTAAGTAAGATAGTACGTGTCCATCTATAAAAATAAAGAACACTATTGTCTCTGTTAGTTGATAGTTGAGTCCTTGCTAATTCAGCCACAGAGGGAGAATGGGGCTGAAGAAGCAATTTAATTATTATTTACATTTCCCATCATAAAATATTTTTGTATAAAGTCTATATAATTTTATGTAGCATTTTTTAAAAATAAAGCTTTAAGTGGACAGACACTACTTTTTATAGACTTAGTACTTGACAAAAGCTAAAATTCTTTGCCATTACTGCTTGAAGATTTGTGTTGTTAAAGCCAGCCCAACTACTTCCAAGTCTCATTCCAGGAATAAAATACTAAGAGCTTACTTCAGAACCAATTTCATATGTAGCCTCAATTCTGCACTTTTTTTCTATTTCTGTTCCCTTTTATTGTTATCCTAACCACAATACCTATTGTAATATTAAAGTCAGCTTCTTATTTCACCCAGTATCCATTACAAACACAATGCACTCACTGTAGTGAAAACTTTTTTCATTTGGAAATAGACAATGTGTTTTGCTAACATCAAGAATTATGATAAATACGAATTACCTTAAGTTCTGGGAAATTTTGTATATACAAATTATTGAGCCAAAAATTGAAGAATTTCTGACATGCTTTGTGGTTAAGCTCGTTCTGTTAGTTTATATTGAGTTTCAAAAGAAGTTCTTGAGCATTTTGAGAAAGCTTCAAATGCTACACGCTTATGCCAATACACTCTAGTGGTGGGAGGGTGAGGGGTTGGTTATAAACATGGCGCATCGGACCCTTTCACAGCCTCAAGGCAAAATTTCTCCTTTAATTTCTTACTGTTCTGTCATATTTATTACAAACGTTAAGAAGTCAGCCAAAAACATCCACATTTTGCTGGGAACTAGCCAAAGCTTCACGTCTGAGTATTACTGATGAGCTTATTCCATACCAATGTAGAAAGAAGTCACCTGTGTCTTCTGCCTCCTTATAACAAGACAGTCTTCCCTCCAGGCTTCAGGAATTGTTCCTTTCCATCAGTGGCCTTACCTGAAGTGTCTTTAATGTACCACTCTCTAAAATAGGCTCCTCAAATAACTCTGGGCTCTTCCTTTGTATACGTTAAAACCCTTCCATTCACTCTTTTTGAACCGCAAGCTATTGCCACATTTTTAGGTACTTCTTGCAATATCATACTCCTTTGTTCGAAAATGATTGTTCGGTGCTGTCATAACAAAGCACCACAAGCCCAGTGACATGAAGGAGCAGAAATGCCTTCTTTTAGAGTTTCTACGCTAGATGTCTGACATCAGGTGGTAGGTGAACTGTGCCAAACCTGTCTCCTAGCTTTTGGTCGATGTGACTACTATTCAGGTTGGTTGGTTTGCTCCAGGTTCTGCCTGTTTCCATGTGGCAAGCTACCTGTATATCTTGACACTGTGTTCCCTTTGTGGTTATCTAATTTGTTACAGTTTCTTTGTTCATAAGAACACTTGGCAGTAAAGGACTGGCATTTAATCACTTCATCTTAGTTGAATATATCAGCAAAGACCATATTTCACAGTTGGGTCCCACATACAGGTACCACCATTTGGGGTTTAGCACAACCTTTTTAGGCGTACACATATTAACTTGTCACACTGGTGGCTCAATAAATACTTGGTAAATTAGGTGATACATACAGACACATGACCTTTGCTCTGTGTAATACTGATTAAGTTGTGTTTGCTGTTACCAGAAACAGTGCCTTGGCTTTCCTAATGTGTGCTCCTGAGGTGGTGATTTGATGAGAGCCACTGCACCAGAAAGATTTCATACTAATACTTTTCAGTACAGTGGGCCCAACAAGAAGTCCAGAAATTCCTCAGTTCTCAATTCTGAATTAATCCAAGCAAAGTATTTTTTAAGAGTTTCTTTTAAAAAAATAATCCTGATATTGGAGCCCTTGCCTACAATACTAGCTAGCAATTGGAAGTAAAAACAGGAGGGTTAGGAGTTCAAGACCAGCTTTAAGTACACAGCAAGTCTGAAGCCAGCCTGAGCTAAAGGGGATCCGTAGAGATTTATCTTTAAAAAGCATAGACTGTTTTCTAGTTGCTGATTCTTGAAACCCAGTTCTCCTCGTGTAGTTTTTACTGAGAGCCAGTGTGCTTCACCATCCTCTAGAAAGGCCAGGGTTAGAGGGCAGAATTATCAAGATCTATTTTGTAAGTCCATCCACATAAACAATTAAAAACTTAATAAACAACCAATAAAAATGTGAGAGTACATGGAGCTGTATAAAAATATAGGCTCATTAGGAGCCAGTGCAGCGTTATTGCAGCTTGGTATATTTTTTTTTTTATTTTCTTTGTTTAAAATAACCTAAGTTTCAGGTCGCTTCATGGTCACCTTCCAGAGGTCCTAGCAGTACAGACTGCTTCAGTTCCCACTAAGGCAGGATCTAAAGAGCACTTCAGCACTCCGGCGGGCAAGCTGGGCTTACCAGAAAGAAAAGGAGATAAATAGATATGAAAAAATGTAAAAAAAAAAAAACCTTATAAAATACAGTTGGAAATTGTCACAAAAAGAGAAGGCAAGCGTAAGAATGCAATCTATTTCCTCAACAACAAAACCATTGATTCTAGTTCTGACGATGCTCTCCAATTTTCCCACTGCTTTCAGTGAACAACTAAACACGAGGAAGGGGCGTTGCTGTTCATTTCTATGGAATGCACAGATGTGTCCAGAGTTTACTGAATAGCAGGAAGTGTCATCTACCTGCCATATTAAAAAAGACTGAGATAAGTCGGCTTATAAGAAAAAGTGGTTTATTTTCATTCTCTGCTTTGGATGGTCCGGGATGATAGGCCCTGAGGTTTTGGGTCCTATAGTAAAGGACTTAAGTGCTAATGTCCATGCCACAGAAAATTATCATCAAATTAATTTCTTAGGTGTTTCCCTCCGTAACCTTTCTTTAACTACAGGAAAGTCAACCATCACCCTTCATGCCAGTTCCCACCTAAACTAGCAGCACTAGTATCTTTAGGTGTGTTTCTATAACCATACAGGAACCCCCAGCATCATTATAGACATCTTAATTGCTGCTAGTTGAGTGGGAATATATTTTATATATTTTCTGGGTTTAAGTTTTCAAGTTTCATTAGTGACATTTGTTCTGTACAAATGTCTTTACCTTGTCACTTGCTGACCATTTGAACATACATACATTATATGCTTGACTTTTTGACTTTTTTTTTTTTTTTTTGAGACAGGGCTTTATTCTATAGCTCACTATGAAGACCAGGCAGACTTCAAAATCAGAAATCTGCCTGTGTATGCCTTCTAATTGCTAGGATTTAAGGCATGTGCCACAATGGCCAGCTATAGATGACTGTTTTAAAAGACAAAAATAAAAGTGTCCAGACAACTCAGAAATGGTGGTTTCTGTCCAGGAAGCTCTGATGGCAGCAACAGGTGAGCATGTGATCCTTGGTTTAGCATGCTTTATAAAAGTACACAGACAGTCTTGGAAGGGTTATGGAATGGACCCTGCACGCTCATATCATATGAAGCTTCCCGCTATTGTAGACTGAATACTGAAGCAGTGATTTAATCAAGCCTTACTGGGAAGATACTAGCAAATTTGTTTTTATGTTGAAATCCACATTGCTGCTCAAAGAGGCAGCCAAAGTTACGGGTTAATTGTCCCACCAATGTATTCTGGATTTGCTCATCTATTTTGCTGTATAACCTAAGGAAGAAACTACACTGAAAGGAGAAACCATTAACATGTCTGATAATTATCCAGAAGCTCACCACTTTTACCAGTCGCTGAAGGAGATTACACGAAATCAGGCTGGCCCATTTCCCCAAATAAAATCAGACTATGCACACGAGGCTTAGCGGAGCTTATCGTTCGGAGGCCATTAATTAAGCAAATTCAACTCTGGGTAAAATATTTCCCAGAAAGCTTTCTGGGATTGACATTTATTCTATGTTAACCACTCTGCCTGGCATGGTTCTGCAACACATCTAGAGGCCATTTAAACAATATTAAGATAACAGCATTAATTCACTCTTCTTCCCTTAATCACATGGAAGGAGATCAGCTTGTTAGAACTAATGATCTCCCCTTGCCTGCAGCTGCACTCTGAGTGCGGTTCCCATGCACACGCCCCTCCTTTTGTACTGGCTCTAAAGGAATCGTGTTGAAAGCTGCTGCCTGCTTCAGGTTGCAACCCTGGGAGGTGGTCTGTTTCCTTTCACGGTTTTAGTGAAACTGTAATACACTAGGGGGAAGACACAACATTCTCCTCCTAGCTTTAATCAAAAGCATCTTTTTCTCAGGTAATGATTATTAGCAAGAAAACTCAAATTAAACCCTGTGTCTCATAGCCAGTGTAATGTGGTGCAATTTTGCCTTATCTGAAAACTAAGAATATGAAGTTGGGAAGTCAGGAAGTTTGTTTAATCTTTCATTTTCCTTTGCATTGGTCTCACAACATAGAAGGTGCATCTGCGCTCTTCCGACAGATCCTGGATTAAAGACTTCTGCTATCATTTTATGTGGAATCTAAGGTTTTCCTGCTGAGAGACTAAAGCAGGCAGGTGCTTCACTGTACAATCACATATTATTTTTTAACATACGTTCCTGTTACTCCCAAGACCTTCCAGATTTGTGCATGGTGTAAACCAGTATCGCTGCTACTTTTCATTGCTAACTCAAAGTTCAAAACATTACAATTTTAACACAAAAAGGAACACAGAAGCAGTATGCCCACAATCTCAGTGTTGGGGGTCCCTTCTCAGAATCATCTGCACTGCTTTTACTGGCTATTTGCTAACTGAGTACAAAGTTCCAAGTATCACTAGAGTCCAAGGAACAATTGACACATGAAGCAGATTTAAAGCTTGGACCCCTAGCTTCCTGTAAAATAGTGACAAGAGGTTGGTAGGCACCAAGAACCAATTGCTCAGAGGCACCTCTCTCTTGATGGCTAGACAGGATCAAAAGGGCAGGAGGATACTTAACAGGGTGAGTGATAACTGATCCAGTGCAGGAAAATGAATGCAAGTTTGAGGCCACGGAGAATCTTGAGACTCCAGTGGTTAGACCTCAGACAACAAAGAACGATGGTGAAACAGGACTTTTGAAGGCACCAATAGGATTGTATACTCCTTTCCAACAGCAATGCTAAAGTGTTACCACACCTGATGATATTTATATTAACTAGTTGGGCTGCAAAGATGGGTCGGCCGCTAAAGGCTAGGCTCATAACCAAAATGTATTAACTAGTCTGCGACCTGCTAATTACAAGATATTTACATTACTGGCATAACAACATTAGACTTATGTGTCCCAATTATCTCTGTTCCCTAATATATGAAGTAAAAGATTAAGTTATACCAAGTTATAATTGAACTTCAGAATACCTTACTACTATGACACAGGACATTGACTAGCTATTGTGGGCAAGAAATATGTTAATAGAAATTATTATTTGATATGTTCTTCCTAATGGTAACATGCTAAGATCAGATTCTCGAAAGAGAAATATAAAAGGAGTCATTCTTATAAGAATAACTGTTGTACCAAGTGTTTATAAGGAAGACAGAGTTGTTTGGGGGTCACCACCCAAGGCCGAACAGAGTTTGGAAGAAAGAGTCCTTGTCTATGTTTCTGTGGGTTGGCACAATGGGCTAGTTTGGGTCGCTCATGCGGTAGTTTATCAGTTGCCATAAATCTAGAAAACTGATTGTCAAACAGTTATGACAAAAGACATGTAATTTTAAAGCATGGATTCGAATTTCTTTACTATCCTTGTTTAAATTGCTCCTTTACTTAAGACCCTGCATTGCAGCTGTCCAGTAATATGAGATCCTAACCAAATTGGAAAGAAAGCTGCTGATTGCTAGCAGGCAAAAGTTCTGTATTTTATCTTGAGATGGATTTGTTTTTTTAAGTTTACTCACATTCTACTTAAAGATTGCTCTGCAATTCCTCGTTCTCATGTGGAGCGGTACTATTTTGTAGTGTTCTCCAATGAGTCTTGCCAATATAAATTATGCTGTGTATCTGAATTTGGAGGTATTTATGTCATAAAACTTGGCAGATGACATAAACTGTGCTTGATTGGTGTTATTGATGTTCCACTGATGGCTTAAAGGTGTTTTGTTAAAAAAAACAGACTTTATTTAAAAGTATGTTTCCTTTATATCTTCTGCTCTTGTGTGAATGCTTTATAATTTATAGCTTATAAAAATTAAATTTCACTATGGCACATGCAAAATTTGGATTATTTTTTAAATATTTATTTATTATGTATACAATATTCTGTCTGTATGTCTGAATCAGACCTCATTACAGATGGTTGTGAGCCACCATGTGGTTGCCGGGAATTGAACTCAGGACCTTTGGAAGAGTAGGCAATGCTCTTAACCACTGAGCCATCTCTCCAGCCCCCCAAAATTTGGATTTTATTGTTTCTACCCTACTGATTTCTCCTCTTTATATAGTGCTGACAAAGGAGTCTTATTGGGGCTATACTAGTTATACATAGAAAAAATAAAGACAAGGTGATATTCCTCTTGTACATTGCTCAATTAAAAAACACCATTGAAAAATTGTCAAACAAATTAAACTTAAACTGATTTCAAGGTCATACTTTTATAACAAATTAGCAAGTAAAATTCTCTATTAGACAAGATCCTTTATTACTAGTTAAACAGGCTTCACGGAAGCATGCATGTGTGACAAAATCAACTAAACATTCTATAAAAATCAACTGGGTATAGAAAGTGTCCAATAAATTCTACAGAGGGCTTTAATATTAATACTTATGTGCTAAAACATTTTAACACACACACACACACACACACACATTAGTAATGTTTTCTTTTGTCCCATAAACTTAGTTGTTGATAATTTGCTATTAAATTGTTGGGGGACAGAGTCCACTTATCTGAATTATCTGACTCCCATATATGACTAAATATGCCAGGCTTTGACTGAGACATCTTATATACAACAGATTTGTGGGCAAATGCACATATTTAAGTTTTAGCTAAACTTCCTTAGGAAAACAGTCATATGAACCTCACAAGACTATTCTTTCCACCATAGCCAACTCTAAAGAACGAAGGGAGAATTTGGATGTGCATTTTAGCATGGCACTCCATGATGTTGCTGTCCTGATCTCAGGTCTTTGCAGTTTGGAGAGCACATGACTTCTCTAGGCAATAAATGCTTTTCTGGGAAAACTCTGATGAACACGACTTGCATAGACTACTTTAATGGATTTTTATCAAATTACTGCCAATGGATTACTTTGACTCTTCATCAGCAAAACGGATTGCTGACACATTGAAGGAAAGGGGGGCATCTTAAGGTGTTGACATCCAGATTCATGTGGCTCAGCATGTGGGTGGGCACAAACAGGATGAGGAGCGATTTCTATATGAAAACAGGAATTCATCCCAGAAATCGTGTGAGTCATTCTCTCCCACTCAGCAATATTTCTTTAACTCTTGCTCAGGTTTACTGGAGCTTATGTGTGTATTCTATACCAATTTCAGACAGTTTGCTTTGGCTGTTCTAGCTGCAAGACAAGGTTTTTATTTTCTTGTAGAAAAAAAATTCACATCATGATTCTATGTAAGTAATAGACGTAGCATTTCTCTGTTTTGCTTAACCCACAGTAAAGCTTCTAAAGATGGAAATCACATCAGACTTTTGGATAAATAACTAATAATTAGAAATATTTATTGGGTTAGTGTGATGGCTCCTGGCATTGTACTTACCAGGGAAATATGAGATTTTGAGTTTGGATGTTCAGAACCCATATAAATTAGTCAGGGGTGGCCTAGCAGTTCTGCTAATCCAAAACTAAAGAGTCAGAAATAGAAGGATCCCTGCCCTCTGGTATCCCTTGAGTAGACTGGCCATCTTGTATACCCAAAAAGGTGACCTCTAGGTGAGGTAGAAGACTAAAGTGTACAGCAACTGAGGGCATACAATGAACTCTGGCCTCCACGTGTTCATGCATGGTCACTCATTCATGATAGACATCACATATACAGTATTTCTTGGAAGAAAATGAAAAAAGGAAAGAAAGGAATAAGACAAGTTAATAAGTTATATGTAAATGCATACAATTCTCATTTAATCCCAGCAACAAAATTTATCAGTGAAAATATTTAATTTACATAAATATCAATACAGCAAAATACCAGGGCTAATTTAATTAAAGAACAGAAGTATACTATATGAATTCTAAAAGCCTGAAGTTCAAGTTCAATATGTTGTTTATTTTCCCTGAGTCCTTTGTGTATTGCAGTCCTCTTGCTGTGCCCCATCCCCTCCTTTCTTCCTAGGTTCCCACACCAATTTCTTTATGTATGTTCAAATTTCCCACTGTAAGAGCCTCACCATAATGGACTTGGGTTCACTCTGAAAATTACCTGTAACTGTACTTAGTGCTTTAACGGCTCTTTCTTTAGCAATGGTTAAACTATGAGGCACTTGATTGTGGGGCATCAATGTATGAGCTGAGGGGACATAGTTTATCACATACCACCTCTGGTCTAGTTTATCCTCAGTTCATCGAATAATTAATTCGCATGCAACTTTCAAGCATTCTTATGTTGTTTTGAATATTTATACTTTTGCAGATCCATTATCAAAGCTATGTTAAAATATAATGGGTGTATGTTAAATATTATTATTCAAATGTAATTAATCACCAGTCTTATAGCCTATTTAAGTTTTATTGTTGACTACTGAAAACAGCAGCTTCATTGAAACTTTACAGAGCATTGTTGTGGGGGTTGATTTATGATTTAGAAGGGGTTGGGAATTAGAAATTATGCGGTCAACATTATTTTCCATGGGGGATCATCTTTATGTGCTGAACAATTTTAGAATGAAGAAGAAAGCAGTCTCCTCCAAGGTGTGTGTGTGTGTGTGTGTGTGTGTGTGTGTGAAATAAATTGCACCATACTTATATAAAGAGACATTCATATACAAGCTTCGTATGAAGCAAGGCCAGGGCTGAAGGTTATTTATTTGAGCTTCTAGCTTTTCTTACTTTTACATTTCACTGCCATAAATTGGACTTTATTATTATAAAAAAATGAAGGCATCTGAATTATACACCACCTTTACAAAATGAAAAGAGGACAAGAAAAATAAATGTAACAGACTATCTTTAACATTGAATATGGGCAAAAAAGGACAGGATATATGTCCTGTTTGATGCTCAAAATAAATACACTACTTCTAAGTCTGTGGCAAAGGTGACCTTCCCCAAGTTTTCCAGAGTGTATAGAAACTGCATTTTTCCCTAGTAAGCAGTAAGCTACAGAAAACATTTTAGGCTTTCACATTTGTATTTGTGATGATGGAACCTACTGAATCCTCCATTGGTTCTGCTTGTCCAGGTGAGTCTCCCCCCAAGGACCTGAATTTTAGGCATTGTTACTTAGCATTAGGTGCCAGGCTTCTAGCTATACCCAAACCCAGGGATACACAAGAAATCTCAAGTAGCACTTACATAATTCTACTACATATTAATAAACAATTTGGGAATTCTACAATTTATGCTTGTATCTGCCTTGGTTATACATCCTGAAACTGGGGGAGAAACACAGTATGAGATAGGGATCCACCGATGAACTTAATCAGACTTCAGCCAATACTCTGTCACTGGAACTCAATAAGACATATTTACCTTGAGGGTGCAATGACTTTTGGGGCCTTCTGCAATCAAGATCAGTTCAGACCCAGTATCTGATTGTTTCCTTTTCCCTGGTGTAGAGTAACTTTTGTAAAAGGAAATAAGTTTCTCTGGGGAAGGTTGTTAGAAAACATAACCAGTAAAACTCTGGTATTTTACAAAGATCCCTCTTCATGGAGACCAGGTCTTCCTTTCATGAACAGGGCTCTGTAAATAGACTCAAATCAGAAAACTGATGGTTAACTGGCCAGCATTTCTTATTGTTGTGATCCAATGTAGTCTGAGGATGAGTCCATTAAAATAAGACCTTTAAAGAAAGATTAGACTGAGCATTGGTAATTTTATTTTTCTTTTGAAGTACTAAAAATTAAATATTTTTAACATATGCTGTATACGTTCAATAGTGTTTGATTTCTGTTCCTTTTTTTAAACCTAACATTTCTTAACATATAAAATCCAGGCCTTAACATATAAAATCCATGACTATACTTCCAGCATTTGTGAGAAGGATCAAGAGTTGAAATCTAGCCTAGTCTACCTGAGACCCTGTGTCAGAAAGAAAACCAACACAAAGTTTTGGACCCTCATGCTATACTAGATTTGTTCCTTGGCCCACAGTTGCTTTTGACCTCCACTATGAGTATCAAGAACTGACAAAGCAATGTCCTTCACAGCAGTAAATTGTATGTTCCTTTTGAAAGTTTTATTTATTGGGATGGAGAGATGGGTCCATGGTTAAGAGGCCTGCCTGTTCTTTTGCCAGGTGAGAGGAGTTCAGTTACAAACACCCTCATTGGGAAGCTAAGAGTTCCCTGTATTCCCATTTCCAAGACTGGTGTGGGAGGTCCTTTGGTCTATGTTTGCTTTTATTGGTTAATGAATAAAGAAACTACTTTGGACCTATAGCAGGGCAGAACTTAGGTAGGCAGAAAAGATGGAACTGAATGCTGGGAGGAAGAAAACAGAGTCAGAAAGATGCTGTGGAGCCGCCAGAGTCAGACATGCTAAAACTTTGCTTGTAAGCCACTGTCACGTAGCCATATACAGATGAATAGAAATGGGTTAAATTAATGTAAGAGTTAGCCAATAAGAAGCTAGAGCTAATGGGCCATGCACTGAGTTAAATAAAACAATTTCTGTGTGATTATTTCAGGGCTGGGCGGTTGGTAACAAACTAGTGGCCTCCTTACCACAAAGGACTCCATCACCCTCTTCAGGATTCCACAGTGACTGCCCTCATGTGACACATTCCAATGCAAATGCACATGAAGGGAAAATCTAACTAAACAAAATCATTCATACTAGGTTATGCTTTTTATACTAGGCTACTTCTCTATGCAGTGCTTGCCTCACAAGGGTGCAGAGTTAGAAAGCCCTTAATGTTACAATAACAAGACATAACACTAACAATGGAAGTTTCCAGAATCTGATAATGAATTTATCTGACCTGTGAGCTATAAATGATGAATATAATTTTGTTATTTAAATCTTTCTCTTCAGTAAAAAAAGGTTGCTTTTTCAGAAAAAAAAACCCCTCAAGGGTCAACAAACTGGCTTACTGTGTAGGTGACTTTCATGAGCTTGACAGCCTAATGGCAATCCCCAAAAACAATGCACAGTAAATGAAGAAGAGTGGCACCTCCACTGCCCCCATTAATAATAATAATAATAATAATAATAATAATAATAATAATAATAATAATATTTCTTTCAAAATTAAGACCCAACACTCCAGTACTTAATGTTATATATCTTGTTGATAAAGTGCTCGCCAGACACAGGTGAAAACCTGAATTTAATCCTCAGCACTAAAAATAAAGCAAAATACAAACGTGTGAGAGTTCCATGGAAACATCATTCCAGCAAGTCATAAAGATTCGTGCTTACGACGGTATCTGACAGAGAGAGATTAGGCTAAAGCAAAATGTCTTCCATAGCAATAAAAACTCTCAGGCACAAGAATAGAGTCAGTCAGTATCATCTCCTCCTTGGCCTTTCCCTTCCCAGAACGAGATATTGCCAATGGCCTTGCTAACAATTTTCTGTTGTTTGATGCCATCTACCTACATTTCATACAGATAAGCTACACTGTCATTATCATTTGTCCCCTTCTGGTAGTATTTCCAATTTATAATCCAAGAAAAGGGAAACTTTTTTTATAAAAAAAAATCTTGTGTAAAAAATTAGGGATATACAATTCCTGTCATGTCCCAGATACCTGCACAACTCTGAAGGCACACTTTTTTCACACCGCAATGTCATCCTAAGAAAAAGTATGTTTAAGTGGCGATATATATTCAAGACAAATATTATGGTTAGTTCGTCTTTTAGATATTTTGCAAGAAGATATTTACTATAGTAAGATGGATCTTTTTAGATGAATGAGTTAGAGTACAAACGCAATTATAACAAACTATGGTGTTCACTCTTAATAGTCTCCCTAAAATCACCAATTACCACAAGGTTCTGAAGTAGAATAGATAGCTTGCTGGTCATTTGCAACATTGAAATATGGTCATATGAGATGCTAAATATAACAGCAATATAAAATAAATAAGCAAGAGAATTCTAAGTGGTAAATTCGTTCAATGGAATGTCACTTTTATTGTGTCTCCTGAGGAAAGCTATAGACAAGTAAGGAGATTATGCCAGTACAAGTAGTCTCTATAGAGCTTCACACTCTAAGGACAAAGAACACTTCAGTAAAACAACTAGAATTGATTTAGTAACAACTATAGCCTCTATACACATCTGTGCACATACTCAGGGCTCTGTGGACAATAGTACATATCATAAAAGCCCAATGACAATTGTACTAAGAAACAAGAGGAGACTCCAGAAGGCTACTCACCCATCCACTGCTTTCCAATGTACTTAGGTAACCATCTTCGATTATATGCACCCACTGTGTGTACTTAGTTAATACTGG